>OU342741.1:143899244-144499244 GCA_910589775.1 Avena eriantha | reverse complement strand
ACATCAGCGACCCGCAGAACTTTTGCAACCATTACAGATTCCAGAATGGAAATGGGATTCTGTCAGAATGGATTTCATCACCGGTTTGCCTACATCTAGTGGGGGAAATTACTCTATTCGGGTCATAGTGGATAAACTGTCGAAAGTAGCTCATTTCATACCCGTCAAGACCACTTATCAGAGTTCGAAGCTAGCAGAGTTGTATATTGCTAGAATAGTCAGTCTGCATGGAACCCCCCAAGACCATTGTGTCAGATCGAGGAACCCAGTTTACCTCAAGGTTTTGGAAGAAAGTCCAAGAAGGACTAGGAACCAAACTGAATTTCAGCATAGCTTATCACCCGCAAACCGACGGACAAACTGAAAGAGTAAACCAGATCTTAGAAGATATGCTAAGAGCCTGTGTGTTGGAATATGGATCTAAATGGGAAGATTGTCTGCCTTTCGCAAAATTCTCATACAACAACAATTATCAAGCCAGTTTGCAAATGGCCCCATTTGGATTTTTGTATGGAAGGAAGTGTCATACCCCCCTGAATTGGTCGCAAGTACGAGAGAAGAATTTCGGGACATCCTACACGAAGCTGAAGAGAAGGTTCACAAAGTCCGTGAACACCTCAAGACCGCTCAATCCAGATAGAAGAGTTGTGCTGATAAAAGACATCGAGACCTGACCTTCAATATCGCAGATTTTGTGTATCTCAAAGTGTCACCTTTGAAGGGAATGCAGCGTTTTCAACTAAAAGGGAAGCTTGACCCTAGATATATTGGACCCTTCAAGATTTTAAATCGCCGAGGAGAAGTATCCTATCAGCTAGAACTGTCCGAAGAGATGTCACCCGTACATGATGTGTTCCATATCTCGTTACTTCGCAAATGCCTAGAAGTTCCAGAGAAGATAGAAGTTTTCAAGAACATCGATCACAGAGCCATAGATATCAATAAGGATTTAACCTATCGTGAAGTGCCCATCTGTATTTTCGAAGAAGCATTCAGAACCACCCGGACCAGGAGTATCATGTTTCTCAAAATCCAGTGGAGTAACCATACCGAAGAAGAAGCTACTTGGGAGCGAGAAGATTATATTCGGACAGAGTTTCCCAATCTCTTTAGTTCCTAGTTTTTCTTGAATCTCGGTACGATATTATGATTAAGGAGGGAAGGTTTTTAACACCTCAAAAATATTAAACAAGATTATCAAGTTCTAATCAGCCAAGTTTAGGGGTAACAAAAACTTTTATTATTAAACTCTATATGAATGCATGTGTGAGTTCTATTAATGCATGAATGTTTGCTATGCCTGTTTGATTGCTACAAATGATAAGGATTAGTTTAAAAATGATTACCACATAATCTAGATCATTTCCAAGAAAAATCAAATGAAAATAAAATCAATTGTGAAGCATATGATCATATGGTTACTTTTGCCAAAGTTAACCACTAGCCCACTTTGGGCATCTCTAGTAAAAGATTTCCAACAGAAACAATTATAGTTCTTTTCACCCCTTGCTAAACCAAGTAAAAATGAACCCAAGCAAACTTTACAAATTTACAAAATCCAAATTCAAATCTTTTTGAGAGGCAGTTCAAAATTGAATCAAGTGTAAGTACATAGATCATCATTTTTCAAAAACTACTCAAACCTCCACCACTTGACAATTCCTAGCAACCAGAGACTACCAAGCATGTGACCAGCTCACCCACCAAAAATCATTGAATAATTCAAAGATTAAGTTCATGCGGCCATTTAGTCGAACACTTAGCAGACAGAGTACAACCTCAACAACTATCTATTGTTTGGAATCCATCTTGTGCTCATTCTTGTACTACAATCAACCCAACAAATCACCCACGATCACTCCCAGTACTTGATGTTGGGGATATACTTTCCGAGTATCCTCATATTGCCTCACTGACCAGGTTGGCCCACTTCGGGTTAGAGCTTTACTTCACGGGCGGCCCAGTCAGGGAGAAGAGACGGAGTCTAGTCTAGCTACGGAAGGCCCAGAAAACTTACCGACATAGGCTTGTTATGTTACTTGTAATTCAAGATATACACTGTAACCGACTCTTAGTCGTAGCCGGATAGGTCTTGATACGTCCAAAATGTATCTACTTTCACGAACACTTTTGCTATTGTTTCTTCTCTAATTTGTGTGATTTGGATACAACTAATGCAGACTAGTGCTATTTTTAGCAGAATTGCTTTGGTGTCTCGTTTTTGTGTAGAAAATCAACTTTTAGGAAAAATCCCGGAAAATATCGCAAAACTCCTATTTTACCAGAAGACTCACGGAGCCAGAAGATGAGACGAAGAAGGGCCACGAGGGGCCCACACCACCTGGCCGCGCTAGGAGGTGGTGTGGCCTCCTCGGACTCCGCCTCGACCTCTCCTTTCACCCATATAAGCCATCTGACCTAAAACAGACAGAGGGTCGATGTTTTTCCAGATAGAGTTCCGTTGCACCACCACCACAAGATACCACGATTCGAAACCAGCAACTCCGTTTTGACACCCTGGTGGGACGGGGAGTTGGAGGAGATCATCGCCATCATCATCACCATCGCTTCTCCATCAACCATCCATGATTCCCCCATCCATGAGTGAATAATCCCCCGTAGTAGGCTATGGGGATGGTAGGGATTGGATGAGATTGTTCATGTAATTGTATCATATTGTTAGGGCATGTAGCCTAGTATCTATTGTTAGTGCTTTTTGACATTGTTGCAACTTGTTATGCGTAATGCTTGTCCCTTGGGCCCAAGTGCTATGATTTCATATCTGAACATGTTATTGATTCATGATGATAGTATTGTTTATGATCTTACATGCAAGTTGTATACATACATTATTATCCGGAACCCGAGGCCCCGAAGTGATAGAAATCGGTATAACTAGAGGGGATGGCTGTGATGTGAGGATCACGTGTGTTCACGAAGTATTAATGCTTTGCTCTGGTGCTCTATTAAAAGGAGCACTTTAATTGCTAGTAGATTCCCTTGAGGCCCCACTGCAACGGGCTGGCAGGACAAAAGATGTTGGGCAAGTTCTCATTGCGAGCACGTATGACTATATATGGAACACATGTCTATGATTATTTAGTACTTGGATGCTTTACCTTATTTATCTGCAAATGCCCTATGTCTTGATTGTTACATGAATTTTCTTGTCCATGCAACGCCTGTTCATCCATCTCTATGCCTACCGCACTTTAATCCTACTGTTTACTGCAATTGTTACTACTGTCTTTACTTTTACTACTCCTATTACTTTGCTATTGCTATTACAAAACTGTTGCTACTGATAAACTATTGCGAGCAAGACTGTTTCTAGGTGCAGCTAAATTGACAACTCAGTTGTTAAGGCTTATAAATATTCTTTGGCTCCCCTTGTGTCGAATCAATAAATTGGGTTTTACTTCCCTCGAAGACTGTTGCGATCCCCTATACTTTTGGGTCATGAAGACTATTTTTTGGCGCTGTTGCCGGGGAGCATAGCTTTATTTATTAAGTTCACTTGGAATCACTATTGGTCGCTGGCATCCATTCATCATGGGTAAACCTCATGATGGAAAGGTTCCTATATTACCATCCACTACAGGAAGAGGTACAGTTCTGAACACCTATGTTGCTCTTGATTCACCATCTGTAATGAGTAAGCTCCTTACACCACCACCACATACACATGCTACACATACTGCTACTTCTGCTGAATCTGAAATTGCTTCTAATACTTATGATGCTACTTCTAGTATGCTTGATAAGAGTGGTTCATTAGGTCCTTTCCTAGATGCTACGATTCCTAGAACTATAGCTGGAAATACGAAAACTCCTAATGAAGATACTACTACACCTGTTAGTTCACCTGAGTCTAGAGAGAGCTATGATATTGAAGACAGATATATAGAAATGACTGATGAATTTATTACAGAATGCCAAAACACTCATTGTGCTATTAAGAGTCTTCTTGAGAATCATCCTATTAGACCTAAATTATCTCCTAATGCTAAGTTTTCTACATCCCCCATAAACATTAAAGATAAGGATTATGATTTCTCTCTTGATTTATCTTACATAACCATTGTTGAGAAAGAACCTTTTTGTGGGACTAAAAATGAAAGTGTTGTAGCACATATGACTGAGCTTTCTACCATGAGTGGCCTATTTTATGATGATATTAAGATGCGCACCTACTTTGTTGCTAAAATTTTCCATTTTTCACTAAAAGGAGAGGCTAAAGATTGGTTTAATAATTTACCTCATGGATCTATTAATAGCCCTGATTGCTTGATTGATACTTTCTTTCAAAATTATTTCCCTCCTAGTGCTCGACATTCCATTTTGCAAGAACTTTTTGATTTTAAACAGGGAGAAAAGGAGATATTACCTGAATCATGGGCAAGGTTTTGTGCTTTAATTCACGCACAACCTATATGTCCAATACCTAAAAATGAGGTGCTAGATATATATTATAATGGACTAATTGAAGAATCTAGGACATACTTGGATAGTTGTGCTGATTGTGTTTTCAGGAAGAGAACTCCCAAAGAAGCTGAGGAATTAATGGCTAAGATAAGCAAGAATTATGATGACTGGACTTCACCCGAGTCAACTACACTCGAGTCCACTATGCCTGAGCTGACACCAACACCAAAGAAGAGGGGAGTTATTGAACTAAATGATTAAGTGATGAAGGAAGCTAAGAAATGTCTCAAGGAGAAGGGTATTAAATCTGAAAATGTGAAGAATCTACCTCCTATAGAAGAGTTATGTAAGCCAATCTCCCACTCATCCACTATTGAGGTACACTCTCTCCAACATTTTGATGAAGGTGATATTCCTTATTCTAAACCTCCTAATCAATGCTTGGAAGAATTTGATATCTTTGTTGTTAAGCAAGATAATTTTAATAAAAGAGTGCAGAATCATTTGATGGAAAACTCTAGAGCTATTATTGAGTTGAGGGATGTTGTGGAAAGAACCTCCAATGATGTTAAAATGCTTGTTAAACATTTACAAATGGTTCAAACCTAAATTGATCAGCTTATTAAGGTACAAAAAGATTTTCTAGTTAATGCTTCTAAAGAAAAACATGCTTATGAAATTAGAACTAGAAGTGGTGCTGCCACTTAGGATACTCTATATCCTGAGGGGCATCCTAAAAGAATTGAGCAGGATTCACAACAAATTGGAAATAGGGGTACTTCTTCTAAGAGAAAGAAAAAGAAACATAAAACAGTTGTATAATCTTCCGAAACTGCTAAAGATCCCAATAGTATATCTGTCTCTAATGCTGAAACTGAGAGTGGTAATGAGAAAAATGATGCTCCTCATAAAGAAGAAATTCAAGAAGAACCTGAAAGGCACACTAAGAATACTAAGTACACTAAGGAAGATTTTGTTGCTAAAAAACATGGTAGTGAAAGAGAGCCTTGGGTCCAAAAACCAATGCCTTTTCCTGATAAGAAACACAAGTCAAAGAAAGAAGAACACTATAATAAGTTTTATGAGTGGATGAAACCTTTATTTTTGCAAAGTCCTTTAACTGATGCTATTACCTCCTTCTTCAAAGTATATGAAGGATATTGTCTCTAATAAAAGGAAGATCCCTAACGAGGAAATTTCTACTTTGCTTGCTAATTATTCCTTTAATGGTAAAGTTCCAAAGAAACTTGGAGACCCAGGGATTCCAACTATTCCATGCTCTATTAAAAATAATTATGTTAGAACTGCAAATGGCTGACAAATCTACTACTATTCCTGTTGGTATATGTGAGGATGTTCATGTTCAAGTGTCCCATAATTGCTTGATATTAACTGACTTTGTTGTGCTTGAAATGATTGAAGATGATAATATGTCTATTATTCTTGGGAGACCTTTTCTTAATACTACAGGAGCTGTCATTAATTTTAATCAAGGAAAGGTAACTTTTAATGTTAAGAGCATACTGTCTATTTCCCCAAGAAGATTGATAAGACTTATGGCCTAAATTCAATTGAAATATTGAGGGCATCCAAGTTGGAGAAATATATTGTCCCATACCAAGAGAAAACTATGAAATTATTATGATTGGGACCATTGCTATCAAGGTTGAGGTAACATAATAATTTAGTGGAATACAAAGTTTTGTTTCATATAAAATTATTTTGGTAACAAGACCTAATCAACCTTGTTAAAAAAAGGGATTCTAATGAACAAAACAATGTTTTCACCATGATTATCCTTGCTTACTTTTATTTTATCCATTTTAATTTTTGCTTTCGCTTAGTTTACTTTTCTATTTTGTTAGTTTCTTGCATATTAGAGTGTCTTAGAACTTCTGAAGTTTAGGTTTCGTTTTGTTATTGCATCATCCTAATATTATCTTTCTGCCGGAAAATCATTCATCAATACCTGAAAATTGCTCAAAAAAAAGTTTATCGAAAAATTCCGGAAAATTCATATTAAATTTTTATGTCAAAAGAGGGGCAGAGAAGTACCTGGAGTGACCCAGGGGGCCCACCAGGAAGGCACACCACCTGGTGGCGCAGCCACACCAGGGGCGTGCCTGGCCATGGTGTGGGCCACCCCTGGCCCTCCACTTATTCTCCTACCTTCCACTACCTTCTCTCTACCGAGAAAACATTAGTTCATTGCTCAAACCCGTGTTCTTGTTGTTCTTGCTCGAGATTTTTGATCTCCTTGCTCAGCTCATCTTTGCTGCTGAGATTTGGAGCATTTTTCTCCGGTATGTGACTCCTCCGCTTGTCCAAGTAGATTTGTGATTAGAGGATTATATCTTGAGTATTTGGCTATTGTAGGTGACAGGTTAATTGAGCTTGCATTCTTGTTCAATGCTTAGAGAAGTTATTTTGATGGATGTTTTTCCCTCTTGCAAGTCCCTATAAGTAGTTCCTTTCATTATGTAATCACTTTGCAATCACTTGTTTGATGGTTGTCTAAAATTTCACAAAAAGGAAAGATGAACAATCATACTTTTGGGGAAGTATTTGAGAGAGACACACCCAAGAGGGCAAGGCCTTCGAGATCAGCGTCTCTATTTAGGCCATCATATAATGAAGATCTTATTGCACCGCGCTTTGGCAATGCAGGAGATGAGGGAGATGCTCATCCATCCACCCTCCCTTGATTTGCCTTTTTGCAAGCTACATGGATCCTTGATGATTTCCTACTTCTTGTTCAGAGGGTTGGTCTAACCACTTACATGCAGGATGAGAGTGAGAAATATGCCGTGCTCACCAAAACTTTTGTTGAAAGTTTTACTTTCACTAACACCCCTTATCGGTCGACTGTTTAGTTCAAAATTTATAATATGCCTATTACCATGCCATTGGAAAGATTTTGTAGCATTATAGGCATAGGCATGACTGGGACAGTGAAGAAGATCCAAGGTCGACCCGCTGATTTGCTGGAGCTCTATTCAAGTGTGACAAATGACGATGAACGCACAACTCAGTGTGGGAAGATAAGGAACATTCAACTCCCAGCGCTTAGATATTTTGCTTACTATCTTGCCACTGGCATTCTTGGTAGGGAGAACACTAGTAATATTTCTAATTATCATTTAGCTTTTCTTACTACTGCTCTTATTAATGAAACCAAGTATAATCTTGGTTCTCTCATAGCCCACTGCTTAGCTGCTAGAGGACCCATTTATGGGGGCATTGTTACCACACGCATGGTTGCTGCCTTGGAACTTTCTGTTGATCCTAATGATACTGTGTTGACACCACAATGGCTTGATCTTGCTGCTGTGAAAACACATCACTTTGTTACTACTAAATCTAGTGCGGAGAGTTTAGTTTACAGGATGTTATTTATTGACGGAGATGAGAGGGAAATTCCCTTGCCATAGTCTACTTTGTTCAGTATTTGCAGGATGCCATGGTCGCGCTCCAAGGAGGAGGTGGACGAGCAGCTCCACGTTCTTGGTTTCCACGGCAGCACCAGGGGGATGTGCCCTCTTACCACTACTCCGCGCACTATGTTGGGGAGTCCTCGAGTTCGTATCAGGATGAAGGCGCTTCTTCGCCATATTATGGAGGCGCTCATTCCTGGCCAGCTTGGAATTGATACCCACTTGGCCAAAAGCCTAAAATTGGGGGGAGGTATACCGACATCACACTCATCTACATATCATTTTCTGTTGGTACTTTGCATATCCATGTTTCGTTTTCTTTTTAGTTTTTGTTCTTGCTTTATTTATGCTCTCCAAAACATAAAAAGACCAAAAATATTTTCGTTATTTCTCTTTGTTTGCTTATTTATCTTTTAGCCTTGGTTTGCTTCATCCTTTTTAGCTTTGTTTTGATTATTCAAAAACCCAAAAAGATTTCGCTTTGCTTGCTCTTCCCTTCGGTTCTTGCCTTTAAAAAATCGAAAACCCCAAAATATTTGGTGTTCTTCTCTAGTTTTGTAAAGTTCGTTGCAGGGTTCAGCGGTCCTCAGTGACTCCTTGGAGTTTGGTTTTATCTTATTATTCAAGTCATACGAGTGAAAGGCAATGATGATTTATGACAACTCAAGGTGTGGTAAGAGGCTGGTATGAACTCTATTTGTTTTCATTTTTGTACATATACTCATCATTGTGAGCATGCTTAGGTTGTTTATGTAAGGTGTATGTTATTTAATGGATGCTGAGTAGTCCTTGCCTTCTTATGATGAGCTCCAATCCATTATTAGTTCGTAACATGTCATATAAATGTTTGCTCGAATTGTTCTATTCATAACTTGGTATGACATTGTGGTGTCCTCCTCTGAATGTTCTATTTGAATCGACTTGGCACATGCTCACGCATGCATATGACTAAACAAAAAGCCAGTTAAGCCTCGATGATTTATTCTGCCTCATAGTTCTCATGTCACTTTTATGCCACTATTAATTTTGTTTTGTCGCAAGCATGATTATGACAGTTTCTGCTCTCTCGATTGTCGCTCCCTTTCTATTTCTAGCGTTCACTTGTGTTGAGTATAAGCTTTGCTCGTGCATCCAACTCCCCAAAACCAAAGTTGTCAAAAAGAGTCCACTATATCTGCCTATTAGCATTATTGCTATTCCTTGTATATTTATTATGCTTTGTTTTCTTCCAATAAAAATGTTTGCTTGTTATGTGAAAGTTAGTTAGTAAAGCTCTCACGAACTTGATGGCACACTTTACTTTCTTGCACTTAATAAACTTGAACCATTGTGCCCATCTATGTTGCGTATATGCTTGCGCTTTGTAAGTTGTGAATTAGCAGAACCATGTTACCATGAGGAATGCTTTCAACATTGCACTTTATTTAGTTGATATCATGTTCTTTTGTTATGGATCCCGGTGGTGTGAAATGAAAGGGGAGCTTGTAAAGCTCATGGAGTTTGTATATGTGTTAGAAAAACGCCTGGGCGGCTAGCCTAAGCCATGCCTAATCATGGTGGAAACTTGCAGCATAACCATAGTGAGCAATCTGTGAAGCATCCTCAATAATAATAAAAACCTATGCAAATAGGAAATAAAAATCTATGCAAATAGGAAATAAAAGGATCGATGAGATGCTCATTGTTTGTTGCCTTGTCATTTTGATATGGGAAAGCTCCTGTATCATGGGGCAAGGGGTACCCCATTGGCGGTTCTCTATGATACACATGTACTTACAATGACAAGAACTTACTCGTGACTAAAGTTGAGTAGCATGAGGTCCGGTACTCGTAAGTAAGGGGCATGGGACTCCAATTTATAACTTGTCAAGCATATCCTCTTAGTTGTGTCACTTTAACCTTAATCACCAAAAGATGCCTATGATAGGGGCAATGAGAGCTGAAAGCTAGTAAGTATCATAATTTTTGGGAGCTCTTTATGAGACTTACAATCCCTGCTTCCCTCTGCGAAGGGGCATGAGATTTTTGAATTATAACTTGTCAAGCATATCCTCATATTTGTTCACTTTAACCTTAATCACCTAAAGATGCTTATGATAGGGGCAATGAGAGCTCAGTACCATACTTTCAACATTTGGAAGCATTTCAAACTTTTAAATCTTTTCTTTCACTCTTATGATTGAGTCAGCGTTTAATATTTGAGCACTTTCCCGAGAGCATAGCTGTCATTCTTAGTGTAATATGGTTGTCCCAAAACACGGTTAATTATGAAATAACTTTGATGCTTGTATATTTGATATTTTTATTTCTAGTCTTCATGTAAACTTCAGAGGTGCCTTGGCATTTATGTAATGCTCCAAAGAAAGGCAAGCGAGACACCATTTTATCATATTTTATTATCAGCACTACAATCCTGCATATGCTTATGTGTCATGTTGCTTATTATTAATGGGTTGGAATCTCTTCATAGCTTGCATGACTACTGGGTAAAATTATTTGCATACTCCTTATTATGAATTGCCTAAGTATTTGATCATATGCTAGGAATATATACATCTTATGAAGCAAATATTTCGTGAAAGTTTCTTTTCTCGCACTCAGTTTTCAACCGAATTGCTTGAGGATAAGCAATAAGCTAAGCTTGGGGGGAGTTGATACATCGACAACGTATCTACTTTCCCGAACACTTTTGCTATTGTTTCTTCTCTAATTTGTGTGATTTGGATACAACTAATGCGGACTAACGTTGTTTTCAGCAGAAATACTTTGGTGTCTCGTTTTTGTGCAGAATATCAACTTTTAGGAAAAATCCCGGAAAATATCACAAAACTCCTATTTTACCAGAAGACTCATGGAGCCAGAAGACGAGATGAAGAAGGGCCACGAGGGGCCCACACCACCTGGCCGCGTGGGCCAGGCCAGGCCGCGCTAGGAGGTGGTGTGGCCGCCTTGGACTCCGACTCGACCTCTCCTTTCGCCTATATAAGCCCTCTGACCTAAAACAGACGGGGGTTCGACGATTTTTCCAGATAGAGTTCTTCTGCGCCGCCACCATCAGATACCGCAATTTGGAACTAGAAAATCCGTTATGGCACCCTGCCGGGACGGGGAATTGGAGGAGATCATTGCCATCATCATCACCATCGCTTCTCCATCAACCATCCATGATTCCCACATCCATGAGTGAGTAATCCCTCGCACTAGGCTATGGGGATGGTAGGGATTGGATGAGATCGTTCGTGTAATTGCATCATATTGTTAGGGCATGGTGCCTAGTATATATTATTATATCTTTTTGACATTGTTGCAATTTGTTATGATTAATGCTTGTCACTAGGGCCCGAGTGCCATGATTTCAGATCTGAACATGTTATTGATTCATGATGATAGTATTGTTTATGATCTTACCTACAAGTTGTATACACACATAATTGTCCGGAACCCGAGGCCCCGAAGTGACAGAAATCGGGATAACTGGGGGGGATGGCTATGATGTGAGGATCACGTGTGTTCACGAATTGTTAATGCTTTCCTCCGGTGCTCTATTAAAAGAAGCACCTTAATTGCCAGTAGATTCCCTTGAGGGCCCACTACAACGGACTGGCAAGACAAACGATGTTGTGCAAGTTCTCATTGCGAGCACATATGACTATATATGGAACACATGCCTATGATTATTTAGTACTTGGATGATTTACCTTATTTATCTACAAATGCCCTATGTCTTGTACATTACATGAATTGTCTTTTCCATGCAATGCCCGTCCATCCATCCCTATGCCTACCACGCTTTAATCCTACTGTTCACTGCAATTGTTACTACTATCTTTAGTTTTACTACTGCTATTACTTTGCTATTGCTATTACAAAATTGTTGCTACTGATAAACTATTGTGAGCAAGACTATTGCGGTGACCCAGCATACCACTGCATGATGTAGTACACTATAGTTGTTGACATAACACCAATGAAACATCGTTCACTGGTATTACATCCCTCAGGGTGGTACAACAGAAACACAGCAGGTCCAAGACATGACTATAGATTACAACTCGACTCTTTACAAAAGATCTAGAGAACACTCTAGGTTAAAGAGAGAGAAAGAACTTCTTACAAGGAAGAACTAGAAATAATAACTCTGAACTATCTGGCTAAAAAGACTAATATGTAAACCATAAGGCTTGCAATTTCTACTAATGCAATGCTCTACATAAGTAGGTTTCATGGCTAGAGTATCCGCTCCTATATACACAGAGACTTTGTCTTCACTTCGGTTGATGAATATGTTGACTTCATTGATTTGATTGAAGAACCTGAGCTGCCGATGATGGTTTCTTGAGAAGAAATTGATGTTGACGTTGTCTTCGACAGCATAGAACCTATCAAGGGTTAAGAAGGTACGGTTGAGTACGAGCGTACTTAGCAAGTTCACTAAAAAGGAGTGTATGATGCACTATCTCTACAGCCACAGACCATAGGTCGTAGGCAATGCAGGTTTTCATAAACATTTCTTCAAAGGTTGCTTTGATTCTTGAAACTATGTCCGACAGCCTTCACAGGTTGACTAGAACCTTCATGGGGTTCCTTTCCTACCGCATTCGTAGCTCCTTCCCAGAACAGGGAGTAATATGTCACAATTCTTACACTCTGCAGAGGTGCATCACTTTTCCCACAAGAGACCTTAAGCTTTGTTGCACAGCCGGGAGTATGTCCCCGTTCAAGCTTCCATGGTTTGAGGCCCAACTTAAGATCCAAGCCAATCGATGCCCCTCTTCACGACCCCGCATGAAGACACGATCCCCCGAGACAACTACCACGGTTACTCTTTGGGTAGCCTCTCGGAGACTCCGTACGCAGCTCTGTTTGGCGGTCACCATCAGCTATGGTGAACTCAGACCCAGATAGAGATGCACAGATAATCTAGACACCAAGATCACGGGGAACTAAGGGGTCCCACCCATGTGCTGCGTTCTCTAGAACTCGACGAGAAATCAACAGCCTCACTATAAGGTCATCCGTCCATGCGAAAGGAAGAAGATCCAACTGACTTCTTTGTCCCATTCCAAATCTCATGGTTGACGCGTAATATACGGCGCTAGAATCACTGGCGACATTGGTTGTTAAGTCCTAGATATTATGTTCCTTTACCGCTAGAACTGTATTAGTAGATTATTACCATGTGGTAAATAATCCATAATCATATTATTATAAAAATAGTGTTTTCTGAGCTTTTTGGATTGCATGTGATGACAACATTTGAGTTACAGGCGTTTGATAGAAAATAATCAAAGGACATGAGCAAGTTGTGAACTTGCCTTTTGTGATTGCAAGATTATGCACTCACGGTCTTCGAGATAATAGAAGATCCAAATTCTGTAAACAACATCATTGGTCCGGAAAGGACTAATGTTTAAAGAAGCAAGATGCAACTATGCATAAGTAATGTAATGCAACTTGATAAATGCGAAACCCCGGAATAGTCGTATTTGATCTAGTGTTTGGAGTTTGTGATGAGTTCTTTGGAATGTGTAGCACTTTTATACTAGCTTCACACTTGTGCTTCTTGTTAAGGATTGTGAGAGTGTGTGAAATAATATGTAGATACAACAAGTAATATGTAATATTAAAGCACTTAAATGGATCATGGTATCTAAAATATTTCTTAAACAAGATTAAGAATCAATTAGAGTTTTAAAGAAGTGTTCAAGGTTTACTTTTAGTGTTGCTTAAAAGAATAACGCTTGAGGAAAACATACTTAACTAAACAAAAGTATTTAGACTATAAATTAACACTCTTAGGCTTTCTTGTTAATTATAATTTTTAAACAAGAAAGAATTACTTTATTTACTTACAAATGAATGGGTGTGATTCATAATCTGGAAACTTTATTGCTTAACCACTCATGAATTATCTTGGCATATACTTATTAACTTGTGAGTGAAATAATAGTAAAGGTTTTAATAAGTCAAAATATTATTATTGAGGATTTTATAGTTGATAAACTATTTTTGGAGAGAAAGATTTACTGAATTCTAAATGGTAGTTTTAGTAAGTACAACTTAAAATGGTTAGACTTATGTTAACTTCAATTAAACATTATTTGAACTTTGTATTACATATTTAGACTCTAAACAAATAATGCTAAAGGTAATAGTAAGTATTTATACATTTTTAAAGAATTAAAATAAAAGAAAAGAGCAAAAATAAGATTTGTTAAACCTTTATATTTTATTTTACTTCAGAAGTGAGAGTTGACATTTTTAATGTGTAGAATTCATTTTTGTGATCATTTAGGTATATTATAAATATTTTTGTGATTTTTAAATAATAAGATATGATTTTTTTATAAGTTTTATCACTTAATAAATAGTAAATATTAGTTAAGTGATACAAAAATAATTGAAACAAGTTTGTAAATGTAGATTTTGTTTTAATAAGAATTTTGGTATATTATTTATATTTTTCTTATTTACCAATATTAAAATATGAATTTTCAAAGTATTATTACTTGTAAAATCTTTATTAATTAATAATTATTTAAATTGTTAACACAATAATATTTGATAATAAAGTCAAACCATGTATTTTATTTTTCTGAGTATTGTGATATATTATATACATTTTTCTGAATTATAGAACAAAAGATATAGAATTAACAAGATTTAATCCTTTTATTAAATCTTTGGAAATTATATTTATATTTAAACTTATATTGATTCCCTTATTTACTAAATAGGCAATACCCTTTTATACAGACCTAAACCTACCCTGGGTCACTGACCCGTGGGGTCAGGACCATGTCAGCAAGCCACGTTAGCGAAGACCAGTCAAACATCTTTTGTTACTAACCCTATTTCTACCCAGGTTCAATACCATGCGGGCCCGGGACCACGTCACTTGCCACATGGGCAAGGACCAAGTCAAACAGAACTGCTGGTCCTAGCTAGCGTCACCTCATCGGAGGATGAAGTCATCCCCACCGGAGCACGGCGAAGACACCCATCTATGGCACTATAGATACTACATGAATACGCGTTCGAACAAGGAGACTGAGGGGATGCTACTGATGGTCACGTTGCTAAGAAACGAGCACCGGAGCACCGGTTGCAATGACGCCCGACAAGGCGAGCGGCGGCGCATCACACTACACTGCTACACAACGAGAGGAAGATGGAGAAAAGGCGCACGAGCATCAGCAGCTTACCCTTGACGCGCGGCTGACCTCAGATGGAGCTGAGGCAGATGGAATTGATGACGAAGCGGGCGATGGTACTCATCGGGCATGAAGAAGATTGAGTTGATGCGGACAATTAAGACCTCCTTCGCTCGATTCCTTCATCATGGACATAAAGCTCACCATGGCGGAGCTTGTGGTATCTCCGGTTGACCTTGGGGCGGTCCCTAACGGCGGTGCGAGACAGCAACTGTGACGCTAGGTTTCGGGACCGAGAGAAAATGGAAGAGAGGGAGGGAAGTGAGGATGAGGACGGACAGGAGACGTCTCGGTGTAGATATTATCCTCGTCCAGGACAGCGACGAGCATCTAGGCGGTTGGTTCCTGCTAACGCCGATGATTCGCATCCAGCGGCGGCACGATCCTCCAGCGAGCTGCCTGTGTGCGTCGCGGTGACAACAACGGCAATTTTCCAAAAAAAAACCCTATCGTTTCTAGGAACTAACCCGCAGTCCATCCGTGGTCCAACCTGTCAGTGAGAGCGAGAGGGAACTTGGGCTGGTACTGGTGTTGGGCTGCTACTGGACCGATGCTGTTGGGCCAGTGTGGACGGTAGACAGGCAAAGAGGACGCTCTGGGGTGGCCTGCTGGCTCGGCCAGGTCTTTTTTTTCTTTCTGTTTTTTTCTATTTTCCGTTTTGTTTTCATATTTTGTACTTTCACATTTGCTTTGTATTCTTTCCCATAGAAATGTATTTGCTAAGTAGTTGTAGCAATACTGAAATGTATTTAGTATAATTTTGTGAACTTTTATTATATAATGTTATAGTTTATTTATTTTCTTTATATAGGTCCTTCTCCTTTTAATAATTTGTAAGGACCTTTGTTATGAATTTATTTTGCATAATAAACCATAACTTATAAAAGGATTTATTACTACTCATTCATAAAATATGATTCTCATTAACTTTATAGTTTTAAGGAAACTTTTTTGTGGCGATCCTTCATTATTATATGATACATAAAGTTCTGAGGAATTAATATGGTTAATATTATTCCCATGAGCTTAGGAGATATCAAAGTGTATATTTTGTTATAACTTGCATAGAAGTTAGGATTTAAAAACTATAAATGGGTGCCATGGATAATAAATTATCTTAGAGTGAGCTACAAAGATTACTTTCCTAATGTGATCTTGAGGTGTTGGGTCACGTAGAGATAAACAAAACTTTTTCCCTACGCGGTGATCCCAAGACCCAGCTCAGGTAGAAGGCCACGAGTATTACCACTAGACGCATAGTTGCGGAATTGATGAAGCACATCGCTTGATGCAGTGCAGTCCTCGCGATCCGTTCTGGTTCCACGATCCATGATCCGTTCTTTCTTCACGATCGTCGAAGTGCTGAACGTACATCACCTCCGTCGGTATCCACACGTACGAGGAGGAGCGCCGGTGATGGACTTGTAGGTCCGGTACAGCGGCAATAGGACGGACTGGGGCTAGGGTTTCCAACACATGGAGTGACCTAACCTTATGCTCTAAGCACCTGCACCCCAGCTTATATAGGGAGTGAAAGTGGGCTCCACTCACTTGTGGCCCATTCACTAAAAGGCCTATATTAGCCACTGCAGTCTCACTTGCTGACTAAGTCCATGTCTCTATTTGGGTCCAACCCAAATAGATTTCCTGTTTGGGTCTAACCCAAACTGCTCCCGCTCTTAAGTGTGTGACCCGACAGGCTCATGGTAACCCGGACACGATTCCGAGTCTCACTCGTGATCGATCAGTTGGTAGCGGCTCCTAGCAGAACGTGCCAACTCCCAAGTACCAATAAGTCATGACGATATACCTTTCCAATGCGACTTTCGTCTGAGTCCCTTTTGCCTCACGATATACCTTGTCGGACTATAGGCGAATGATTGTCATCCCTTAAATAGTCCGACTCTCTTTCTCGATCCGAGATAAGTGATTCATCCGACTAACTCTTAGTTGGTTGCCTCGGTTAACATTTAACTGTGACGCGCATGGCCATGCTTTCCGAATCATATCTTCCGAGAGGGCCCAGAGAATATCTCTCTAGGTGGAGGGGCAAAATCCCATCTCGGTCATTCACATCACGCAGCTTGATTCACATTCGACCCGAACTCCGCCTTTGTAACTGCCCATTGACGGAACAACGTTTGACAGAACCTAAGTCGGTGATCCTCAACTCGGATTGTGCAATAACCTCAAGTCTAAGGATTACATTGATTGAGATATGCAAATGACGACCTGTTCGTTGCATCTCAATATGGGTCAGTCCGACTCGTTAAACTCTTTAGCCGAATCCGTGTAAGTCGGAAGAGCATCTCCATGCCCATGACAAGTGGAACCTAGTCATCTACCGACTTTCACATTGGTCTAAGTTGTGTGTCTAGCACAACCTCGATGACCAAGGACAATTAGTATGAACAACATGAATATATAGTTCCACAATCGAATCACATATTCGATGATACATACCAGTAGTTCATACATGGACCATAACTTTATGAATACACAGGAATAATATCATACATGATTGCCTCTAGGGCATATTCCCAAGAGTCTCCCACTTGCACTAGAGTCAATCTTCCGATATCACATGTCTAGGCATCTAATGCCCATTGCTCTCAGGTGCACCTCATGCTTCGGCTGTGGAAGTGGCTTTGTCAACGGATCCGCAATGTTTGCATCTGTGGGTACCTTGCATAACTTGATATCACCTTGATCCACGAACTGGCGAATAAGGTGGTACCGCATGAGTATATGTTTGTTCTTCTGGTGTTACCTAGGTTCCTTGGCTTGTGCAATAGCACCATTGTTGTCACAATACACGTCTAACGATTGGACGAGCCCTAAACCACACCAAGACCCATGAGGAAATTCCTCATCCAAACGGCTTCTTTTGCCGCTTCCGAGGCAGCAATATACTCAGCCTCTGTCGTAGACGCAGACACCTTTTCTTGCTTGGAACTCTTCCAGCTCATAGCCCCTCCGTTTATCACAAACACATATCCGGATTGCGAATGAGAATCATCCGAGTCAGTGAGATAACTTGCATCCATCTAACCCTTTACACTGAGTTCATCCTCACCTCCATAAACCAGGAACATATCCTTAGTCCTTCTCAAGTACTTGAGGATATTTTTAGCCGCTGACCAGTGGATTTCTCTAGGGTCAGCCTGGTACCTGCTCACAACACTTAGAGCATAGGAAACATCCGGCCTAGTACAAATCATAGCGTACATGATGGATCCGATTGCAGAAGCATACAGAATCGCACTCATCCGACTTCGCTCATCAGTTGTCGAAGGACACTAAGTCTTGCTAAGTTTTACGCCATGGGACATTGGTAAGAACCCCTTCTTAGACGATTCCATGTTCAACTTCTTCAACACTTTGTCCAAATATGTACTCTGACTCAATCCAATGAGCTGCCTGGATCTATCTCTATAGATCCGGATTCCTAGTATGTAAGTCGCCTCACCCAAGTCTTTCATCAAAAAACTCTTTTCCAATGATTCCTTAGTCTCTTGCAACATCTGGACATCATTTCCAATCAGTAATATGTCATCCACATATAAGATCAGAAAGTTTACTTTGCTCCCACTAAACTTCTTGTATAAACAAGAATCATGATCACTCTTGATGAAGCCAAACGATTTGACTACCTCATCAAAGCGAATGTTCCAACTCTGAGATGCTTGCTTCAACCCATAAATGGATTTCCGAAGCTTGCATACCTTGTCAGCATTAGCCGGATCGACAAAACCCTCGGGATGTATCATATACACGTCCTCGGTCAAATTTCCATTAAGGAAAGCCGTCTTGACATCAATCTGCCATATCTCATAGTCAAAATAGGCTGCTATAGCTAACATGATCTGAACTGATTTAAGCATCGCTACAGGAGAGAAAGTCTCATCGTAGTCAACTCCTTGAACTTGTCGGAACCCCTTCGCGACAAGCTGTGCTTTATAGATAGAAACATTTCCATCCATATCAGTTTTCTTCTTAAAGACCCATTTGCACTCGATGGGTCTTGCACCGTCTGGCAGATCAACCAAGTTCCAAACTTGATTTTCATCCATGCACTTTAACTCGGATCTCATGGCTCCAAGCCATGACTCAGAATCAGAACCCACCATCGCTTCCGAATAAGTTGCCGGCTCATCACTGTCCAACAGCATCACATCACGAACACTTCGCAATCTGGCCGATCTTCGCAGTGTTAGTGTAGTTCCCGGCTCAGGTACCACGTCCGGCTCAACCTCTAAGGCTTTTGCCGACTCATTGCTAGCAAGTATCTCTCGAATTTCTTCGAGATGCACCGTACTCCCACTGACTCCCTGACTGAGAAACTCTTTCTCAAGGAAGATACCGTTTCAAGCGAGAAACACTTTGCCCTCTTCTCGGTGGTAGAAGTAGTAACCCAAGGTTTCCCTCGGATATCCCATGAAAAACACTTATCCGACTTAGCTGTAAGCTTGTCCGACTGAAGTCTCTTGACAAAAGCTTCACAACCCCAAATTATTAAGAAAAGATAAACTCAGCTTCTTGCCAGTCCACATCTCATGCGGTGTCTTCTCTACCGACTTTGATGGTACTTTTTTTAGTGTGAACGCTGCAGTTTCTAGACAATAACCCCAAAATGATAAAGGCAGATCTATCTGACTCATCATTGACCGTACCATGTCCAACAAGGTCCGATTCCTCCTTTCCGACAAACCGTTTCTCTGCGGCGTTCCTGGAGGAGTGAGCTGGGGAACTATTCCACAACTCTTTAGATGGTCATCAAACTCATGGCTCATGTACTCGCCTCCTCGGTCCGACCGAAGAAACTTTATTTTCTTGCCAAGTTGATTTTGTACCTCATTCTGGAATTCCTTGAACTTTTCAAAGGCTTCCGACTTATGTTTCATCAAGTAGATATATCCATACCTCCTCAAATCATCAGTGAAGGTAATGAAGTACTCATAACCACCTCTGGCTGTCGTGCTCATCGGGCCACATACATCACTATGTACTACTCCCAATAAGTCGGACGCCCTTTCACAACTCTTTGCAAATGGTGTTTTGGTCATCTTGCCGAGAAGGCAGGATTCGCATGTCTCAAACGACTCCAAGTCGAATGAAGTTAGGATTCCATCATCATGGAGCTTCTTCATGCATTTCCAACTTATATGACCAAGCCAACAATGCCAAAATTAAGTCATATTCAGATCATTTGGTTTCAACCTTTTCACATTTATGTTATAGATAGATTCACCCTCAAGATTCAAAATAAATAACCCGTCCCAGACGGGTGCAAAGCCGTGAAACATATCATTCAAATATAAAGAACAACCATTATTCTTAATATTCGACTCATAGCCCCATCTCATCAAACATGAGGCAGAAATAATGTTTCGACTAAGCACTGGAACATCATAACAATTATTTAGCTCCATTATGAATCCAGAAGGTAAATGAAGTTGCATTGTGCTGACTTCCAACGCAGCGACTCTCTCTTTGTTGCCGACTCTAATGTCAACCTCGCCTCTTGCAACGCTCCTAATTCTTACCAGTCCCTGCAACGAGTTGCAGATGTGAATGACTGATCCGGTATCATATACCCAAGAACTACCAGGTGCATCAGCAAGATAAATGTCTATAACATTGCAAACTAGTGTACCTGAGCCGGAAGTCACACCTCCACTCTTAGCTTTATCAGCCAAATACTTGCTGCAATTCCTCTTCCAGTGGCCATCCGACTTACAATAGAAGCAAGTGGATCCGGCTGTAGGAGATGGCTTAGTCCCTGAGGAAGCGCTTTGGACTGGGTCCTCCGCCTTACCTTCCGACTTTGCCTTCTTCTTCTTAGTCCAAGAACTCTTCTTGAACTTAGCCTTGTTTTGTACCATCAACACTTGACTAGCACCTTTCTCGAGATCCGCCTCAGCCTACTTGAGCATCCCATGTAATTCAATGAGCTTCTTATCCATACCATTCATGTGGTAGTTCGATATGAACTGGCCATATGCACTAGGAAGAGAGTTCAGAATTATGTCTGTAGCGAACTCTTTGCTTATGGGGTAGCCAAGTCTTTCTAGAGACTACACGTAACCAACCATCTTGATCACATGCGGACTCAGTGGATCGCCATCCTTAAGCTTGCAGGTCAAAAAAGCCTGAGAGACTTGGTACCTCTCAGTCTTTGCCTGAGCCTGGAACATACTTTTGAGGCTTTCGATCATATCGTAGGCCTCAACATTCTCGAACTACTGCTGCAAGTCCGGTTCCATGTGAGCAAGCATAAGACAGCTAATTTCCGTGGATTCATCACAAATCCGATGGTAGGTATTGGTGGCTGCGACAGTCGCATTCTCATCCGGCTCAGCTAGAAGTGGGTTGTCTAGGATACAGTCCCTTTTTTCTTGTTTGATAACAATTCTCAGATTACGATACCAGTTGGTGAAATTAGTTCCATTCAGCTTATCTTTCTCTAAGATGGTTCTCAAAGCAAAACCGGAAATCTGAGGAAGACTGCTAGGTGCCATTGATCTACAACAGAAAATATGCAAAACACTTAAGACATGTAATCATAAAGAGCAACCATATTAAACACTTCAATATTTATGCTCCCACTAGAACCAACACCCCTCCGATGGTTACTTAGTGATTCAGGACCCTAAATAAGCAAGTCGACTAGTGAGCTTAAGCATCACCGCTAGCCGTCAAGTGATCTAGGCAGACAACTCCTTGTCAATCATATCTCATACGACTCATGTTGGATGGGTGGCATCACATGCCTCGGCTCCCATCCGACCTTTCCCCGAGTCCCACAACCATTGTGATAGACCCGTCTAGATTACCAAGTGCTTCCGCTGTAAGAGTCCAACTCGAACCCACCTAGTCGGAAAGAATTGATAGCACCTCAATTTTATGAGCCCACTACCAAAAATTTCCGACTTGTGATGGTGCAGCACTAGTGGGGAAACCGACTAGAACTTCTTTGAGGGATTATTTTCTACCAACTATCTAATAGAGGTAAAATAGAGACATAACAATAACACAAAATAAAGCAATTATAATGTGAAATGGTATGGCTCTCTTCATGGCGATCTCCATCTCCATAAAGCCTGTAATCCGACTCGCGTCAACTCTTGTCACGTGCCGTCTTACACCATGTAGCCGACTTGTACATCGACTTGCATGCCTTCCGGATTCTCCAAACCGCTACACTAGCTTGTAATGCAAATTACACAGAGAATCCGACACGTAGGCCGTTCTACAATAAGATGACAGCACCTAGGCTCTAGCCGGCTGACAAAAACGTGATACTCAAATCACGTATGGATTACACACATCACAAGCACATGGGCCATACCATTCACAACATCATCCTGCAAAAACAAGTTATGCATAGATACGATATCTACCGGCGTTGTGAAACTCGCAACGACATCTAAGGCGCTACGATAGGGCGAAGCCGGCGGTCCCAGACATGGATTTCGTCATCGTATAAAACAATTTTACCCAAATCCGATCCGGACTCCGATTCGATCAAACCCTTTGACATTCGATCACCGCATCCGGGTTTACGTGTCACAGACTACCTCGATGGCGGAAGCCGACTGGTAGGGGTATGTCGTTCCACGACCTTAGCAGTTAGATCACGGAAACCAGATCATCCATTCCCCCGAGTACAGTTGATCCAATCAACTTTGTACAAAACCGATCTATCTCATAGATCGACCACCAAAACTGCAATTAAATCCAATCTAACGCCAACCACATATCACATATGCACGATCTCGAGCCTAAAACTAGAAGCTAACGCTCTGATACCACTGTTGGGTCACGTAGAGATAAACAAAACTTTTTCCCTACGCGGTGATCCCATGACCCACCTCAGGCAGAAGGCCACGAGGATTACCACTAGACGCGCAGTTGCAGAATTGATGAAGCACGTTGCTTGATGCAGTGCAGTCCTCGCGATCCGTTTAGGTTCCACGATCCAGGATCCGTTCTTTCTTCACGATCGTCGAAGTGCTGAACGTATAGCACCTCCGTCGGTATCCACAGGTACGAGGAGGAGCGCCGGCGATGCACTGCTAGGTCCGGTACGGCGGCGACAGGACGAACTGGGGCTAGGGTTTCCAACACAAGGAGTGACCTAACCTTATGCTCTAAGCACCTGCGCCCCAACTTATATAGGGAGTGAAAGTGGGCTCCACTCACTTGTGGCCCATTTACTAAAAGGCCTCTATTAGCCACTGCAGTCTCACTTGCTGACTAAGTCCATGTCTCTATTTGGGTCCAACCCAAATAGATTTCCTGTTTGGGTCTAACCCAAAATGCTCCTGCTCTTAAGTGTGTGACCCGGTAGGCTCATGGTAACCCGGACACGATTCCGATTCTCACTCGTGATCGATCCGTTGGTAGCGGCTCCTAGCAGAACGTGCCAACTCCCAAGTACCAATAAGTCATGACGACATACCTTTCCAATGCGACTTTCGTCTGAGTCCCATTTTCCTCACGATATACCTTGTCGGACTATAGGCGAATGATCATCATCCCTTAAATATTCCAACTCTCTTTCTTGATCCGAGATAAGTGATTCATCCGACTAACTCTTAGTCGGTTGCATCGGTTAACACTTAACTGTGACGCGCATGGCCATGCTTTTCGAATCATATCATCCGAGAGGGCCCAGAGAATATCTCTCCAGGTGGAGGGGCAAAATCCCATCTCGATCATTCACATCACGTAGCTTGATTCACAGTCGACCCGAACTCCGCCTTTATAACTACCCATTGATGGAACAACGTTTGACAGAACCTAAGTCGGTGATCCTCAACTCGGATTGTGCAATAACCTCAGGTCTAAGGATTACATTGATTGAGATATGCAAATGACGACTTGTTCGTTGCATCTCAATATGGGTCAGTCCGACTCGCTAAACTCTTCAGCCGAATCCGTGTAAGTCGGAATAGCATCTCCATGCCCATGATAAGTGGAACCTAGTCATCTGCCGACTTTCACATTGGTCTAAGTTGTGTGTCCAACACAACCTCGATGACCAAGGACAATTAGTATGAACAACATGAATATATAGTTCCACAATCGAATAACATATTTGATGATACATATCAGTAGTTCATACATGGACCATAACTTTATGAATACACAGGACATCATACATGATTGCCTCTAGGGAATATTCCCAACATGAGGTTCCATGAAACTAGGTTTCTATTAAGGTTTAAGACAATAAGGTGGACAAGGCTTCCATCTATAAATACTCATATGGTTCTCTAATTATCTCTTGGAAGCTTTAATTGTCCAAGAAGTATTGTTCAATGGTTACCTAGGAATAGGAAATGGTTTCACTATCCATTTGATTCTAGGGTTTTGAATAATTAAATAGACATGGGTCTTGTCATGGCTGCATGTATAGCTAGCTAAAGGTTTCTATAGAATTCTTACCTCAATACTTCACTAAGCTATCTTGAGATAAGGAATTCCTTTCCTAAATATACTCCATATATCTTTATTATATTATTCACAAAGACCACATCTTCCTGAATAAGACAATCATATGACTCCACCATTGAAATGGATCGTATGGGCACCTAGAGGGGGGGTGAATAGGTGCTACTTCAAATTTTAATGATTTTTCAATTTTAGGCTTGACACTAAAGGTAAATTCTCTAGATAAGCTATTATGAAGAATATCCCTATACGCAAACCTAACTACTAGCGAGTAAGGGCGGGTGAGATAGAGGAACGGGTAAACCGTAGTGGAGCACGCGGAGACACATGATTTGTTTTACCGCAGTTCCTTCCTAATTAAGGGAAGTACATCTGCGTTGGAGGGGTGGGCAGTAATAAGTCCACCACGCCGCAATAGGCCTCACCCTGTTCTACGATGGATCCCGCCACCAAAGGTCTGATCCACCTTTCCACTATAGGAACCCTTCGAGGCAGGAACCGGCGCCTTTACACAACTAGCGGGGCACAACTCCACAACCAAATTAGAGGCTCCCGTAATGACAACAAGCTACCACAAGAATAAGTTATCAAGAACAAAACACAAGATCTAGATATTAGCGAGAATACTAGATCGGGGATTTCTCCAAGTGAATGGAGAGGAGTTGATGCGCTTGATTCGTGATGACGATGTAGATTGTCTCCTCCTTCAACTCCACCAAAGATCGAAGCCTTCGGGTGGTTGAAGTGGGAGATCTAGAGAGATAGCACTTGCAACACGTCTGGTCTTTTTGGAATGAATCAAGAGATCTGAATGGAGGGGATGAAGGGGGTTTTATACCCCCTGCACCCACTGAGCCGTTGGAGCCATTTGGGGCCGGATTATCTGGCCCAACTGAGGGTCGGATTATCCGGCCTGGGGAAAACTCTGCCCCAGACTCGGATTATCCGGCAATTAATCTGCCCCCGCCGAGCCTGCCCTTGATCGTCTCCTGGGGCCGGATTATCCGGCCTCTTGCAAGGACCGGATTATCCGGTCAGGGAAGGAAACTCCGCCCCTATTCGGATTTTCCAGGAGAAAATCTGAACCCAGTCAGAGCGTCGTGCCTTGCCTGCCTTTGATCATCTTTTGGGGGCCGGATTATCCGGCCCAAGGAGAGGGCCGGATTATCCGGTCAGGGGAAGAAAATCCACCCCTGTTCAGATTTTCTGGGAGAAAATACGTCCCCAGCCAGAGTGACGCACCAAGCCTGCCTTTGCCAAATGAGTTAGGCTGGATTATCCGGTCCTTGATGGGGGCGGATAATTTGGCCCCCCAAACACAAAATCATTCCCTGCACACTTAGCACACATGAGAAAACTCCACGATATTGTTATCTAACACCCAAAACACAAGGAACCATGAAATGTTCTTTCAATCTCCCCCTTTTTGGTGTTAGATGACATTACTAGGATTTGCAAGATAGTTTTCAAGACAACAAAAATTAATGAAGGAATAAGACTCCCCCTCAAAGTGTGCATACTAGAAAAATGCACTTGATTACAAATACACACAAGAGGGTATAATTCTGTTTCACTGAAATATATGTGAAAAGCTCATACCACTGGTAGGAAGATAGATGTGTCCTCAAAACATTATAAGAATATCCAATGATAGCCATAGTGAGCGCCTCCCTCGATATAGATATCCAATAGCCATAAGAATATCCAATATGATAGATGACTCTATATGAATGATCCACAAGATAAATCCACAGCCACACGAACATAGTCTCATACAGCACAAAACACACATAAAATTTCGACGCTAAAAGGGCACAAGAGAAAAAAATGAAACTATAAAGAGAAAGAACTTGTGCCCGACCCATGCAAATCCTCGGAGCCCTAATAGAACTACTTCTCCCCATTTGGCATCGAGACGCCAAAAAGGAAGAAGAGCGATGCTAACGCCCCAAGGGATCACTCGTAGTCCTCATCCTCGTCCTCGTCCCCATCCTTGTCCTCATCCTCAAGCTCCGCGGTGTCATCCTCCTCATAATCAGCAGTGTCCGCGGAAGGAAATAGGTGGCGCTCTAGCTCTCCATAGTTAAGCCTAGAAGAAGAGTTCCACCGAGCATATGGTGTGGGAGTAGTAGGAGCAGGGGATCGCCCGAACCACCGGACACATGGTGAAGAATGAGCTGATGAGTGTGAGCCATCTCATGGCGCTGCTTGTAAGCCTCATACTATCCCTTGCGAGTGTCCACGCCCATGCAAAGAATGTTCCGCTGGAACCAGTTCAGCTGCTTGATCTCACGAGCAATGGGAGGCACTGGAGGCCTACGATCATGATCACGAGCATCCCTCATGAGACCCTCAGGAGCAGAGGAGGGGTGATAGGTCTTCCTAACCTTGGTGTAGATCTTCTTGGCCTTGTGCACAACATTAATGTGGAACTCTTCAGTGGGAAGCAAGTGCTTGATCAGCATCATGATGTAAGGAGCATATGGGATGGAAAGCCTGTTGAACATGGCATCGATCAACTCATGGTAAATAAAGTCCATCACATCCATCTTGTATGACACAGACTCATCCTCACAGGACGCCACCTCATGAGAGAAGGCAAGAAGCTGAACTAGGTGACCACGGATACTGTCATTGTTGCCTCCACTTGGAGTGATAGAATCACGAAATAGACCCACCAAGCTAGCAGATATGGGAGAAAGACCAGCAAGGGTGCCCACAATACCATTGTCATCAGTGCATGGAGAGAGGGCGGCATCTTTATTGGGCTTGAGTTGGGTGATGATGCGGTGACCACTAGCACGGTCCCTGTGGCGGAAGGGATAACCAAGAACCTCAGCAAAAATACGGAAATCAGCTTGCATAGGCCTGTCACGAGTCATCCACGTCATGGTGCGGTGCTCATCACCGCAAATGACCAAGGTGGAGAAGAACTGCTTCACAATCTCAAAATCATAGGAGCATTGGAGGGCCATGAGATGGTGCAGCCCCATCCTCTCAGATACATACATGGCATCAACAAGGTGAGGCTTCTCCAAGGCCTCAGCAAGAACTAGAGGATGCATAGGCCGAATCCTCTGCTGAGCATTCACATCTTCATAGATAGAATTTTGTTCAGTGCACCAAAAACGAGAGTCACCCAGCTCAGTATCATGTGGCACTTCATCCAATATATTCGATGATGAATGGAGGAGAAGGTAATAGGATCCATCTTCTTATAGTTAATGTTGGGCCCTTTGCCCTTCCTCTTGGACACACCCTTCCTATCCCTCTTTGCCTATTCAGCCATGCGCTTCTCCTTGTTCTTCCTTCTCCTCATCTCAACCTCATCCACTAAGTTACCCTTTTCGTCGTCCCAAAAATATTTAGCACGAGACGACGCTTGTAGGTCTTGGGAGCGCTGGAACCACCTATGAAGCGAACAAGGCGGATAGCAAGGGGATAAGCATACACACAAGTCCAAGAGAGAATGTAGAAAAAGCAGGCAAACAGTCAAAGTCCAAGCATAATCAATGCACAAATCCATACGAAACTGAACCAGTTTTTACTCTGTCAGGCCGGATTATCCAGCCTGGCCAAGGGCGGATAATTCGGCCATGGCAGAAAATTATAGAATCGCCTAGATTGAATGCACAAAAAGTAGATCGGGCCAAGATACTGCAAGACTACAATTTCTACAAGAAACAACATCCTTCTAGACAACGTTCCACCCAACAAGTAACACATCTAGCCAGAGATGGGGAGAGAGGGAGTTACCCTCACTCATTGGAGGAAGAACGCGGAGGAGAAGGTTCCCGGAGGCGCGGAGAAGAAGATCCGAGGAGGCCCAGAGAATCCGGCGGCAGGAGAGGCTCCGGGGAGGGTGGAGGACGGCAGGCGGCGGCTGGGGAGAGGGAGAGGGTCGAGGGAGAAGTGCTGCTTGTTATGAGCCCTTCCCCCCGACCCCAAGCCTCAAAGACTGCATCCGCCGGGGCCAGATTATCCGGCCTATACTTGGGCCAGATTATCCGGCCTAAAATCTGAATTTCTATTGTACACAGATTCAGGCCTGCGCGTCCCCAAACAAAACCCCCACAAGCTATACAAGGGACTTGTGTGCAAGAAAGGATGGCTTAGGGGTAGGGAAAGGCTTAGGATTAAGAGAGCCAAACTGAGATGGTACTACACACTCAAAATTGCAAGAAACAAATCAACTAAAAGCCAAAATTGAGTCTGATTCCCATAAGAACATGAGATGAGCTAAAACAACCAAAAAGATCCACAAAAATCCAACTCTTCTCATGGAAGAGGGCGGTGGCCGAAGCCACCTTGTTGGAGTGTATGGTATGACACCACGAAGATATATCTTGGGTTCATGACCAATAATCATCAATAAGCTCACATATCACAAAATGATATTAAGAGAAATGATTTGACTTGCTTTCGGCATTACGAGGGGAGGGTTATCCCAATCAATTAGGACCACACACCCCCTATGGCCATGCCCAAATCTAGACCAAATAAGACTGAGATGTAAGAGTGAGCGCATGGGTAATCAAGACAAGCTCCTTGAATCAACGATATTTAGCTCATTCCTCAAGTAACAAAACCTTGCTTCGTCAAGTGCCTTCGTGAAAATATCAGCAAGTTGGTTCTGTGTGCTCACAAAACATAGATCGATATCACCTCGAGCAAAATGGTCCCGAATAAAATGATTCCGGATCTCAATATGCTTCGTCCTTGTGTGCTGTACCGGATTGTACACAATTTTTATTGCACTTTCATTATCGCATAAAAGAGGAACTTTGTCACAATTGACACTGTATTCCTTTAAAGTTTGCCTCATCCATAATAACTGAGTGCAGGCACTAGCAGCAACAACATATTCAGCTTCGGCGGTGGAGAGAGATTTACAATTCTGCCTTTTAGAAGACCAACAGCCTAGAGACATTCCCAAGAACTGACAAGCTCCAGAAGAGTATTTCTGATCATCCTTATCACCAGCCCAATCTGAATCAGTATAACCACATAGAGAGAAATTGGAGCCCTTGGGATACCATAGACCAAAGTTAGGGGAATGAACCATATATTGGAAGATCATCTTGACCGCCACTAAGTGGCTTTCTTTAGGAGCTGCTTGATACCTTGCACACACCCCCACACTCAACACAATATCGGGTCTAGATGCGCAGAGGTAAAGAAGAGAGCCGATCATGGACCGGTATACCTTTTGGTCCACATCTTTACCATGAGGATTGAGTTCAAGGTGACATTTTGTTTGCATCGGAGTGGTGACGCCCTTAAGATCAGTCATCTTGAATCTCTTGAGCATGTCTTGGATGTATTTTGCTTGATTGATGAAGGTTCCTTCTCTAAGTTGCTTGATTTCGAATCCAAGAAAGAGCCATAACTCCCCCATCATAGACATCTCAAACCTGTCAGTCATAAGCTTTGAAAATTCATCATTAAAAGCTTTATTAGTAGAGCCAAAGATGATGTCATCTACATATAGTTGGCATATGAAGAGCTCCCCCTTAACCTTCTTAGTAAAAAGAGTGGGATCGATTTGCCCACCTTTGAAGCCACGGTCTAACAAGAGGTCTTTAAGGTGCTCATACCACGCACATGGGGCTTGTTTAAGGCCATAGAGTGCCTTCTCGAGTTTGTAGACATGGTTCAAAAAATTAGGATCCTCAAATCTCGGGGGTTGCTTTACATATACCAACTCATGTAGAGGACCATTAAGAAAAGCACTCTTAACGTCCATTTGCTATAATTTAAAATTATTATGAGCAGCATAAGAAAGAAGGATATGGATGGACTCAAGACGAGCCACATGAGCATAGGTCTCGCCGAAGTCAATGCCCTCAACTTGGGAATAGCCTTGTGCCACGAGACTCGCCTTGTTCCTCACAACAATGCCATTCTCATCTTGCTTGTTTTTAAATATCCATTTAGTGCCGATAACATTGCGGCAATCCTTGGGCTTCTCTACTAATTTCCAAACCTTGTTGTGTTCAAAGTTCTTCAACTCTTCATGCATAGCAACAACCCAGTCCGAATCTTCAAGAGTTTCAAACACTTTCTTGGGTTCCACCATTGAGATGTGGGCTTGATGCTCACCGAAACTTGCCAACTCCCTTCTTGTGGAAACCCTTCGTCTAAGATCACCTACAACTTTGTCAAGAGTGTGACCCCTTAACTCAAGGTTCCTATCGGCACGAGCTTTGCGATGAAGTTCAATTAGCTTGTTGTCTCTTGGGGGAATAACTTCATCATTTGAGTCTTCATTGGAATCATTGGCTTGGCCTTGATCTGTAGCTTGATTAGCAGGAGTAGGAGATGATGAACCTTGCCCTTGATGTGGATCAACAGCCGTAACAGGAGGCTGCTGCTCTTCAGGAGTTTCAGGGCTAGATATCCAGAAGTGGGTGGGGCTGGATAATCCGTTGTCAACCGGATAATCCGTCCTGGAGCATTCAGGAGCATGTTGACCTTCAGCATTTGGTGGAGTTGGTGTAGAAGTTTCTCCCGTGGTTGGAGCATGTTGAGTCTGTGTAGATGAGGGCTCTACATGAGTAGAGCATTGTCATTCCCGATCCGCCACAAGGGGTTCCTCAATGGGGCGGAAAAATCCCACGCCCATTCTTCTTATGGCATCTTGGGGTATTTCAACATCTGCATCACAAACATCAACTTGCCCCGCATGGGAGCCATAATTTTCCTCGAAACACCACACTACAAGATTCTACAACAGTTCCAGAGAGCTTATTGTAGACTCTATAAGTGTGGGATTCGGCACCATAACCAACAAAAATGCCTTCTAAAGCCTTAGACTCAAATTTAGATAAACAAACTCCTTTGATGAGAAAGAAACACTTACAACCAAATACCCGGAATTATGAGATGTTTGGCTTGTTGCCGGTAAGTATTTCATATGGAGTATTGTCCAAGATTTTATGGAGGTATAGCCGGTTGGATGAATGACAAGCGGTAGAGATTGCTTCAGCCCAAAAGTTATGTGGAGACTTGAATTCAGCTAGCATAGACCTCGCCATATCCATTAGGGTCCGGTTCTTCCTCTCGGCAACACCATTTTTTTGAGGGGTGTACGCAGCGGAATATTGATGTCTTATCCCCTCTTCACTTAGGAATTCATTTAAGGTGTAGTTCTTGAACTCGGAGCCGTTATCACTTCTTATTGCCAATATAGGGACATTGTGCTGACGTTGAACCTCGTTGGCGAAGTCGATGACCGTTTGTTGAGTCTCGCTCTTCAACTTGAAGAAATAGACCCAAGTGTATCTTGAGTAATCATCAACTATCACAAGGCAGTACTTCTTCCCACCGAGACTTGCATGTGATGGAGGTCCAAAGAGGTCCACATGAAGGAGCTCCAAGATCCTCTTTGATGAAATAATAGTCTTCCTTCGATGAGGAGAGTCATGCATTTTCCCTTCAACACAAGCCCTGCAAACACGATCTTTGGCAAAGGAAACATTTTCTTTTAGTCCAAGGATGTGGCCACCCTTGTGGAGACTTTGCAAAGTTCTCATATTGACATGGGATAGTCGGCGATGCCATAACCAACCCGTGTTAGCCTTTCCGAAAAGACACATCAGGCCTGTAGTGGTTTTCCCCAAGAAGTCCACCACGTATAGGTCATTTTCGACATATCCCACGAAAGCAACTTTTAGAGACTTGCTCCACAACAGTACCACCAAATCAGCATTAATAAAAACTGCAAAGCCCATCTTACCAAGGGCACGAACTGAAAGTAAATTGTAACCGAGGGTCTCAACAAGCACGACGTCCACAAGAGAGATATCGTGAGCAACCACAACTTTGCCGAGACCCAATACCTCAGATTTTGAGTTGTCACCATAGGAGACGGTTATATGATCATGATTTGGCCGCATCTCCATGATGATCTCCTTGCTTCCGGTCATGTGACTTGTGCACCCGCTATCGAGTACCCATTTAGACCCACCAGAAGCATAGCCCTGCAAGAAATTTACTTCTTGGTTTTAGGTACCCATTTTTCAATGGGTCCTCTCATGTTAGTGACAAGGGTCTTGGGAACCCAAATAGACCAAGGAATGTAACAATCATAAGGACCTACATAACTAGCATACACATCACCATAATAATCACAATATAACTCATAGTTAGGATTTTTGGCCCCTGCAAAACCATCATAATTAGACTTGTACTTAGTGGTGGTGCTAGTCTTTGGTTGAGAAGTCTTGCTCTTCTTCTTCTTGTTCTTTGTCTTGGGAATATAACCAAGACCCTCTTTTCCATTGTTTGTCCTTTGCTTGTGAAGTACCTCATCTAGAACTTATTTACCTTTGTGTTGAGATCCCTTTGCAAGTTCTTCTTGTCCATAAGATGGTGTGGAGGTGCTGGACATATCATACTTCTCCAATTGAGTTTGGAGCTGGTCACGAGACTCATTTATAGTAGAATGTTCACTCTCCAAAGCCTTGTGAGAATGTCAAGTTTCTCAAACTTCTCCAAGAGTCTAGCATGAGCAGCCCCAAATTCAATCTTTTCCCTTTTTAGTTTCTTCACCTTAGCAAGAGCATTGTGACGTTCTTTGATGAGCTGAGCAACAACCTCTTCATGGGACTCCTCAATCGACTCGAGTCTCTCTTCCAAGGATACTCGAGCTTCCTCTTCTTCTTCCAAGGCATTCTTCAAGGAGGCTATCTCCAAGGCATCTTCTCTTTTAATTCTGCCCTTTTCTTCTAGAAGATCTTTGGATTGGGCAAGTTGACTCATAAGAGCATCAAAATGAAGTTTTGCTCACCTTGCAAGTTAGTGAAAAAGGTGTCCAAAGCAATAACTTCTTCTTTTATTCTTAAGACTAGTATGATCATCCATATCCATATTTATGTTAGTATTGGGAAATGAAGAAATAGAAGATGATACCTTAGACTCTCTCGCCATAAGGCAGGTGACATTGTTGTTGATGGTGTTTTCGTTTGGAGAGTCCAAGAGTGATGATGGAGTAGACGCGGTGACTATAGCAGCCACCTCACGAGTACTATCATCATCCTCTTCATCTTCACTTGCAGAGGAATATTCTTCTTGTGCCACCAAGACAATCTTGGGTTGCTTCTTGTAAGGGCCATTCTTGATAAATGGCTTCTTTCGTGGTGCCTTGGATTTTTCTTTAAGGATGAGCCTTCCACCATTCTCTTCTCTATTTTGATATGGACACTCAGCCACAAAGTGTAGACTATCTCCACAATTGTAGCATGTTCTTAGTTTTGGGCCATTCTCTCTTCTTCCACTTGACCCATTCTTGCGCTCAAGTTCTGACTTGGCCTTGGTTGGATCCTTCCAAAAGTTCCTCGCATAGAATGCCATGTACTCACCATGAGCACGATTGACTTCCTCGAGGAAGCCCATGGAGACAACTTCGAAACCTCTTTCATCCTCATCTTGCTCAATAACATTTGCCTTTAGAGCAACATTGACTCCTTTTTGCATACCAATGGCTCGGGCACGGGCATCTTCCGCGTTCTTAGATGCAACCTTGAATGATGCCATTTCTTGCATGACTTCATTGGAAGTCATTTGATGGTAGTTGTGTCTACCTTGCAAGCTCTTCAAGTCCGTTGGCTCAAAAGGCATTAAAGCACTCACATATTTCCTTTTTATCCATGCATCATCAATGTGAGTGTCTCCATGCTTTCTAAAAGTTGTTGCAATGCCCTTGAGTCTTATATACATATATTCATGGTCTTCACCATCCAACATGTAGAATCCTTCATCTTCATTGCTAAGGGCATCATATCTATTCCTCCTCATGCTTTCCTTTCCAATAAAGAGATAGGTGAGAGCATCCCAAGCTTCTTTAGCGGTGTTGAAATGCTCAATGTGGGGCATGTCCTTGGGACCCACTCCGAGATGTATCATGTGGAGAGCCGTTGCATTCAACTGACTATCCACCACTTCTCTTCTTGTCAGGTTGGTGTGATCTCCAATATGAAGACCCTCTTTGATATTCCTCCAAAGTTCAATTGACGAATTACATACATGTGACTTCAATAAGAATTGCCATTGATTAAAAGAAGATGCAGTAAGCTTGGGTGGATCACCCCTATTGTTTATATGAGGATGAGGAATAGGTGGGTCGGGGGAATATAGGTGACAAACCTCACTATAGTCCTCCTTACCACTTCCCTTCTTGGAGGCGGAACCATTATGTTTTTCACCTACCACTTCATCTTCCTTAGATCCGGTGTTAGCCTTATCCTTGGATGATGGAGTGGCAGCCTCAAAGGAAGATGGAGATGGGACTGCAGATGATGTGAGGCAAGCAATCATTTGTTGCATCTCCTCCATCTTGGTCTCAAAGGATTTCAACAAGGTTGTTTCCAATGTCTTGAGGTCATCCATTTTTACCTTGTCCACAGCCTCATTCCCATTCTCCTTGGTACCCATACTTCTCTTAGGTGGTTAAGCCCGAATAAAGAGCCGGGGCTCTAATACCAATTGAAATGGATCATATGGGCACCTAGAGGGGGTGAATAGGTGCTACTTCAAATTTTAATGCTTTTTCAATTTTAGGCTTGACACAAAAGGTTAATTCTCTAGATAAGATATTATGAAGAATTTCCCTATATGCAAACCTAACTACTAGCAAGTAAAGGCGAGTGAGATAGAGGAACGAGTAAACCATAGTGGAGCATGCAGAGACACAGGATTTGTTTTACCGTAGTTCCTTCCTTGTTAAGGGAAGTACATCTGCGTTGGAGGGGTGGGCGGTACTAAGACCACCACGCCACAATAGGCCTCACCCTGTTCTCCCATGGATACCGCCATCAAAGGCCTGATCCACCTTTCCACTATAGGAACCCTTCGAGGCAGGAACCGGTGCCTTTACACAACTAGCGGGGCACAACTCCACAACCAAATTGGAGGCTCCCGTAATGACAACAAGCTTCCACAAGAACAAGTTATCAATAACAAAACACAAGATCTAGATATTAACGAGAATACTAGATCGGGGATTTCTCCATGTGAATGGAGATGAGTTGATGCGCTTGATTCGTGGTGACGATGTAGATTGTCTCCTCCTTCAATTCCACCAAAGATCGAAGCCTTTGGGTGGTTGAAGTGGGAGATCTAGAGAGAGAGCACTTGCAACAGGTCTGGTCTTTTTTGAATGAATTGAGAGATCAAAATTGAGGGGATGAAGGGGCATTTATATCCCCTACACCCACTGAGCCGTTGGAGCCATTTGTGGCCGGATTATCCGGCCTGGGGAAAACTCTACCCCAGACTCGGATTATCCGGCAAATAATCCGCCCCCACTAAGAGCGACGCGCCGAGCCTGCCCTGGATCGTCTCCTGGGGGCCGGATTATCCAGCCTCTTGCTGGATTATCCGGTTAGGGAAGGAAAATCCGTCCCTGTTCAGATTTTCCGGGAGAAACTCCGAACCTAGTCAGAGCGTCGCGCCTTGCCTGCCTTCGATCGTCTTCTGGGGGCTGGATTATCCGGCCCAAGGCGAGGGCTGGATTATCCGGTCATGGGGAAGAAAATCCGCCCCTGTTCGGATTTTCCGGGAGAAAATCCATCCCCAGACAGAGTGACGCGCCATGCCTACCTTTTCCAAATGGTTAGGTTGGATTATCTGGCCCTTGATGGGGGCAGATAATCCGGCCCCCTAAACACAAAATCATTCCCTGCACACTTAGCACACATGATAAAACTCCACGGTATTGTTATGTAACACTCAAAACACAGGGAACCATGAAATGTTCTTTCAACCATATCCATCATCACATGATGAGATGGTCATGCCAATTCAATATTTTTCCATTCTTACTCCTATTATATAACTCCTCTTAATTAACTACCATTGATGCACCTATCAATGTAGCTACTACTAACTCCATCTATTAACTTCCTTAAACCTATCTTGCAACTCCTTCCAAGGCTTACAAGATTATAGTTCTCTCTATATCACATGTGATAACAATCCTCTGGAATAGGTATGGTACTACTCTCCATAATACAAGTTGTTCTTGTCTTAACTTGGTTAAACTACTATGCCTCCAACTACTCCATACAATTTATGTTATATACTTCATCATACCCTAGCTTGACTTCTCATGATCAAGCTAGATGATTCAGCTTACTAGGGTTTACCTAATTTGGTATACTCACAACTCTCCTTCAACACCTAGTCATCTATGCTCAAGTGACTTGAGAATAATGACCACCATCCTTTGATCAAACAAAGCTTAGGCTTCTAATTTTCTGGTCAAGATCTATAATCAACTAAGTAGTAGACTTGTACTAGTCTCTCTATAGGCTTATCTTGTTAAGCAAGCTTACTCTAAGTTTAAGTCTTCTTGACTTAACAAGATTACCATTGGATTCTCTACTACTACTAGCCTTCTCAGGGCTGCATAACTATTATCTAAACTCTTGGGTTTAGGTACTGCTTCTAGTTAACTCATGAGTGAGTTAACTCCTCCAACATCAAATGGTTTGATCACCACTAAGGATCTCATTCCATTGATGATGGCACACTCTACCATAACTAGTTCCTTCTTCTTATTAATTTACTTAAGGTATTTGGAAGGTCAATATAATAGGTCAAAGCTAAAGGTTAACAAGTGCTAGGTCAAGAATTGATCACACACATTGATGATCAATAGACACTAGGACTTGGTTAAATAGGATTGTCACCTCTTAATAACATATTAAGAGTATATGCTAGATGGTCTTGGCTTGACCCCCTTTTCTACTCTATCTGTGATAAGAGTTAGTGTTTAGAAGCTACCATGATTCTCATGGTAGGAATAACTATGACAAACAAGTGTTTCAAGATTTAGTTATAGAGTTTTCTTTATTTAAGTTACATACTTAACTTGGTATTCAGGGTTTGTGGTAGACAATATCTTGATATCATCTTTAGAATATTAAGTATTCATCCTTGAGTTGTTGTATGGAATACCATGTGATGATCTCTAGAAGATCAAGTACTCCTTATTAAGTAGTGTGTTGTGACTTAGTTTTATTGCATTTTATCTACCCTTAGATCAAATTATATTAACCAAAGATAAGGTTTTAGCAAAGGTCATATTGAAACTTATCGCAGTCAACTTGATGATCTACTTCAGTTCCACCAAGTTAAGAGAAGCTTCAATCACTTTGACAAGTTTTATTTAAAAGCGTGAAAATTATCCGGATTTTCTATGCATGAATGCAATGCACACACCTGTGTTTAGCTTATTTCTAAGCTCTAATGTTGGGATGTTACAACTGTTTCCAAGTGCAGCTGAATTGACAACTCAGTTGTTAAGGCTTATAAATATTCTTTGGCTCCCCTTGTGTCGAATCAATAAATTGGGTTTTACTTCCCTCGAAGACTGTTGCGATCCCCTATACTTGTGGGTCATTAGGTCTCTCCTGTAAATGCTAGGACGGATATCTATATAAGAAGTCCTAAGGTAAGCCTTTAGGGAACCCTCACAATAGTCTACAATCTCAACTCGCACAGGCGAAACCCTTGTAACCAATATTCCGGCTCTGCCGTACTACTGGATTGCTAGCAGGAGTAGAATCCGTCCAAAGCCGGCGGATTCGAACCTGGGTAAACTTGTGTGCTCACCGTCCCGGAATACCGTACATCTCACACCCCTCTCTTACACACGCCTCGAGGACCCCCTCATGGCATACATGTCATCAATACGACGACAGTTGGCGCCCACCGTGGGGCAAGTGAGCTTCGGATCTGCGTTCCGAGCAGAATCTGCAAGAATTGGAATCGGCGAAACCATCACCATTGGTCGCGTCCTCTACACTGGTGACGTCCCTCTGATCGTTCTCGACGAGACTTGGAATCGGGCTAGGGAGGTCGTGACTACTTATAACATCATGTGTTTTGGCGAGATCGAGGTATACATCAGTTTCGCTGAACCTGCCCCACCCACCCCAGTGGTGATGATAGAGGTAGAAGAAATCTCTGGGTCCACCTTGTCTGCGGAGGCGGCAGAGTTCTGGATCTCAGAAAACCCTAATCCCACCTAGCCCGCACCAATTGCGGAGATATTGGATAAAGTCGATCCTGAATCAGATCTTGCGGTTCAAGTCGAATCTGGAGTGGATCTCCCTAGCGAGGCCGAATCCCAGATTGATCTACCCGCTGAGGTTGAAATCCAGAAGGAGCAGGACAACAACCTTGGTTCCGGCTCTGCTAACGCTGGAACTTACCAACCTTTCCTGAGGCATACATTGAGGCGCGTGATGCTGCAAGGCGCAAACATGGATGAGGTTCTCGAGACCATCAGGATTTTTGAGGAAGCCCACGAGGAAAGCCGCAAATACCTTAAGATGCGCATGTCGCACTTTGTCAGATATGTTGGATCCAGATCCGGCTCTACCGAGGCTGGAGACAACGAAGACTTGGTGCTAGAGGCGATCGGGACAAACACCAACTTATCGGCATCTTCGGATGACTTGCTGATGTCGACGGATTTCTGAAAGTTCTCCGTGGAATATGAAGAGGAGTTCAACTCCACAGCTGCAGAAGAAGGAGAAGCCATGGACGATGGATCCAAAGAAAACTCTCCCAAGGCGCAGGATGACACGGATCTCGGAGATAATCCCGATGTCTAGATGTCCGAAAGTATCGATCAGAGCTTGACTCCAGGAAACGGACCCAAAGCCGTCTTTGCTACCAGCGCTGCCAAGAAGGCAAAGAAGAAGAACAAGACCCCGGCAAAAGAACTTCCAAAATAGGAAGTGATTACCGAGTATTATGAGGAAGACTCAGATAGAGCACTTATCCTAGAAGATCCCAAAGAAGCTTCGATGGATGGACACGTGGTCACTGTAGGTGCTCGTAAACTCATCGATGCTACATTAACTACACCTATCCCTACAGTTGCAGAACTTACTGCTGAAGAGCTAGAGGAAAGGGCTTAGGCCCTAGAAGCGCGTCGCCAAGTACTCTTGGATGAAGCCAACAACATCGAGGAAGAGAAGAAGCGCATAACTACTATGGAGAAGTATATCTCTATACAACATCAGAAGACCCGAAAAAGACACATGTGTGACAATCAATTTCCGGAAATCCACAAGGTTCTCTTTGGGGGAGACCTAGGGATGCCTCGACTTGACAGCAAGGGAGATCTGGTGTACCCAACACGAGTACAAAATACTGCCACTGCTCGAGATATCCTGGCAAATAATCCAAGCCTAGAACAAGTCCAATTGGGCATTAAGCTACTCACCAAGGGTCTGGAGCAGCAGAAGGTCGCGAAGTCCGGGAGCGGAAAACTGGTCTCTCAATATGCCCAATGTCGTACGGATCCATCCTGGAATGACGTAAGGCCCCAACGGGTTCCGAAGCAGCATCACCGTTCCGACCGTCAGGAAGACAACTCCTCAAGAACCGTATCTTTAGGATAGCGCCACAGAACTGCACACGACTAGGGCAACGTTGCTCCAGCTGCAGAGCAGGAGGCAATTGCTACACTATATCTGAGAAATCCTCCCCAACGAGAGTCAAACGATCGCAGGGAAGAAGACAAAGAGAAACGTCGGGAGGAGGACCGCCAAAGAATGCCACCTCCTCGACACACAAGCCGTCTGGCTGAACCTCATCGCAATGGGAGTGACGGACAAAGGAATGACAGACACCGTGCCGAGTCAAGCCGGCAGGGGGCTCGTCATAGCGAAGACCCTCCCTAGAACCGGAATGATGATGTTCGGATGGAGGCCGGCGATCAGCCCGAAACAATCTACCTGATCCACCCTCTCCACCAAGTAGCCACCACAATGGCTCTCAAGGATCACGCTATGGCGGGGGACGTGGTGGTAGAAGTCGAAGTCTGGCTCCAAGGCACCGCAGCCACATTCGTCAATCAGGACGGTGATATCTGTCACCAAGTGATGTGAGACATTGGATCAACTCTAACATAGAGGCGTGGCGCTACGAGAACAACGAAATCTATGTGGGCCCAAAATGATTCAGACCATGCATTAGAGCAACAAGATTCCCAGAAGGATTTGCTATCTCAAGGCACATCCAGCCCTACGACGGTGTAGCTCGGCTAGATACTTGGCTCCAGGATTTTTCCAGGTTTGCTGCATTGCCAAAGGCGGAAATAGCTTGGTCACAACCCGATATCTCCCACTTATGCTACGGAAGACGGCACGATCCTGGCTCAATGAACTTCCGGAAAACACCATCCACATCTGGTATGACATGCAAAGCGTGTTCTTTCATAATTTCGAAGGCACATATCGGAGGCCCTATACGGTAGGAGACCTATAGCGTTGCACCTAGAAAGTCGGAGAAACTTGCGGAGATTACCTCGGATGATGGATCGACACCAAGAACTCCTGTGAAGGAGTAAATGACCAAACTACGATTGAAGCTTTCATTGCAGGACTCCCAATTGGTTTACTATGTCATCGCTTGAAGTGCGATAAGGTTACTGATTTGGGAGAGATGATAGAAATAGCGAGCAAGTATGCAGATGTTGATGATGATGTAGAGGGATTACTGAATGCCCTAGATGTGCCATAGTCGGCAAAACAACCAAAGCAACAAGCTCAGAAGCGTAAGAACACCTCGGAAGAAAAACCAAACGTGGAAACAGCTGTGGTCACTGCTACTTTCGGGTCTAGAGGACGAGCAGGGCACGGCGGTGGCTACGAACACAGTCGTGGGACATCAAGAGTCCAGGGTAGAGGAGACCAGCAACCTGGCAAAACCTATTCCTGGGCCGACATTGCCAACAACCCATGTGTGCATCACTTAGGTGCCAGTGGGGGCTCATCCCACACAAACACCGAGTGTCGTTTTAACGACGACATCAAGAAAGACAATACCGCTAGCTATAGGGCTAAGCGGAAAAATGGAAAGAAGAATACCGAAAAAGAGAAAGAGACCAAGGAAGATTCTGACATGGAGGAAGCTGACCCTTCAAATCCCAAGCTGGATTGAAAGAAGAACTTCCCAATGAAAAAAGACACTTACGTCACTTTCCTTGGATCTCAACCAGCTAAGGTCAAGAAAGCAGTTCTGCATGACCTCATCGCAACTGCTCCGGCTGTCCCACAATTCCTAGACTAGTAGGAAGTGGCAATCACCTTTGACCGTGCTGATCATCCGCCTAAGTTGCACAGGCGAGGAAAATACACCTTAGTTTTCAATCCACTTATTGATGGCTATGGTTTCTCCAAGACTCTCATGGACGGTGGCAACATCATCAATATTCTGTATGTCAAAACGCTATGCCGTATGCGGATCTCGGAGACACAGCTGAACCATAGCTCTGTGATCTTTCACGGAGTTGTACCAGGAACACAAGAAAATTCCTTAGGAGAGATCACTTTGGATGTTACCTTTGGAACTCCAAAGAACTATCGGACGGGGGCACTTTCCTTCAAAGTGGTCTTGTTCAAGAGCGCGTATCACGCTATATTCAGGCATCCGGCTTACTGGGCTTTTATGGCTCGTTCGTGTTACATTTACAATATGATGAAAATTCCAGGTCCCAACTGCGTGATCACCATTAGAGGAGACCCGAAGAAGGCGTGAGAGTGCGAGGATATAAATTCCTCCTTTGCTGAAGCCATGATGCACGCCCAGGAGTACCAGGAGATCAAGAAAACCATTGATCCGTCTGAGATGCCCGCGACGAAGAAGGAGGTCACAAAGCTGAATCCTGAGTTCAAGGCATTAGAGGAGACGAAGAATACGTTGTTGAAGGATGATGACCCCTCCAAGGTGACCCAGATAGGTGTAGGCCTAGATAGCGCATAGGAAAGCGCGCTCGTCAAGTTCCTCCAAGCAAATCAAGATATCTTCCCATGGCAGCCATCTGACATGACCGGGTACCTAGGGAACTTGCCGAGCACTCCCTAAATGTACATCCGAACGCTAAACCCGTCAAACAGGCCCTACGATGTTTCGGTGATGAAAAGCGTAAGGCAATAGCTAAGGAACTAGCTCGGATCGAGTTAGCCGGATTCATAGAAGGGGTCATCCACACTGAGTGGTCGGCCAATCCTGTAATGGTCCCTAAAAAGGACACAACTGATTTAAGCATGTGTGTTGATTATACTGCCTTGAACAAGGCTTGTCCCAAAGATCCGTTCGCTCTGCCTAGAATTGATCAAGTTATCGATTCTATGGCAGGCTCGGAACTCCTATGTTTTCTCGACGCATATTCTGGTTATCACCAAATCCAGATGAAGGAATCAGACAAAGTCAAAACTTCATTCGTAACCCCCTTCGGAACCTTCTGTTTTGTTACGATGCCCTTTGGGCTCAAGAACGCAGGAGCTACGTACCAGCGCACTATGCAGTGTTGCCTCCACGACCAAATCGGACGCAATGAACATGCATATGTGGACGACACTGCGGTGATGTCCAAAAAGAAGGAAACATTAATTTCTGACTTGGAGGAAACGTTCGACAATCTGCAAAAAATACAACATAATGCTTAACCCGAAGAAGTGTTTCTTTGGAATACCAGCCGGAAATTTTTTAGGTTTCATCGTGTCTCAAAGAGGCATAGAGGTGAACCGGGACAAGATTAAGGCCATACTCAATATTTTCAGGCCAACTCGCCTGAAGGACGTTCAAAGACTAACTGGTTGCATTGCGGCAGTCAGTCGGTTTGTAAGACGACTCGGTGAAAGAGCTCCACCACTCTACAAGCTCTTGGAAAAGACCAAAAAGTTCGTTTGGACTGACGAAGTTGAAGCTGCACTACAAGACCTAAAAGCAGTACTCTCATCTACTCCTATCCTTGCAGCACCGGAACCACGGGAACCGATGTTTCTCTATCTCGCTACGACAAACAAAGTCGTCAGTGTCATCATGGTGGTGGAGAGACCAGAGGAAAATCAGGAATACCTGGTGCTGTGTCCGACTTATTATCTCAGCGAGGTCCAAACTGAATCAAAGCAGCGATATCCGCACTATCAAAAGCTGGCTTACGGTGTGTTTTTGCATCCTGAACGTTACGACATTATTTTCAGGAACATCCCATTACTGTGGTGAGCATAGCTCCCATGAGAGATATAATCAACAACAGCGATCCTACAGGACGCGTCGCAAACCGGGGCATAGAGCTTTTAGCTTTCGACATTGAGTATAAACCTCGTACAGCGATCAAATCCCAAATCCTCGCTGACTTTGTCGCTGATTGGACAGAGACAACGGAGAACATAACCCTCCCAGAGTCGGAATACTGGACCTTACATTTTGACGGGTCTAAGGTGCTCGGGAGCTCGGGGGCTAGTGTGGTGCTCAAATCACCCCAAGGAGATAAACTTTTCTATGTGTTGCAGATCCACTTCACGGCAACGAATAACATTGCTGAATATGAAGCGTTACTGCATGGAATTCGGATTGCTAAGGATATCGGCATACGATGATTAATGTGTTATGGAGACTCGGAGCTTGTGGCTCAGCAAGTGTCGGATACATGTAATGCAAATAAGCACATGGCAGCATATAGAGTCGTCGTGGATGAAATGTCTAAATCGTTCGAAGGGTTTGAGGTTCAACACATCCCTTGAACAGAAAATGAGGAAGCAGATGCATTGTCTTAGGCTCTTCACAGAAAAAGGTCCCGGATGGTGCTTTTTTGGAGCACCTAAAAGTTCCCTCTATAAAAGGAGTAGATGAGAAATATCCAACCAAATCCGACTCCCCTTTAGTAGCAGTTCTGGCTGTAATTCCCAGCTGGACTCAACCCTACATTGATTACTTGGTAGATGGCAAATTACCCAAAGACGAGGTTCTGAGCCGGTAGATCATTCGATGAGCAAAAGCCTATACTATAATTAGTGGTGAGCTCTATAAGCGGAGCGTGTCTGGGGTCTTTCAGTGTTGTTTATCTCTGGAAGGAGTGGAAATCTTACGAGAAATCCACAAAGGCGAATGCGGTCACCACGCTGTAGCCAAATATTTAGTGGCAAAAGCTTTCCGACACGGTTTTTTCTGGCTTACAGCCAAGGCAGATGTCGAACGGCTGGTCAAGACGTGCAAAGGCTGCCAAAAGTACGCCAAACAAGCTCACATTCCGGCTGATCAGCTGCGAACAATACCTATAACATGGCCTTTCGCGGTCTAGGGACTTGACATGGTCGGACCGTTGAAACGGGCTCTAAGTGGATTTACTCATCTCTTAGTGATGTTGGATAAATTCACAAAATGGATTGAGGCTAAACCCGTCACCAGTTGTGATGGAGCAACAGCCAGAAGATTTGTCGAGGATGTCATAATCCGATACGGTTATCCGCATAGCATAATCACGGACAATGGGAGTAACTTCTCAATGAGAGAGCTTGCCGAATTCTGCAACGAACAAAATATCCGGCTTGACATTGCGTCAGTCGCACATCCACAGGCTAATGGACAAGTCGAAAGAGCAAATGGTTTAATCCTACAAGGCCTAAAACCAAGACTCGAAGCACCACTACGACGTGCTGCGGGGGCTTGGGCAGAGGAATTACCTTATGTGATATGGAGCTTATGAACAACTCCGAAGAAGCCACTGGATATACACCTTTCTTCTTGGTCTATGGTGCAGAAGCAGTTCTTCCTAGTGATTTGATTCATACTTCTCCCCGAGTTGTTGCGTATATTGAAGAGGATGCCGAAATTTCTCGACAAAATGATCTCGATTTAATCGAAGAAGTTCGCGTCATTGTTAAAATGAGATCAACAGCCTATCAACAGAAGTTACGCAAGTATCATAGCCAGAGAGTTAGAAACCGGTCTTTTAAAAAGGGCGATTTGGTTCTCCGGCTTGTGCAGAAAATAAAGCACAAACTTTATGGGAAGGGCCCTTTTTTGTTAGCCGAGTATTGCGCAATGGTTCTTAATATCTAACTCATATGTGGCCAGTCAAAGAAAGACCTGCTACTAATAAAAGAAAGATCGCTAGAGGCAGTACAGACCCAGAAGAATTAGACAGACCGTGGAATATTGCTCAGCTACGTCCCTTTTATTCTTAATTTATCTTTGTTTATAATCATATGTCTGTACATGTTCAATGAGAAATAAAGTATTGGTTACCTCATTTTTCTGAGAAGTTTTAGATTACCATCTTATTTCCAAATGATCATGTCGCAATTGAAAATCCCAGAATACTTGAAAGTACTTTATGCTCATGTTTGTTCTGGTTAAGATTTCCGATTCTAAAATTATTACCTTCGGGTATAACTCTAAATTTTCTAGTTTGTACTTTGGTTATTTATCTGATTGCCGGATGCGGGCATTTTCTGAATAATGAATTGTTGGTACTAGAACCTGCTTTGTTTCCAAGTTTAAACTGGTTTAGCAATTGAGCTCCATTGTTCGGCAAAGTTTTCGTGTTGAAGGTTGGCCGGCTCACGAAAGGGACAAGGGGGAAAGCCAGATAAATATTAAGTATAGGCAAAACAAAAAGTGCTTATGTAAAAATTTCAGGCACGAAAATTATAAAGCCAAAAGTGCTAAATGGATATAGTAAATCTTAGCACCAGCAAAAGTATTATACTACTTATTTACAACCTGAATTGTTTTCAGAATAACACATTGTTTTTTATGATACTTTACGATGTAGGGGAGAGCTAGGAGCTTGCGGCTCACTGGAGACATCAGCTTACCTTGATATCTTTCCGAGACGTTTAAATTTGAAACGATTTTTTCGTCGTCAGAGACTTCTGCTGTTACCTCGGCAGGCGGAGGAGGCGTCTCCACGTGAGTGAAGAAAGGAGTGTCGTAGCTTGTTAAGTCAGCTACGTGGCACCCCTATCTGGCATAGGTGTCCATGATGGCTTTGATGTCCTACTCCTGCCCATCTTCATCCACAGTCGAATACCCTCTAGTTACTTGCCAGATTTCCATGCTTCCATGGTGGCTCATAACCATGGTGAGAGTGTTCTATGATGCCGTTCGCGCATAGGACATGTTCCAGTCCTGGATGAGCTGCGGAATCTCCTTGGCTTTGTCTCGCACTTCAAAGCCGGACATTCTATGCATGTCTAGAACCTTGAGTACTTCGCAAATATCCTCAAATGATTGGTGGAAATCATGAAGCAAATCGCCGACTTGTGAAAGCTGGCTAGTGCGAGACTCAGTGGAGGTAGAATCTAGTAAGTTCAGAGGACCTGCGCATGTAATGCAAAAGGTTAGTAAATATATCCAAACTCCAAGAGTCGAAAAAGGAAGAAAGTTAGAAAGAGGGAAACATACCGAAGATGACATCGTCAACTTTGGTCTTATCTTCTCGTAGGCTCTAGAGTTCAGCCCGGAGTGCCTCTGTGATGTCCTTCTCTCTGAACAAAGCATCGTTGTTATCTGAGATATTTTGATCATGGGCTGCGATCGTTCGATCATGTTCTTCGGTGGCCATAGAAGAGGAATCAAGAACTTGAGCAATGCTCTGTTCGTGATCCGCCTTCAGCTTGTCCAGTTCCCAACGTAAGTCGGTGTTCTCCACCTACAGGGTCTTCAGATTTTCGGCTTCTTCAATCATAGCACATGATTGCTTTACCAGTGCTGTAAGCAAAAGAACAATAGTTGAATAAATAATTCGACTATGAAATAAAGGGCATGGTTTGAGGACTGGAATGTTTACCTTCAACCTCATCCCTTGACACTTTCAACTGAGCATTTTCAAGCCGGGGAGCTCTGATCTCTCTCCGCTTGTTGCAGATATTCTTCAACAATTCCTGGTTATACGAATTAACTTTCTGTAAGTCAGAATACCGAGAGTCAGAAGTCTACGAAAGACTCGGGCTAATATTTTTACTAATATCAGCATGAGCCTTGGGGCTAAACTAGTTCATTCATTGGCATCCTAGGCAAGCATAAGTCCGGATTGTCTATCCAACTTCATGCTTGGGAGCTAGAGGATATGGTATGAAATAAAGTAAAAAAGGTGAGTTGGAATTTGACTTACATTATGTTCATGGTTGAGCTTGCTTAAGCTCATAGACACCTCGGTGCTAACCTTCTCAGCGAGGGTCAACGGGATTACTGGTGGTGGCGGAAGCACACCGGTTCTCAGCCCCTCGTCACGAAGACGGATCTGCTCAAGGATTTCGGAGTACTTGACATCCTCTGCTTCTTGTGCCTCCTCTTCAGCAGTAATGTTCTGGCTTTCCAAGCATTGTTGGGCTAGCCGTTGGATCTCTTCCACAGATTTCCGAGTAATGCCAAGTTTGGCAAGACCCGGATTGTTGAGGAGGTTTTCAGCGAAGACCACTGCCGAGGGATCATTACCCAAAGAGGGTTCACCCGTATAAAAACCTGAGTCACGCATGGTGACATCAGTTTGCGATCTGAGGATCACTGGCTCTGCTTGTTGAGCCAGATCTTCTGCGATAGTCAGAGATGGAGTAATCTCTGACGCTGCAGAAGGCGGAGGGGCAGGAGTCGGAGACGCTGCGGCAGGAGAAGTCAAATTCAGCTTTGACTAGCACAGGGGCTTCGACGAGCCTCCTTTCCCCTTGCCCTTGGTGAGCTGTCTAGATCTGACGAGGTAATAGAACAGAGAATGTTACACCTCGGAAAGAATTAAGACATATAATACAGAAACCTTGTGAGGAAAGTTACCTCTTCACAATGGGGACCTCCTTTGTGCCAATAGCGACTGTCAGAGCTTTACGCTTCCGGGTAAAGGTCTCCGGCAGTGGAATCAATTCTCCATCATCCTAAGAAAGCTCAGGAGGATATCCCTCGAGAGGAGAAAGCTTTGACTCGGGGAGGTCAACAAGCTGAAAAGAAGAAATATCTCAGTATTGCGAAAAGAGACAATAATGTAAAGATGAACACATAGTATGCATTTCCAAAGACAGCTCCAGGATTTTCCTCTCGATCCGCTCCCTTATCAACCACTTGATTTGGGACTAGTATTCCTTATCCGTGTAAGGACGGGGCAGATCTGGAGAGTATCCTTCTTGGACGCTGTGATGGAATGCATAAGTCGGTCACCATGGTGCTGGAGAGGCTGGATCCGGCGTGCCAGCTAGCAGTGAATCAAGTCGGACCCCTTAAGGCCCTTGTGCTTCATCAAATATTCAATCCGCCTCTTAGCAAGAAGCAGATCGTCACTGAGGGCCGGCGCATCTGCGTCCCAGGACTCTTGGGGCGTGGCGGCACCATCCACAAAAGCCGGCAAAGCAGTAGCTTTGCCGGGAGCAGGAATATCCTTGTGATAAAAGAAGGTGGATGGCCACTATTTCACCGACTCACTAGCCTTAATCCGAGGATAGACGCGTTCTCTCCTAACGGAAAAGCTAAGAGTGCCGGTAGTGTATAGATTACCGGCAGTGATGCAGTATCTCCGGGTATGAAAATAAAACCGGAAAAGCGTGAGGCTCAGCCTAATGCCGAGATACCCCTCGCAGAAAGAAGCGTAATCGATCATCTCTAAGAGTGAGTTCGGGGGGAGATTATGGAGTTGAACTCCGTAGTTATCTGTAAACTCAAAAAGAAATCTGAGGATGGGAAACTCAAAACTCTATCAACGTGGGTGCTGAAGTGCACCCGCTCGTTGGCGCGAGGAGTAGGGACGGTTTGGCCGTAGCCACTCTGCCAGTCGCCGACGCGGAGGAGTCCTTCGTTCTCCACGACAGGGAGCTTGGCATCATCCAAGACACAGGGAATCCAGACCCCGTAGAAGCTCTCCTTTTCCGCTGCCATAGTCATTGCTGTCCTTGCCGCCGCGCTGGAAGATGATGTCTCAGCCATTGTTCCGTGGGCTAGAGACCAGGGATGTGCGACGTTGGAAGATTTTGGGGAGGCAGAGGAACTCTGTTTCGTGGGAGGCGTTGGGAGGAAGGAAGTGGTGCAAATGCTGGTGAAGAGAAGAGGGAGATAATCTCAACCCCTTATATCCTTCGTCCGCACCAAGATTCGTGCAATGTGTACAGTAACTATTCCACGCGTCGCAGAAGGAGCTAGGTAACCCCCACGCGATGATTACGCCGCCTCAATCTCCGCGCATGCATTAAAATGATGACCTTGGTTCTGAAAAAGACGGGCCCACCAACGGCCGTGCTGACGGGAATGTCTGTCAGTGACGTCACTTGACCATGACTGGTGTCAGGATACGTCAGAGACCAAGTGTCAGGGGGATGATCCCCAGGTACCCCAACCGGACAAGAAACAAGACAGTCGGATGGCGTCCGGCTAGCCAGACGCAGCCGGACAAGGCAAGACAGGCCGGCTACCGCACGGTAGCCGGGTCAGCAAGAGGTAGCCGGCTATGGCAGTGTAGCCGGAACCAATCAGTGAGACAGGACGACGTGCGTATCAGTGCACGGTACGCCCTGTACGACGACAAGACTGGCAACCTCCTGGCCATACCGAAGACTTTGCGGGGATGACGCGGGAACAGTGGCCCGGTGCTGACGACGGGCTCGCACGGCGTCCACTGTGCCCACGACAGCCATACCGCTCACACTCCGACGTGACATGCCATACGGGATACTATAGATGACTAGCCGGCTGGGACCCGCCTGTGGGGCCCACCAGTCGGACTAGCCAGTGAGACCTTTGCCTCTCTGCCTATATAAGGAGAGGCAAGGCCTCAGTAGAAGGGGTTGATCTGATAGCATTTAAGGCAGTAGCTAGTGAATACAGCTCGAGGAGCATTTGTAGTTCGTATATCCCACAGTCTGATCCGGCAGGAGTAGGAGCTTTACCTCATCACGAGGGCTCCGAACCTGGGTATTTCCTATGTCCAGCTACGCTCGCTTGTATCCAATCCCGCCTGTGGACGCCGTCGACAGCTTCCCTGCTAGTCCCCACACCTCTATCTAACCTCTTCAGGTACTGCCGTTCCCAATACAACGACAGTTGGCGCCCATCGTGGGGCGAGATGGCTTCGACCGGAGTCACGTTCCGCACGGGACCCCGCACTTTAGCCGGTGAGCGCGTGGCCTCCGGCCTGGTGCTCTCTCGGCAAATTCGACTTCGTCATCGACAACGCCTCCTGCTTCGCTGGAACCTCCTTCCCGGCGAACGGAGCCGTCCTGCTATTCGGCGACCTCCCTGTCTACGTCGCCACCGTCTCGGAGTGTTTCCCTAGGGAAATTGTCTCTGTCGGAGAGCTGCCGTGTCCAGGCGGTAGCACCTCCGCCGCATCCTGCGGCGTGGAGGTCATGATGGCCGGCTCCAGCTCTCATCCCCGCCAGCCACGGGAGCGAGGTATGGACGAGGTCGGAACCTCTGCTCCCCCGCAGCCTCAGAACCCGGCGGAGGACGCCATTGATCGGCTCCTGACGCCGGTTAACCTCAGGGATAACCCGGAGGAAGCGGAGGCCAACTTCACCATGGAGAGACAGATCCTCCTCCAGGAGGCCATGGAGCTGGCGGCAGCCCGCAAGCAACTCGAGATCACCCGGCGTGAGTACGACCGCGCACACGGCTTCACTCCGACTACAGCGGAGCCAAGCCGGCGCGGCCAGGTGCAGCGCCGGGGCGGCGAGCTAGGTGGTAGGATGGAAAAGGATGGGGAGCCGGATCCCGCACGCGCCCTCATCTGGCCTACCTACAGCACGCCCATCAAGAACCTGCGCGCGGCACGAGCCGCGGCAGAAGAACTACCCAGTCTGGAGGGCAAGGAGCGAGCCCGCCAACACGCTCGCATGCAAGAGCTCCTCCGCATCGCGGACGAGCAGGCTGACGCCAACCGGCAGATGCAGGAGGACCCCAACTACTCCAGGGGGAGCAAGCTGCCTGCCAACAGCAGGGGCGCGCCGCGCGACACCTAGGAGGCGTCTTCCCCTCAGTCGACCAAGGCCCGCAGCACGCGTCGCAGCTCTGGCAACAGGGGCCAGCCGTGCCAGGAGCAGATGGTTAACAGCAACGCGCCGCCTCCCCCTCCACCAACCGGAGCGCCCAGACCTTCCGGTTCCCGTCTCTCGGGCTGGGTGGGAGCGCCCAACCCGGATTGTCCGGATGCCCGTGATAGCATCGAGCTCCTCGCTCAAGCGCGTGTCACGGAGGAGGAAGACTCTACCAGACCGGTTTGTTTCGAACCCCGCATCCGGAACGAGCCATTTCTAGATAAATTTTCCCTGCCAAGGGACACCCCCAAGTACGACAGCAGCATGAAGCCGGAAGATTGGCTGACCGACTATGCTACGGCAGTCGGCATCGCCCATGGGAACAAGCGCACAGCCGTGCGCTACGTCCCCCTCATGCTAACCGGGTCGGCAAGGACGTGGCTCAACAGCCTAGTGCCCAACAGCATCAACGCCTGGCCTGACTTCAAGAAGGTGTTCGTCCGCAACTTCAACGGCACGTACAAGCGCCCAGGCCGCCCGCGCGACCTAGCCTTGTGCGTCCAGGGTGACCGCGAGACCGACCGCGAGTACCTCGCCAAGTGGACGAAGTTGCGCAACACCTGTGAGGGCATCCTGGAGAGACAGGCCATCAGTTTCTTCATCGATGGTTGCCGAGAAGGCACCATGCTTCGCCACTGGCTACTATGTGACAAGCCAAAAACCATGGCAGAGCTCATGACGGTTGCGGACCAGTACGCCACAGCGGATGCCACCATGAAGAAGCCCCTCCGAGTAAACGCGGACGGGCGTCCGACTCCTATGGAGCCGGCTCGCGACCGACCGAGCAATCCGGCTGGAGAAGCCGGATCCTCCAGGCGCCACGGCAACGACAACCGGTTCCATGGGGACCGCCAGGCCGGATAACAGAAGCCTCGCTACCATGCGCAGCAGGTCAATGTTGTGGGGGGCGCACTCGACGCACCGACTAATGAGGCAAGAAGGCAGAAGCCACGGCTCACCTTCGACCAGATGTTTGATGGCCCATGCAAGTGGCATAGCGGTCCCTTCAAACCGGCTACGCACACCACCCAGAACTGCAGCTGGACCCGCCAGCTAAAAGACCAGGGTTACCAGCCTCGTCTCCCCCCTCCCCCTCCTGGTGGACCTCCACCACCGGCTAGAGGAGCCGGCAATGATGGTAACGACGGAAACGGCGGCAACAACAACAACGGCTACCCCTAGCCGCACGCCGCCTACCACATATTCGAGACGAAGCAGGACGACAAGCACAGCCGCAGGCGACACTCCAAGGAGGTCAATATCGTCGTCTCTCCGGTCCCCCAGTACCTGAACTGGTCAGAAACCCCCATCACCTGGAGCCGTGCAGACCAGCCGGAGCATCTACCGGCTCCCGGGAGCTACGCCATGGTGCTCGACCCCCACATCGTCTCCAACGCGCGTACCTGCCGATTCTCGCGCGTCCTCATCAACGGAGGCAGTAGCCTCAACCTCCTCTACCAGTCCTCGCTGGAGAAGCTGGGCATTCGCGAAAGCGACCTGCGCCCGACTACCACGATGTTCCATGGTGTACTGCCTTGGCCAGCCTGCGCCCCGCTGGGGAAAATCCAGGTGGACGTCATCTTCGGGACCGAGGAAAACTTTCGCCGCGAACCAATCTGGTTCGAGGTGGTAAACCTGACGAGCTCCTACCATGCTCTCCTCGGGTGCCCCGCCCTTGCCAAGTTCATGGCCATCCTCCACTACGCGTACCTCAAGACGAAGATGTCGGGACCCCACGGCGTGATCACCGTCGCCGGCTGTTTCAGGCGGTCGATGGAGTGCGCCTCAGCCGGTTCCAAACTGGCAGAGGCCCTCATCATAGCCAAAAAAAAGCACGTGATCGTGCGCAATGTGGCCATGGCCCAGCAGGACATACCAGCTAGCAGCAAACCGGCTGGAGAAGGAGCTTTCAAGCCGGCAAAGGAGACGAAGAGGATCCTGCTCGACCCCTCCGACCCGACGAAGTTCGTCACCATTGGTGCCGGCTTGGACAGAAAATAGGAAGGCACGCTCGTCGACTTCCTCCGTGAGAATCGGGACATCTTCGCATGGTCCCCCAAGGACATGCCGGGTGTGCCGAGGGAGTTCGCCGAGCACTCACTTCATGTGCGACCGGATGCCAAGCCGGTCAAGCAACCTCTGCGCCGGTTCGCAGAGGAGAAGCGGAAGATAATCGGTGACGAGATCACCCAGCTCCTTGCAGCCGGGTTCATCATGGAAGTGCACCACCCGGACTGGTTAGCAAACCCAGTCTTGGTACTGAAGAAGAACAAGACCTGGCGCATGTGTATCGACTACACCAGCCTGAACAAGGCGTGCCCGAAAGACCCCTTCGCCTTGCCCCGTATCGATCAAGTCATCGATTCCACGGCCGGCTGTGATTTGTTGTATTTTTTAGATTTCTATTCCGGGTACAATCAGATCTGGCTAAACCCGGCTGATCAGATTAAGACATCATTTATCACCCCCTATGGGGCTTTCTGCTACGTAACCATGCCTTTCGGCCTAAAGAATGCAGGCGCCACCTATCAGCGATGCATGCAGAAATGCTTGCACTCGTAGATAGGCCGAAACGTGCACGCTTATGTGGACGACGTGGTCATCAAGACCAAGGAGAAGCGCACCCTCCTCGAGGATCTGGGAGAGACATTTGGCAACCTCCGCCAATACCAGATGAAGCTGAACCCAGATAAGTGCGTCTTCGGAGTGCCGTCCGGCCAGCTCCTCGGTTTCCTCGTATCACCGCGAGGCATCGAGGCGAACCTGGAGAAAATCGCGGCCATTGAGAGGATGCAGCCGCCCAGGAGCCTGCTTGGAGTCCAAAAGTTCACTGGATGCCTGGCTTCCCTCAGCCGTTTCGTCAGCCGGCTGGGGGAGAAGGCACTCCCGCTGTACCAGCTGATGAAGAAGACAGACAAGTTCTCCTGGACTTCGCAGGCCGACACCGCATTTCACGACCTCAAGCGCATGCTATCCACAGCACCGGTTCTAGCCACGCCGGCTAGAAAGGACCCGATGTTGCTCTATATAGCAGCCATCAACCGGGTCGTCAGCGTTGTCCTGGTGGTGGAATGCCTCGGGGAAGGCAAGGCTCAGCCGGTTCAGAGACTCGTCTACTACCTCAGCGAGGTTCTCTCCCTCTCCAAGCAGAACTACCCCCACTACCAGAAGATGTGCTACGGCATGTACCTGGCATGCAAGAAGCTCAAGCACTACTTCCAGGAGCATCCGATTAAGGTCGTGTGCACCGCACCCCTTTTGGAAATCATCGGCAACAAAGACGCCACCGGCTGAGTCGCCAAATGGGTCATCGAGCTCGCCGCCTACTCCATCCAGTACGAGCCCCGGCTCACGATCAAATCGCAGGCATTGGCGGACTTCCTCGTCGATTGGGCTGAGACCCAGTATCTCCCACCGTTTCCGGATTTGGACCACTGGAAGATGCACTTCGACGGGTCGAAGATGCTCGGGGGCTTGGGAGCCGGCATCGTGCTCACCTCGCCCAAGGGGGACCGGCTGGAGTACGTGCTACAGACCCACTTCAAGGCCTCTAGCAACGTAGCCGAAAACGAGGCACTAGCGCACGGACTCCAGCTAGCCAGGGAGATCGGTGTCAACCGAATCCTGTGTTTCGGTGATTCAGATCTGGTGGTGCAGCAAGTGTCCAGAGAATGGGATGCCAGAGATGCAAACATGGCCCTCTACCGGTTCCACATCCAGAAGCTCAGTGCCTCCTTCGACGGATGTGAATTCCACCACGTCCCTCGCATCAACAACGAGGCAGCCGACTCGCTCTCCAAGATCGGATCTACCAGGCAGGCGATCCCACCGGGGGTCTCCTTGGAGCACCTACGCAAGCCGTCCATCATCCCATCACCGGAATCGGACTCCATCACCTGGGCAGGGAGCGCTCTGGCTGACAGAGCGACAGAAGCGGAGCCGGCAGAGCCGCCAAAAAAGAAGACCCGCGCCAACTCCGACAAGGCAGTGCCCTCCGGCTCGCAAGGCCCGGGGGCTGCCGGTTCGCCAAGCAGCTCAGGGGCTGCCGTCCCGGGTACGCCACCCAGACGACCCCCCGACATCCGCCAACCGGAGGACGGGAGCGTCCTCGTCATTCGGGAAGTGCCATCCTGGGCACAGGCCTTCATGGACTACATCACCAATGGAGAACTTCCGGATGACGAGGTGAAGGCTAGGCAAATCCGGCGCCGCGCGCACACGTACACCATCATCAACGGTGAACTGTACAAGCGCAGCATATCCGACATTTTCCAAAGATGCGTTGACGTGGACACTGGCTACCGGCTACTCAAGGATATCCACAAGGGCGAGTGCGGGCATCACGCTTCATCAAGGGCAATAGTTGCCAAGGCGTTCCGCCATCGTTTCTATTGGCCAACCGCCCTCGAGGATGCTGAGAAGCTGGTCCGCACGTACAATGGGAGCCAACGCTTCGGGCAGCTCAGACACATGCCAACTTTGGTACTCAAGACCATACCGATCACCTGGCCCTTCGCGGTCTGGGGCCTCGACATGGTCAGTCCCTTCAAGCGAGCACGCGTAAGCATGACCCACCTGCTGGTGGCGGTGGACAAGTTCACGAAGTGGATCGAGGCCAAGCCTATCTGAAAGCTGGATGGGGCGATAGTCGTTACCTTCTTCACTGACATCATCAACCGCTTCGGCTACCCCAACAGCATCATCACCGACAATGGCATGAATTTCGCCAAAGGGGCCTTCGCCCGGTTCTGCAGCAACAAGGGCATCCGGCTGGACCTCGCCTCCGTCGCGCACCCGCAGTCCAACGGGCAAGTCGAAAGAGCAAACGGCTTGGTGCTAGCCGGCATCAAGCCACGCCTCATCGAGCCATTGGAGCGGTCACACAGATGTTGGATCGAGGAACTTCCGGCTGTGTTGTGGAGCCTCCGCACCACGTCGAATAGATCAACCGGCTACACGTCGTTCTTCCTGGTCTACGGATCGGAGGCCTTCCTCTCCGCTGACATCGAGTTCGACTCCCCATGCAAGCTCCTGTACGACGAAAAAGCCAACCAGGAGGCACGGGAGGATGGAGTGGACCTCCTAGAGGAGGCCCGCGAGCTGGCACTGTCCAGATCAGCGATGTATCAGCAGCAACTACGTCGCTACCATTCCAGCCGGATCCGCCCAGTCGCATTCCGCGAGGGCGACCTGGTTCTCTGGCTGGTGCAAGACATGAAGGGCATGCACAAGATATCGCCACCCTGGGAGGGCGCCTTCATCATCAGTCGGGCGCTGCCCAACGACTCCTACTACCTCATCGACGCACAGTAGCCGCGCAAGAACAAGATGGACAAATCAGACGAAGAGACCGAGTGTCCCTGTAACGCGGCCCTACTGCGCCCGTTTTACACCTAGTCGCCAGGCAGTGTATGTACCCCGAAAACCCAATGAATGAAAATGCGGACCCCTGTGAGAATCTTGGGGGCTCCCTGCTAGAAATGTGTGTGCATATGTTTTTTGGTTCCAGATTTCTGGCTCCGGCAACCCCTACCCGGGGGCTCGCCGGCTGGCCCGGACTGCTAAGTCAACAAACCGGCTGAGTAGTGTGCGACGATGTTAGAGGCCCACTCTTCGTCTCAGCTATAGACCCCAACCCGGCTGTCCGGCTAGCAAGAGCAAAAGCCCGAGGCATCCCACACGAAAAACAGGGAGGAGACGCGACAGACCGGGCGTCCTAGCCCTGCAACTAGCTCGAACAAATCCGGCTGCTAAGCCGTTAGTACCGTGCGCAATGTACTGTCAGATCCCTTCGATTCCGGCTGCAGACCGCAACCCAGCTCCCCGGCAAGGACGCAGCGAAAAAAGCAGAGCACACGGGAAAGCGACCAAGTGTCTAGAGAGGCACAAGCTAGTTTTCGAAAAAACAAGCTGTTTTCTGGCTACAATTTGGCAGACTAACCTACTAACCTATGAGGACATATGTGTATGTGTATGTACATTCTTGTCCGACTACCTTGAGTCGGAATCCAGGAAGGAAAGAAGAAGAAGATTCGAAGTCCTTGCCTCAATCAAGCGCTCCGAATCTCGGGGGTTACACCCACTGGGTGCGCTCGCGCGCCCCCTGTGGAATCTTATAGTTCCTGACCGGTTAAAGGCGTTTAGCTGGCCGTTCGGAGCCTAGGTGAGGGCAAGGGCAGGTGAAGAGAAGGCAAGAAAGATTCGAAGCACCTGGCTGTGCCAGCTACTTCGAATCTCGAGGGCTACACCTAGTGGGTGCGCTCGCGCGCCCCCACTAGAATGTTAGTTCCTCCGGCTGAAGATGTTCAGCCAGCGAAAGCAGCCGACTAAGACAAGTCTAGCCGGATAAAGTTAGAAGACTTGGGAAAACGAGGAAGATTCAAAGCGCCTGGCTACGCCAGCTACTCCGAATCTCGGGGGCTACACCCAGTGGATGCGCTGGCGCGCCCCCACTGGAGGTGTAGTTCCTCCGGCTAAAGGAGTGTAGCCAGACGAAGTAAGTCGGATAATGTCAACCGGCAAAATATCGAAAGAAAATTCGAGGCACAAGTTGAAGGAAACTCAGGCAAATTCAATATTAAACAAACAAAAAGGAGGCGAAGCTCCCACAAGTTACCCGGCATCAGAGATAACCGGTACATACAGACATGTTTCACGCATACCCTAAACAAGACAAATACACCCGGCATCCCGGGGCAGTGACTTGGCAGCAGGACCCTTACCGTGAGGAAGATCTTGGCCGGCAGAAGCTTCGGGCGGAGGAGGCGGCGCGGAGCTCGATCCGGTTCCGGCACCCACGGGCGGTGGCATCGGGCCCTCCACATCAGGAGTACCGACGGACTCCGAGTCGGTGAGCACCTCGTCGGGATCCACGTAGTTGGCGATCTTGATGGCGGATCCGTGGAGCTCCGGATGGGCTTGGCAGATGGCGGCAAGATCAGCGCCGGCACGGAAGCCTCCGTCGATCTTCTCGATGCGGGCGTCCTTATACCAGGAGAGCATGAGGGCCAGATCCATCTCCGCTCCGGCTCGCGGCGCCAAGTCCCACAGCCGGTCCACCGTAGCCGACACCCCCCCAACTTCATAGCCAGCTGCGCCATCGTCTCCAGAACCGGAGCCTCCGGCCACACGAAGGAGAAGACCTCCCGCGCCGCTTGGCGAAGCTTGGCACCCTCTTCGCCAAGAAGGACGACGAGCTCTTGAGCCGTCGGCTGCGCTCCCGGCCAGTTCTCCTGCAGTCGGTTGTAGGCCAGCAGGTCTGTGCCGGGATAAAAGGCTGTCAGAAAAAAGGGTCAGATCCGGCTACTGGATCCGGAAATAAAAGAGGACGAAAAAGGGAACTTACCCTTAGCCGTGTGGCCGACCTGCATCAGCTCCTCCACCAGAGCCTTCTCCTTTGTCGCCAGCCGTTTGATCTCCTTCTCTTGGTCCTTGTTCTGGGCCTCGAGAAGGGCGAAGGCTTCGGCCCGGATGGCGAGCGAGGCGTCGCGCTCCTTGATGGTGGCTTCCAGACCGTCTACCCTCGCGTGCCAATCCTTATTCTGCAGCCGCAGATTGGAGTTGGACTTGCTCAGCCGGTCGTTCGCTTTCTTCAAGCGATCGATCTCGCGCTGAGCACACATGAGGATGGCTGCAGCAAAACCGGCTATCAAAAAAAAGCAAGACGGATGAAGCGAACTTACTCTGGGAAGTCCCGTTGGCAGCAGCAAGCTTCTGCTCCAGGGATCGGTTCCCGCCGGCTGTGGCCTCCAGCAATCGGATCTCCTTCACCGCCAGCTCGAGTGTGGCGGCAAGGTCCAATAGCGAGGCGGTGGAGGAAGCGTCGTCGTCCATGGCATTGACGGCCAGAGACTCCTTCGCGGAGACTACCGACATCCTCCACTCCTCCCCCGGCTCCTCGTCGGAGTTGTCATCACCAACAACGATAAGCTCCTTGCCAGCAGCCTCTCGCGCGCCCGCGAAAGAGCCATCCGGCTGCGAAGACTCTGCCTCTGGCTGAGGGCCCTCCGATCCGGCTGGGGCAGCCGGTTCAGCTCGAGGGGAGGCAGAGGCGGCACCTCAGAAGAAGGAGGGGCGCTGGCTGGCGCAGTCAGGGCACGGGGCGGCGACCCGGTCGGCGCTCGTGCCGGGCTCGTGGCTCCGAAAGAGACCACGTGCTAAGAAGACAGAAGAAATAAAAGCAAGTAAGCGGAAGGCGGAGAAAGAGAAAAGGAAACAAGCGAAAAATGACAAGGACAAGGCAAGAGAAAGTGTACCCTGGCACAACGAGAGGCGGCCCCTTCTTCGGGCCAAGGCGGCTCGGCGGCAGGGTGCTGGTCCGGCTCCTCCGCGGAAGACCGGTGGGAGCCGGAACGGCGGGAGCCGCTCCCACCGGCTTCGCCGTCCGTCGCAGGGCGCGGCACCGGGTCGACGTTCGGCGCGGCCTCCTCCTCCTCAAACCACCTCCGGGTGGGGATCGGCAGCCGGCTCGTCGTTCCGGCTAGGGAAGGCATCCCCATCCCCGTCCGATTCCTCGCCGGACCGCCGAGCGCGCGGCTCAGGCAAGTCGGCCGTGAATTCCTCGAGGGGAGCCTCACCCTCCTCGCGAATGATGCAGGGGAACATCTGCCGAATACAAGAGATAAGTCAAACGAAACAAGGAACAAGTACAAGAAATACAAAAAGAACATCCGGCTAGAAGAACTTACCCGGGGCACGCGGTTCTCCCGGGTATAAGGCGCCAGGCTGAATTTCCAGTTCTCCGGCAGTCGCTCCTTAGTGATCGTCCACACCCACTCCTTAAGGTTGTGGTAGCGGGGATCGCGGCGCGACAGCCGAGTTGGGTCCAGCCGGCCAGAGTAGTATCACATCTTTTGCACTCGCTTCTGCAACGACATCATCAGCCGGGACATCCAGCTGAGGGTGACATCCAGGCCAGTCAGCCGGCAGTGGACGAGCGAGGGCATGCGCTTCAGTATCTCATCCGTCTCTACCTTGTCGCCGTGGAACTTCAAGTCCTAGTTCTGCCGGCTGGACTCGACGTCCTAGAAAGCAGGAAGATTGATCCGGTCGACTTCGGTGAGGTTCTTCACGTAGAAGTACGCCTGCTGCCACAGTTGTACCGTGTCGTGAAGAAGGAATTTGGGGTAGCCGATCTGTGAGCGAGAGTAGATGGAGGCGCCACCGGAGACGACTAGTGGCCCCTACGTGAATTGCACCTGCGGCCGGACTCGGAAGAGCCGGCAGAAGAGCCCGAGATCCGGCTGGATCCTGAGATAGCTCTCGCAGAATGCCATGAAATTCGCCAACGTCCCGATTGCGTTGGTGCCGAGGTGGTGGAGGCGGAGATCGAAGAAGGCAAGAAATGTCAAAAAGAAGGGATGCACCGGAAGGGCGAACCCACGTGCCAGATGGGAGAGGAAGATGACGCGCTCCCTATTCGCCGGGTGCGGCGACACCTCCCCCGCCGGCACCAACAGCACCAGCGCCTCCGACGACGACAGGAGGACGCGGGTGGCGCGGTACTTCTCGATTTGGTCTTCGGTGACGGCGGAGCCGCACCAAGCCCCGCGGTCGGCGGCCATCTCCGGCTGACTGTGGGATGCGGCGGCGGAAGAGTGGCGGTGGCCCGTAGCGACAATGACGAGCAGGCGGCGCAGCAGGCTACGGCGCAGAAGAAAAGGGCGCAAAGGCAGGAGCACGCGAGGGAAGAGGAAACTGCAACGGGGGAGCGAAGGAAAGGAACTGCCTCCCCCGCGGCGTCCCTTTAAAGGGCCGGAAGGGCAACCGACAACGGAGCCACATGGCGTGCATACGGACGGCCCTCACCCCAACCGCCGCCCAGATCCCGTGTGCCGAAGCAGGATGCGCAGAAGATCCTGGAGCAAGAACCGAAGCGCTGGACAGCGGCTTCCCGAGGCGACGTGCGAAGGGACGTTACGCTGCCAGCCACAGTGCAATGATGGCGCATGCGCGCATAGCCGGCGTCAGCGCTGACGTCACGAGTAGCGCATCCACCAAGCATAGCCGGACACAAATTCAAAAACAGGAGGGAGCGCGTGCACATTTCGCCTAAGGGCGGAATCCACACGCGCTCGAGGGCTAGTGTCAGGGGGATGATCCCCAGGTACCCAACCGGACAAGAAATAAGATAGTCGGATGGCGTCCAGCTGGCCAGACATAGCCGGACAAGGCAAGACAGGCCGGCTACCGCACGGTAGCCGGGTCAGCAAGAGGTAGCCGGCTACGGCAGTGTAGCCGGAACCAATCAGTGAGACAAGATGACGTGTGTATCTGTGCACGGTACGCCCTGTACGACGACAAGACTGGCAACCACCCGGCCATACCGAAGACTTTGTAGGGATGACGTGGGAACAGTGGCCCGGTGCTGACGACGGGCTCGCACGGCGTCCACTGTGCCCACTACAGCCATACCGCTCACACTCCGACATGACATGCCATACGGGATACTGTAGATGACTAGCCAGCTGGGACCCGCCTGTGGGGCCCACCAGTCGGACTAGCCAGTGAGACCTTTGCCTCTCTGCCTATATAAGGAGAGGCAAGGCCTCAGTAGAAGGGGTTGATCTAATAGCATTTAAGGCAGTAGCTAGTGAATACAACTCGAGGAGCATTTGTAGTTCGTATATCCCACATAGTCTGATCCGGCAGGAGTAGGAGCTTTACCTCATCAAGAGGGCTCTGAACCTGGGTACTTCCTGCGTCCAGCTACGCTCGCTTATATCCAATCCCGCATGTGGACGCCGTCGATAGCTTCCCTGCTAGTCCCCACACCTCTATCTAACCTCTTCAAGTACTGCCGTTCCCCAAACAATGACACCAAGTTTTGGCTTAGTTTGAATTTCAAGCTAGAAAACCGAATAATGTATTCATAGGTCTGACTCGTTTTGAGATCCGGATTGTATCCTTTCTTGTGAAGTTTCAGGAACCCTTCAAGATTCTGCAAGCCGAAGATCAAGCTAGACGATGATGAAATCCGACTTTGGATCTTGGAGGCTTCCGGGGGCTGCTGTAGGGGATATACTTTCTGGGTATCCTCACCATGCCTCACTGACCAGGGTGGCCCACTTCGGGTTAGAGCTTTGCTTCACAGGCAACCCAGTCATGGAGAAGAGACAGAGGTGAAACCCTTGTAACCCATATTCTGGCTCTGCCGTACTACTGGATTGCTAGCAGGAGTAGGATCTGTCCAAAGCCGGCGAATTTGAACCTGGGTAAACTTGTGTGCTCACCGTCCCGGAATACCATACGTCTCACACCCCTCCCTTCCACACGCCTTGAGGACCCCTTCATGGCATACTTGTCATCAATCCAATGACACTTGGTCGTGCAAAGGAGCAACCTCACTCACCAAATTGACAAGTGCCACGATCGTACCGAGCATGTCATGACAGTCGACCATGGACCAGTCGCCACACACCGCACCGCCCTCTCCCATCATGTCTAGAGAGTAGCCATGACCTCACTGCCCCTGTCCACCGCTTGACCAATGACGAGAAGTGGAGACGCTAGAACAGCCGCGCCCATTTAAGTCTCTGCCATGCCGAGAGCACGATGGAGCGTCGAAGCCACCTTGCACACACACGCAGCGCCTCACTCTCTCTGCTCATACCCGCACCCGCCGCGTCACCAGCCACCTCCCAGACACAATGATTCACCGCCGCATGCCCCGTGACCACCGTACTCGATGAAGAACACCTCTGTACCTAAACAGAGCGCCAATATCGCCTGACCGACTGAGACCACCCCTTGTCGCACCATCACGCGCGTGACGATCGCCGCAGTCCACCGCGTCAACCCATTCCATCCGCCATGCCAAGCTCGAACTGTAGCAGTGTCGCCGATGAGCCTGACCATGCCGCCCTGCCTCCAATGCCGGTGTATAAATAGGAGCCACCCCAGACCCCAAACGGCACATCAGTTCAGTCCTCTCTCTCTCAGAACCACCCCAGACCATTTCCCGAAGCATGGCGAGCAGCACCCGCTGGAATTTGACCAAAGCCCACTGCTACAGTGAAGAAAGGGCACCATTCATTGGAGCCACCCCAGGCGCCGTCGTGACCACCAATCGATTCGCTATCGTCTACCAGCCCATTCGCCCCCATCGCTGGACCTAGATGGAGCCCGGATACATTGCAAATGTATCTATAATTTTTTGATGTTCCATGCTTAGTTTTATCCACTTTCTTGTGTTTTGTCCACACTTTGGAGTACTTTTCATATGATTTCTTGGACTAACCTATTAACAAGAGCCACAGTGCCAGCTACCTGTTTTCTGCTGTTTTTGGTTCCAGGAAAGTCAGAAAGTAAATATTCTCGGAATTGGACGGGACAAAAGCCAAAGTGCCTATTTTTCAGAAGTCATTAGATGCCAGAATACAAGACGGAGTAGGGCTGGGGGCCGGCCACACCACCTGGCCGCGCGGCCAGGCCTGGCCCGCGCTAGGGGGTGGTCTGGCTGACCCCAGCACCCCCTCGGCCTCCCCTTCCGACTATAAGATGCCCTCGGGACGAAAACCCTAAGGATCCGATCAAAAATCCATGAAAGAGTCTGTAGCCACCATCATCTCCATCCCTAGATCGGGAGGGATCTGAAGCTCTTCCCGGCACCCTGCTGGAGAAGGGAATTCACCCTGGAGGCCTTCTTCATCACCATGGAAGCCTCCGGTGTGATGCGTGAGTAGTTCATCCTTGGACTACGGATCCATGTAGTAGCTAGATGGTTGGTTCTCCTCCTTTGTGCTTTCATGTCTAGATCTTGTGAGCTCCGTTCATGATCAAGATCATCTATTTGTAATTATGCATGTTGTGTTTGCGGGGATCCAATGGATATTGAGATCCTATTTCAGATTGATTATTGATTCTATCATGTCTTTGTTATTTATGATCTTGCATGCGTTTCATTGTTAGTAGCTATCTTAGCCAAGTAGATGCTAGCAACTCCAAGAGTTAGTATTTATGCTCGATAGTGGGTTCATGCCTCTGGTAATCTGGGGAAGTGACAGAAATCTCTAAGGTACTAGATGTGATGTTGCTACTAGGGAGAAAACAACAATCCTTTGTTCATAGAACAATCGTATTGTTTACTTTACACGCAGTTTGTAAAGCAATAATCTGTTGCTTGCAACTTAATACTGGAGGGGGTTCGGATGATAACCTGAAGGTGGATTATTAGTCATAGATGCAGTTTGATGGCGGTCTATGTATAATGTTGTAATGCCCAATCAAGTTCCAAAGGAGTCAAGATGATTAGTATATGCATGTATTGTTTTCTCGATGTTTGTCAATTGCCCCGCTGTAATTTATTCACCCAACATGTTATCTATCTTAAGGAGAGCCACCTTTAGTGAACTATGGATCCTGGTCCTTGTCTTTTACATTCAATCTACAAACTGTTTACTGTTTTTTGTTTACTTTCTGCAAACCTTTACTTCTTTCCATTCGATACGTTTAATCCTTTGTTTTCAGCAAAACACGGTGAGATTGACAACCTCATCACAAGTTGGGGACAAAGTTCTATGGTTGTGTTGTGCAGGTCTCCACGTTGCTACTAGCACCAGTAGTGCGCCCTGCCAAGGCTCAGCTAGCAACACCTTTGGGGTGTTTCCTTGCTCCTACTGGTTCGATTAAACCTTGGTTTCATAACTGAGGGAAACTTGCTGTTGTGATCATCATACCTTCCTCTTGGGGTTCCCAACGAGCTCTACATCAACATCGCACCAGCATTTTTCTAGTGCCGACACTGAGCCATCAAGCCCCAGTAAGCCTCCCATGACCCCCACTGTGCCACCGGGTTTAGAATCTCGCCGGAGGTCTGCGACATAGACGATGAACCTTAGCCATAGATCTTGTTCTAATCGTAGCGCTGAGAATTGCTGTATCGTTTCGCGTTAGATCTGTCACTGACATGTGGGACCAACCTGTCAGTAGCCTGCTGCGCGTGTGCTGTGCACTTGGGCCGTCCCATTCTTTTCCCGCGCAGAGCCCAACGATTCAAATAGAATTTTGCCATTTAGCTAAAAATCCTATTCAGTAGCTGTATTCGAAATTGAATTCAAAGGGTTGTACTGAACCAAATTACATGATTCCAATTTTGTTAGAAAGGTATTGAAAATATCTACACACTCCCATGGGATTCAAACCATTTGAAATTATAGATGATTTATACTAAAAATAACAAGACAAAGACTTTTACCACTTCAAACATTTTTATAAAATCAACCATAAATGCTTTTGAGTTGATTCCAACTCTCAAAAATCATATTTGCCATGCTCTACATGAATATGTAAAAATATTTGGTTTTACAGATACTAAACATGGACTAGTATTAAAAGGATGTTATATAGGCTTTTCTAGCCACTTTAATATTATTAAATAGTAATATTAAATCTTGTAATATATGACCACCACTTTAAAACACTTTCCCAAGTATTGAAATATGTGGTGATGACATGTGTCAACATGATCCCATCTTGTCAATGAGTAGAAATTACTTTTCCAAAATAAGATAAATAAGAAGTTGTAAATATTTCATGTGATGATAGAAATGATGCTAGATCATCTAGTGTGATCCCATGTGTGCTAAATAGAAGTAGTTAAGTATTGTTTGGTGATTGTGTACATTGGATGTATTTATAGACGCTAGTACCGACCCGGGATATGACGAGGAGGAATACTTCGAGGAAGAAGAAGAGAACTTCAACAACTGCACTACTCAAGGCAAGCTATCAGTGCAAGATAACTAATGCAAGATGCAATAGGCATGCTTAGTTATGCAACTTTGATTATACAAATCCAAGTTTTACTTACAAGCTTTACATTTCCTTTTACTGAAGTTTCATATCTAGTTAATTAATTGTGATTAGTGGAAAAGTAGGATGGATACCATGAAGATCATAGAACTAGCCTTGGATACTTATACGTGACTAGCACCCCCAATAGAGAGACCATAAATACTAGTGGCTAGTGCTAAACTAAAACTGGATCAATTTAGATGGGAACACTTGGTGAAAATTATTATGAAAACCTTGGAATGATGATTCATTCTACTGAAATGTTTGAACATGTGTTATGAAACAGAATGGGTTGATGATGAAATTAAATAAGGCATGAGAATTGACTTTGATAAAAACTGATGGTTGGGTTCGGATGTGATACCATTCCAATTTTACCGTACAACCACAATACCTGAGTTGGGTAGGGCTTAATAGGAAGTTTATATGTCTTAGTATGGGTTCCCTTGCGGAAGAGGTTGAGATGAGGCTATCTCGTGAATATGAATATCCACCTATGCAGTTCCCGGGATGGCAGTTGGCCATGGCTAGGAGGCCAAGTTCATAGGGGAGGTGCCTATACTAGGGTGTGTAATTGAAAGGTTAGGATTGATTATCCGCATACCAAGTATGATGATTCAGGGTTATCCCTGATGGATGTATCGAATTTTGTGGTGAAAGTGTACCACCTCTGCAGAGTGTCAAACTATTCGAATGGCCACGTCTGCGGTTATGGACAGTTGGAGTGGCCATACTGTTCTGTTGTCAGATGTTTTCAAAATGACTTGTGACTTGAAAGATGACTTTGACTTGACCACGGCAGAGTTGTGGACATGAAATCTAAGTTCCCACTTGAGTGATGTAGAGAACTAAATTAGGTCTTTACTCTTAAAGTCCTTATGAAATAAACCTGGCTTTTTGCAAACAAAACTAGAGCTTAAGGTTCCTACTAGTTCTACCTTACTTATACTAGTGATAGTTTGCGAGTACTTAAAGAGTACTCATGGCTTTTTCCCTGGCTATTCCCATGGCCAGACTATGAGGAGGACTACCCGGAAGATGGACAGCAGGAGGTCTATGATAACTAGGATCATCTCCCTTCGTTAGCATTGCATGTGACCCTGAAGATGGAGCCCTACTACGTTTACTTTCCTCTTCTTTGATTGTATTAAGACTGGATCATGAGATCCTTTATTTGTAAGACCTTTATTATGGTTTGTAATAGATGATGTACTGTGGTACCAACTCTGTTATGTCTCGCAAAAATGGTAATCCTGGGATTGAAATGTACGGCATAACAGGCATCTGGACATAAAAACCGGGTGTTGACATTCTACAAGGACTTATTTGTTATTTTTTGGTGATATCGAATAACTCAAAAACTTTCAGGATGATCCATATTAGATATGGTGCCATTCTTACAAATTCAAATGGTTCACTTTATATTCTATTTGAGTGTTAACTATTTCTAACTGATGGTCTTTACACTTACACTACAACGATTTATTCGGCGCCATCTATTCACCCAATTGATATCAAATATCACATTGTGATGTTTTGCACTTCACAAATTCTTATGCCATTCTTATAACATCGAATTTCATTACTATTGATCAAATCATAATAATTAGATTCTATTTTATCTTTATGCAGAAATTCTTTGATCATATCAAATAGTTTCATGCACATGTTTTATTTAGTAAACTCTTTTACAAAATTTAACATTCATATAATTATAATCACCACTTTGTTGAAATATAATACATCGAATATGTATTTACTTTCAACAATTCGACAAACACTTTGTATTCAAAGTAATACATGGTTTTTAAGTTATCTTTGCTAAACTTAGGCATGATTTATATGTGAACAGAAATCAAATGACTTTCACATATTATCTATATAACTTATAATTTAATGGTTTCATTCAAAATGAATATATCATTAAGTTGGGTATTTTCAAGGCATTTTCAATATTTTATAAATGTTCATGCATTATCAATTAGTTTCACAACAAGGACACTTCACACATAATCGAACAACATATGACCGCAAATAGAAATCATTCATAAAAGTAGAACAATTGTTTGTTAGAGACACATATGAATAACCGCCTGAAAGGGGATTTGTGCCCTTCATTTTGTTTTGATGTTTGTTGACAACACTAGGATGGTTTTAATCTACTGTTGAAATGTTTCAGGATATATCTATATTACCTGCAGAATATTATCATTTTCATGTCTTAAGGAAAAGAGGGTCCCAGGATTTATTTGTGTAGAATCAAGCATGTGCCGGACTGTCCAACAGATCTCAGCCGGAATGTCCGGCTGGTGTCAGTCGGAGTGTCCGGCTCGAAGAATTCCTAGGAGGGTGTGGACATTCAGTAACCCATATCGGACTCTTCCTAGACACTGCTCGGACTCTGGCCGGATACTTTGCCGGGCCGGAGTGTCTGGTGCACTATGGCCGGAGTGTCCAATTTGGCCGGACAGCCCTTATCATGTCAGTCGGACTGTCCGGGTTAAGTGATTCCAACGGCTAAATTTTTGGGGGCCAATATAAAGGCCCCTTCTTCTACCTAGAGAGGGTGCTCGTTTCATAAGTGAAGAACCCTTACCCTAGAGCCACCAAATCAACAAGAACTCCATCTAAAACCATCCAAAGTCCTTGATCTTTGGAGAATCGAAGGAGGAGGCCTTGATCTACAGCTTCACCAAAAGAGATTTCCATTTTCCCCTCATTCACTTGAGGGCCTCTTGTTATAGGGTTTCATTGGAAACCCTAGTCCTTGATTTGGTTCTTACAAGCTTGTCTTTGATTGTTGTGACAGCTTGCTTGGATTCGGGACCCCCAATTAAGTTGTGGGTGTGTGCCTCAAACTTGTTGTGAGGGTGTCAGCTACTACCTTGAAGGTTGCCGATATAGAGGAAGTGTGAATCGATCCCCTTGGGGTGAGGTTCACCGGAGAACAAGGGAGGCATGTCCTGGCGTTGGTGGTTTGATACCACCCCCTCTCCAAATGCAGATGTACTTCCCCTAAAAAGGAAGGAACTGCAGGAAATAATCCTTGTGTCCCCGCGTACTTCACTTCGGTTACTTCTATCCTTAACCGCACCTTACTTTATCTAGTTATTGCTTAGTTAGGTTTTCTAGTGTGACATATAGGTAAATTCACCATAGTTGCATATCTAGAGAATTTACCTTTGTGTCAAACCCTAATTTTAAAAGGAAGTAAAATTTGAAGTATCACCTATTCACCCCACCTCTAGGTGACCATACGATCCTTTCAATTGGTATTAGAGCCTAGGCTCTTTATTTGGGCTTAACCGCCTAAGAGAAAATGGTCAACCCAGAGGATGGTCGAGAGGGTGAGGCTAGTACTTCAGTGACCATGGTAGATCTCAAGAAATTGGAAACAAGCTTGAGCTCTACCTCGGGCAACGAAATCCAACAATTGCATTAACTAGTTGAGAAACTTGTTAAAGAAAAGTCAGCCTCACCACCTCCCTCTCCTAAGGAAACACCTCCTAACCCTAAGGTAAATGCTCCAGCTATGCCAACAAGTGTGGAAGTGGGGGATGAACATAATTCCAGTAACTCCTCCACCAAAAAGGGTGATGGGAAGGAAGGGCACCATGCGGTTCTCGGATCGTATTCTCCCGAAACTCCTATCCCTCATCCCCATATAAATAATAGAGGTGACCCACCTAAGCTAGCTGCACATACTTTTGCACAATGGAAAGTGTTAATGAAATCTCATGTGCGCAGCTCTTGCATTGACTTGTGGAACATCATTGAAGATGGACTCAAGATTGAGGATCCAACCAACTTGACAAGAAGAGAAGTGGTGAATAGCCAACTCAATGCCGCCACTTTGCACATGATTCAACTTGGGGTGGGACCAAAGGACTTCCCACACATTGAGCACTACAATACCACCAAGGAAGCTTGGGATACTCTCATTGACTTGTTTGTTGTAAATGAGAGCATGATAAGAAATAGATATGATGCCTTAAGCAATGAAGCTGAAGGTTTCTTTATGAAGGATGGTGAGGGTCATGCAGACATGTATCGAAGACTCAAATGCACAACCACTGCCTTCAGAAAAGTTGGTGCCTCTCACATTGATGATGCCTAGATCCAGAGGAAGTATGTGAGTTCGCTCATGCCCTTCGAGCCCACTGACTTAAAAAGTGTCCAAGGAAGACACAACTACCATCTCATGACCTACAATGAAGTTATGCAAGAGATGGTCGCCTTCAAGGTTACTGCCAAGAATGCCAAAGATGCATGTGCTCGTGCTATTGGAATGAGTAGTGGTGTCAATCTTGCCTTGAAGGCCAAGGTTGTGGAGTATGATGAAGAAGAAGGAAGTGATTATGCACTCTCTATGAGCCACCCCGAAGATGTCAAAGTTGCTCATGGTGAATACATGGCTTTATATGCTAGAAATTTCTAGAAAGATCCCACAAAGGCCAAGACGGAGATGCAACGAAGAAGCAACCCAAGTGGTAGAAAATAAAATGCTTCAAGATTGAGAACTTGCTTCAACTGTGGAGACCACTATCATTTTGTTGTCGGGTGCCCTTATGAGAAGAGAGAAGACAATAGTGGTGCCCTCATATTGAAGAAAAATCCAAAGGCCCCCTTCAAGAAGCCTTTCTACAAGAAAAATGCCACCAACAAGAAGTCTGGTGACATTGCATTAATGCACATGAAGAGTTCTCCTCCGATGATGAGGAGGAGGAAAAAGAAGAAGCAACGAATGGTGTGGTTGCCATTGCCACCACCTCTACATCTACCTTCTCCCTCTTCGGTTCCCCAAATTAGAACACCTCCAACAAGAACGTCACTTGCCTTATGGCAAGAGGATCGGAGGTATCAACATCTCCTCTCTCCACCTCTAGTATCAATGATGATTTTAATGATGATATAACTCTTGAGGTGAAGGAAGAACTAGCTGCTTTCGATGCTTACATGTCTAACTTGAAAGGGGAGCATAAGAAGCATTTTGTAAATCTCTTGAACCAACTTTCTCACACACAACAGCTCCTAGATGAGAGATGTAAGTTTGGGAGAGAGCATATACTTGAGATGGATGCTCTAACTAATGCTCTTGAAGAAGAACAATAGACGAGGGTGTCTCTTGAAGAACAACTTGAAGCCCTTCATGAGGAAAATGATTGAATTATTGCTAAACTCATTAAAGAATGTGATCATGCCATTGCTAAATACAAAAAGGCTAAAAAGGACAAGATTGAGTTTGGTGTTGTTCATGACAAACTTGCCGAGGATTACGAGAAGCTTAGCAAGGCTCACAAGGCATTGGAAAGTGATCTCATGACCCACACAAAGTCAAGTGAACAACTTAAAACTCAATTAACTAATGTTTCTTCACCTAGCATTTCCATCCCCCTAGTAGTACAAATATCCTTGAAGAAAATGCTAAGTTGAAGGGGGGGCTTGCAAAGGCAACCTTCCCCAAAGGTAACAAGTGTCTTGATGACCTTCTAAGTAAACAAAGGACAAATAATGAGAAAAGAGGTCTTGGCTATGTCTCCAAAGCCAAGAAGAAAAAGAACAACAAGAATAAGAAGGCCAAGCCCGCTCAACCAAACGATAAGACCGTTATGGGTAGTAATACCCAAAGTGGCAAAACTATGTCACATGATGACTTTGCGGGAAGTGGTAACCCTCACTATGTTTTAATGTGTAATTATTTTGGTGATGTTTATGCACTCTATGTTGGTCCATTTTATGGTTATATTGCTTGGTCTATTTGGGTTCCTAAGACCCTTGTCACTAACAAAAGAGGACCCATTGAAAATGGGTACCTAAAAATCTAGCTTGATCTTTTGTAGAACTATGCTTTCGGAGGGTCAAAATGGGTGCTTGATTGTGGTTTCATAAGTCATATGACTAGAAACAAAGCAAGTATCACGGAGATAAGGGAAAATTAAGATCATATAGCCATCACATATGCTGACAAGTCAAAATCTCAGGTAATGGGTCTTGGTAAAGTAGTGGTTGCACATGATGTTACACTCGTGGACGTCATGCTTGTTGAGACCCTTGGCCATAATTTACTTTTAGTCCGTGCCCTAGGCAAGATGGGTTTCGCCATCTTTATTGATAATGATATTGTGGTCCTCTTGTGGAGCAAGTCTCTAAAGGTCGCTTTCGTTGGGTATGTCGAGAATGACTTGTATGTGGTGGAATTTTTTGGGAAAACCACTACAAGTGCGATATTCTTATTCGGGAAGGCCGATGTGGGTTGGTTATGGCATCATCGACTAGCCCATGTCAATATGAGAACTTTGCAAAGCCTCCGCAAGGGTGGCCACATTGTGGGACTAAAGGACAATGTTTGTTTTACCAAAGATTTGCAGGGCTTGTGTTGAAGGAAATATGCATGATTCTACCCACAAGCCAAATAATATTATAAAGTCAAAAAGGATCTTGGAGCTCCTTCATGTGGATCTCTTTGGTCCTCCATCTCATGCTAGCCTTGTTGGGAATAAATATTGCTTGGTGATTGTTGATGACTACTCAAGATATTCATGGGTTTACTTATTCAAGTTGAAGAGTGAGACCCAACAATATTTCATTGACTTCGTCAATATGGTTCAACATCAATACAATTTTCCCGTGCTAACAATAAGAAGTGACAACGGCACCAACTTCAAGAACTACACTCTAAATGGTTTTCTTAGTGATGAGGGGATAAAACATCAATATTGCGTTGCATATACCCCTCAACAAAATGGTGTAGCTGAGAGGAAGAACTGGACTTTAATGGACATGGCAAGGTCAATGTTGGCTGAGTTTAAATCTCCATACAACTTTTGGGAAGAGGCAATCTCCGCCGCATGACATGCATCAAACCGCCTCTACCTCCGCAAAGAACTGATCAAGATGCCATATGCAATACTTATCGGTAACAAGCCCAACATTTCATACTTCCGGGTGTTTGGTTATAAGTGTTTATATCTCATAAAAGGTGTTCGTTTGTCCAAATTTGATTCCAAAGATTTAGAGGGTATTTTTGTTGTCTATGGTCTCGATTCCCACACTTATAGATTCTATGATAAACTCTCCAGAATTGTCATAGTATCTTGTAGTGTGGTTTTCGAAGATATGATGGCCCCCAAGAGGGGCATGTTGATGTTTGTGATGTAGATGTTGAAAAACCTCAAGATGCCATAAGAAGAATGGGTGTGGGATTCATCCGCCCCGTTGAGGAACCCCTTGTGGCGGATCGAGAAGAACTATGCTCTACTCATGTGGATCCCTCATCTTCACGACTTCAACAAGCTCCCACTATTGAGGACAATGATGATCCAAGCCAAAGACAAGCTGAGAACCCTCTCTATGATGATCGGGCTAAATGCGCTAGGCTGAATTATGCACTCTCTCCACTGACGGGATTGTCCAGCCCGGCGCAGTCAGTTGCTCAAGGCAGATTTATTCAGGCATCTACAAGATCGTCTCAAAGACTTTCAAGTAACTTGCCTGATCAAGACCAAGATCAACCGCTACCCATGTTGATGAAGCTGAACCCATAGTTGATCAAGGTCAAATTAATGGTCAAGATGAGGACCAGAATGATGAATAGACTCCTGGAAGGAACAACAAGGAGATTGAAACTCGTCGCAGAGCTAGAGTGGACAGAATGTTAGAAAGAAGAGAACACACTCTAGAGAATGTTCTTGGTGATCTAAGGAGTGGAATGTCCACTCGAGCTCAACTGAAGCACTTTCATGAGCATCAAGCTTACATATCCATGGTGGAGCCAAAGAAAGTTTGGGAAGCTCTTGAAGATTCAGATTGGCTAGAAGCAATGCACAAAGATCTCAACAACTTCAAGAGAAACAAAGTTTGGAAGTTAGTAGAAAAGCCCAAAGAGTGCCGCAATGTTATTGTCACTAAATAGATATTCAAGAACAAGCGAGATGAACATGGTATTTTTATGAGGAACAAGGCAAGATTGGTTGCACAAGGTGAAGGGTTCCGTAGCAGAAAACAAAAAAATTCTACCTACTCGAACACTAATACTAGGATCTATACTATGTACACATAAGTAATGGAGGAGAGATACGGTATTCATACCTTTGAAGACCAAGGCACGCCTTACGTAGGAAGGCGTATATTGATGAAGACGAGCAGCACCCCAAGTGTGGTGCCTCCGAAGTTCGTCACATGTCTGGTGTAGGAGACGTCAACCGGACTCCAATCCAGCCAAGCAGCGGAAGAAGTAGATGTCGGATCGTAGATCACACAACAGTGGTGTGAAGGTGGAGAACTCACCCACGAGGTCCTCCCCAATATTATGGAGAAGTCCTCAATGGATGAGAGAGAGAAAGAGAGGGAATGGGATGATTCCAAAGAGGAAGGGGAGACCCCTATATATAGTGGGAGGGGGGCGCACCACCCTAGGGCCAGGCGGTGTGGGACTAACCCCCACACCCACCGGCCACCTAGGGGCAGCCTCCATCCCTAGGTGGGTCCCATTGGGGCGGCCCACCAAGCCTAGGCCGGTTGACCCCTTCTCCCTAGGCGCCATGCCCTATTGGGCCTCCCTTAGGGTGAGGCCCATTAGCATTATGATGCCTTTAATAATAAAATAAAAATATATATTTAATATTAATTCTCAAAATAATATTCAAATACACATATTGTATTATTCCTTCACTCTGGAACACCTTCTGGACCCCTTCTGATCTCCATCGGATGTTACTCAGAACTATTCTGGTTTCTCTTTCTCTATTTCTCCTACGATACCTCATCTACCCTAAGCGTCCCTACCCTTAAGCGTGACATCCTTCGGTTCAGAAACACTCCGGACATGATCGAGACTACTCTCAAATCAATGATCAACAGAGGGACATGTATGGCTATGTGACCCTCGTGCGTTTCATGAATATAATCACTCGAACCATGAGATAGTCATTTCCCATTCCCTTTGTCATATGATACCTAATTCATTTGAGACTTGATCTTCGATATCCCCATACCTTAGTTCGGACTCGTTACCAATGAATTTGTTTACTCGTTCTCATGTCGTTGCATTCCGTAACCAAGTCACATGCTTGCAAGCTTCACTAATGCAACGTCACCGAGATGGCCACATGTATCTGTCCGTTACATGGACTAGACAAATCCTGGTCTTGATATGTACTCCTCTACGCATGCCTTCGGAAAACCTGAGTGGCACCTTTTTGATCACCATGTTACGAGATGATTCTTGATAACCATCTAAGCTTCTTATAGAATGGTGATTTGCATTACCTCACAGTCAAAGGACCAGGTTGCAAGGTTCTCTATGTTTTATTATCAATGGTGAACTTTGTAACTAGATCTCATTCAAGATATAACAGTCGGATGTTTGTCTATCATGTTATTCGACTAATAACATGACCTCATTGTCAATTGTCATAAATGCCCATGATCTTGAAACCCAGACCATGCTCATGACCAATGAACTAGTTCGCTAGAGGTAACTGGATACACGGTTTGTTTACATACCACACATGTATTAACGTTTCACATTAACACAGTTATAGCACAGCATGAAACGTATTATGAACATGTAGGAGATATATCAAATAACACACTTTATTATTTGCCTCTAGGGCATAACTCCTTCAGTCTCCCACTTGCACTAGAGTATAAACAAAACTAGTTTACAATAGGCAGGAACCTAACACCAATGGAATCTCGGTGTTGTTCGGGCTTTTCCTGATGGAGAGCTTTAGTCAAAGGATCTGCCATATTCAGTTCCATATCTACTTTGCAAATCTTGACTTCACCTTCGTCAACGTTCTGTCGGATGACGTGGAATCTAAGCTTGATCTGTTTGGTTGTGGAATGAGTTCTTGGTTCCCTTGCGTTTGCAATAGCTCCCGTGTTATCACAATAGATTGTCACCGGGTCTTGCGCATTTGGAAAAACTCCCAGTTCGATGACAAAATTCCTTAGCCAAACAGCTTCGTTTGCTGCATCGGCTGCAACAATGTATTCAGACTCCATTGAAGATTGCGCCACCACCGGCGGCTTCTTACTCTTCCAGCTTACCGCCCCACCATTCACTAGGAACACAAATCCTATTTGAGACTTCGAGTCATCATGATCTGAGTTCCAGCTCGCATCCACGTAACCCGTTACGATTAGAGCTTCATCACTTCCTCCATAGATTAGGAACATATCCTTTGTTCTTCTCAGATACTTTAGGATATTATTTACAGCTGTCCAGTGATCCGGTCCTAGATTACTTTGGTATCGGCTCGTCAAACTAAGAGCCAATGCCACATCAGGTTGTGTACTTAGCATTGCATACATGATAGATACTATGGCTGAGGCATAGGGAATGTAAGACATATTTTCTCTATCATCATCCGTTATAGGACATTGAGTCATACTCATTTTTTAATTCTTCATCATGGGTGTAAAACCCCTTTTGGTGTTTTCCATTTTGAACCTCTTCAAAATCTTTTCGATGTAAGTACTCTGACTTAATGCAATTAGGTGCCTTGATCTATCTCTATAGATCTTGATTCCTAATATGTATGCAGCTTCACCTAGATCCTTCATGGAAAATTGGTTACTCAAATATGCTTTCATGCTTTTCATAAGATCCACATTGTTTCCCATGAGTAATATGTCATCCACATATACTACTAAGAAAAGAACTGAGCTCCCACTTGCTTTCTTGGAAACACGGAACTCTTTTTTATTTTGGACAAATCCAAAACTCTTGATCACTTGATCAAAACATTGGTTCCAGCTCCGAGATGCTTGCTTCAATCCATAAATGGACCATTGAAGCTTGCATACCTTTACAGCATCCTTAGGATGAAAAAAACCTTCCGGTTGCATCATATACAACTCTTCATCAATGTGACCATTGAGGAATGCGGTCTTAACATCCATCTACCCAATTTCATACTCGAAATGTGCAACAATTGCTATTAAAATCTGACAGCCTTAAGCATCACTACGAGAGAGTATGTCTCATCGTAGTCAACTCCTTAAATTTGTCGAAAACCCTTTGCGATAAGTCGAGCTTTGTGAAAGGTCACATTACCATTCGCATCTGTCTTTTTCTTAAAGATCCATTTATTTTCCACGGCCTTGCGGCCTTCTGGAAGATCCACCAAGGTCCAAACTTGGTTCTCATGCATGGATCCTATTTCGGATTTCATGGCTTCCAGCCATTTCTCGGAGTTAGCACTATCCATAGCTTCTTTGTAGTTTGTAGGTTCTTCCTGTTCATCTAGGATGGCAGACATTACAAGGCTACTGTACCAATCAGGAGTGGCACAAACTCTCATAGACATGCGAACCTCAAGAGTCTCGACGTCGTTGTTTTGATCATCATCAATGGGCTCTTCCTCCATGTTGGAGAGCGGTTTCGGAACAGCTTCTGTTGCGCTACTCGGAATTTGGAGAGAAGGGTCAACAATTTCATCTAACTCAATTTTCCTTCCACTCACTCCTTTTGCAAGAAACTCTTTCTCGAGAAAGGTGTCGGTTTTTGCGACAAGCGTCTTGCCTTTGGCTTGATTGTAGAAAGTGTACCCAATGGTTTCCCTTGGATATCCCACAAAGATACATTTTTTCGATTTGGGTTCAAGTTTGTCAGGCTGCAGTTTCTTCACGTACGCCTCACAACTCCAAACTTTCAGAAATGGCAACTTTGACTTCTGCCCATACCATATCTCATATGGGGTTGTCTCCACGGATTTGGATGGTGCTCGGTTCAAAATAAAAGTGGTGGTTTCTAACACGTATCCCCAAAAAGACACAGACAAATCAGTTAAAGACATCATGGACCGCACACTATCTAATAGGGTTTGGTTACGACATTCTGACACACCATTATGCTATGGTGTTCCGGCTGGCGTAAGCTGTGGGATAATCCCACAGTCCTTCAAGTGCATGTTAAACTCATAACTCAAATACTCGCCCCCTCGATCCGATTGAAGATGCTTGATTCTCTTGTTAATTTGATTCTCTACTTCTTTCTGAAATTCCTTGAACTTTTCAAAGGTTTCATACTTGTGCTTCATTAAGTAGATATATCGATATCTGCTTAAGGCGTTAGTAAAGGTAACAAAGTAACGATAACCATTGCGTGTTGAGATGCTCATTGGTCCACATACATCCGTATGTATGATTCCCAGTAGGTCTACAGCTCTCTCCACTATCCCGGAGAATGGTGTCCTAGTCATCTTGCCCATGAGGCACGGCTCACATGTATCAAGGGATTCGAAATCCAATGATCCAAGAAACCCTTCTGAATGAAGCTTCTTCATGCGTTTTACGCCAATGTGACCAAGACGGCAATGCCACATAAACATGGAATTATCATCACTATGCTTACAATGTTTAGCATCAACACTATGGATGTGTGTATTACAATCAAGATCAAGTAAGAATAAACCATCACACACAGGAGCATGAACATAGAAAACATCATTCATATAAATTGAACAACCATTTGTTCCTGATTTAAACGAATAATGGTCTTGCAACAAGAAAGACCCACTCACAATATTCATACTCAATGCGGGTACATAGTAGCATTTATTCAAAACCAACAATACTACTGACGGTAGACGGATATGCAGGGTGCCGACGGCCATCACTTCGACTCTCAAACCATTGCCGACGCGCATCGTCACCTCGTACTTCCTCAGGCACCTTCTACTCTGCAGATCCTGCTGAGAGTTACAAATGTGAGCAACAGATCTGGTATCAAATACCCATGTGTTACTCCTGGCGCTTGTAAGGAATACATCAATAACATGTATATCATATATACCTTTGTCCTTGGCGGCTATCTTGCCGTCTCGCTTGTCTTCAAGGTACTTGGGGTATTTGTGTTTCCAGTGCCTATCCCCTTTGCAGTAGTAGCACGTTGTGCCAGGCTTAGGGCCAGGTTTGGCAGTCTTTGGGGTACTGGCAACGATCTTGCCATTCCTCTTGGACTTCTTGCCCTTTCCCTTTCCCTTTTTCCCTAGCTTCTGAAAATTGGTGGTCTTATTGACCATCAACACCGTGTGCTCCTTTTTGATTTCAATCACAGCAGTTTTGAGAATGGCGAACACCTCAGCAAGGGTCTTAGTCATCCCTTGCATGTTGTAGTTCATCACAAAGCTCCTATAGCTAGGGCGCAGCGAGTGCAGCACCCTATAAATCACGAGCTCCTCTGGGATTTTGCAATCCAGGGCGTTCAAGCGCTTAACGTAGCCAGACATTTTGACCACGTGCTCACTAATACTATTGTGCTCTTCCATTTTAGCAGAGAAGAAGAGCTCGGAAGCATCATATCTTTCTGCACGGGCCTGTGGAGAAAAGACGGCCTTGAGATCCTCAATGATCTCAAAAGCATTCATCTTCTCAAAACGCTTTTGAAGGTCCGGCTCCATGGCATAGAGCATTCCACTCTGGATGAGGGAGAAATCGTCCGCCTTGGACTGCCAGACATTCTTTTCATCCTGGGAGGCAGAATCTGTAGGCTTAGCCGGAAGCTCATCCTCAATGACATATGTCAATTTGTAGGGGACTAGGAGGATCCTAAGATTGCGGAACCATGTGGTGAAGTTGGTTCCATCAGTTTTTAGCTTGTCCTTCTCGCGGAAAGTGCTAAGGTTGAAGGTGGGTGGGCGAGACACCTATAATGGATTTGAAGAGTGTTTAGACCATGTTCATAATAATGAGTTCAAGTTTTAATCATGTTTTTGAATTTAAAACAAAATAACTCCCACTTAAACGAACATCCCTCTACTCGTTTAGTGATCACATGATCCCTATCCCCTGCACCTCCCCCGATCATCATGGCCATCAGTGCAGTATCAAAGGTGGACATTCTCTAATGTCGATCACATCGACTATGTGATTCATGCTCGACCTTTCGGTCTCCTGTATTCCGAGGCCATGTCTGTACATGCTAGGCTCGCCAGTTCTAACTCGTGTGTATTCGCTGTGCAACATGGCTTGCACCCACTGTATGCGAACGTAGATATGCCTGACCCCCGATCATCACGGCTAGCCTCATAACGAAGAAATTTCTTAGTGGTGCACACACAAGGGGAATACGATAACTGGAATAATGTGAGGGATTATCTCATTATGCTACCGTTGAATATATATAAAAATACTAGCATATTAAGTAACACTTCAAAAGTAAAGTGTTATGACGTGGTTATAGCATCTTGATCATCATCAATAGCTTCAATGAAAGTTTCATAAGCTTGTCATTGCCACGTTATAATACTTGCCCCTATGCAGTAATAAACATAGATGCTTCTATATTATCTATTGCAAGTTTTACGCGGCTTTAGGGCTTTTGTAGTAGAACCCTTTCCCACCAACGAATGTGGAGCCACAACATGGATTCAATGATTTCCATTCTTCTTCCCTTTTCAGGGCCCTCTGATGTCAATGCCATATCAACTAATGTAGAGAGACAGACACCCCCTAAGCCACTTTGATTCGTGGACCAGTCTCGTGAATCACCACGTGAGGTTGGTTGGGGGCCGCTTCATCAAACAGTGCTACGATGTGAACTACAACATTAAAGAGGGTAGCAACTAGAGAATCAATGTCCACATATCGCTATGTGTTCTATCTGTATGACATGTCTACCCATAGACCCGCTCTGATACCAATGAAGGGTTCCGTAGCAGAAAACAAAAAATTTCTATCTACTCGAACACTAATACCAGGATCTATACTATGTAGACATAAGTAACGGAGGAGAGATACGGTATTCATACCTTTGAAGACCGAGGCACGCCTTACGCAGGAAGGCGTATATTGATGAAGACGAGCAACACCCCAAGTGTGGTGCCTCCGAAGTTCGTCACACGTCTGGTGTAGGAGATGTCAACGGGACTCCGATCCAGCCGAGCAGCGGAAGAAGTAGATGCCAGATCGCAGATCACACAACGTTGGAGTGAAGGTGGAGAACTCACCCACGAGGTCCTCCCCAATATTATGGAGAAGTCCTCAATGGATGAGAGAGAGAGAATGAGAGGGAATGGGGTGATTCCAAAGGGGAAGGGGAGACCCCTATATATAGTGGGAGGGGGCGCACCACCCTATGACCAGGCGGTGTGGCACTAACCCCCACACCCACCGGCCACCTAGGGGTAGCCGCCGGCCCTAGGTGGGCCCCATTGGGGCAGCCCACCAAGCCTAGGCCGGCTGGCCCCTTCTCCTAGGCGCCATGCCCTATTGGGCCTCCCTTCGGGTGAGGCCCATTAGCATTATGATGCCTTTAATAATAAAATAAAATATATATTTAATACCAATTCTCCAATTAATATTCAAATACACATATTGTATTATTCCTTCACTCTGGAACACCTTCCGGACCCCTTCCGATCTCCATCGGATGTTACCCGGAACTATTCTGGTTTCTCTTTCTCTATTTCTCCTACGATACCTCATCTACCCTAAGCGTCCCTACCCTTAAGCGTGACATCCTTCGGTTCGGAAACACTCCGGACATGATCGAGACTACTCTCACATCAATGATCAACAGAGGGACATGGATGGCCATGTGACCCCCGTGCGTTTCACGAATATAATCGCTCGAACCATGAGATAGTCGTTTCCCGTTCCCTTTGTCATATGATACCTAATTCATTCGAGACTTGATCTTCGATATCCCCATACCTTAGTTCGGTATCATTACCAATGAACTTGTTTATTTGTTCTCATGTCATTGCATTTCGTGACCAAGTCACATGCTTGCAAGCTTCATTAATGCAACATCACCGAGATGGCCACATGTATCTGTCTGTTACATGGACTAGAAAAATCCTGGTCTTGATATGTACTCCTCTACGCATCCCTTCGGAAAACCTGAGGGGCACCTTTTTGATCACCCTGTTACGAGACGATTCTTGATAACCATCTAAGCTTCTTGCGGAATGGTGATTTGCATTACCTCACAGTCAAAGGATCATGTTGTGAGGTTCTCTGTGTTTTATCATTAATGGTGAACTTTGTAACTAGATCTCATTCAAGATATAATAGTCGGATGTTTGTCTATCATGTTATTCGACTAATAACATGACCTCATTGTCAATTGGCATAAATGCCCATGATCTTGAAACCCAGACAATCCTCATGACCAATGAACTAGTTTGCTAGAGGTAACTAGAGACACGATTTGTTTAGATACCACACGTGTATTAATGTTTCACATTAACACAGTTATAGCACAGCATGAAACTTATTATGAACATGTAGGAGATATATCAAATAATACACTTTATTATTTACCTCTAGGGCATAACTCCTTCACAAGGGTTCTCTCAAATTGAAGGCATTGATTATGGAGAGATGTATGCCTTGAGTCCATCTGTATCCTTCTTGCATATGTTGCACACCATAACTTTAAATTACAACAAATGGATGTGGAAAGTGCTTTTCTAAATGGGCCATTGCACGAATTGGTTTATGTTAAGCAACCCCTGTGTTTTGAGGATACCAACTTCCCAAACCATGTCTACAAACTTGATAAGGCGCTCTATGGACTTAAACAAGCTCCACGTACTTGGTATGAGCACATTAGAGAGTTGTTGTTAGATCATGGATTTGAGGTTGGGAAAATTGATCTCACTCTTTTTACTAAGAAGGTTAATGGGGAGCTTTTCGTTTGCCAAATATATGTTGATGATATTATTTTTGGCTCGTCTAACAAAGCTTTTAATGATGAATTCTCGAAGCTTATGACTGACAGGTTTAGGATGTCTATGATGGGGGAGTTAAGGGTATTTCTTGGCTTTGAGATCAAGCAAATAAGAGGAGGAACCTTTTTCAATCAAGCCAAATATACCCAAGACATGCTCAAGAGGTTCAACATGAAGGATCTAAATGGAGCTCCAACTCCCATGGCAACCAAAACTCATGTTAAACTTAACCCAAATGGTAAAGATTTGATCAAAAGGTATACCGATCCATGATTTCTTCTTTGCTTTACCTATGTGCACCGATATTGTGTTAAGTGTAGGAGTGTGTGCAAGATATTAAGCGGCTCCTAAAGAAAGACACTTGATGGAAGTCAATAGAATCTTTCGATATTTGGTTCATACCCCAAACTATGGTATATGGTACCCTAGGGGTTCAAAATTGTCTCTTTGTGGATACACCAATTTGGATTGGGCTGGTGATAAGGATGATAGGAAATCAACCTCCGGGGCATGCCAATTCCTTGGTAGGTCCTTGGTGTGTTGGTCTTCTAAGAAGCAAAAATGTATATCTCTCTCCACCACCAAGGCTGAGTATGTTGTAGCTGCTAGTGCATGCACTCAATTGTTATGGATGGGGCAAACTTTAAAGGAATATGGTGTCCGTTGTGACAAAGTGCCTCTTTTATGTGACAGTGAAAGTGCTATCAAAATTGCCTACAATGTGGTGGATCATACAAGAACAAAGCATATTGAGATCCGTCATCATTTCATTAGAGATCATGTTGCCCAAGGAGATATTGAGCTTTCTTATGTGTCAACCAAAGACCAACTTGCAGATATTTTCACGAACCACTTGATGAAGCAAGATTTTTCTATTTGAGGAATGAGCTAAATATCGTAGATTAAAGAAGTTTGACTTGATCATCTTGCATACACATATATTACTTGATCATTATGTAGTTTAGGTGCAGGCATGGACATAGGGAGTGCGGTCCTAATCCATTGGGCTATCCCTTCCCCCATAATGCCAAAATTAAGAAAATCAATTCTCTTAATATCATTTGTTATATGTGAGCTCCATTGATGAGTAGAGGTTATGAACTCAAGGATAATTCTTCGTGGTTCATTCCTCATACTCTTACATGGTGGCCTCGGCCACCGCCCTCTTCATTACGAAGAGTTGGTTCTTGGTTTGATCTTATCAGGAGCTTTACTGAACATTTATTTGGATTCGCTGACTTTATGCTCTCAAAATCCTAGGCCTATTCTTACCTTAAAACATGCTCCTCTTGCCACACATTTGTCCACAAATTTGTTCCTGGTGTCTCTGGTCAAAGGGACCAGACTGTCCGCTCTGAACCGACCGGAGTGTCCGGCTAGACCGGACTCTCCGCTTGATTCGCACCGGACAATCCGGTCGGGCCGGACACTCCGGTGTATATCGCCCGGACACTCCGTGTGGGCCCCCTGGATTAATCATCCGATAAATCCCTGTTATGTATATATCCACGTTCCCATGATCGATGAGTCGTGGAACATAACGACAAGTATCATTACAACATCCGAGATATACCGAATTACAAGACTTACATAAATGCCGTTATGGCTATACCATCTTCAGCAGCGGAACATCATCACGCGCAGGCCCAATCATGCCTCAACCTACAGGCAACTAACTGGGAGGACGTCCTAGCTCGCATAGCCGTCAAATTCATCCTCTTCTTGATATCTGACCAAGTTAATAACCAGGGACAATGCCAGTGAGTACTTTGAATGTATTCGCAAACCACCTTAAGATAACAATAATCACATGAGGATATACATTATGGCCGTGGTAGTAGGAGGGCTCCAAGAGAGGTTCTTTTCTCAAATAGTTTCTCTTGTAGATATAGCATCTACATATCTTTGTTGAAAACCTTTGTAAACATTTTGGAAACCTTTTGAAAAAGTTTTGTAAACACTAGGATTGGGGTACCCATTTGTTCCCGTCTTCAGGTCGTCCCACGACCAAACTCCTTTCTCCTCCTTCCGACCATCCCATGGTCAAAACCTTTCTCCTTTACGACCATCCCATGGTAGAAACATTTCCAAAGCCATTTCTTTTCTGAAATCCTTTTTGAAAACAAACCAGCACTGCTCTATAGCAACCTTCTCAACCGTCCATGACCGTGGACACGGCTATTCGAGTAGATTTACACTCTACAGAGGTTTCACACTTTACACACACCATCCGGGTACACTACCCTGATCTACACCGATCGTGGGTTGAGTAACCGATCAAGACTCTCCGGATGCCCACTCCAATATAAGTGCCTACCCTATGAGTGTTGTTCCCCTCAACACCGGGATGTCGGGTACCAAGGACCAACCGAAGCGCATTTTACACTTTACACAGTGGGCGCTTCCAATGAGGGGCTCATAGCAACGCTTGGCTGCCCGTAGACAGTTCGTTCCTTCTCCAGGTCGATGTCCCACATGGAACTTTAAGGGAGAATGCCCAGCCTCCAGGGATCGCGATCCCCTGTAGTAGTTGCGAGGCAGCTTATACCAGAATAGACAAACATCAAATCCAGCTCTGTCCCATTCTAGAGTAATATGGTTGCACGGGTTAATTGTTCTAGCAAAACTGCAAAGAACCGGGTGCGTTTTCGTAAACCTTTTTCCTCCAGCTTTCCTTCAACATTTTGTAAAACAAAACCTTTTTCTTTCTCAACATCTCTTGGGAGGTCCCACCTCACTAAGGTTTAATCATAAAACATTTGGTAAAACTTTTTCCGGGGTCTTCCCATCCTCTAGATTTTCTTGGCTAAAACAGGGTCTCCAAAAAGGGGTCTGGTGTATTACACCATCTACCATACTAGGGACAAGTAGGTATTGTCAAGGGGGTTGTACTTAGTAGTACCAAAGTGTAATAGTTCGGAGGAGCCAGACCACTACCATATATACATCAACATATAGTAAAACAATGCAATTTTAATAACTAGTAGATAAAATATGCATAAGTAAAACATTAGTACAAGGCTTATGAGAAAGAAGGTGGCTTGCCTGAGATCAGCAATATGGCATAAATTTCCCTGGACTTCTTCTTAGAATACCAAAAATACGAAAATAAGAACCATCTTCTGATCTCTGATTTCACCGCAACTATCAGCGTCAAGATAGCACATGCAAGCAAACCAAACCATAATAAACACAAGGCATACACGCATCATTACAATACAGCAAACAAACATACCACACATTACTCAAATCAGTAGGTTTTGATAGATTGAGTGGGTTGTAAATGGAGTTACTTTAATTGCCCTTGTGGTCTTTGCTTTATGATGTAATTTGTCCAAATACCACCTGTTAAGGGGATTTAGAACTAGGCTTGGGTCTGTATGATATCAATATTAAGGATGATACCATCAGATATGTAGTGATAATATGAAACCAACAAAAGTGGTTTTACCAAATTATCAAATTCCAATGATTTATAATGAATTTTCTAGTGGGAAAAACTCTAGTTTTAGGAAATAATTCACCAGAAATGTTCTGTATGTCGTAAAATTATTTCCTTGGGTGGTTAGGTAGGCCTTTATGTTCTTGTTCACTGAGATTTGGAATCAAGTCAAAATAATTACCAGAATGCCCTCAGGAAATTCCCCAAGGCAGTTCTGGATCTGTTTTGTCTTTTTCACCAGACTTAATCTACAGATACTTTTGATTTGATTCCAAGGACACATTGTGGGTATTTGGAATACCTTTCTGTAGAAATTGGAATCATCCTTTTTGGAGTTGCAGAGCTACTAGAGTGATTTATCTAGTGAATTAACTAAGCCCAGAACAGATTAATTCATGATAAATGTGCTTACCCCCAATGCTACCTTCCTCCTCTGATTTCACAGGTGGTTCTCGTCCTCGCCGGCCGCGGTCTAGTCATCCTTGCAGTTTCTCTTACAATGAAGAGAGAGATATTCATGTGTATCCATCTATGGTCAGCCAATTTGCACATGATCGTACTGCAGTAAAACAAGAGAAGATAAGAAAGCTAAAAAGGGATGATGCCAAGCGCATGAAATTTGAAGCTTTGACTACCTTGGTAGACTTGGGCACTGAAGAGTATGTGAAGATGAGGCTCCAGCAGTTCTACTCTCTGCCACTGTTGATCGGTTCTAGAGGAATGAACAATTCCTCCTCTATTTCGAGGTGTATGGTGGGTTCAAGTCTCCTGTGTGCCCCATGCAATGGTTGGAGATTGAGAAGTTGCATGCTCACAGCTACTTTCAGGATGCTCTTTGGGTTATCGAGAAGATGGGACTTCACACCATCTTTCAAGCAAGAGAAGACTACAACATTGAGTTGGTTCAGCAGTTTTGTGCCACTGTTGTATTTGGTGACACTTTGGATGTTCCCTTAGAGTGGATGTCTGGCACTACCAGATGCCGTTCCAATTTGGTGCAATTTGCTAGCATTCTTGATTTACCCTTTAACCCCAATGGGGCTAGGGGTGAAAGAATGCGTATTCATGGTCAATCCTATGACAAGGCAAGGTTAGCTCCTATCTATTCTCAGGGTGGTGTATGTGGTCAAACCACCAACATGAAGCTGATCTACAACATTCTGCTTTGCATGTTTTGCCACGCTCTCACTCCAAAGGCAGGTAACAAAGATGAAATGCGAGGTGCTGAAATCAACCTCATGGCTCATGCTCACTCTGTGTTTATCCACGGTCCTGACCATGATGGTGGTGATATTGATGTCATTGACTTTATATAACAAGACTTGTACAAGTGCATTATGGAGAAGAAGTGCCCTCTCTTTGCACCATATGTGATGAGCTTATTGCTGCCCACACTCCAACTACTCCTCTGCTTTACAACAACCTTGTGCCACACAAGCCTGCCAAGCTTCAGAGGAAGGGGGCTCCTTCCTCCCAGGTACCCCGTGGTTATCCCCCGTCTCCTGGTGTCTTTGGGGATGGGGATGTGGATGAAATCGATAGAAATGGCAGTGATGGGTTAGAGGAGGTGTAGAAGGTTGTGACCTATGGTCCTCGCATGAAGCATGCTAGCAATGCATATCGCTTCAACACCTCTAGTGGGGAAGGGCACAAGAAGGTGGAGAAGGCTTCCTGGTGGAAGAGATTGCTTCTGTGTAAGAACATTAACATCTGCCATGGTCAGTATGATGCCTACAAAGCCAACATGAATGTCATGAAGGAACTCAAGAAGATCAACCAGCCCATGGATGTTGACTCATCTCAGCAGGTTTCTGATGGGATGCTCTCTTATGGTCACTAGATCCAGGGCATGTGGATTGGTCCATGTTTGAGGATGTGTCTTCCTCTTCTCGCCCTCACGGCCAGTCGACTGCTCAAGAAGATGATGATGAGGATGAGGATGGCGGGGAGGATGAGGATGAGGAGGATGACGCTATAGTGGCTAGAGTTGGTTTGGGATGCTTTCGTAGTGCTCTTCTCCCTTTTTGGCGTGTCGGTGCCAAAGGGGGAGAAGTGGATATATTAGGTTGCTATCGGGGATTTGCATGGTTACACAATCTTCACGTTATCACGATTTGCCTCTTTGAAACTTGTGTCTTTATGTCTATTCGATTATGTACTTTGCCATTTGTTGAACTCCGTTGTCTGTCATGTGTGTGGTAAGACATGTGTACTCGGTATCATTATTTCATTAAAAACTATGTGATGCCTAGTTATTTTTCTATCCTTATTAAGATCGTGTCGTACCTTTGTGTTTATAAATTCTAGTGAGGGTGCAAATTCTAGGTTGTGTGATCTTGTATTCAAATGTATATTTAAAAGTGGTCACATATCTAGGGGAGCCATCCTAAAATTTGTAAACTCTTTGTTGCTATGCTTATTGATTATCATATATGCAAATTCTTGGGTGGTCATCAAACACCAAAAAGGGGTTAGAGGAGGGGTTAGAGGAGGATTGAAAGGGCATTTGTGCCCTTCATCTTGTTTCGATGTTTGTTAACAACACTAGGATGGTTTTAATCTGCTGCTGAAATGTTTTAGGATATATATATTACCTACAGAATATTATCATGGTCATGTCTTAAGGAAAAAGGGCCCCAGGATTTATTTGTGCAGAATCAAGCCTGCACCGGACTGTCCAGCAGATCTCAGCCGGAGTATCCGGCCTAGCCGAAATGTCTGGCTGGTGTCAGCCGGAGTGTCTGGCTCAAAGAATTCCTCGGAGGGTGCGGACATTCAGTAACCCATATCGGACTCTTCCCGAACACTGCCCAGACTCTTTCCGGATTCTTTGTCGGGCCGGAGTGTCTGATGCACTGTGGCCAGAGTGTCCGGTTTGGCCGGACAGTTTGTATCAAGTCGGCCGGACTGTCCGAGTTAAGTGATTCCAATAGCTACATTTCTGGGGGCCTATATAAAGGCCCCTTCTTCTACCTGGAGAGGGTGCTCGTTTCAGAAGTGAAAAACCCTAACCCTAGAGCCACCAAATTGATGACCCACAAGTATAGGGGGTGTATCGCAGTATTTGCGAGGGAAGTGAAACCCAATTTATTGATCCGACACAAGGGGAGCCAAAGAATATTAGCCTTAATAACTGAGTTGTCAATTCAGCTGCACCTGGAAACAATCTTGCTCACAGCAGTTTATCAGTACCAACAGTTTTGTAGTAGCACTAGTAAAGTAATAGCAGTAGTAAAAGTAAAGACACTAGTAATAATTGCAGTAAATAATAGGATTAAAGCGTGGTAGGCATAGGGATGGATGGACGGGCGTTGCATGGACAAAATAATTCATATGGCAATCAAGACATAGGACATTTGTAGATAAATAAGATAAAGCATCCAAGTACTAAATAATCATAGGCATGTGTTCCATATATATTCATACGTGCTTGCAATGAGAACTTGCACAACATCCTTTATAATGCCAGCCCGTTTCCAGCGGGGCCTCAAGGGAACTACTGGCAATTAAGGTGCTCCTTTTAATAGAGCACCGGAGCAAAGCATTAACACTTTGTGAACACATGTGATCCTCACATCAAAGCCATCCCCTCTGGTTATCCCAATTGATGTCACTTCAGGGCCTTTGGTTCCAGACAACAATATGTGTACACAACTTGCAGGTAAGACCATAAACAATACTATCATAATGAATCAATAACATGTTCAGATCTAAAATCATGGCACTCGGGCCCTAGTGACAAGCATTAAGCATAACAAGTTGCAACAAAGTCAAAAAGCACTAATAATAGATACTAGGCACCATGCCCTAACAATCCGATGCCATTACATGAACGATCTCATCCAATCCCTACCATCCCCATAGCCTACAGCGGGGGATTACTCACTCATAGATGGGGAAACATGGATGGTCGATGGAGAAGCGATGGTGATGATGATGGTGATGATCTTCTCCAATTCCCCATCCCGACAAGGTGCCAGAACGGAGTTTCTGGTTCTGAATCGCGGAATCTGGTGGTGGCGGCGTAGCGGAACTCTCTCTGAAAAACATCGAACCCCCCTTGGTTTTTAGGTCAAGAGGCAACTTATAGGCGAAGAGGGAGGCCGAGGGGGTGACCGAGGCGGCCACACCACCCCTAGGCGCGGCCTGGCCTAGCCCGTGTGGCCAGGTGGTGTGGGGCCCTCGTGGCCCTCCTCCGTCTCGTCTTCTGGCTCCATAAGTCTTCTGGTGAAATAGGATTTTTGGCATATTTTCCAAGATTTTTCCTGATAGTTTATTTTCTGCACAAAAACTAGACACTAAGGTAATTCTGCTGAAAACAGCGTCAGTCCGTGTTAGTTGTATCCAAATCACACAAGTTTAGAGGAAAAACAATAGCAAAAGTGTTCGGGAAAGTAGATACGTTTTGGACGTATCAACTCCCCCCAAGCTTAGCTTATTGCTTGTCCTCAAGCAATTTAGTTGAAAACTGAGTGCAATAAAAGAAACTTTCATGAACATATTTTCTTCATCAGATCTATATATTCTCAGCATATGATCAAGTACTTGGTCAATTCAGAATAAGCAGTATGCAGATAAGGTTACTCAAAAGTCATTGCAAGCTATGAAGAGATTCTAACTCAAAAATAGTAAGTAGCATGAAACATAAACATAAGAAACATTGTAATGCTCATAAAAAGGTATGATAGAGTCGTATCTCACTTGCCTTTGATCATACGGCAAACATAAATGCCAAGGCACCTCTGAAGTTGAAGTGAAGAGTAGAAGTAAAGATATCAAAGATATATGCATCAAAGTCATGACATAATTAATCAAGTTTTGAGACAAGCACATTACACTAAGAATGACAACTATGGTCTCAAGAAAGTGATCATGGAATAAGTGGTGACTCAACAAGGAAGTGAAAAGGTTTTGAACAGTTTGAAAGGCTTCCAAATGCTGAAAGTATGGTACTCATTAGCGTTGAGCTCTCATTGCTCCTATCATAAGCATCTTTAAATGGTTAAGGTTAAAGTGACACAACTAATAGGATATGCTTGACAAGTTATAATTTGAAATCTCATGCCCCTTGCTTACGAGTACCGAACCTCATGCTACTCAACTTCAGTCACAAGTAAGCTCTTGTCATTGTAAGTACATATGTATCATAGAGAACCGCCAACGGGGTACCCCTTGCCCCATGACACATGAGCTATCCCATATCAAAACAAAATGACAAGGCAACAGACAATGAGCATCTCAGCGATCTTTTTATTTGCTATTTGCATAGGTTTTTATTGAGGATGCTTCATAGAATGCTCATTATGGTTATGCTGCAAGTTTCCACCATGATTAGGCATGGCATAGGCTAGCGGCCCAGGCATTTCTCTAACACACCTACAAACTCCATGATCTTACAAGTTCCCCTTTTATTTCACACTGCCGGGATCCATAAGCAAAAGAATCATGATATCAACGGAATAATAAGTGCAATGTTGAAAGCGTTCCCCATGATACATGGTTCTGCTAACTTCAACTCATAATGGACGCAAGCATATACGCAACAAGATGGACACAATGGTTCAAGATTATTAAGTGCAAGAAACTAAAGTGTGCCATCAAGTTCGTGAGAGATTTACTAACTAACTTTCTCATAACAAGCAAACATTTTATTCGGAAGAAAACAAGGCATACTGAATATGCACGGACTACCAAATGATGCTAATAGGTAGGTATGGTGGACACTTTTGGCAATATTGGTTTTGGAGAGTTGGAAACATGAGTAGAGCTCATACTCAGTGCAAGTGAAGGCTAGCAATAGTAAGGGAGCGAAAACCGAGAGAGCAATAACTGTCATAATCATGCTTGCAACAAAACATGACTAATTATGGCATGAAAGTGATTCAAGACCCCTGAGGCAAAATAATTCATCGAGGCTTAACTGATTATTGTTTCAGTCATATGCATGCGTGAGCATGTGCCAAGTCAATTAAAATGAAACATTCAGAGGAGGTTACCATAGTGTCATACCAAGTTATGAATAGAACAATGCAAGCAAACATTCATATGACATGCTACAAACCATTAGCAAGATGGAGCTAATCATAAGAAAGCAAGAACTACTAAGCATCCATAAATAACATACACCCTACATGAACAGACTAAGCAAGCCCACAATGATGAGTATATGTACAAAAATGAAAACAACTAGAGTTCGTTACCAGCCTCTTACCACACCTCAAGTTGTCATTAATACTCATTATTGCCCTTCACTTGTGTGGCTTGAATAATAACATGAAACCAAACTCCACTGAGGACTGTTGAACCTTGCAACGAACTTCACAAAACCAAAGAAGAACAACAAATATTTCTGGTGTTTTTGATTTTTAAAGGCAAGAATAAAAAGGAAGAACAAGCAAAGCAAAATCTTTTTGGGTTTTTCGAATAGGTCAAACAAAGAAAAAAGGAAAAAAGGAAACCAAGGCAAAATGAAACAAATAAAGAGAAACAAAGAAAATATTTTTGGTGTTTTTGTGTTTTAGAAAGCAAAAGTAAAGAAAGAACAAAAACTATAAAGAGAACGAAAATGGATATACAAAGTACCAACTAAACATGATATGGAGATGAGTGTGATGTCGATGTACCTCCCCCAAGCTTGGGCTTTTGGCCTAAGTGGGTATCAATCCCAAGCTGGCCAAGATGGAGGGCCTCCGTAGTACGGCGAGGAGGTGCCCTCGTCCTGATACGAGCTCGAGGACGCCCCACAGTAGTGCGCAGAGTAGTCGTAAGAAGGCATATCCTCCTGGTGCTGCCTGTGGAAACCAAGCAAGCGGAGCTGCTCATCCACCTCCTCCTTAGGACGCGACCATGGCCTCCTGTAAATACTGAACAAAGTGGATTGTGGCAAAGGAATTTCCCTCTCGTCTCCGCCAGTAAACAATATCCTGTATACTAAACTGTCTGTATCAGAGTCAGCAATGACGAAGTGATGCATTTTCATAGCAGCAAGATCAAGCCTTTGTGGTGCCAACACAGTGTCATTAGGATTCACAGAAAGTTCTAATGTAGCAACCATACGTGAGGCAATAATGCCCCCATAAATAGGTCCCCTAGCAGCTATGCGGCGAGCAATGAGAGAGCCAAGATTGTACTTGGTATCATTATTAAGTGCAACAGCAAGGAAGGCTAAATGATAATTAGAGATATTATTAGTGTTCTCCCTACCAAGAATGCTAGTGGCAAGATAATAAGAAAATATCTAAGAGCTGGGAGTTGAATGTTCCTTATCTTCCCGCGTTGATCTACGCGGTCATCGTCATTTGTCACAATTCGATAGAGCTCCAGCAAATCAGCGGGTCGACCTTTGAACTTCTTCACTGTCCCTGTCATGCCTATACCTATAATGCTGCAAAATCTTTCCAATGACATGGTAATAGGCTGATTATGAATTCTGAAAGAAATAGTTGACTGATAAGGGGTGTTAGTGAAAACAAAACTCTCAACGAAAGTTTTGGTGAGCACGGCAAATTGCTCACTCTTATCTTCCATGTACGTGGTCAGGCCAACCCTCTGAACCAGTAGTAAGAAATCATTGAGGATCCCTACAGCTTGCAAAAAGGTAAAGCGAGGGAAGGTAGATGGGTGAGCATCTCCCTCATCTCCTTCATTGCCAAAGCATGGTGCAATAAGATCTTCATTGTATGATGGCCTAAACTGAGAGGCTGATCTTGAAGGCCTTGCCCTCCTGGGTGTGTCCCTCTCAAATATTTCTCCAAAGGTGTGGTTGTTCATCTTTGATATTCTAAAATATAAACATTCATTATACAAGTGATTACAAAGTGAATACATAATGAAGGGAAATACTCATAGGGACTTGTAAGAGGCCTAAACATGCATCAAAACAATATCTCTAAGCATTGAACAAGCTTACAAGCTCACAAAACCTGTCACCTACAGCAGCAAAATACTCAAGATATAAACCACTAAACACAAATCTACTTGGACAAGCGGAGGAGTCACATACCGGAGAACAAATGCTCCAAATTTTAGCAGCAAAGATGGGCTGAGCAAGGAGATCGAAAAATCATGGACAAGAACATCAAGAACACGATTTCGAGCAATGAACTGATGTTTTCTCGGGAGAGAGAAAGCAGTGGCAAGTGAGAGAGTGAGTGGAGGGCCAGGATGGCCCACACCATGTCCAGGCGCGCCCCTAGGGTGAACGCACCACCAGGTGGTGTGCCTGCCTGGTGGGCCCCCCTGGGTCACTCCAGGCACTTCTCTGCCCCTTTTTTCACGTAAAAATTTAATATGAATTTTCTGGAATTTTTTGAGACACTTTATTTTTGAGCAATTTTCAGGTATAGATGAATGATTTTCTGATAGAAAGATGTTTTTGGAATGATGCAATGACAAAACAAAACTAAAACTTCAGAAGTTCTAAGACACTCTGATATGCAAGAAACTAGCAACAGAAAAGTGAACTAAGTGAAAGCAAAAACTAAAATGGATAAAATAAAAGTAAGCAAAGATAATCATGGTGAAAACTTTGTTTTGTTCATTAAAATCCTTTTGTTAACAAGGTTGACCAGGTCTTGTTACCAAAACAATTTTATATGGAACAAAACTTTGTATTCCACTAATGATTATGTTACCTCAACCTTGATAGCAATGGTCCCAATCATAATAGTTTCATATTTTTCTCGTGGTATGGGACAATATATTTCTCCAACTTGGATGCCCTCAACATGTTCAATTGAATTTAAGCCATATGTCCTATCAATTTTCTTGGGGAAATAGACAGTATGCTTCTTATCATTAACATTAAAAGTCACCTTTCCTTGATTACAATTAATAACAGCTCCTGCAGTATTAAGAAAAGGTCTCCCAAGAATAATAGACATATTATCATCTTCAGGCATTTCAAGCACAACAAAATCAGTTAATATCAAGCAATTATGAGCCACTTGAACAGGTACATCCTCACATATACCACAAAAATAGTAGTAGATTTATCAGCAATTTGCAAATATATATCAGTTGGTATTAGTTTTTCCAACTGAAGTCACTTATAGAGACAAAAAGGCATAACACTAACCCCTGCTCCCAAATCACACAAAGCAGTTCTAACATAACTATTTTTAATAGAGCATGGAATAGTTGGAATCCCTGTGTCTCCAAGTTTCTTTGGAACCTTACCATTAAAGGAATAATTAGCAAGCAAAGTAGAAATCTCTTCATTAGGGATCTTCCTTTTATTGGAGATAATATCCTTCATATACTTTGAATAAGGTGGTAATTTAATAGCATCAATCAAAGGATTTGCAAAAATAAAGGTTTCATCCATTCACAAAACTTATTATAGTGTTCATCTTCCTTTGACTTGTGTTTCTTATTAGGGAAAGGCATAGGTTTTTGGACCCAAAGCTCTCTTTCACAACCATGTTTCTTAGCAATAAAATCTTCTTTAGTGTATTTAGTATTCTTAGTGTGCCTTTCAGGTTCTTCTTCAACTTTTTCTTTATCAGGAGCATCATTTTCCTCATTACCACTTTCAGTTTCGGCATCAGAGATAGATATACTATTGGGATATTTAGCAGGTTCAGAAGGTTCTACAATAGATTTATGTTTCTTTTTCCTTTTCTTAGGAGTAGTACCACTATTTTCAATTTGTTGAGAATCCTGCTCAATTCTTTTAGGATGCCCATTAGGATATAGGATCCTAGGTGGCAGCACCACTTCTAGTTCTAATTTCATAAGCATGTTTTTCTTTAGCAGCATTAACTAGCAAGTCTTTTTGTACCTTAATAAGCTGATCAATTTGAGTTTGAACCATTTGAAAATGTTTAACAAGCATTTTAACATCATTAGAGGTTCTTTCAACAATATCTTTTAACTCAATAATGGCTCTAGTGTTTTCCATTAAATGACTTTGCACCCTTTTATTAAAATTATCTTGCTTAACAATAAAAACATCAAATTCTTCTAAGCATTGATCAGGAGGTTTAGAGTAAGGAATATCACCTTCATCAAAATGTTGGAGAGAGTGTACCTCAATAGTGGATGAGTGGGAGATTGGCTTGCATAATTCTTCTATAGGAGGGAAATTCTTCACATCTTCAGCTTTAATACCTTCTCCTTAAGACATTTCTTGGCTTCCTTCATCACTTCATCATTTAGTTCAATAACTCCCCTCTTCTTTGATGTTGGTATAGGCGCAGACACAATTAACTCAGGTGTAGTTGTCTTAGGTATAGTTGGTTCAGGAGGAGTCCAATATTCGTAATTCTTGCTTATTTTAGCTATTAATTCCTCAGCTTCCTTGGGGGTTCTATTCCTGAAAACACAATCAGCACAACTATCCAGGTATGTCCTAGATTCTTCAGTTAGTCCATTATAATATATATCAAGAAGCTCATTTTTAGGTAATGGACATCCAGCCTGTGCATGAATCAAAGCACAAAACCTTGCCCATGATTCAGGCAATATCTCTTTTTCTCCCAGTTTAAAATCAAAAAGTTCCTGCAAAATAGCATGTCTAGCACTAGGTGGGAAATATTTCTGAAGGAAGGTACTAATCAAGCAATCAGGGCTATCAATAGATCCAGGAGGTAAATTATTAAACCAAGTTTTAGCTTCTCCTTTCAGTGAGAAAGGGAAAATTTTAGCAACAAAGTAGGTGTGCATCTTAATATCATCAGAAAATAAGCCACTCATGGTAGAAAGCTCCGTCATATGTGCTATAGCACTTTCATTCTTAGTCCCACAAATGGTTCTTTCTCAACAATAGTTATGTAAGACAAATCAAGAGAGAAACCATAATCCTTATCTTTAATTTTTATGGGAGATGCAACAAACTTAGCATTAGGAGATAAATTAGGTCTTATAGTACGCCTCTCAAGGAGACTCTTAATAGCACTCCTATCATGGGTGTTTTGACATTCTTTAATAAATTCATCGGTCATCTCTATATAACCGTCTTCAATATCATAGCTCTCTCTAGACTCAGGTGAACTGACAGGTGTAGTAGTGTCTTCATTAGGAGTTTCAGTATTTCCAGCTATAGTTCTAGCAATCGTAGCATCTAGGAAAGGACCTAATGAACCACTTTTATCAAGCACAATAGAAGCAGCAGCATAAGTATCAGAAGTTTCAGATTCGGCAGTAGTAGCAGTGCATGTAGCATGTGTATGTGGTGGTGTAAGGAACTTACTCATAACAGATGGTGAATCAAGAGCAACAGAGGTGTTCAGAACCACCCCTCTTCTTCTAGTGGATGGTAAAATAGGGACCTTGCCATTACGAGACTTACCCATGATGGATGGATGGCAGCGAATAATAGTGATTCCAAGTGAACTTGATAAATAGAGCTATGCTCCCCGGAAACGACGCTAGAAAATTGTCTTGATGACCCACAAGTATAGGGGGTGTATCACAGTATTTTCGAGGGAAGTGAAACCCGATTTATTGATTCGACACATGGGGAGCCAAAGAATATTTATAAGCCTTAACAACTGAGTTGTCAATTCAGCTGCACCTAGAAAAAATCTTGCTCACAGCAGTTTATCAGTAGCAACAGTTTTGTAGTAGCAATAGTAAAGTAATAGCAGTAGTAAAAGTAAAGACAGTAGTAACAATTGTAGTAAACAGTAGGATTAAAGCACGGTAGGCATAGGGATGGATGGATGGGTGTTGCATGGACAAGACAATTCATATGGCAATCAAGAAATAGGGCATTTGTAGATAAATAAGATAAAGCATCCAAGTACTCTCATAGGCATGTGTTCCATATATAGTCATGCGTGCTCGCAATGAGAACTTGCACAACATCTTTTGTCCTACTAACCCATTTGCAGTGGGGCCTCAAGGGAACTACTGGCAATTAAGGTGCTCCTTTTACTAGAGCACCGGAGCAAAGCATTAACACTCTGTGAATACATGTGATCCTCACATCAAAGCCATCCCCTCCGGTTATCCCAATTGTTGTCTCTTCGGGGCCTTTGGTTCCGGACAACAATATGTGTATACAACTTGCAGGTAAGACCATAAACAATACAATCATAATGAATCAATAACATGTTCAGATCTGAAATCATGGCACTCGGGCCCTAGTAACAAGCATTAAGCATAACAAGTTGCAACAAAGTAAAAAAGCACTAATAATAGATCCTAGGCACCATGCCCTAACAATCTGATGTCATTACATGAACGATCTCATCCAATCCCTATCATCCCCATAGCCTACAGTGGGGGATTACTCATTCATAGATGGGGGAAACATGGATGGTCAATGGAGAAGCAATGGTGATGATGATGGCGATGATCTCCTCTAATTCCCTGTCCTGGTAGGGTGCCAGAATGGAGTTTCTGGTTCCAAATCGCGGAATCTGGTGGTGGCGTTGTAGCAGAACTCTCTCTAGAAAAACGTCGAACCCCCCTTGGTTTTTAGGTCAAGAGGCAACTTATAGGCGAAGAGGGAGGCCGAGGGGGTAACCGATGCGGCCCCACCACCCCCAGGCGCGGCCTGGCCTGGCCCGCGTGGCCTGGCCTGGCCCGCGCGACCAGGTGGTGTGGGCCCCTCATGGCCCTCCTCCGTCTCGTCTTCTGGCTCCATGAGTCTTCTGGTGAAATAGGATATTTGGCATATTTTCCGGGATTTTTCCTGATAGTTGATTTTCTGCACAAAAACTAGACACCAAGGTAATTCTGCTGAAAACAGCGTCAGTCCGTGTTAGTTGTATCCAAATCACACAAGTTTAGAGGAAAAACAATAGCAAAAGTGTTCGAGAAAGTAGATACGTTTTGGACGTATCACAAATCAACAAGAACTCCATCTACAACCATCTGAAGTCCTTGATCTTTGTCGAATCGAAGGAGGAGGCCTTGATCTACAGCTTCACCAAAAGAGATTTCCATTTCCCCTTCATTCACTTGAGGGCCCCTTGTTCTAGGGTTTCATTCGAAACCCTAGTTCTTGATTTGGTTCTTATAAGCTTATCTTTGATTGTTGTGACAGCTTGCTTGGATTCGGGAACCCCTAATTAAGTTGTGGGTGTGTGCCTCGAACTTTTTGTAAGGGTTCCAGCTACCGCCTTGAAGGTTGCCTATATAGTGGAAGAGTGAATCGGTCCCCTTGGGGTGAGGTTCACCGGAGAACAAGGGAGTCATGTCGTGGCATTGGTGGTTTGATACCACCCCCTCTCCAAACACAGACGTACTTCCCCTCAAAAGGAAGGAACTGCAGGAAATAATCTTTGTGCCCTCGCGTGCTTCACTTTGGTTACTTCTATCCTTAACCGCACCTTACTTTATCTAGTTCTTGCTTAGTTAGGTTTGCTAGTGTGACATATAGGTAAATTCACCATAGTTTTATATCTAGATAATTTACCTTTGTGTCAAACCCTAATTTGAAAAATAAGTAAAATTTGAAGTAGCACATATTCAACCCCCCCCCCCTCTAGCTGACCATACGATCCTTTCACCGTCTCATGAAGTGTAAGACACACTAAATAAGTTCACAATCTCTCAATTACAATAATCATCCAAAACAATAAACTAAATGATAAATGTAGAGGGAGAGTGTCATTGGCCATCATCATCATGCTCGCCATCAACACGCAACGTAAACTCCTCTCCAGCAAGCAGCTCTCATACAGAAGGACATGTTTTCACCAAAACAGAACAAGTATCAAATATACTTAACACTGCAATATGTGTTTGCAAGATTATAACATTTATAAAACTGTATATCAAATATATACCTTTGTCATCAATGACCTCTACAGTGATTTGTTCAACTTCCACATTCCTGAAATGTGATATGAACTGGTGGAAATCTTGAGTTTCCACATCACCTCTCATGATGCAAGTCTTGGCTTGTGCTTGGTAGCTAGGAGGCAGCGAGTGAAGCACAAAGCCTATCGCAATGGGATCGTCAGCCAAATATCCAACAAGTAAGCAAGCCTCATGTATGCATCATGCATGCGCTCCAAGTGGTCGTTAATAGAAGAGTTCCCCTCCATCTTTATGGAGAGGAAATCTCCCATCTGCTCATGCTCCCATATGCGCACTTGTCCCACGAAATGTGATCTAAGCTGGACCATAACCATGCGAGGGTTAATGTTACCCACAGCAGGCCACAGCTCATCAACCATTCTGAAGCGCATTGTCACTGAGATGTAAGAGGACATCTTGCAACAATACTGGCGATCTTCCCATTGTAGCGGGGTCTCGTAGAAGTCTGGTTGCTCAAAATCCATCTCGTCGAGTATATAGTCGACCACATCATTCTCACTAAGGAGAACGTGGAGACGTGCAACCCACATAGAAAAGTTGGATCCATCTACTTTGAGCTTTTCTCCTTCTAACCAATCGTCAACATGGAAGGTAGCATCGGGGAGAACTATTTTCTACATTTATAATTGCAAAAGGAGTTTAGACTAAGTTTATAATTATATGAGTTAATATAATAACTCCACTAAAAACACATATCCCCAGAAGGGTTTTAGCAATTACATGATCCTCATTCACTACACCACCCCCGATCATCATGGTCAGCATTATAGTTGCAAAGGTGGACGACTAAGCATCGATCACATCATTTATGTGACTCCTGCTCGATATTTCGACCATCCGTGTTCTGAGGCCATGTCTACACATGCTAGGCTCGCTAACTCAACCTTAAGTGTATACGTAGTGCAACATGGCTTATACCCACCGTATGCAAACGCAGATATGTCTGACACCCAATCGTCATGGCCTGCCTCATATCAGAGAACTTTCTTGGGAACACTAAAGGGAGAACACTAATATTACTATTGTAATTAGGGATATTCTTATTAAGCTTCCGTCGAGTATATAATACTAGCACATAATAAGACACACAAACAATAAACATTTAATGTAAGCGCGATGTGATATGGTCCTTCATGTTGTGATCTCCATCCCACGTCATCGGATTCCGGCGCCTGGGTTCTAGTGGCGTAGGCACTAGGGTACCAGTGCCTCCGGCATGGTAGTCCATCATCTCCATGACCATCTACTACTACTTAGCAACATAAGTTAATCTACTTTACCTTTGCCACAACCATATCACAACGCAATGCCCCCCTGCAAAACAAATTTAGACGCCTCTACTTTATCTTTCCATGTTTTATGTGGCTGTTAGGGCTTTCGTACAAGAACCGTTCTTAACCTACAAACTTTCACCACAACGCTGATCGAGTAGTTGTCTATACTACACCCCTTTCAGGGCCCTCCTTTGCAAATGGTATACCAACTAATGCGAGAGAGACAGACACCCCCAGAGCCACTTTATACGATACAAGCCGTATGTCAAGTATGGACCAATCTCGCGAATGAATGCATAAAGTCAGTTGGGGGGCACTTCATCAAGCATTACTACAGTATAACAAGTACACATGGGAGGGTAACAACTAAAAGATCAACACCCACACGCTACAATCTCGTGTGTTCTACACGTACTAGCATCACTACGCATAGATCTAGCTCTGATACCACTGATGGGGTTCGCGCATGAAAACAATGATTTTTTCCCTGCGACCGGAACCCCTGATTGTCAGGACCTATCTATTAGTAATACAGTAACAGGAGGGGATTTTTGCGAACTTACCCTTGAAGACCAAAAAGCATTGTCAACGCTCGGGAGAGCGTGGTTGATGTCGACGAACTAAAGCGGACCTCGAGGTCATGTTGAAGTCCTCGCGCTCCTATGGCTCCAACGAATCCTAGTGCCCCAAGTGTTGCACCTCGCAGGGAGTTACATGCATCTAGTGCCTGATGATGACTCCCGCTCCTCCGGTCCAGCAGTAGTTGCGGAAGTAGAGCTTCTGGATCCGAATCTCACAGCGCGACGGTGCTCCACGGTGAAGATCTCCTGATCGCGCGATCCGTACTTGGGACCACGGTCACGGAAGAGAGAGAGAGAGAGAGAGAGAGAGAGAGAGAGAGAGAGATCAACTAGAGGTCTCCCCAAAAGTGAGGAAACCTTTATTGAATACTAGTGTTTTATTTGGTCAAAATACCCCACTATATATAGGGGAAAATCCACCCCATGGCTAACTAGCTTAGCCATGTGGGACTAAACAAAGGAGAGGTGGGAGGGGAGGCTTGGCCGGACGGCCAAGGCCCTTGTGGGCCCCACGCAGGGCTCCCAAGGCCCAGCCGGCCACCCCCCTCTCTCCTCCCTTTGGTCCTTTCCCTCTTGGGCCCTTCTCCCTCCAGATTTGGCCCATTAAGGCTTTTGACCCTTTAATTGTTTTCTATTTATTAAATAATTATGAATAAATTATTAAATCAATATTTAACATTCACTCACATATTATTCAATCTTCGTGGCCATGGAACTCCTTCCACCTCCACTCCGGACATCCTCTGGATTTACCGAAACCCTTTCGGTTTTCTCTTTCTCATTTCTTCGGTGATTCGGTTAATACCAAACCGCTCTCTATGCATCATCAAGCCCTTAAGTTTGATACCCCACGGTTCGGGAACACTCCAAACATGGTCGGGACTCTCCCGCACCAATGATCAACAGAGGGACATGTATGGCCATATGACCCCTGTGCATTCCACGAAATCTTTCGTCGCTTGAACCATGAACGTCGTGTCGTATTCCTTTTGTCTCTCGATACATGCATTGTACTAGGTCTTCTCAATGACATTCTCATGTCGTGTTCAATCTCATTATCAACAAATGATACTTGACTCATTCCGGCAAGTGATATCCCCATGATTGAATCATGCGCTGCGTAGCTATTAGATATGACTTCTCCTGAGTGGGCCCTCAAGTATCTTATCTATCACGCGGATGGACAAATCCCGATCTCGACACATATTGCCTCAACTATTCCTCCGAATAGGTGAACACACCTTTATAATCACCGTGTCACCAAGTGATGTTTGATGATAACTAAGTACCCTCAGGTAATAGTGATTGATATGGCCTCACGGTCTAAGAAATAGGACACTATGTCTTTTCTAATCATCGTAACTTGAACTTCGTGACATTATCGGGTCATGATGCTTAGGTTGGGTATATCTCATCATCTCATTCTCCCAATGAGGTGATTCTATTGTCAACTAGCATAAATGCCACATGATCAGGAAACGTTGATCATCTATTGACCAATGAACCAGCGACTAGAGTTTCACCGAAAACTTCTGGTTGTTTATATATCACATGTGTATTGATGTTTCCTGTCAAATACAGTTATAGCATGATATACAACTTAATCATAAACTTTATGAAATATGATAATAATCCATATTATTATTTGTCTCTAGGGTATATTTCCAACAAATATGATGGTTGTACTATTGAGCCTCATGGGCGAGTATATATAGGCGTGCATGGGATTATCCTGGAGTACAAGTCAAGTTAGTACTGCATGTAAACAGATCCTAACTCTATCTAAACTACCATAATGATCATATATGCTTAATACTCTAACAGAATGTAAGCAATACAAAATCCACACGTGATTGTAACAAATATTCTTGCAGAATTGCCAAAATTTATTTAGTTTAAGCTTAGTAAAATAGATACTCGACCTGTTTACATATGCCAAATCACACTAAAAACCTGAAATGGTGCATATTGCTGCATCCAACACGGTATATTCCAGATCAACCTTAGTGTAACAATTCTTTGATGGTGACTCGTAACAACGAAGATAAAGAAAACCGGCACATGGTCACAACAAGGATACACAAAGCTTGGTTTACCCCAATATGTTGGATCTAGGTTGTGTCTGTGACAACGATACTAGTTGTTGTTGCCGTCTATATCGCTGAATGAAAACACGGTTTAGTAAGGTCGGCAACTGTGATCTACCGCAGATGCGGAACCATAGGCTGAGTGCCTGACGATAACCATGGTACTTCGACGACAATGATGAATCGTTGGCTCGGGGCATGGTCACCATCTGTGGTAATCCATTTGGCTGCTTCCATGTCCAAATCATCGAGGAGAAATGTTAGGATCTAAAAATGAGATCCAGATCTAAAAAGGAGGAAGTTTAGTAAAACTCACTCCATGGATCGCCCAATGATAAGAGACAGCAACAACGAATATAGCAATCACAAACACGGCAGTGGCCACCGCAAAGAGCTGCAAACATCGACGCCGGTCCACTGGATCCATAGAGCTATCCATATGAAAATGTACCAATATAGAGTGGGAGAGAAGAAAGAGTACTAAACACGGTGGGTTCGGCCCCTTTTAGAAGGAGTAATCGTCTTACGTTTTGATATGTGGGGAAGCGTACAAGCTACGCCACCGAGCAAAGAGTATGAAACGTAATGCAGAAAAACCGTGCAAAGTAAAAAAAATCCTGATGCATTAATGAAGCAAAATGCCATAGAAAATGCCAAAGACATTTTACCATAAAAGCAGCATCATATAAGTAACTAGATGATACCCCGCATCGCAACAAAATATCTTTTTAGCAATGTACATAGCTTAAAACATGGCATTTCACTATTTCAAAGTTGATAAAAGTTTATTACATGATCCGAGTACTCGAATGAGTGCATTGGTAAATATTCGGTGTCAACATATTTTTGCCAACAGAAAGGATAGGCCTAACATGTATTTTTCCATATTCGATGTATTCAGGTTGTGAAGAACAAAATGTATTCAATTGTGAAGAATAAATGATCTGATCCAAGTATTTGTATTTTGATATGAATGAATGAACCGAGACACTTGTTGCTAAGGAGAAGGGAAATCAATACTATTTTTTTGCCTAGAAGAAACAAAACTGCTTCTGTTCAGCACACACCAAAGTTCACGATGCTAAGGCGCATTACCAACCAAAGTTGTATAAACTACAGTAGAGGAGCATAACTAGAAGATAGCAGTAGAATGTTCGATTTCATCTAAACATTTTATGTTCGATGAACACATACATATGGACCTGAAAAATGTGTATCTTACTCCTTCCTAAAGGACATAGTCTGACTATTTTAACATCTTATAAAAAATCAGGGTAGTGACTTGAGGAAAATTGCTAGAATATTTAAAGTACTTTTTTTGATCGAATATTTAAAGTACTAGGCAAACATAATACGGACAAAAGAGAGTAATTATGGTTTGTAGCCGGATGGTCCGCCATGAGTGGTACAAAATGAACAAACATTATCTAATTTCTTAAGCGCGAGCAAAAGGGAGGCTTCTCAGCACTCGTGCGTTGTGCCATACAAAGTACCGCTGCATGTGGGCCTTCTCTTCCTCTCCCGGCCCGATCGTCCACATCGCCAAGTCCATCTTCTCCACCGTTCTAGTGCCTCCCCTTCTAAGCCTAACCATACCCCCCCCCCCCCCCCGATCAACAATGCTACACATACGGATTTGTGTTACAGACTAAGCATACGGATGAGACGTGGGGTTATGCGATTGGAGAGATAAAGCGGGGCGGTTTCCAGAAAATCTCCTGAGCAAATCAGTAATCCACACCTCAGTCCGTAAACAAAATACCGTAGGAGTGTGTCCGTAGGAGTAGCATTATTGCCCCCGGATTCTGTCACCGCTCTCCAACCGAGCGACTCCGGCATGCAATATTATTCTGGAGAGCTCCTTCCCGCGCGTCGCTGCCACTGACCTTGGCCACCGGCGACCTCTCGCCTCACATCCGGACACCCCACCCCCGCCTCCTCCCCTGCCCCGCCCCTGTCCCCATCGCTGCCACTGACCCTAGCCACCGGCGACCTCTTGCCTCACCTCCGGACTCCCTACCCCCGCCTCCTCCCCTGCCCCCATCCTTGTCCCCGCCCCTATCCCGTCCTTGTCCCGTCCCCACCTCCTACTATATTTCTCCGCTGCCCTCTCCTACTACATGAGCTCCACCATGACGGACAGATGCCGCGGGACCTCATCCGCGACGTGTTTTCTTCGTCGATATTGGCAGCATCCCAGGGTATTCTCCTCGATCGTCGGTGTCATCCTCCATGGTTTCTCCTTTGACCTACAGTTGCTCTATCTGACAAGTTGTTTCCAAAATCCAAAGCACTGGCTCCTACTCCCTCAGTAGTGCACTCTAAGGTATAGCAATGCACACGATCTTGATGTTTTTATTTCAGCATTATACTTGATAATTAGCGAAAAAGGATCTTTTATGTATTGTCAGATTCATGTATGTGCAGGGCTGTATTTTTGTGCTATTTCAACATTATACATGTCATATTTGCTAAAAAAAGGATGGTATTTCTTTCAGGCATAATCAGAAATGAGATTCCGTTTCCTTTGTATATGCAAACATATGTACTGGATGGGATTTATCAATTCAGTTTTTGTAAATATGTTTGATTTTGGTATGGAGTTGAGGAGAGTGCATCGAGTAGCTCGGATTGCCGGATCTGGCAATATGGAGGACATTCACTAGGCATGAGGATACAGGTCGGGCATTGACGGGGTTGATATCATTTTCTTCTTTGTTGGACAAGATTGATGTATATGGTCATTATCTCCATTGTGCCTCGGCTGAACTGCAGGTGATATTTGTTTTACACATATTTGTTTTGTGGGCATATATTTCCACTGTTGTTTTATTTGGGTGGTTTGAAGATAGTTTTGTTGGTATAATTCTGTAGTATCAGACATGTGATCTTCCACTATTTTTTTATTTGGGTGGTTAGAAGATACTTAATTTTAAGATCTCTTGCATGGAAGCAAACAAAGCATGGTAGCAGCACCATCACTTTTTCTGGTCTTCCGGACGAGAAAGCTGATAATTTGTTTCACCCCTATTAATTTTTAAGATGGAACAAGGTGGAGGACTTGCATCATCAGCTCATGCACCATATGCAGATTATTTCTTCTCTATATTTAGATGGACAATATGTGTGGCTTCATTTAATTTGCTTCTCTTCAATTCAATGCTTTATATCTCTTTTTTATGTGAATGGCATAGAGTCATCGTTGAGTTAGTATGCTTGACTCTTTAGTTAGCAAAGTGCGGTTGTTTGAGTGAAAGTATAGTACATGTTGATATGCTGCCTGCAAGCTTTGATTCAGCCATATCGCTTCTGGGTTTGAAGGGAGATATGCTCAATTATTGGATCTGTGATGCTACTCTTTACGTGGATGGTGGGTATGATGACACGGGTGGTACCCAACATCAGAATCAGATGGCTCGTGCTTGTGTTTAGCGTCAATGCAATTTTTAGTACTTTACCCAGTTTCTTACATAAGTCTAAAATTGATAAGTGAAACATATTTCTGTGCAGAAGCTGCTCTTTAGATTAGTGGTGGAATTTAGATAAAAGAACAAAATTTAGTAGATTGTGTTTTATGTATATGTTCTTAAATTTAAAATGAAAACCATTTGATTATCAAAATATTAGGAGGAGCTTAGATTTAGAGACTTATGGAAACGAATAATTTTGGTGATTTACTGAACTCGATAAAGAACGCAAACATGAATACTATATTTAGCAGCCAATCTTCTCAATCTGAAGTTTCTCTTGGGAGTAGGTTATGCAAAAAATCAGGGTGAAAACATCTAGGTTCATGGAATGCTAGCTCCAACTTTTTCATAAACATCAACGGAATTTTTTATAGCATTTTATGAAGAGTTGGCATGATGCCCAACTAGGAATGGCCTTGAGAGTTTTCATTTTGTGGTACTTGGCTATCCCACTGAACGAGATCGGCACCTCAGGAAAGGAAGACTATAAAATCTTATCCGGGGTACTGGAAACGTTTCTAACAAGGCTTGGTGAGATGGAAATCTCTATGTCAAGGTTTTTTATTCGCAGTTTGAAACGAATTAATGACTTCTCATATATAAGTATGTATTATTATTACTATGAGTACCCTGTATATGTAGTTATGCATGCTCTCTACCTTGCCATTAAAATTATTTTTTGCAAATATCATTAATTATGTCTCATTATTCTTCTCAGATTTATTTTTGAGAAGATTGTCTCGGTTGTTTCCTCTGGTATGTTATGTGTGTTATATTCTACTCAGATTAGCACCTAACTGAAACAGGAATACTGTATTTTCACGGTTCAAAATGTCAGATGATGTGCTCTCTAGAATAGTTTTATTGCTTACTGAGCAGGATGTCAAAACTGCACCTTGGGCACGACTAGAATTTGTCTTAAAGTTACCCCATACATATGCTTGTGGGTTGTGATCAGGGATTTTTTTTTTTGCATCATCAATTAAGAACATGATATCTGTTAGAGATGGCTGCCAGATTAGTTATGTCTGTATAAATAGTTAAATACAATATCTTTGCATATCTTATTTCTGTATTCATATCCCTAAAGAAATTGAAGTTAATTGTTGAAGTGTATTTCGTTTATCAATTTTTTAGAAGGTAGTTTAAGCTAAACTATCAAATCTTGCAAATTCAACCAGCAAAGACACATCATGTTCTTTCACGTCAGACCCTGACATTAGAAACACCCCGATGACAGGTTATCGGTTAACAAATTTGGATTGGAGGAGGCACAACAGTGTCTATAAGAAAATCGACTTATCAACCCTGATCCTATTTTGACTTTGAGTCACTCCTATGTTTCTGGTTTTGCGGTCAGTGGACATGAGATGGGAGATTTGCTTTCTGTTTTCTTAGAGATCAATGTGCATAAACGAGAATCAAATGGCTGCAAGGCTGCATATTTAGTTTCATACTTTGACAGGTAATAATCTGCAGCATTATTCTCCATGTAAAACGTTTTTTCTTTCATATATTCACTCACTCACAAGGTCTTAGGTTAAAGGATACGCAAATCGAGATAGGGGAATCTTAGATATATATATATATATATAAGGAAAAATACTTCTTACTCCCGGGTGTAACTACACCTACGTCTCATATACTGCCTTACGGAAGTATTTGTAATACTTTATCTGTTTGAGTATGTTCATATACTATATATACTATATCTAAGATACTTCCAAGCAAGTTAGGTGAAAAAATTGCAAATACACCCATAGTTTGCACTATATATGTAAAATACCGTCATATTTATATGTACAAAAGGAGTATGTGAATAAAAATTACATACTACAAAAAAATGGTATATATACTGCCAAAATATTCTTATATACTTCATACTACTCATATATAGTCTCCAGTATGATAGATACTGCCTAAATGACATGAAACACACGTGGGTGTAACTACACCCAGTGTAGTATGAATATGTCATATTATATTTATATATATATATATATATATATATATATGTGTGTGTGTGTGTGTGTGTGTGTGTGTGGGCGCGCTCTCACTCATCATCTTGTTTCCCTTGTATGTATTCATGTTACTGGCACAAGTTCTAGAGTACATAATGCGGTTAAGCTATTACAAAGAAAAGAGTTTGCTTGGTGGTTATGCTGTTGTTTGAGTTGGTGTAATTTTACCGAGCAAACATTTTCTTCCTGAACGGATATTCTGTTTTTATTATCTCACGGTTGCATGAAGTCATATGTAAATCTTCCCTTATGTTCTCTTCCCAAAGTGACACGAAGACTCGAAGAACCAATAACCTTGACTGTTGTTGTGACCAATAGTGGTTGTGTTGCTTGCTTAACCTTTAAATTTCTATTTTCAGATTGATAGAGCGTTAGCTTCAAAAAAGTTGTTTGGTAATTTCTAAATAACGGTGATCAAGTGTTAAGGTTGCTCGGAAAGAGGCTTTAACTGCGTTCTACATATATTGTCGGGATGAATGTGTGTCTTGGAACAGAACTCACGTGTACATGAGATCATTTGATGACATGTTTTGGTTGTGTAGACTTAGCGGAATCTAATGACTAGATTTTCTTCTGCCTAAACTTGCATGCCTCATGTGTGTTTCCTTGTTTTTTGAGTAGATTTTTAGTTATTATGCAACATCAATTGTTTTTAATTTATGAAGAATAACATGTTTTTCTATTTCTCATCACAATGGAAAAATATGAATGTGGTGAAATGTTGAGATTCAAAATCAGTACAGTATGTAAACATGTTCCGTAAGCCTAGGAAGGTTTAGGGGGTTTGCTGGCCAACCGGTAGGATTGGAGTCCCAAAGACAGAAGAAGGATAGAACATGAGGGAGGAGCGCCGTCTCCCATGCATTGGACCTTCAGTTCAGGGGCTCTCCTCATCCGCAAAAAATAGACATCACCGCCTTGGCAGCTGATTCAGCCGGAGTTGCGGGCATACCATGCCCTCAGGTTACAGTAACTAGCACACACGAGCATGTTGAAAGGAAATTACCGAGGCAAGGAGGCATGCTATAGTCTGCTACACTTCTGGATAGAATTGGTTACTTGAAATTCCTATAAATCACATTTATGGTAGGTGGGATATATGATATATAATTAAGAGGGGGGCCTAACTTCAGTTAACCAAATAAATAATCTTATTTCTTGTGATTAGCTTTATAGCTTGGTCAATTTCCCCCTTTTATTATGTTTGCTGATATATCTTGTGTTCTTTTCAGATTCCTTGGAATGTCTACTTACTAAAGAGTGATATTTCTACAAACAAGTGACCATATGGTTTGCTGGAACTTTCTTGCTATTGGTTAGCGACAGTTTATTGCTATATCATCTCCAATGATCTGAACCTTGCCATGGAGAAGGTAATTGGCCTTGCATTAGCCATCAAGTAGTACTTGACGTGTTCAAATTAATATATCTCTTATCACCATCATCCCGCTCTAAGTGTGTTCTGCTTGGTACCCATCCTGGGTTCACAATTTGTTTGCCATTGTAGTGCATGTGTAGACTCTATTTTATTTTTTCTTCAGATTTCCTCAGACTTTGTTTGCACCTCTTCATTGTTCGTGTGTTTGCATCTGCCAATCATGCTTGGAATATCCATATTTACTCAATTATACTCATATAAGGAATTAAATCATGATAGTCCTATCTCTGCCTCAGGTACCATCGCAGCCATCGCCGTTAGTGGCGTGTACTCTTGTTGGTCTGGCTACTATGCAGGCTCACTCTTGGGACATGGTGAGGATGAAGTGTTCTCGACTCTGCTAGACAATTGAAGGAGCAGCAACATAATTCGCCTGGTGAGCTCCTTGCCTCCTCCTCATGATAGGTGATCACTCTGTTGTGTTCTTCTTGACTAGATTCCTGAGAAACAGATAAAGCTTGATTTTTGATTGATTATAGACGATGGATATAATTTTCATGTAAATTATATTTTGTGAGATGTCAGGATTAGCTTTGCGTGTTTGACAATTTGTGGGAAATATAAAACTAAAATTGCGCTCGCATATTTTGGTGATACCAAGTTGCTTTGTAATTTTTACGGTGTATCTTCTATAGTTGAAAATTTCAATAGATGGCACAAGGAAACACTCCTAGCTGTTTAGTTTTATTTCTTAAGCTTAGTGTCATATCTAATGATCAACATAATTTGTGTACCTATCCGTGTTTTGCAACTCCATCAAATGTTGTGATGGTGTCACCATGGTCAATGCAAGGCGGTAGCTCCAAAATTAAGGAAACTATAACATGTATTGACTTCACTTCTGTGATTTTGCAATTATATATTTGGTTCAACTCTGGCTCTAGCGGTTTAGCAGAGTTTTATATGAGCATGATTGCCAACATTTAGCTTTCAACAATTGCATCATGCTAGGATGTTTAAAGAAGAACACTTTTTCTATGACCTAGCTATTTGCATCTTAGTGGAAGGATTCAGAATTAGATGTGCATTTATTCTTAAAGAGGGATCAATATTCTATCCACGGGTCATCTTATTGGAAGGGCTTGATATTTATAGGCATATGCGTTCAAACTTTTTGGCTGGTTCTACTATGATCTGGTTAATTGAGCAATATATATTGTTTAAAGTGATATGTTTTGAGTATTACGGTAGGTACTATTGGCATAATAGAGATCTTATGCCCTGTAACTACTGGTGGCTACCAAGTCATTCTATAGACTATACTAATAGGAGTTTCATTTATTCAACATCGAGTTAGTGATTTACTTTGCAAATATCTATATACATAGATATGCGAGTGCACTATTTTTGTTGTCCAGATTTTGATCATCGGGCATATAGGCATATAGCGGTTTTTGTGATGTTTTTTACATTTGATTTAGTGGTCATGTGTAATGCTTTATCTTTTAGATCCTCGGAATAATACTTTCACCCTGAAGGACCTGCACACTATGCCTGCATATTGTCCCCTGAAAAAAGAGGGGTCCGAATGAAATATTAAGATCTAGTGATGCCCCCTGTTAATATACCTTTGATAACCTTTTTTTGCCAAGAGACATCCAATACCACAACATGCTTCATTTTTTTAAAGCCGACGGTTGTACCTCAGCCCTTGATGTGTGTCTGTCAGAAAACCCCTTGATGTGTTGTATTCTCCCTATTGTTCACAAAAACAGTTGACTTTCTATATCTTGTGGAGAAGGAAATACTATAGTCATATCAGTGAGCTGACATGGTAGCCCATCTCCATTGAACCCTACTTATCCGATCTTGAACTAACTTGTTTTCCAGAAATACAGAACTACACGATACAGACTAGAATTATCTGAAGGTATGTCGTTTTCCATTTCCCACATATTCTACTCCCTCCGTGTTGGGGATATGCTATATGGGTATCCTCATAGCATGTCACCAATCCGCCTAAGCCGGGTGGCCTATAGTTGGCAGTAAGATCTATGGCCTGCTGGGCGGTCCAGTTAGACGGATCTTGAAGGGAGGCCCATGCCGGATAAAGGAAGGCTACGCAGGAGTCACCGACATACTCGGAGCCTTGGAGTACAAGACACAGAAGACTAGTTCATGTAGGTGTAGGACTCTTTACCTTGTCCGGCGAGGACCTTTCCCTGTAAACCCTAGGTCTTGGCGCTTTTATAAGCCGACCTACGGGAGCCTTTAGGGCAGAACACAATAGATTGCAGCGGACAACACGCAACACCTCGCACAGTGAACCTATCTCCGTAACTCGACGTATTGCCATTATAGTGATTTATAGCAGGAGTAGAGTTCCGCCACCATTGTGGGACTTGAACCTGGGTAAGCTGTGTTACCTCGTACCCGCCAACTCTCCGCCTTACCCCACGTCTCTAAACACGCACTGTGAGGACCCCTCCATGGTGTACTCATCGGCAATACCACGACAGTTGGCGCCCACCGTGGGGCAAGAGGCACTTCGAGCTCTACACCGGGCGAGTTCCAATCTCTTCACGGGAATTGGCGACACCGTAGCCATCGGCCGTGTTTTCTTCTCCGGCAACGTCCCAATCGTCCCTCTAGATGAGTTCTGGGTGCCGGCGAAGACGAACCCCACACGCTGCTCCATCATCCCCTTCGGATACATCCACATCTTCATCGGCGAAACTGACTCGGGTCCTAGCTCCCAGGAAGTCGGAAATTCGTCAAGCCCCGCACGAACCGCCTATGAGCAGGATACATTCGTGGAAGGATCTGGGCCATACATATCCTTGGAGTATGGTGGCTCGGATCAGGAAAATTCAAGGCCCACCCAAACCGCCCCTGTGCAGGACATAAAGGTGGAAGGACCCTGCAAATCCGCTTGGCTTCCCCGAGCGTTAGAGATGCGCAGGTCACACTTTGTCAGCGTCATCACCATCTTCAATCTGGCCAGATGCATTCAAAGGGATGGAGAGTCCCCTCGCGAATACCTTGCCAGATGGATGAGGGTGAGGGAAACCCTAGAGGGCGACTGCGCCGACGAGCTCATGTACCACTTCGTGGAAGGGCTCACACCTGGAACCCTCCTCCGACATACCCTCCGAAGGCGGCAGGCCGCAAGCCCTCTCACCCTTGGTGAGATGGTTGCCATCATCAACGAATATGCGGACGCCAATGAAGAAGCCAAGGCGGCGATGACCATCAAAGTCGTAGGAGGTAACAACAACAACAACAACGTCTCGCCTCCATCACCCTCAACATCTGCCATCGCCAACACCGAAGCCAACTCCGACTCCGACCTCGATGCGCTATACGCCAACATCAATATGGATGTCGGTGGCTCGGACGTTAACTCGGAGGAATACGACGATGTTATGAGGAAGACCGAGCAGGAAATCGAGAAGGAGGAGCGTGATACGTCTATTTTGCATCACTATTCTATGTCTTTATTCACTATTATTCATTGATATATTTCGTATTGAGAGGTGATACTTATGTTATTTCATCTGTTTTTGCATGGTTGATGACTTTTGGAGCATGGACCGCTGCAGTCAGGATTCTGATGGAAAAGGTGTTGTTTGGAGGCAAAATTCATGAAGATCAGAAAATCCGAGAAAATATACGGAAAATCCTATTTTTCCAGAAGACTAAGGATGCCAGAAGACAGAGTGGAGATGGGCCACAGGGGGCCCACACCACCCCCTGGCGCGGGTAGCCCTAGGCCACGCCAGCAGGTGGTGTGGCCACCCTGGCCCACTCCAGCCTCTCCCCTCTGGCGTATATCATCCTCCCGAAACCCTAAGACTCGGGGAGCGACCATAGAAAGATTCTGCTGCCTCTACGGGGCGGAAAACACTGATAGAGAAAGATCTCTCCGGCAGACAGATTTCTGTCGGAGGAATTCCTTCCCGGAGAGGGGAGATCGTCGCCATCAACACCACCATCAAGCTGGATATCATTGGGATCATCATCATCACCACCACCATCATCATCAGCAGCACCCTCATCACCATCTCCATATTGCTGTAACAATTGGTTCAATCTTGCATTAGTACATAGGGGAAACTTTCCCGGTGTTGATTACTCTTTGTAGTTGATGCTATTGAGTGAACCGTTGAATTATTGTTTATGTTCAGATTGTTATACATCATTATTCCATCTCTGATAATGATCCATATGATGTCTTGTGAGTAGTTCATTTTGTTCTTGAGGACATGGGAGAAGTCATGTTGTTAGTAGTGGAGTTGTGTTGAGAAAGATTCAATAGTTTGTTATTTAAGTTGTCGTGTACTTCTTCTAGTGGTGTCATGTGAATGTCGACTACATGACACTTCACCTATATGGTCCTAGGGGAATGCATTGTGTATTTGGCTACTAATCGTAGGGTTGCCGGAGTGACAGAAACCTGAACCCCCGTTAGGAAACCATTGCACAAGGGACGTAAGGGTCTTAGAGTTTAAAGCTGTGGTTAGGTTTCTACCTTAATTACTTTCTTGTACTTACGGATGTTTGCAAGGGTATAATCACAAGTATGTAATAGTCCTAGGAAGTTCGGTACATTAGCACAGGTTCACCCACACAACACTTAGCAAGCTAGAGAAGATTAATCAACTATATGAAGCGGAAGCACTTGACAGTCTTCACATGTGTCCTCGAGAACGTTTAGGCATCTTAAGTAATACAACCGGCTTATCCTTTGCTACATAAAGGATTGGGCCACTTGCTGCATTTATTCTTACTGTCTTTTATTTACTCGTACTTTGTTTACTTGCTTTATCAAAAACCCCTAAAAATCCGTTTGCTAAGTATTTGCAGAGAATTCCTGATCCATACCACTAGCCAGCACCTTCTGCTCCTCGTTGGGTTCGACACTCTTACTTATCGAAAATACTACGATACACCCCCTATACTTGTGGGTCATCAGAGCGCGCCGAGAAGACCAACACTTCCCACCAGGTGCTAGTCACCATTGGGAGCATGATGGAAGAAGACGGGAAGGAATGGGAACATGAGAGAGCTCCTCACACGCCAGTGGTCACCAGAGCGGCAACAGCTAAAAAGGCCGCCGAGCCTCCGTCTCCGGCCAAGGCCGCGCCTCCTCCGGTTACCCGCCAGCCACCGGCGCAGGAACTTACCACGGCCCCCAACACGGCCTGACAATCGAATCAACCGCCAGTGCCACCATCAACGTCAGCAGCTGGCAACCCACTAGCCACCCCCTCCAACAAAGCAATCTACGGCGCACTCCTTGTTGAGCCAATCACTGTCGCCCATATTCGGAGCGTTATGGAGCTTGATGAGAAGCGTGCAGAAAAATGCTTATGAATGCATTGAATCTTTTATGGGAACGGATGACTTCCAAAATATTAAAAATGCTTATGGTCTAGACTCTCAAACTATTGCTTCTTATTTTGAGGCTTTTGCTTCCTACATTGAAGTGCCTAAAAGAAGTGGAATAAGTATCATGAACCTTATAAAGATATTGCTAAGAGTGTTCCTGCAAGAAATACTGAAGTTTATACTACTAATCATGTCTTACATGAACCTTATATTGAGAAAATGCCTTTCCCAGTTAAGGTAAAGGAACATTCTATGAAAGCTAGTATGGTTAATGAAAGTATGAATAAAGCTGTTGAACCTGATAAATAAATGGTTGATGAACCAATAATGGCAAATGTGAAAGACTTTGTTACTAAATATGAAGAAGAGGGACACACTATCCTTTGTAAGGATACCTCTAATATTGTTTCACATAGTAGTGTTATGAGAGCTAGTATTCCTGTGTTTTCTGTTAGAATAAGCGATCATTGTTACGATGGCCCTTGTGATAGCTATATTGTTAAGTTTATGCATGATACTGAAAGTTACTATGAGAGAGGGAAAAGTGTTCTTGTGCATCTCAATAATATCAAGTTTCCTCATTTTATGCTGAAAGTTTTTATGTTGCACTTCTTTTGCCTTCCTATGCAAGTAGCCTCTAGTTTCAACAACTTGTTTGTTTACAAAATTCCTTTGCATAGGAAGTGGGTTAGACTTAAATGTGTGTGTGTCTTGGCTTCTTAATGCTCTCTTTCACTCCAATTCATATTCCTGAGTTAGCATCTTCAAAATTATCATGCCCATCTTAATGGCTATAAAGAAAGAGCTTTTTGGGAGACAACCCAATTTGTTTTTGCTTTTAGTTTGTTTTTGTTTCTTTGAGTCTTGGAAGTTATTACTTCGTCAATAACCGCTCCTTATCCGTTTTGTTTGGTTCTTGTGTCAAGATCAACCTCTAAAGAGAGAGAAGTAATATTTGGCGAAGTTGTTGTCCCAAAACAGATTTTTGTGCTTCACCATAAAAATTCGTGAGAGATCTCTGTACGTCGGATTCAGCTCTAATTTTTTCTGCTTCTGCCCCAGGTTGTTGTTTAACTTTCGTTAGTTTTGCACTTTTTGATTTGAGCAACAGAAGATTTTCGAAAAAATTGATCTTTACCTGCTGGTCTGTTTTGATAGATTTTGCTACTCTTGCACTTGCTTCTTTATTCGATTTCCTTTTTGAATTTTTTTTGGGTTTTCGGAAGGAGTTGCTACAGTAGCTTATGTTTTGATGGTTTTCAGTTGAAGTAGAACTCAAAAGGTTTTATCACTTCATATATACTAATGTTGCTAATGAGAACTGTGTGAAGTTTTGTGTGAAAGAAATTTCCAGGTAGTGGAGTTAATGGTGTAATAAGGAAGAGAAGGGTTTTATGACTCAAGTAATAAGTGTATGAAGATGAAGATACCGATGATATTCAAGTGATGACTCTGGAAGAATCTACTAGACACCAAATTCAGAGACCTGCAGAGTCCATTTTCAAATAGGTAGCAGTTCTGGTAAGAAAAGTTCCGCGAAAATACTATCCAACTATAATTTTGCAGTTTTTAGTCAATAAGGAAAGCTACGAAGCGAAAAAGGGATGGAAACGGAGCCAGGGTGGCTCACACCACCTTGTGGCGTGGGCCCTCCCCTGGCCGTGCCACCAGGTGGTGAGTCCACCCCGGACTCTGCCTCCAACTCGTTTTCACCCAGTACCTTCCTCTTGTTATGAAACTTCGTAATATATAACCCTCGGGATCTTTCGAGGTTTGTATATCGTGTTTTCGTTGTGTTCTTGTTTCGATATTTTTCTGCCAGGACATACTCTTTGAAGGTTTATAAGCACAATGGTGTCCGCCAAGGATAAAGGGAAGGAGCCTATGGAGGAGGATTCTCAAGACCCTAAGCAGGGGCTGGTACCTTTAGTCTCTTGCCCCACATCAACAGAAGCTCTACGAGTCACTAATGAGTTATGCGATAAGTACTGAGACTTGAGAAGGAAGGTGGACTTGCTTCAATGGGAGAATAATAGGCTTCGCAAGATGCTGGAAGATCTCCTCACGTCAACGAAGAAAATATTACCACCACCACCGAAGGAGTAATTCATTATCAGGTTTGGCATCCCCTTGGTTTGTTCCAAGCTTGGGGGAGTGCCGCGGTATCACATCACTATCTTCTATCTTTTTACCTTTTTAGTAGAGTCATATCATGAATAGAGGATTTATTATGTAGTATGGTTTTCATTATGAAAGTGTCCCCTCTCTCGTTAGATATGTATCCCTTGGTGTGAGTTGCCATTATGGAATATTAATGAGAAGTTCTATCATTCACTCTTTTGCATAGCTTATATTAGTTTTCAATTTGTGGTTATATGATTGATCTTGTTGTTAGTATTGGTATCACTTTGGGATCATTGAGTTAATTTAGTTGGTTTTGGCAAACCTGGCTCGGTCAGTAGCAACACTATTTTTGAGAGTTGAATGAAAAAGATAAAAGTAGTCAAAAGAAAAATAATTTCATCATCTTTCTTTCTTGATTTGCTCATAAGTTTAGTGTTCTCTAGTTAAGATCTTTTGTGCTTCTGAGGAAGATTGCATGTTTGTCTTTATCGCTTGTATGTTAGTTTGTTTTCTTCAAATCTTATACTTGCTACCTAGCCTTGCTAGCCAAAAACCTGTACTGAGAGGGAATTCTTCTCGTGCATCCACCTCCTTTAAACCAAAACCTTTGCCATTTATGTCCACCATACCTACCTAGTATCATTATTGCTATTCCAAGTAAATTCTTGTTTTATCTACCTCCCAAATTAAACTTGTTATGTGAAAATTAGTGATTAAAGCTCTCACGAACTTGATGGCACACCTTACCTTCTTGCATTTAATAAACTTGAACCATTGGGTCCTTCTTTGTTGCGTATATGCTTGCGCTTTATGAGTTGAAGTTAGCAGAACCATGTATCATGGGGACCGCTTTCAACACTTCATTGGTACTTGTACCTAGTTGATATCATGTTCTTTTGCTTATGGATCCCGGCGGTGTGAAATAAAAGTGGAATTTGTAAGATCATGGAGTTTATATGTGTGTTAGAGAAATGCCTGGGCCGCTAGCCTAAGCCATGCCTAATCATGGTGGAAACTTGCAGCATAACTATAGTGAGCATTCTATGAAGCATCCTCAATAAAAACCTATGCAAATAGCAAATAAAAAGATCGTTGAGATGCTCACTGTCTGCTTGCCTTGTCATTTTGATTATGGGATAGGTCCTGTGTCATGTGCAAGGGGTACCCTGTTGGCGGTTCTCAATGATACGCATGTATTTACAATGACAAGAGCTTGCTCGTGACTGAAGTTGAGTAGCATGAGGTTCGGTACTCATAAGTAAGGGGCATGGAACTTCAATTTATAACTTGTCAAGCATATCCTCTTAGTTGTGTCAATTTAACCTTAATCACCAAAGATGCCTATGATAGGGGCAATGAGAGCTGAAAGCTAGTAAGTATCATAATTTTTGGGAGCTCTTTATGAGACTTGCAATCCCTACTTCCCTCTGTGAAGGGCCTTTCTTTTACTTTGTAGTTGAGTCAGTAAACCTACTTCCCCTTCCATCTCAGCAAGTATTTTGAGTTGTTGTGTTTCATTCATTCATATGATGATTTATTCAATCATGTTGCTTATGTTCCTTGTTTTGCACATTGCTCTTATCTTGATGTTTACTACTTTGAAAGCTATCATTGAAAACCAGCTATTTGTGAACTCCAGCAAATTATCAACTATTCTTCAACCAAGAGCTAAGTTTGCCATTACCAATTATGATTCACTTTATGTATCTTTATTGTGTTTCCTTTACTCATTGCAAGTTGAGTTATATAATAGTGAGTTGTCTTATATTATGATCTGTGTATTTGATGATTGCGATGCTTCTTGTCCATATTCTTTTATCGACTCTTCACTCCATAAACATGAGCCCATGTTTATTGAGCTCGGTTTCGCTTGGGGACAAGCGAAGTCTAAGCTTGGGGGGAGTTGATACGCCCATTTCGCATCACTATTCTATGTCTTAATTCACTATTATTCATTAATATATTTCGTACTGAGAGGTGATACTTATGTTATTTCATCTGTTTTTGCATGGTTGATGACTTTTGGAGCATGGACCGCTGCAGTCTGGATTCTGATGGAAAAGGTGCTGTTTGGAGGCAAAATTCGCGAAGATCAGAAAATCCGGGAAAATATACGGAAAATCCTATTTTTCCAGAAGACTAAGGATGCCAGAAGACGGAGTGGAGATGGGCCACAGGGGGCCCACACCACCCCCTGGCGCGGGTAGCCCTAGGTCGCGCCAGCAGGTGGTGTGGCCACCCTGGCCCACTCCAGCCTCTCCCCTCTGGCGTATATCATCCTCCCGAAACCCTAAGACTCGGGGAGCGACCATAGAAAGATTCTGCCGCCTCTACGGGGCGGAAAACACTGATAGAGAAAGATCTCTCCGGCAGACAGATTTCTGTCGGAGGAATTCCTTCTCGGAGAGGGGAGATCGTCGCCATCAACACCACCATCAAGCTGGATTTCATTGGGATCATCATCATCACCACCACCATCATCATCAGCAGAACCCTCATCACCATCTCCATATTGCTGTAACAATTGGTTGAATCTTGCATTAGTACATAGGGGAAACTTTGCCGGTGTTGATTACTCTTTGTAGTTGATGCTATTGAGTGAACCGTTGAATTATTGTTTAACTTATGAATTATTGAACCGTTGAACCGTTGAATTATTGAATTACTCTTTGTAGTTGATGCTAGAGAAGATTAATCAACTATATGAAGCAAAAGCACTTGACGGTCTTCCCATGTGTCCTCGAGAACGTTTGGTCATCTTAAGTAATACAACCGGCTTGTCCTTTGCTGCATAAAGGATTGGGCCATTTGCTGCATTTATTCTTACTGTCTTTTATTTACTCGTACTTTGTTTACTTGCTTTATCAAAAAACCCTAAAAATCTGTTTGCTAAGTATTTGCAGAGAATTCCTGATCCATACCACTAGCCAGCACCTTCTGCTCCTCGTTGGGTTCGACACTCTAACTTATCGAAAATACTATGATACACCCCCTATACTTGTGGGTCATCAGAGCATGCCGAGAAGACCAACACTTCCCACCAGGTGCTAGTCGCCATTGGGAGCATGATGGAAGAAGACGGGCAGGAACGGGAACGTGAGAGAGCTCCGCCCACACCAGCGGTCACTAGAGCGGCAACAGCTAAAAAGGCCACCGAGCCTCCGTCTCCGGCCAAGGCCGCGCCTCCTCCGATTACCCGCCAACCACCGGCGCAGGAACTTACCACGGCCCCCAACACGGCCTGACAATCGAATCAACTGCCAGTGCCACCATCAACGTCAGCAGCTGGCAACCCACTAGCCACCCCCTCCAACAAATCAATCTACGGCGCACTCCTTGTTGAGCCAATCACCGTTGCCCATATTCGGACCGTTATGGAGCTTGATGAGAAGCGTGCGGAAATCTTGGCAGAGGCCAAGTGCATCGCGGAGCAAGGTGCTAAGCTGGACGAAGACATGGCTAAGGTGCAGCAATCCATCAAGGCGGCAAGAGCTATGATGGCCTAATATAAGCAATTGTTGTTGAAGCATAACGCAAAGAAGGTACCATCTCACGTCGTCCAAGATCCCGGCATTTGGCGAGGCTTGGGATTTGACGGGTCTAAGCCGACAAAGGCCACCCCTTACATAGATTCAGAGGGAGGCAAGTCATGCCAACTCCCGCTCTCAACCTTGCCATCGCCAAGACCCTCCTGGAGCAGGACAGGTGAAAGAACATTTCATGTTTTCCTTTGTTTTGCATGTTAGATAACAATACTATGGAGACTTTTCATGTGTGCGAAGTGTGCAGGAAGTTTTGAGGGGGGCGGATAATCCGCCCCTCCAAGGGCCGGATAATCCAGCCTACCTCATCTCTCAAGGAAGCCAAGGCGCGTCGCTCTGTGTCGAGTCAGATTTTCTCCCGGAAAATCCGAACTGGGCTGTTTTTCCTCCCCAGGCCGGATAATCCGGGTTTCGCAAGGCCCGGATAATCCGGCCCCCAGTTTTCAAGCAAAAGGAGCCAAGGCGCGTCGCTCGGTATCCTGTCGGATTTTCTCCCGGAAAATCCGAACTGGGGCGGTTTTTCTTCCCCAGGCCGGATAATCCGGCCTTCGCATAGGACCGGATAATTCGGCCCCCGGAAGATGATCAAGGGCAAGCTCGGCGCGTCTCACTTTGAGGGGGCGGATTTTCTGCCGGATATTCCGAGTCTGGGGCGGAGTTTCCCCCGACCGGATAATCCGTCCCCCACTTGGGTCGGATAATCCAGCCCCCAAAGTGTGCACCGGCTGGTTTTTGGAAGGGGGTGTACGTACCCCTTCTTCCCCAACGTCCAGAACTCTTGATTCACTCGAATTTGACCAGACCTTGTGCAAGAGCTCTAAATCTCGATCTCCCGCTTCAACCACCCGAAGGTCTTGATCTTTGGTGGAATTGAAGGAGGAGAAGTTCATCATCAACATCAAGAATCAAGCGCTTCAACTCCTCTCCATTCACTTGGAGAAATCCCTGATCTAGTATTCTTGTTAATGCCTAGATCTTGTTATTGTATTTGACAACTTTGTTCTTGTGGCAGCTTGTTGTCATTTCGGGAGCCTCCAAGTTGTTGTGGAGTTGTTGCCCCGCTAGTTGTGTAAAGGCGCCGGTGCCCGCCTCGAAGGGTACCTATAGTGGAAGGTGGATCAGGCCTGTTGTGGCGAGATCCATCGGAGAACAGGGTGAGGCCTTTTGTGGCGTGGTGGTCTTAGTACCGCCCACCCCTCCAACGTAGACGTACTTCCCTTAACAAGGAAGGAACTGCAGTCAAACAAATCATGTGTATCCGCGTGCTTCACTTCAGTTCACTCGTTCCTCTTCCACTCGCTTTTTACTCGCTAGTAGATAGGTTTGCATATAGGGAAATTCCACACATTAGTTTATCTAGAGAATTTACCTTTGTGCTAAGCCTAAAATTGAAAAAGAATTAAAAATTGGTGTAGCACCTATTCAGCCCCCCCCCCTCTAGGTGCCCATACGATCCATTTCAATTGGTATTAGAGCCACGGCTCTTAATTCGGGCTTAACCGCCTAAGAGTAGTATGGGTACCAGGGATGATGGAAATGAGGTTGTGGATAAGGTCAGAATGGATGATCTCAAGTCGTTGGAAACAACCTTGTTGAAATCCTTTGATGCCAAGATGGAGGAGATGAATCAAATGATTGCTCGCCTTACATCATCCATAGCCCCATCTCCATCCTCCTCTGAGGCTCCCACACCATCATCTAAGGAAAAGGGTAACACCGGATCCAAGGATGATGATCTGGAAGGTGAAAAACTAAATGGCTCCACCTCCAAAAAGGGAAGAGGTAAGGAGGAATATAGTGAGGTTCGCCACGTATATTCCCCCGACCCACCTATCCCTCATCCTCATATAAACAATAGGGGTGATCCACCCAAGCTCACTACATCTTCTTTTAACCAATGGCAATTTCTAATGAAATCTCATGTTTGCAGCTCCTCTATTGAATTGTGGAGGATTATTGAAGAAGGTCTTCATATTGGAGATCAAACCAATCTAACAAGAAGGGAAGTTGTGGATAGCCAGTTGAATGCCACTACTCTCCACATGATACAGCTGGGTGTGGGTCCCAAGGACATGCCACACATTGAACATCTCAACACAGCTAAAGAGGCGTGGGATGCTCTTATGGGCCTTTTTGTTGGAAATGAAAGCATGAGAAGAAACCGGTATGATTCCCTTAGTAACGAAGCTGAGGGATTCTACATGTTGGATGGTGAAAACCATGAGGACATGTATAGAAGACTCAAGGGCATCGTAACAACATTTCGGAAGCATGGGGCCACTCACATTGATGATGCATGGATAAAAAGAAAGTATGTGAGTGCCTTAATGCCTTTCGAACCGACGGATTTGAAGAGCTTGCAAGGTAGACACAACTATCATCAAATGACATCCAATGAAGTCATGCAAGAAATGGCGTCATTCAAAGTGGCAGCAAAGAATGCTGAAGATGCCCGTGCTCGGGCCATTGGAATGCAAAAGGGTGTCAATGTGGCTCTCAAAGCCAATATTGTTGAGCAAGAGGACGATGAAGGAGTTTTTGAGAGGGTATCCATGGACTGCCCCGATGAGGTCAAACGTGCTCATGGTGAGTACATGGCATTCTATGCAAGGAACTTTTGGAAGGACCCTGCCAAAGCCAAGTCTGAACTTGAGCGCAAGAATGGGTCAAATGGAAGAAGAGAAAGTGGCCCAAGATTGAGAACATGCTTCAACTGTGGAGATAGACTGCACTTTGTAGCCGAGTGTCCTTATCAGAATAGACAAGACAATGGTGGCAGGCTCATTCTCAAAGATAAATCCAAAGCTCCGAAGAAGAAGCCGTTTGCTAAGAAGAATGGCCCTTTCAAGAAGCAACCCAAGATGGTCCTTGTATCTCAAGAGGAATACTCCTCCGCAAGTGAAGATGAAGAGGATGATGATAGTTCTTGCGAAGTGGCTGCTATAGCCACCACATCGACTCCCTCCTCTCTCTTCGACTAGCCGAATGAGAACGCCATCAACAACAACGCCACTTGTCTAATGGCAAGAGGATCCGAGGTATCAACTTCTAACTCCTCATTTCCTAAGACTAACATAATTTTGGATATGGATGATCATGACAGTCTTGAAATGAAAGAAGAAGTTATTGCCTTGGATACGTTTTTCACTAACCTACAAGGTGAGCACAAACTCCATTTTGATGCTCCTATGAGTCAACTTGCTCAAGCCAAAGATCTCCTTGAAGAAAAGGGCAGAACTGAAAGAGAAGATGCCTTGGAGATAGCCTCTTTGAAGAATGCCTTGGAAGAGGAAGAGGAAACTTGAGTTTCTTTGGAAGAAAGACTCGAATCCCTAGAGGAGTCGCAAGAAGAAGTTGTAGCTCAGCTCATTAAAGAACGTGACCATGCTCTTGCCAAGGTAAAGAAACTAAAGAAAGAAAAGATTGATTTTGGGGCTGTTCATGCTAGACTTTTGGAGAAGTTTGATGATCTTGAAAGTGCTCACAAGGCATTGAAGAGTGATCATTCTACTCTAAATGAGTCTCATGACCAGCTCCAAACTCAATTGAAACGGTATGATGTGCCAAGTACCTCCTCTTCATCCTTTGGAAAAGAAGATCTTGCAAGAAGTTCTCAACACAAAGGTAAAGGGGTTATTGATGAGATACTGAGCAGGCAAAGGACAAACAATAGTAAAGAAGGTCTTGGTTACATACCCAAGACAAAGAGCAAGAAAAACAAGAAGAAGCAGAAGAACAAGACTGCTCAATCGAAGACTAGCAACATTACCAATAACAAGACTAATCATGATGGTTTTGCAGGGATCAACAATCCTAAATTTGAACTATATTGTGATTGTTATGGTGATGTTTATGCTAGTTATGTAGGGCCTTATGATTGTTACATTCCTTGGTCTATTTGGGTTCCCAAGACCCTTGTTACTAACATGAGAGGACCCATTGAAAAATGGGTACCTAAAATCAAGAAGTAATTTTCTTGCAGGACTATGCTTCCGGTGGGTCTAAATGGGTACTCGATAGCGGTTGTACGAGTCATATGACCAGAAGCAAGGAGATCATCACGGAGATGCGGCCAAACCTTGATCACATTACCGTCTCCTATGGTGACAAGTCAAAATCTGAGGTATTGGGTCTCGGCAAAGTTGTGGTGGCTCACGATATCTCTCTCGTGGACGTCATGCTTGTTGAGACCCTCGGGTATAACTTACTTTCAGTTCGTGCCCTTGGTAAGATGGGCTTTGCAGTTTACATTGATGCTGATTTAGTGGTACTCTTGTGGAGCAAGTCTCTAAAAGTCGCTTTCGTGGGATATGTCGAAAACGACCTGTACGTGGTGGACTTTTCGGGGAAAACCACTACAGGTCCGATGTGTCTTTTCAGAAAGGCTGACGCGGGTTGGCTATGGCATCACCGACTAGCCCACGTCAATATGAGAACTTTGCAAAATCTCCACAAGGGTGGCCACATTCTTGGACTAAAAGAAAATGTCTCTTTTGCCAAAGGTCGTGTTTGCAGGGCGTGTGTTGAAGGGAAAATGCATGATTCTCCTCATTGAAGGAAAACTATTATCTCTTCAAAAAGGATTTTGGAGCTCCTTCATGTGGATCTTTTCGGACCTCCATCTCATGCAAGCCTCGGTGGGAAGAAGTATTGTCTTGTAATTGTTGATGATTACTCAAGATACACTTGGGTCTATTTCTTCAAGTTGAAGAGTGAAACTCAAAAAACTGTCATCGAATTCGCCAACGAGGTTCAACGTCAACACAACGTCCCCATTCTGGCTATAAGGGGTGATAACGGCTCGGAGTTCAAGAACTACACCTTAAATGAGTTCCTAAGTGAAGAGGGGATAAGACATCAATATTCCGCTGCGTACACCCCTCAACAAAATGGTGTAGCCGAGAGGAAGAATCGAACTCTAATGGACATGGCAAGATCAATGTTGGCCGAATTAAAATCTCCATATAATTCCTGGGCTGAGGCAATCTCTATTGCTTGTCATTCATCCAACCGTTTATACCTCCACAAGATTTTGGACAAGACTCCATATGAAATACTTACCGGTAACAAGCCAAACATCTCATACTTTCGGGTATTCGGGTGTAAGTGTTTCTTTCTTATTAAAGGAGTTCGTTTATCTAAGTTTGAATCTAAGGCTCTAGAAGGTATTTTTGTTGGTTATGGTACCGAATCCCACACTTATAGAGTCTACAATAAGCTCTCTAGAACTGTTGTAGAATCTTGTAGTGTGGTGTTCGAGGAAAATGACGGTTCCCATGCGGAGCAAGTTGGTGTTTGTGATGCAGATGTTGAAATACCCCAAGATGCCATAAGAAGAATGGGCGTGGGATTCTTCCGCCCCATTGATGAACCCCTTGTGGTGGACCGGGAAGGACAATGCTCTACTCATATAGAGCCCTCATCTACACATACGCAACATGCTCCAACCATGGGGGCAACTTCTACACCATCTCCATCAACTGCTGAAGGTCAAGATGCTCCAGAAAGCTCCAGGCCGGATTTTCCGGTGGATACCGGATTATCCGGCCACCCCGCTCCAGCTGACCATGCAGCTCCTGGTGGTGAAGATATCAATACAAGCTCCAGGCCGGATTTTCTAGCTGACCCCAGATTATCCGGCTCCTCGCTAGTTCAAGAAAGTCCTAGGCTTCCTGATGAAGCTACTGCAAGTTCTCCCAGGCCGGATTATCCGGCCTCTTCATCGGCCGGATTATTCGGCCCTGACTCTCTAGTTCTGCAGCCTCCTGTTATGGCTTCGGATTCACCTCAAGGGCATGCATCTCCACCACCTGCTATTGATGTTCCTGCTATTGATAAAGGCGGAGAAAATGCTTCCAATGAAGACTCAAGTGATGAATCTCCTGCACCAAGAGACAACAAACTTACTGAACTTCGTCGCAAGGCTCGAGCTGATCATAACCTTGAGTTGCAGGGTCACACTCTCGACAAGGTTGTTGGTGATCTTCGACGAAGGGTGTCTACAAGAAGAGAATTGGCCAGTTTTGGTGAGCATCAAGCTCATATCTCCATGGTGGAACCTAAGAAGGTCTTTGAAGCTCTTGAAGACCCAGACTGGGTTGTTGCTATGCATGAAGAATTGAATAATTTCGAGCGCAACAAAGTCTGGAAACTAGTGGAGAAACCCAAAGAGTGCCGCAATGTTATCGGCACCAAGTGAATTTTCAAGAACAAGCAAGATGAGAATGGCATTGTTGTGAGGAACAAGGAAAGACTTGTGGCACAAGGTTACTCCCAAGTTGAGGGCATCGACTTCGGCGAGACCTATGCTCCTGTGGCTCGCCTTGAGTCCATCCGTATCCTACTTGCTTATGCTGCTCATAACAATTTCAAGTTGCAGCAAATGGACGTCAAGAGTGCCTTCCTTAACGGTCCTCTACATGAGTTGGTATACGTAAAGCAACCCCCGGGGTTTGAGGATCCTAACTTCCCGAACCATGTCTACAAACTCGATAAGGCACTCTATGGCCTTAAACAAGCCCCACGTGCGTGGTATGAGCACCTTAAAGAGCTTTTGTTAGATCGTGGCTTCGAAGTTGGGCAAATCGACCCCACTCTTTTAACTAAGAAGGTTAAGGGGGAGCTCTTCGTATGCCAATGTAGACGATGTCATTTTTTGTTCTACTAACAAAGCTTTTAACGATGAATTTTCAAAGCTTATGACTGACAGGTTTGAGATGTCTATGATGGGGGAATTACGGTTCTTTCTTGGATTCGAGATCAAGCAACTTAGAGAAGGAACCTTTATTAATCAAGCAAAGTACATCCAAGACATGCTCAAGAGATTCAAGATGACAGAGCTAAATGGTGTCGCTACTCTGATGCAAACAAAGTGTCATCTCGAACTCAACCCTCACGGTAAAGATGTGGACCAAAAGGTATACCGGTCCATGATCGGCTCTCTTCTTTACCTCTGCGCATCTAGACCCGATATTGTGTTGAGTGTGGGAGTGTGTTCAAGGTATCAAGCAGCTCCTAAAGAAAGCCACTTAGTGGCGGTCAAGAGGATCTTTCGATATTTGGTTCATTCCCCCAACTTTGGCCTCTGGTATCCCAAGGGCTCCAATTTCTCTTTATGTGGTTATACTGACTCAGATTGGGCTGGTGATAAGGATGATCGGAAATCCACTTCTGGAGCTTGTCAATTCTTGGGAAGATCTCTTGTATGTTGGTCCTCCAAAAAGCAGAATTTTATATCTCTCTCCACCGCCGAAGCTGAATATGTTGCTGCTGCCAGCGCTTGTACTCAATTATTGTGGATGAGGCAAACTTTAAAGGAATACGGTGTCAATTGTGACAAAGTGCCTCTTTTATGTGATAATCAAAGTGCTATCAAAATTGCGTACAATCCAGTTCAACACACAAGGACGAAGCATATTGAGATTCGGAATCATTTTATTCGTGACCATGTTGCTCGAGGCGATATTGATCTATCTTTTGTGAGCACGAAGAACCAACTGGTGGATACCTTTACAAAGCCACTTGATGAAGCAAGATTCTGCTATTTGAGGAATGAGCTAAATATCATTGATTCCAGGAGTTTGTCTTGATTACCCATGCACTCACTCGTACGTCTCAATCCTTGTTTGGTCTAGGTGTGGGCATGGATATAGGGGGAGTGTGGTCCTAACTTATTGGGCTAACCCTCCCCCCATAATGCCAATAGCAAGTTATATCATTTCTCTTAATATCATGTTGTGATATGTGAGCTTATTGATGAGTATTGGTCGTGAACCCAAGATATATCTTCGCGGTGTCACACCATACACTCCAACAAGGTGGCTTCGGCCACCGCCCTCTCCCTTGTGGAGAATTGGATCTTCTTCTCCATGCCTCCGGGTACCTTCTCCTCCGCGTTCTTCCTCCAATGAGTGAGGGTAACTCCCTCTCTCCCCATCTTTGGCTAGATGTGTATCTTGTTGGGTGGAACGTTGTCTAGAAGGATGTGTTTTCGCATAGAACTCGTAGTCTTACAGTTTCTAGGCCCGATCTACTTTTTTGCATGCATTCTTGATGAAATCAAAAATTTCTGCCAGGGCCGGATTATCCGCCCCTGGCCAGGCCGGATAATCCGGCCTAACAGATTCAAGTCTACTTCAGTTTCACTATGGTGTATGTATTGAGTAGTTTTGTCCTATGAACTTTTTGACTACTTTTTCCATGCTCTCTCCTGGACTTGTGTGTATGCTTATCCCCTTGCTATCGCCCTTATTCTACTCATAGGTGGTTCCGGTGTTTCCAAGACCTACAAGCGCCGTCCTCGCGCCAAGTACTTTCGGGACGACGGTCAAGGTAACCTAGTGGACAAAGTTGAATTGCGGAGAAGGAAGAACAAAGAGAGGCGCATGGCTGAAAAATCCAAGAAGACTAGGAAGGGTGTGTCCAAGAGGAAGGGCAAGGAGCCCAAGATCAACTATAGGACTTTGGATGCGGTCTCCTTCTCCGCCATCCGTCACCATGACTTGTTTGCTAAGCTGCCTCGTGATGATGAGCTGGGGGATGCCCGTTTCTGGTGTGTAGAACAGAAGGGGATTTATGAAGACATCTATGCCAGGCTGAACATTAGGCCTATGCACCCTCTGGTACTTGCTGATGATGAGGAAGGTGACACTGAAAAGCTTGAAGATGAGGATGAGGAAGAGCATGTAGAAGAGGACGAGGAGGAGGACTATGATGAGTGATCCCATGGGGCGCTAGCATCGCTCTTCTCCCTTTTTGGTGTCTCGATGCCAAAGGGGGATAAGTAGTTCTATTAGGTTGTCCATGGATTTGCATGGGTCGGGCATAAGCACTTGCACTTTTTTATTCGTTATTTCTTGCTTATGCCCATTTAGCGTTGAACTTTTAAATTCATGGTTTGTGGTTTGTGGTTGAGACTTTATGTGGTTGTCTGGATGATACCTATGGACTTCATATCATGGATTATGCTCATGGCTATATCTATTCATATCCTATTGCTGGAGGTTTATCACGGAAGGCGCGCGCTCATAATGGTTATCCAATAATAATTGTGATTTTTGTCAAGGATGCCTATTCTCTACTTCGGTGGTATGTGCTTTTGCCCTTATGTCTATGGAATAGATTCACTTATTTGTGTGCATTTGTATTCAAATGCAAAACTCTATTATGCACACATTGAGGGGGAGTCCCTTTCGTAGTTATCTCTGTTTGTCTTGTGTCTTTCTCCTGCAAATCCTGGTATTGTCATCTAACACCAAAAAGGGGGAGATTGAAAGAACATTTCATGTTTTCCTTTGTTTTGCGTGTTAGATAACAATACTATGGAGACTTTTCATGTGTGCTAAGTGTGCAGGAAGTTTTGAGGGGGGCCGGATAATCCGCCCCTCCAAGGGCCGGATAATCCGGCCTACCTCATCTCTCAAGGAAGCCAAGGCGTGTCGCTCTGTGTCCAGTCGGATTTTCTCCCGGAAAATCCGAACTGGGGCGGTTTTTCCTCCCCAGGCCGAATAATCCAGGTTTCGCAAGGCCCGGATAATCCGGTCCCCAGTTTTCGAGCAAAAAGAGCCAAGGCGCGTCGCTCGGTATCCGGTCGGATTTTCTCCCAGAAAATCCGAACTGGGGCGGTTTTTCTTTCCCAGGCCGGATAATCCGGCCTTCGCATAGGACCGGATAATCCGGCCCCCAAAAGATGATCAAGGGCTAGCTCGGCGCGTCTCACTGTGAGGGGGCGGATTTTCTGCCGGATATTCCGAGTCTTGGGCGGAGTTTCCCCAGACCGGATAATCCGGCCCCCAAAGTGTGCAACGGCTGGTTTTTGGAAGGGGGTATACGTACCCCTTCTTCCCCAATGTCCAGAACTCTTGATTCACTCGAATTTGACCAGACCTTGTGCAAGAGCTCTAAATCTCGATCTCCCGCTTCAACCACCCGAAGGTCTTGATCTTTGGTGGAATTGTAGGAGGAGAAGTTCATCATCAACATCAAGAATCAAGCGCTTCAACTCCTCTCCATTCACTTGGAGAAATCCCTGATCTAGTATTCTTGTTAACACCTAGATCTTGTTATTGTATTTGACAACTTTGTTCTTGTGGCAGCTTGTTGTCATTTCGGGAGCCTCCAAGTTGTTGTGGAGTTGTTGCCCCGCTAGTTGTGTAAAGGCGCTGGTGCCCGCCTCGAAGGGTACCTATAGTGGAAGGTGGATCAGGCCGGTTGTGGCGAGATCCATCGGAGAACAGGGTGAGGCCTTTTGTGGCATGGTGGTCTTAGTACCGCCCACCCCTCCAACGCAGACATACTTCCCTTAACAAGGAAGGAACTGCGGTCAAACAAATCCTGTGTCTCCGCGTGATTCACTTCGGTTCACTCATTCCTCTTCCACTCGCTCTTTACTCGCTAGTAGATAGGTTTGCATATAGGGAAATTCCACACATTAGTTTATCTAGAGAATTTACCTTTGTGCTAAGCCTAAAATTGAAAAAGAATTAAAAATTGGTGTAGCACCTATTCACGCCCCCCCCTCTAGGTGCCCATATGATCCATTTCAACGGGTCGCTAGAAGCAGTTGCTCAGGTGTACGACCTCGTCGCTAAGGCATACAAGCAACAAGAAAAGGCCGCCTCGCAGAGGCTTGAGTCCAACCCGGAGCTTTGCCAGTCAACCCTGAACAACCACAGAAGGCCAAAATCTCCCCGTGATGAAGGATCACGCACAGGCTCTATAGAGCGAAGACGGAGGGGGGGTGCACGCAACAGGACTGACGCTATCCCCATATCCTCCAACCACGGAGAAAAGGCTCGTCCCCATCGCTCTGCACCTCCACCACCATCTCGACGTCACGAAGAACCAACGTCACGCCACCGCACAAGCATGCCACCTCCAAGGTGGTCGCAGCCCGGTATCGTTATACACGATCAGGGCAAACAGCCTCGGCATGCCGGAGAGCACAGCGGCCATGAAGGACATAGGAGCAGGTCCCACAAGGAACCGCCACGTCCGACAAGCAACCGCGATAGGCGTGAGGAGTCGCAGGAGGGGCATATCAAGAGATCTAACCCACCGCCTCCACCGCCGCCATCGCCACCTAGCAGCCATCATGGCGGAGGTCATGGCGGATCTCACAAATCACGCCACAACTCTCCTCCCCATGACGGAAAAGGGAAGCAACCAGAGCCATATGACGCACAATCGTGGCTGGACAAGATCCAAGAATCTCGGGAGCTCCCATACCTTGGGCCGCGATGTTTTGGACCAGTCATACGGGCCACAACCTACCCCAAGGGCCTCCAAATAGACAAGACTATCAAGCCCTACAACAGTACCGCCAGGCCAGCAACATGGTTGCAGGACTATAGTGAAGTGATTCACATCGCAAGGGGAAACCCTAACGTCACCATCAAGTATCTCCCACTCATGCTGACAGGCACTGCCTGGCAATGGATTGACGACTTACCGGAGAAATCAATATGCAATTGGTTGGACATGCATGAAGTGTTCACCAAGAACTTCGAGGGTACATACAAACGTCCCTGCACTGTCGGAGACCTACAGTGGTGTGTGCAAGAAAAGGATGAAACCTCCCGTGCCTATCTCTCTCGCTGGCTGGATATGAAAAATTCCTGCGTAGGGGTGCACAAATAGACTGCTATGGCCGCCTTCATTGATGGACTAGAGAAGGGTACTATGCTCCGGCATATGTTGAAGCACAGGCAAGACAACAATGACCTCAACCTCAATGCAATGATCGCCATGGCTAGCGAGTTTGCCACTGCTGATGACGACGCGCGTGGATCATTGCCGTCAATAGCAATCCATACCCAGGCCAAGAAAAACAACAATAACAAGCGGAAGAATCTTCCCGAAGAGAAGCAAGTAGCCGACATGGTCGCCGCAATGTTCACTGGCAGAGGCAATGGCGGACAGCGTGGACGTGGCCGAGGAACCAGCAGTGGCCAACAGAGGAGTGACACTACACCCTCAGCTCCCCGCGTTCCCCAAACGTACAAAGAGTACCACGATATGTCCTGTTTCATCCATCTTGACTCCAATGGAAAATCTAGCCACACCAATCGCTAGTGCAAGTTTGTCAATGATCTCAAGGAGGACCCTGAGTCCGGCTACAAGCGAGGTCGGAAGAACAGACCCCGCGGAAAGGGCAAGGGGAAAAAGAAGGAGGAAGAACCCAAGGAATCAAATGATATGGACGATGATGTGGACCCAAAATCTTCCGACAAGGGAGAGGATAAAGAGAAAAATCCCTTCGAAAAGAAGGCTCCATGTTACCACACCTTCCTTAGTACCCCAACCGTCCGGGCCCAGAAAACCTCTCTGAGGATACTGATGGCTACCCTCCCTCCAGTTCCCCAGTACGTCAGGTGGTCGGAAGTTCCAATTACTTGGGATAGGAAGGATCATCCAAAACTTATCCCAATAGAGAACCAATATGCCATGGTCATCAACCCTTTGATTGACGGCACAGAGTTCACCAAGTGCCTCGTGGACAGTGGAAGCAGTATCAACATCATGTACCTGGATACACTGCATAAGATGAACTTGACGGAGACCTAGCTAAGGAAGAGCAACACCGTGTTCCATGGGGTTGTCCCTAGCCCACAAGCAAATTCCCTAGGCTGCATCACCCTTCCGGTCGCTTTTGGCGATGTAAACAATTACTGCCAAGAATGCATGACCTTTGAAGTGGTGCCTTTCAAGAGCGTGTACCACGTCATCTTCGGATGCGACATCTTCCACTCCTTCCTCGCAAGGCCATGCTTTGTCTACAACAAACTCAAGATTATCGGACCAAATGGTGTCATCACCGGTGATGGAAGCTTCACCAAGGCACGGGAGTGCGAGCTCAGCAAAGCCGCCTTCGCCGAAGCAGTCCTCTATGGTGAGGAGTTCAAGGAGATCCAGAACCAGGTCAATGCCTCGGAGATGCCGGCTTCGAAGAAGCAGATCACTATTGTCGAACCCGCCTTCAAAGCCGCCATCAAGACCAAGCAGGTGGAGCTTGTCGAAGGTGATTCCTCCAAGACCACCACCATTGGCATAGACCTGGATCCCAAATAAGAAAGCGTGCTCGTCTAGTTCCTCCATCAGAATAGGGACATCTTTGCCTGGCAACCTGCCAACATGAAAGGTGTACCTAGGGAACTTGCCGAGCACAGCTTGAATATTGATTCTAATGCCAAACTGGTGAAACAACCTCTATGGCACTTTGGTGATGAAAGACGAAGGGCTATAGGCAAAGAAATAGCTAGATTACTTAAGGCTGGCTTTATCCGAGAAGTTATTCACACCCGAAGGGTGACAAATCATGTACTTGTCCCCAAAAAGGGAACCAATGAATTAAAAATGTGCGTTGATTACACCGGCTTGAACAAAGCATGTCCAAAGGATCCGTTTGCTTTGCCTCGTATTGACCAAGTCATTGACTCGACGTATAGCTCGGAACTTCTGTATTTTCTCGATGCCTATTCAGGATACCACCAGATCCGTATGCGAAAGTCGGACCAATTGGCCACTTCATTTACCACACCCTACGGCACATATTGCTACGTCACGATGCCCTTTGGGTTGAAAAATGCTGGTGCTACGTACCAGTGGACGATGCAACGTTGCCTACACGACCAAATAGGGTGCAGCGTACACGCCTACGTGGACAACATCGCGGTAATGTCAAAGAAATAAAATGATCTTATTGCTGACTTGCAGGAAACCTTTGACAATCTCTGGAAATACAACATGATGCTGAACCCAAAGAAGTGTGTCTTCGGGGTACCATCCGACAAACTATTGGGCTTCATTGTTTTGCATCACGGAATCGAGGTGAACCCGGGGAAAATCAAGGCCATTGTAACATCCCAAAACTTCAATCCAAGGTTATTAAGATCCAAATCATCAAAATTAGGGTTAACAAAAACTTTTCCAATTAAAATTATTAGAGCATTCATATGTGTGTGCATTTAATTAGGAATTGATTTGAATTTCCATGATTAAGTGATCCATTGCTTGTACAATGATTCTTCGGTGAAATAAACATCATCTAGATCATCCCCAAACAAATCCCAAAGAAAAACAAATCAAAATGAATAAAAGAAAGAAATGGTCATTTGTGCCATTTTAATCAACATGCCTACTTTGGCTATTCCTAGGACTCATTTCTTAACAGAAATAAATTTGGATCTTTGCACCCCTTGCTAGTACATATAGTAGTGTACCAAGGCCCACTTTTTGATCTGCCAAAAACTTTCAAACACTAAATTTAAAAGGCATTTGAAAATTGAATCTAGTGTAGGTATCAAGATCACACTATTTCAAAAACCACTCAAATGAGCTCCATTTTCAAATCCCAAGCAACCACAGATGCTCAAGCATGTGATCAACAACTCCACCAAAATTCAGCCCAAAATTCAACAACTTTTCTCATGCGGCCATTGTGTCGAACACCTTGCACACAAAATCAAATTAGCCTAACTATTACTATTTTTGATCAAATCTTGTCGAGCAATTTGAATTGCATTGATCATTCTTGTCTCCCCTGAGCCCAACCAGACCAAAACCCACCCTAGTTCTAGCCCATGGCGCCAGTACAACGCCGCCCCCACGCCATGCTCGCCGGCCAACGTTGCCAACGCAGCAGCAGACCGCCAGCCCCTCTCTGCCGCTCCAGGAAGCTAGGCGCCACCCTACCGCCGCCCATGGTCCACCCCACGGCCACTGTCAGCCACTGGACCACTCCCCAGCGCCGCCGCCCATTCTCTCTGCGTCGTGCTCAGCGCGCCAGAGCGCGATCTTCGCCAGCACGCAACAGACCACCACTAGACATAAAATCCCGCACGCCGCTCCACCTCGACCCCAGCACCCCGCTAGACATGGTCGTGCGCCGCCGTGCGACCCACAGTCACCGTGCGCCACGTGGAGCACCGCCTCTATCTCCCAGAGCATGGGACGCTCCCGACCAAACGCCACCGCCCCTAGCCGCGCATTAAGCCGTAGAGCACCGCCAGGAGGATGGCCACGGTCCGCCTATGCTGCCCATGCCTATAGCCGCATGTATCAGCATCACCGACGAGCTCGTCGTCGTGCCGCTCGGTCCCCTCGTCGCCCTACAAAAGGAGCCCTCCCCAGCACAAACGACTCACACCATTCTACTCCCCTCTCCTCACTGATCCTTCCCCACCTCTCGCCGGAGCCGCTCGAGCCTGGGTTTAGCCGAAATTTGGCCGGAGGAGCCCCCTGCAGAGGAGGAGAAGGCGTTGTCGATTGCAACCACCCCAAGAGCTGCCACGACCACCCCTGAGTCCGCCGTCGTCCACCAGTTCGTTTGCCCGCCTCGCCATAGTTGCTGGAGCCCTGGTATGCCCCCTGAACACCCCCACTGAGCCGCTAGGGTTAGTTCCCGCCGGCGAACTATTCGCCGGAGACGACACCCCTCAGCCGTAGATCTCCCTTTTAATCCAACGGTCCACATCGCCCCGTACCGCTTCACGTGTAAAGAGCCACTGGTCGGTGGACCCCCCTGTCAGTTGTTCTCTGTGCCGTGGAACGCCACTGGGCCAGCCCGTTTTCCTTCCCGCACGACCCATTTAATTCAAACTTAGATTTTTCAAATTAGGTTTGAACTTAGTTCTATACCTTAGTTTAAAAATCCATTCAGAGATATTTACAAATCCAAATGGAGTGATTCCAATTTTGTTAGAAAGCTACTGAAAAGATCTACCCAAGCCCATTGGATTTAATTCAATTAGAGTTAGAGATCTCTCCTAGTAAAAATAACAAAACAGAAGCTTTTGCACATTCAAACATTTTTATAAAATCAACCAATTTAGCTTTTTAGTTAATTCCAACTCTCAAAATTCACATTTCACCATACCTATCTGAATATGTAATAATATTAAGGTTTACATGCAGTGACTTTGGACTAGTACCAAAATAATGTTATATAGGCATTTCTAGTCACTTTAAATCATTAAATAATAAACTTAAACTTAAGTAAATGTGATCCAACCCTTAAATTACATTCCCACATGTTAGAATATGTGGTGAGGACATGTGTCCACATGATCCCATATTTTAAGTGGTGAATATTAAATATTAGTTAATTTTTTCAATGAGTAGAAATTACTTTTCTTAAATAAAAAGAATGAAGCTAGTTAATAAAACTTGTGATGATAGTAGATCATCAAATGTGTGCCTTAGAGTGCTAATTAGACTAGTTAAGTATTGTTTGGTGATTGTGTACCCCGTATGTATTTAGACGATAGTACCGACCAAGCTTTCGAGGAGGAGGAGTTCTATCAAGAGGAGGAAGAAAACTTCAACCACTGCATTGCACAAGGCAAGCCACCATTAACAATGCAAGCTAACCCTTGCAAGCTAGATAATCTAAGCAAATGCTTTAGGCATGCTTTGGGTTATACCACTTTGACTATTACTTACCCCAAGTATTATTTCCAAGCTTTACTTCCTTTACTTTACCGAAGTCCTTTACTTGTTTTAAAGGTAGCATAAAGAGTATAAAACTTGACCTATCTAGATAACTTTAGATGTCATTCTATGGCATGAGATTGATCCCCTATTTCCACCTTAGTAAACACTCTTAACTTAATAGTTTAGAGTAGATAAAAACTCGAGTCACTTTAGATGGGAACACTTGGTGAAAATGAATTATGAAAACCTTAGAACGATGAGTCATTCTATTGAGATGTTTTGATATGTGTGGAGAAACACAATAGGTTGATGATGAGGAAAATGTTGAGGCCTGAGCCTTAACCTTTTACAAAACTGATGGTTGGATTCGGATGCGATACCATTCCAAATTTACCGTACAACCACAATACCTGAATTGGGTAAGGCTTAGCCGGAAGTTTATATGCATTAGTATTAGTTACCTCGCAAGAGAGGTTTGAGATGAGGCTATCTCTCAATGTTGTCCACCTATGTAGTGCCCAAGATGACAGATGGTTGATACATTGCAAATGTATCTATAATTTTGATGTTCCATGCTTGGTTTTATCCACTTTCTTGTGTTTTGTTCCAAATTTGGAGTACTTTTCATATGATTTCTTGGACTAACCTATTAACAAGAGCCACAGTGCCAGCTGCCTGTTTTCTGCTATTTTTGGTTCTAGGAAATTCAGAAAATGAATATTCTCGGAAGTGGACGGGACAAAAGCCAAAGTGCCTATTTTTCCGGATGTCATCAAGTGCCAGAATACGATATGGTGAGGGGCCAGAGGGCAGCCACACCACCTGGCCACGCGGCCAGGCCTGGCCCGTGCCAGGGGGTGGTGTGGCCAGCCCAGGCACCCCCTCGGCCTCCCCTTCCGACTATAAGATGCCATCGGGACGTAAACCCTAAGTACTCGATCAAAAATCCACGGAAGAGTCTATAGCCGCCGTCATCTCCATCCCTAGATCGGGAGGGATCTGAAGCTCTTACGGGCACCCTGCAGGAGAGGGGATTTCACCCTGGAGGCCTTCTTCATCACCATGCAAGCCTCCGGTGTGATGCGTGAGTAGTTCATCCTTGGACTACGGATCCATGTAGTAGCTAGATGGCTGGTTCTCCTCCTTTGTGCTTTCATGTCTAGATCTTATGAGCTCCGTTCATGATCAAGATCATCTATTTGTAATTCTGCATGTTGTGTTTGCGGGGATCCGATGGATATTGAGATGCTATTTCAGATTGATTATTGATTCTATCATGTCTTTGTTATTTGTGATCTTTCATGCTTTCCGTTGTTAGTAGCTATCTTGGCCAAGTAGATGCTAGCAACTCCAAGAGTTAGTATTTATGCTCGATAGTGGGTTCATGCCTCTGGTAATCTGGGGAAGTGACAGAAATATCTAAGGTACTAGATGTGGTGTTGCTACTAGGGAGAAAACAACAATCATGTGTTCATAGAACAATCATATTGTTTACTTTACACACAGTTCGTAAAGCAATAATCTATTGCTTGCAACTTAATACTGGAGGGGGTTCGGATGATAACCTGAAGGTGGATTATTAGTCATAGATGCAGTTGGATGGCGGTCTATGTATAACGTTGTAATGCCCAATCAAGTCTCAAAGGAGTCAAGATGATTAGTATATGCATGTATTGCTTTCTCGATGTTTGTCAATTGCCCCGCTGTAATTTGTTCACCTAGCATGTTATCTATATTAAGGAGAGCCACCTCTAGTGAACTATGGATCCCGGTCCTTGTCTTTTACATTCAATCTACAATCTTTTACTTCTTTGTGTTTACTTTCTGCAAACTTTTACTTCTTTCCATTCGATACGTTTAATCCTTTGTTTTCCGCAAAACATGGTGAGATTGACAACCTCATCGCAAGTTGGGGACAAAGTTCTGTGGTTGTGTTGTGCAGGTCTCCACATTGCTACTAGCCCCGGTAGTGCGCCCTGCCAAAGCTCAGCTAGTAACACCTTTGGGGTGTTTCCTTGCTCCTACTGGTTCGATTAAACCTTGGTTTCATAACTGAGGGAAACTTGCTGCTGTGCTCATCATACCTTCCTCTTGGGGTTCCCAATGAGCTCTACATCATCATTGCTCCAGCATTTTTCTGGGGCCATACTCAGAGCCATCAAGCATTTTTCTGGCGCCGTTGCCGGGGAGTCAAGGACATCTTCACAAGGGGAGTCCCTCATAACCAATCTCTTTACTTTGTTATTTTTGTTTTGCTTAGTTTTTTTGCTTTGTTTGCTTGTTTTCTTTATCAAAAACACACAAAAAAATAGTTTTACTTGTTTGCTTTCTTATTTGAAAACACACAAAAATGACTACTCTTGAAAACACTAAGTTGTGTGACTTCGCTAGCACCAACAACAATGATTTTATGAGCACACATATTGCTCCACATGTTCCTGGAGCTACTTTCTTTGAGATAAAACTTGCTTTGCTCAATCTTGTTATGAGAGAACAATTTTCTGGTATTGGTAATGAAGATGCTGCTTCCCATCTAAATAACTTTGTTGAACTTTGTGAGATGCAAAAGCATAGGGACATAGATGGTGATATTATTAAGCTGAAATTGTTTCCTTTATCTTTGAGAGGAAAAGCTAAAGAATGGTTGAATTCCTTAACTAGGAATAGTATTGATTCTTGACTAAATGCAAAGATCATTTCATTGGAAAATACTATCCTCCTGCTAAGATTATATCTATGAGAAGTGAAATAATGAAGTTTAAACAACTTGATAATGAACATGTTGCTCAAGCTTGGGAAAGAATGAAAACTTTGGTAAAGAATTGTCCCACTCTTGGACTGACTGCTTGGATGATCATCCAAACTTTTTATGCAGGATTGAACTATTCTTCAAGGAACCTATTGGATTATGCTGCTGGAGGTACCTTTATGACCATCACTTTGGGTGCTGCAACAAAACTTCTGGACAATATGATGGTTAATTATTCTGAATAGCATACTGAGAGAGCTCCACAAGGTAGGAAGGTAAATTCTATTGAGGAAACCTCCTCCTTGAGTGATAAGATTGATATTATTATGTCTATGCTTGTTAATGGGAAAGCCCATATTGATCCAAATAATGTTCCTTTAGCCTCTTTGGTTGCTCAAGAAGAGCAAGTTGATGTGAACTTCATAAGAAATAACAATTTTGGCAACAATGCTTATGGTAATAATGCTTATAGGAACAATTTTGGTAACAACAATTATAAGCCATATCCTCCCAACAATGGTAATGCTTATGGAAATTCTTACAACAATAATAAGAGTGCTCCCTCTAAACTTGAAGTTATGCTTAAAGAGTTTATTAGTAAACAAACTGCTTTCAATAAAACTATTGAGGAAAAACTCTCTAATGCTAAAAGAAATATATCATCTTTGTCTGAAGCTCAATCTTCATTGATTAATAAAATGGCTGCTAAACCTGAAACAAATGAGAATCCCTTTGCAGCTACTAATGCTATACAAGTAAGAATTGATGAAAATGTTAGACTATTAGCTGAATTACATGCTAAGTGGGAAAGAGAAGATGAAATTGCTAGAAACATTAGTGTTTCTACTATTACCACCACTAGTGTTGAGGCTAGTAATAGTTCTACTACTTTAGATGATAAATTTGATTTTGATATTGATGGTTGCAACATCTTTGAAGTTATTAAGTTCCTACAAAAGCTTGCTAAAAGTCCTAATGCTAGTGCAATAAACATGGCCTTTACAAAACACATTACTGATACTCTCATAAAGATTCAAGAAGTAAAGATGAAACATAAAGCTTCTATTCCTATAAAACAAGAAGATGGTTGGGAACCCATCATTAATATGAAAGTGAATGACTTTGATTTCGAAGCTTTATGTGATCTTGATAGTAGTGTTTCTATTATGCCTAGAAGGATTTATGATATGCTTGATTTGCCTCCACTTGAAGATTGTTATTTGAATGTCCCACTTGATGATAATGCTAAAAAGAAACTCATGAGGAGTCTTAATGATGTTTTTATTATGGTTAACAATGCCTATGTCCCCGTTGATTTCTATGTTTTGGATGTCGAATGCAATGCTTCTTGTCCTATTACTTTGGGAAGACCTTTTCTTAAAACTGTTGGTGCCATCATTGATATGAAAGAAGGCACCAGTAAATATCAACTCCCACTCAAGAAAGGTATAGAACACTTCCCTAAAAAGAGAGAAAAGATTTCTTTTTCTTCTCCTATGAAAACAAAATTTGGTCTTAATGCTTCTTCATTTGAGAACACTTGATTCTTTCTTGCTTCTTATGCCTAACTTAAAGGCATTAAAGAAAAGTACTTATTGGGAGATAACCCAAATTTTTTAGATAAGCCTTGGAAGTTATTACTTCAGTAATAACCGCTCATTATCCTTTTTATTTGCTTTTTGTGCCAAGAGTAACCACTAATGAGAGAGAATTAATGATTGGGAAAGTTGATGTCCCAAAACAGATTTCTGTGCTTCACTGTAAAAATTCGTGTAAAATCTCTGAACGTATTTTTGAGGCGCGAATTTTTGTACTTCTGCCCCAGGTTGTTATCTAACTTTCATTAGTTCAACACTTTCTTATTTGAGCAACATAAGGTTTTCGAAAAAAATCGTCTTTACCTGCTGGTCTGTTTTGACAGATTTCTGCCATTTTTTGCATTTGCTTCTTGTTGGTTCCTTCTTGAGTTCTTTTGGGGAATTGAGCTTTTTGAGGGAAGTGATACAGTATCTAGTGTTCTTATGGAAGTTTATTTGGTGTTAGTACTTAACCTTAAGACTTATTTATCTTGAGTGCACTAATGTTGCTAATAAAGATTGTGTGAAGTTTTGTATGAAGGAAAATTTTCAGGTGTATGGAAGGAATAAGTAATGAGATGAAGGATGGACTAAAGATCAACCTTGGGGATGCCACGCGTGTCACCCCAAGAAATATCCAAGAAGTACAAGTGTCAAAGCTTGGGGATGCCCAAGGCATCCCCTTCTTCATCAATAAAAATCTCAGGTTTCTTCCAAACGCTTCATTTTTATTGTTTCATGCACAGTTGTGTTTTTCTTGGAGCGTCTTCTTTTTTGTTTTCGTTTTGTTTTTTCGTTTGCTTTGGTTTGATTAGTTTTCTGAATAAATTGGTTGGACCCCCTCTTTCATACATTGGTTCGCAAATAGTTTGGTTTGGTTTGGAAAAGAGTAGGAAAGTTCATGCTTTTGTGGTAAAAAGAGCTTGTTTTTGACTGTGGCATATGCTTTGTCATGCCATGCTTGATATCGTTTTGGATTTATGCTTAGTATTCTTTGCTGTAGCATGACTTGTTATAAACAATTGAGATTGCTTAATGTGCCTTGGATGAATCATGCGTTGTTTTAGCATATTAAAGCATAGTATAGTGGTATTCTCCTTTGATGCTTTATTTGGGTTGACTTGGCGCATGCTCACACCATGTTATGACTATCTCAAGTCACCATAGCCTTTATGATCCTTTAGTTTTCAACTTGTAGTATCACTTTATGCTTTGATCAATGATGTTTTGTCGCTCTGCATGATTATGGCCATTATTGCTCTCTTAGTTTGTCGCTCCCAGTCTTTTGCTAGCCTCCACAACAAAGTATGAGTTCCACTCATACATCCAACTCCCTAAACCAAGTTATTCCAAAGATCCCACCATACCTACCTACTAGCTTATGCTATTCCAAGTATATTCATGCTTTTGTTTACCTTCCAAATTAAACTTGTTATGAGAAAACTAGTGATTAAAGCTCTCACGAACTTGATGGCACACTTTACTTTTCTTGCCCTTAATAAACTTGAACCATTGTGTCTTCTATGTTGTATATGCTTGCACTTATTTGTTGGGAATTAGGAGAACCATGCTTTCATGGGGAACGCTTTCAACATTTCACTTGGTACTTGTACCTAGTTGATATCATGCTCTTTTGTATATGGATGTCGTCGGTGTGAAATGAAAGGGGAGCTTGTAAGTCCATGGAGTTATGTATATGTGTTAGAGAAACGCCTGGGCCGCTGGTCTAATCCATGCTGACATGGTGGAAACCTGCAGTGTAACCATAATGAGCTGTCTATGAAGCATTCTTCTTATAAAAAAAGAGTCCTGTATTGAAGAAAAAAAGATAAAAGAAAAAAAAGAGATACTATGAAAAGAGGAAAGAGAGAGAAAAAAAGCACCATATTCCCATGGTAAATAAGAAGAATGTTGAGATGCTCGTTGTCTGCTTGCCTTGTCATTTTGATATGGGGATTCTTCCGTATCATCGGGCAAGGGGTACCCCATTGGCGGTTCTCAATGATACACATGTACTTAAAATGACAAGAACTTACCGATGACTAAACTTGAGTAGCATGAGGAGCGGCCCTCGTATACAAGGGACATGAGATTTTTGACTTATACTTCGTCAAGCATGTACACCATAGTTTGTTCACTTTAACCTTAATCACTTCAAGATGCTTATGATAGGGGCAATGAGAGCTGAAAGCTATTATACCATAATTTTTGGAAGCTCTTTATGAGACTTGAATCCCTAGTTCCTTTTACAAAGGCCTTTCTTCCACCATTATATTGAGTCTCCACCTTCTATCTTTATGCACTTACTTTGAGAGCATAGTGGCCATTCTTAGTTCTATGTGCATTGTCCCAAGCCTAGTTGATTGATGCATACTTTGATATTGCTTGTTTTAAACTATTGTATCTAGTCACTCTTATGAACTTTGAAGGTGTCCTATGCATTTATATTTGCTACTCTATTGAGGGACAAGTTGAATACTATTATGCTATGTTTTCTTTATGTGAAACAAACAAACGTCTTGCAAAGCATTGTTATTCATGAATCTTTTGTTTGTGCCTTTTCATGTAGCATCATAGTTTCTTTGTCTTATTGCTAGAACTTTGTCTTTCATGTTATGATTGAAGTACTATGATCCCAGCTTTGAATGTTTTACAAATACTTTGATCAAGTCTTTGATGGTGCATGTCACCTCAAAAATTATTCTTTCTTTTTATCACTTACCTACTCGAGGACGAGCAGGAGTTAAGCTTGGGGGTGTTGATACATTGCAAATGTATCTATAATTTTTGATGTTCCATGCTTGATTTTATCCACTTTCTTGTGTTTTGATCCAACTTTGGAGTACTTCTCATATGATTTCTTGGACTAACCTATTAACAAGAGCCATAGTGCCAGCTGCCTGTTTTCTGCTGTTTTTAGTTCCAGGAAAGTCAGAAAATGAATATTCTCGGAATTGGACGGGACAAAAGCCAAAGTGCCTATTTTTCCGGATGTCATCAAGTGCCAGAATACGAGACGGAGAGGGGCCAGAGGGCAGCCACACCACATGGCCGCGCGGCCAGGCCTGGCCCGCGCTAGGGGGTGGTGTGGCCAGCCCAGGCACCCCCTCGGCCTCCCCTTCCGACTATAAGATGCCATCGGGACGTAAACCCTAAGTACTCGATCAAAAATCCACGGAAGAGTCTATAGCCGCCGTCATCTCCATCCCTAGATCGGGAGGGATCTGAAGCTCTTACGGGCACCCTGCAGGAGAGGGGATTTCACCCTGGAGGCCTTCTTCATCACCATGCAAGCCTCCGGTGTGATGCGTGAGTAGTTCATCCTTGGACTACGGATCCATGTAGTAGCTAGATGGCTGGTTCTCCTCCTTTGTGCTTTCATGTCTAGATCTTGTGAGCTCCGTTCATGATCAAGATCATATATTTGTAATTCTGCATGTTGTGTTTGCGGGGATCCGATGGATATTGAGATGCTATTTCAGATTGATTATTGATTCTATCATGTCTTTGTTATTTGTGATCTTGCATGCTTTCCGTTGTTTCTTGGCAAAGTAGATGCTAGCAACTCCAAGAGTTAGTATTTATGCTCGATAGTGGGTTCATGCCTCTGGTAATCTGGGGAAGTGACAGAAATATCTAAGGTACTAGATGTAATGTTGCTACTAGGGAGAAAACAACAATCCTTTGTTCATAGAACAATCGTATTGTTTACTTTACACGCAGTTCGTAAAGCAATAATCTGTTGCTTGCAACTTAATACTAGAGGGGGTTCGGATGATAACCTGGAGGTGGATTATTAGTCATAGATGCAGTTGGATGGCGGTCTATGTATAACGTTGTAATGCCCAATCAAGTCTCAAAGGAGTCAAGATGATTAGTATATGCATGTATTGCTTTCTCGATGTTTGTCAATTGCCCCGCTGTAATTTGTTCACCTAGCATGTTATCTATCTTAAGGAGAGCCACCTCTAGTGAACTATGGATCCCGGCCCTTGTCTTTTACATTCAATCTAAAATATTTTACTACTTTGTGTTTACTTTCTGCAAACTTTTACTTCTTTCCATTCGATACGTTTAATCCTTTGTTTTCCGCAAAACACGGTGAGATTGACAACCTCATCGCAAGTTGGGGACAAAGTTATGTGGTTGTGTTGTGCAGGTCTCCACGTTGCTACTAGCACCGGTTGTGCGCCCTGCCAAAGCTCAGGTAGTAACACCTTTGGGGTGTTTCCTTGCTCCTACTCGTTCGATTAAACCTTGGTTTCATAACTGAGGGAAACTTGGTGCTGTGCTCATCATACCTTCCTCTTGGGGTTCCCAACGAGCTCTACATCATCATTGCTCCAGCATTTTTCTCGGCGCCATACTCAGAGCCATCAATGGTCATGGTTGGGAGGCCATGCTCATAGGAGAGGTGCTTATACTAGGGTGTGCAAAGGAAAGGTTATGTTTGATTATCTGCATACTAAGTATGATGATTCAGGGTTATCCCTGACAGATGTATCGAATCTTGTGGTGAAAGTGTACCACCTCTGCAGAGTGTCAAACTATTCGAATAGCCGCATTCGCGGTTATGGACAGTTGGAATGGCCATACTGTTTCGTTGTCAGATATTTTCAAAATGACTTATGAAAGGATTGATGAATATTGACTTGACCACAACAGGGTTGTGTTTATGACAATAGCTTCCCAACTTAAGTGATTCTAGAACTTTATTTTATCTTTATTTGCTTCTGACTCAGCTTAGGTTTCAAATTTAACTTGATAGTTAAACTTAGAGTTAGCACTTTAACTTAGAACTCTACTACTTGTTAGTGGTAGTTTGCGAGTACTTAAAGAGTACTCATGGCTTTTGTCCCTGGCTATTCTCATGGCCAGACTATGAAGGAGACTACCAAGATGATGGCCAACAGGACGGCTATGATAACTAGGACTATCTGCCTTTGTCAGCATTGCCTGTGCCCCTGAAGATGGACCCCATCGCTATGCTTATCTTTTATTCCGCTGCTTGTTGTATTAAGACTGGATCATGAGATCCTTATTTGTGTAATATCTTATGTATGGTTTGTAATGGATGATGTACTGTGATATCCAATCTGTTATGTCTCGCAAAAATGGTAATCTTGGGATTGCGATGGATGACATAACAGGCATCTGGGATTAAAAATCCGGGTGTTGACAGCCATCCTCGACATCAAACGCCTGACATGCCTGAAGGACATACAAAGGCTCACAGGCTGCATTTCAGCAGTAAGCCGGTTCATCGGCCGACTTGGTGAGAAGGTTATGTCGCTCTACAAGTTGCTCAAGAAGGCGGACAAATTCACATGGACGGACGAGGCTGATGCAACACTTCAGGAGTTGAAGAGAATACTCTCCTCCCCACCTATACTTGCAGCATTGGTGCCAAGGGAGCCTATGTTGGTATACATGGCGGCGACCAACCGAGTAATCATCATCGTCATCGTGGTGGAGCGCAAGGAACCAACACACGAATATGGAGTTTAGCGACCCGTTTACTATGTGAGCGAGGTCTTGACGGAATCTAAGCAGCATTACCCGCACTACCAGAAGATGGCTTATGGAGTTTTCCTTACTTCACGTAAGCTAAGGCATTATTTTCAGGAGCACCCCATCACAGTAGTGAGCAAAGCTCCACTGTCTGACATCATCAACAATAGCGATGCTATAGGGAGAGTGGCGAAGTGGGCATTGAACTTGCCGCCTTTGACATCACCTACAAGCGACGCGATGCTATCAAATCACAAGTATTGGCGGATTTTCTTGCAGATTGGACAGAGCTGCCGGAAGACACTCCTATGCCAGAACCAGAGTATTGGGTCATGCACTTTGACGGATCCAAGTTACTCAATGGGTCGGGGGCTGGTGTATTATTACAACCACCAACAGGAGAGAAGTTGCAATACGTCATGCAGATCCACTTCAACGCTACAAATAACATGGTGGAGTACGAGGCCCTCATTCACGGACTTTGCGTAGCCAAGGATATTGGCATCAAGCGCATAGTTTGCTGTGGAGATTCCAATTTGGTTGCCCAGCAAGTAGCTGGCACCTGGAACGCGTGGAACCCTATGATGGCGGCATATCGAGACAAAGTAGACGAAATAGCCAAGTGCTTTGATGGCTACGAAGTCAAGTACGTCAAAAGGAAGGATAATGGGGCGGCAGATCTACTGTCAAAGCTTGGATCAGCCCGTCGACCAATTCCGCCAGGCGTTTTCCTGGAGCATTTACGGACTCCATCCGTGAAAGGAGCGGACCCCGACAACCCAGATAGAGTGGACTCATTTGTTAATGTAGTAACAGTGACCCCTTCGGCTTAGATGAAGCCGTTCATGGATTATCTAGAAGACGGAACTTTGCCCGCCAACAAAGTCAAAAGCCGGCAAATAGTACGCAGAGCAAAAGGTTACGTCATCATTGATGGCCGGTTATACAAAAGAAGTACCACAGGAGTCTTTCTACGGTGCGTCTCCCAGTAGCAAGGTATTGAAATCCTTAGAGAAATACATCTCGGAGATTGCGGGCATCACGCCGCTCCCCGATCATTGGTGGCCAAGGCCTTCCGACAAGGATTCTACTGGATAACTGCCAAGGCGGACGCTGACAAGTTGGTACAAACATGCCTTGGGTGTCAGTTTTATGCAAGACAACCAAATGTTCGAGCTGAAGAATTGCGAACAATACCAATAGCTTGGCCGTTTGCAGTCTGAGGGCTGGACATGGTAGAACCCTTTGTAGACAGCACCCTGTGGATTCACACAGTTGCTAGTAGCAGTGGATAAATTCACAAAATGGATTGAAGCTAAACCCATTAGAAATCTTGATGGGGCGACAGCCCTAAAGTTTGTCCAGGATATAGTGGTGAGATTTGGTCTCCCACATAGCATCATCACCAACAATGGCAGAAATTTATCTCTCGGAGAAGTTGAGGAGTACTGTCATGAGAAAGGCATCCACCTTGACCTAGCATCTGTGGCACATCCACAGTCAAATGGACAAGTTGAAAGGGCCAATGGACTAATTCTGCACGGAATCAAGCCACGCTTGGAGGCACCACTACATAGAGCAGCAGGAGTCTGGGCAGAGGAAGTACCATCTGTTTTGTGGAGTTTACGAACAACACCTAACAGATCTACCGGCTTGACTCCTGTCTTCATGGTTTATGGAGCATAAGCAGTTCTTCCATCCGGCATCCTCCACGATGCACCAAGAGTTTCCGCCTACAAGGAGGATGACACTGAAGAATCCAGACAGCTATCTGTGGACCTACTTGAAGAAGAGCACGTGCTGGCATGCCAGAGATCTGCCGTCTACCAACAGAAGCTGCACGGCTACCATAGTTTCCGTGTAAAGCATCGCTCATTTAAAGAAGGGATCTGGTGCTTAGACTCAAGCAGGAAAAATCACACAAATTATCCCCGCCTTGGGAAGGACCATTCATCATAAGCAAAGCATTGCTCAATGGTTCCTATTACCTTGTCGACATTCGCGAGTTGAAAGATGGGCCAAAAAATCGCAAACACAAGCAACGTGAGTCCGATGATGATTACCCAGAGATAGATCGCCCATGTAACATAGCATAGCTATGTCCCTTTTACACTTAGTACATTTATATTATGTAATAAGTTTCTTATATGATCAATGAAACAAAGCATTTGGTTCACTCATATTCTCTGAGTCTTTTATCTCCTTTAGTTGTTCATTTTTGGATCATATAAACCCTTTATGCGCAAGGTTGCTTTTGCCCTTGTGAAAATTCCGCCTACGGGCATTAGCTTAAGTTTTCTGGTCTACACGTTTTCTGAAGTTTTTATGTGGATTCCAAAGTAGTGACTTTTCAGCATTCAAAGCCGGAAATTTTTGTTCTTAGGTTCTGGACGGTGCTATTAAGCATCATCACCTAAGAGCATAGTTCTATGCTGAGAGTCTTCCGTCTCACGAAAGGTCAAGCATACGAACCAGAATAATGGATAAGCCAGAACTTGCTTAAAAAATATATACACATGTTGGAAATAGATAAGTTGCAGGAGGCTTGAGTACAAGTTTTCCGCCTTAGACAAACATAAGTTTTTTCCGCATATATTCTGTAGATACACATTTAATACAAATATTGTTTTTCATGGCTCTGTTGCAGGGGGCTTCGTGGTGGCATCATCAGGAGAGCCAGGCCGGGAGAGCTTGTCAAACTCGGAAGGAGAGGGGCTAGACTCAGATGAATTCACGTCATCATCCAGAATCTCGGCAGGCACAAAGACATCTGCCTTGACCATCTTGGCAACCCTGGTGTCGAAGCCGGCGAGAGAATTCCAAATAGCATCGCTATCGATATCTCGACCTTCCTCGTCTATCTTGGGAAAGCAGAGGTCACCAGGTCGATGTCAGCATTATGATACTGCGCCTTGACTAAGGACAAGGTCATCCTTGCACTAGCCCGGACGCAAGAGGCTTTCCAGTCCTTGACTTTCTCGGGGGCTCGGCGCGGGATTTCCGCGAACTTAGTTGTTGAGTCTGCCGCCTTGATATTAATACCTAGAGGTTGAGCTATCTCCTTGGCTTGGGTGATGGCGGTGCTGACGAAGTTTCCGGCAAGAATCATGCGTTCCTTGGAACTTGGAGCACCCTCACCCAAGTTGGCTAGCCAATGGGAGTTGTGGTTTTCACAAGACACAAGGACCATGAGTACAAACAAGTAAAATGGTTGTCCAACTTACAAAAAATACCAAGACGGAGAAAGGTTACCGAAGATGCTCGTTTCCTCTTGCATGCATGTCTCCGCCAAGACACCGCGCTCCTTCTGGACTAACTTGAACATCTCAAGACTCCTACATTTTGCTCTTTGGCAGCTTGGTTCTGGTCTTTGAGTTGTGCAATCTCATCCTTCAGGCGCTGCATCTCGACATCCGCAAACTCTTGCATAGCCTTTATCGTTGCCTCATGGCCCTTGACAGCATCAGCCAGGTCCTTCTTCAAGATCTTATTTTCATCATCAAGCTCCTAGATATGCTTGGATTGCTCGACGATGCTCTTGGCCTTAGCAATGGCTTCTATAAGACAGAAATCAGAAAGTGCTATCAGAAGACGGAAAAAATGACACAATGGGAAAGCAAGGAGCTGTCGTAGGAAACAGACTCTGGCTATTTTTGATATGTTCCTTCAGGAATTTGGTTTTACCCTGTTCAAGGTCCATCTCCTTCCGAAGAGCAGCAAATCTCTCATTGTCGGCTATCGTCCGTTTATTCTCATTCTGCACATGATATAGGCATGCTTAGTTTCTCTAGAGCTTCTAGTCGGAACTATTCAGTTTCAACTAAACGCTCGGGGGCTATAGTACACGATTTTAAAGTAAGCTAGTTTTTCTAAGAGCATCTAGTCGGAACTTTGCAGTTTCAACTAAACGCTCGGGGGCTACACGGACAAGTTCTACGCTTAGTTCTCTAGAGCACTCAGGCCAATAACTATTGACTTATCCGCCTAAGAGCTCGGGGGCTACAGTGGGATATACTACACAAAGTAAAGCAAGTGAAGTTCAAAAAACTTACGATGGCAATGATCCTAAGATTGTTGTCTAGATGAGCGTAGGAATCATGAAAGGTCCGAGCATTCTTATAGATTGCGTCGGCCTACTTGATGATATCATCTAGGCTCAACGTCGGAGGAGTCGCAGCCAATGGAGAGGTCGAAGCCGGAGGCATGGATGAAGCCCTAGCTGCCTCCTGCACCTACAAGGCAGTAGATGGCGCGGAGGCTCCTGCCTCAATCGTAGCTTCCACGTCCACCTCTTCCACTTCCTTCCCCTTCTCGGTGGCATCCTTAGCCGGAGCTTCAGCCACTTTAGAAGAGGTGCTCTCCTGCATCGCCTGGCCGCTGGGAGCAACATCTGCCTCGACAGAGCCTGAGACATCAAGGTTTGTATTGATATCTATCTCCATGGCGGAGGTCTCAGGGATGACAGGAGATGACGGCCTAGCGGGGCCAGCAAAGGGAATGGCGGCAGGAGTAGGGGGAGCGGTGGCGGGAGAGGGCTTGGCGGACGGACCCTTGGTCAACATGTCACGAATGTTTTTTGACCCTCCAACATCTTTGGAGGATCGCTTCAAACTAACACCGGCTTTCCTCCTGAAACGTACAAGGTATAAGTACAAGAGTTGAAAAAAAGGTATAGGCTGAAAAAGCACAAGCCGGAGAATGAAGATACTTACTCCACGGCAGGAGCCTTGGTGAGGGAAATGCCGGTGGACTTCTTCTTCTTCTCCGCCTCTAAGGCGGAAGTGGATTGTTTGGAGACTCCACTCTCCATTTTCTTCTTCTTGGCCTTGGCAGCAGCGGTAGAGGTGGAGCTCTTCCGCTTTCGCGCTGTCGGAGCTGGTTGATCCTTGGAGGCGTCATCGTTGGACACCACCTGGATATCCTTCAGCTTAGGATCATATACCTGGGAGGCCATTTGATCTGCCGCCAAGGTCTCTAGCTGAGATACATGGCAATGTTAGATGCACAACTTCAAGTCAGAAAAAACCTTAAGAGTATATAATGAGCAACAAAGGAAACAGAAGCTACCTCTGGGCATGTGCCGCAGTCGAACATGTCGAATGTGATCTTGAAGCCACGCTTCTTGTCCTTCACCTTGACGATATTCTTTAGCCGGAGCTTGATGGAGTCAGTAGAGAAGTTATCCTGCGAAATTCGCATGGGATCCCTCCTGTCTTGGCTATATTTGCACATCAGCTGGGCACGGTGCTGCAGAGGCTGGATCCACCTAACATACCAGCACATGGCAAGATCCAGGCCCGTTAGACCTCCGTCTACGAGCCATTCGATCCGCCTTACGGCACGATTGGCTTCATCATCAGAGGGAAGAGAGGCTGGGGTCCACCATGTAGGCACTTCAGCCACAGCTCCATTGACAAAGTCGGGGTAAGTCTTAAGACGGTCTGGCAGAGATATATCTAGCCCGTAGAAATACGTACGCTGTCAGTTCTTGCAAGACTCATGCCCCACGATGTCGAGGAAGCACCGGCTAGGTCGGATCTTGAAGCTAATGGTTCTGCAGATCCGCAGTTCATCCTTGGACTCTATAGACTCTCTCTTTACGGTAAAGAAATATACAAACAGATCTAATCTAGGTTTGATTCCTAGATATCCTTCGCACAAAGCTACAAAGTTGCTAAGGACTAGGATGCTGTTGGGAGAGAGGTTGTGGGGAAGTATCCGGAAGTGTCGAAGGACATCCAGGAAGAAGTCGGAGACTGGCAGGCTTACGCCACGTACCAGCTGAGATTTGAGGTACACTTTCTCTCCGGCTTGGGGGGAAGGGACCACCTTGCCTACCGGCGCCGCACGCCAGACAAACTTCTCTGCCGCAGGGAGATAGCCCTCATCGATCAGCTCTTGGAGATCTTCGGCGGAGAGATCAGAACCTCTCCACACCCCCTTATGGGAGTCGCTTTCTTCTTCAGCGGCTTCGGGCGCCACTCGTTTTTGGTCATCGCCGGCGGATTCCGTCACGGCAGAGACGGGGACGACCACCCCCTCCGGCGGAACAAAAACTCCCTGGGATGGCTCTGTCGTAGCCTCGGGAATCACCGTTGTGGAAGGAGTAGAGCTGCTGGAGGCCATTACGACGACGAGCGTGTGGAGGAAGAAAGATTTTTGGCTTCGTAGGGGAGCTCGAACGTCGTGCGGCTGGAGGAAGACGAAGACTGGGAGCAAATGCGGGTAAAAAGAAATAAATTGACCGCGGTGGAAATATATAAGCCTCGCGTCAAGATTCGTGCAAAAAGATCTAATGGATGAAATGTTGCCGACATGGAAGTGAACGTGCGCGGTAATTTCGCCACGTCCTCCGTATTTTGCCGCTCTGCCGTTTCGAATTCCGCGCACGTGAAAATATCTAATGATTAATTCTTTGCTTCTGTGAGTTTCGAGGTAGCGTAGGTTGTACCCTACGTCATCCTCCTGACAGTTGCAGAGAAGGGTCACATCCGAAGATTCCATCGAAGGCGGTGATCGTCCGACTCTAGAAACGAAGACTCAAGAAATCTCCGGCTACATTATGAAGCCGGAGAGGATTGCAGGGTTCTTTGGGAGACCTTTGAGATATTGCTTGACAAATTGCCGACATCACTTAGACGGGATATTCAGAGATCAACGAGCAAGATGGCGCAAGATTTTAAAATCCTCTGGGGGCTACTGTTGGGAATATGCTATATGGATATCCTCATAGGATGTCACCAATCCGCCTAACCCATGTGGCCCATAGTTTGTAGTAAGTCCTATGGCCTGCTGGGTGGCCCGGTTAGACGGATCTTGAAGGGACGCCCATGCCAGATAAAGGAAGACTACGAGGAGTCACCGACATACTCGGAGCCTTGGAGCATAAGACACAGAAGACTAGTTCGTGTAGGTGTAGGACTCTTTACCTTGTCCGGCAAGGACCTTTCCCTGTAAACCCTAGGTCTTGGCGCTTTTATAAGCCGGCATGCGGGAGCCTTTAGGACATAACACAATAGATTGCAGCGGACAACGCGCAACACCTTGCACAGCGAACCTATCTCTGTAACTCTGCGTATTGCCATTATAGTAATTTATAGCAGGAGTAGAGTTCCGCCACCGTTGTGGGACTTGAACTTGGGTAAGCTGTGTTACCTCGTACCCACCAACTCTCTGCCTTACCCCATATCTCTAAACACGCACTGTGAGAACCCCTCCATGGCGTACTCGTCAGCAATACCACGACACTCTGTTCATAATATATGCCTTTTTAGCTAGCTAATACATCTTGCTAAAAAGGCTAGTAGTCTACTTTCTTTAGATTTCCTGCAAGTGCTTTCTTTAAATACTGTGGTTTCACGACATCCGCCTAAAACCTGTTTCTTTTATGGTAGTAGGCCAATTGCTCTAGGAAGCTGTTTGACAATGTACTACTATGTGAGCCACACATTATGCTTGCTAGATTTGCTGATAAGGTCGCATCCATTTTGACTATATTTTGCCTTCGCTTTCGGGCTAGCTGATGAATAGATGTATCACAGAGCAGTGTTAAGCGATGGTTTCTAGGATGAAAGTGAATGGTGATAACCTGAGGTCATTCACAAATTGCAAAATGCTCCACAGGTTTTGCATCTATGTGTACCATTATGATAGAACAAAAGGCAGACAACGTCACAAAATAAACTGTTTGCTGAGTGTACAAAATAAACCATTTGCTGAGTGTACCGTGCTGGCCGCGTCATGTCAGAACACAATACTGGTGGCGCGGCGAAGCGCTCATTTTCATCCAATTACCATTAACTTGGACAATAAATGATGAATTTGACGAAAGCAAACTAAAACTGCCGAAGAGAGATAATGCTTAGTATCTGTTCATGCAGACACTCACTGGATTAGCCTGATTTATTTTAGACTACAGTAGAAGGTGATCAATCTAGTGCATGTTACTCTTTATGTAAGCAACAATATAACTAATCTAGATAGGAGCCGGTCAAGTCCTTAGTTGTTTCGTGTGCTTCATGATGTCATGTATGTGGTTACAGAAATCAGCATTATTAGAAGGGTAATACTTGTGAGTTCAGGTCTGTGATATACTAAGCCTTTGGATAATTTTGTTTGGATATGGAACTGATGATACCTATGTTCTTTCATTTCCTAGATTCTGCTGCATTCTTTTTGGAATGCTGTTTGAGAATAAAAAATGTGAATGGCACATGCGATATTTGGTATTTTCTCCATTTGACCCGAAAAGGTTGGCGCAGATTTGTCAAAATTTGAACGTACCTAGGCACTATTTATTATATAGATTTATCAAATTCAGGAACGTTCGTACTCTTTATTGTGTCGTTTGGCACTCTGAAGTTCAAGTTCTCTAGCTGGAAGATCTACCCTCTCTCCACCGTGGCGTGTAAAAATTGCATTGATGAGAAACTAAATGAAGCACCGTAAGATTAGTTGTGTTTTGGTTGAGGGGTGACGACAGGTTGTGACCGGTGGCATGGGCGTACTTTCGTTAGACTGAATGCCTACCACGATGGCTCGCAGGATACTCGGACTTGTCAGGATTATTCATACTAGATTTAGGGGTACGCCTTGGCGCACGACCCCGTTAAATCTGAATCAGTTTAGCGTTCATAGGCGAAAAATAATAATATGTTTGGATGACCGTAGCGCCGAGTCTCAAATTTGATAGGCGGTTTTAAATGAGAATATAATTTAATGATGATATGAACAAATTCAAAAATATATGTTGATATTTAGGAGAGCTGAATTTTTGTTGATGACCTAACCTATGAAATGGTTAATGCTAACGTTGCGGGTTTTTTATTTAAACAAATTTATAGTTATTAAGAACTAAAATAACACCATATATAAATTCAGAATATAAAAAGGATAATAAGGGGGAATGGATTTGTCACCTTGAATGAATAACATAAATCTTCATCCCATTTTAGCAAGATATTGCAAACAGTTTCCATTTATGAGCTTCTACTTTCCACCACGGTATGATTTGAACGCTACCTTGTTTAATCTTTACTGTAAAAGTTTGAAGGTTCTTAGTACAATGGTTCATTGCGCCTTTATCATGCCTCGCAATTGGTATCTCTTCCTACTAAAGTGGTTTACAATTTTGGACCACATGGGCTATGCTCAGATAAAATGCACCCGCCCCACCGCCGGTTCCAGTCCCTCCTTCGGACGGAGAGGAAGAGGAGGAGATCCAGAAAGATGACCTAGACATGGACCACTCGGAGGATGAGGAAGAAGAGGAGGGCCGACAACCATCACCGACAATTGCAGAGCATGCCACCATCATTGACTCGTTTGAAACCGGTCGTGAGCGACAATTAGGGCGATGACACATGAGGAGACCAATATGGCCATTCAGCACCACGTGATAGAGATCTTCATCACCAGCGCGTAGAGGAGGGAGGCAAGCCATCACTTCGTGGTCATGGACCAAGATGCTCAACGATAGCCCCACACGAGGCAGAGGCGACCTATCGCGAGGTGATCTTATAATCAACTGTTATAGGGTACAACAATATGAAAATGTTTCAACCTCCAAAAATATCAGCACCATCAAGTATATCACATAAGGTAAAAGATCACTTGAAAAATATGGCATAGGTTACATGAAGAGAAAGCAATATTATATCTACCACAAAGCTCGCAGTAGAGGCTTCTTAGAATTTTTGGAAGTGATGACCATAGTGTGAACGTTCTTCAGTTTTTAGGTAAGTAACGTAAGAGAGCTGTTGTGTAATATGTTCTCGTTGCTCAAATTTGATCATATGTTATAAATGTTGCAAATAATGAAGAAATAAAATTATTAGTAATAGTTCTTATTAATTTGCAGGATATGGTTTAACCCTTTGTTTGATTTAGTATTTCGCTTATTATATTTACTCAAGTATTAAGTAAAGAAACAATAACATACATTAAATAGTCAGGTAAAAAAACACAGTCCTATCCTTTCCATTTCCCACACACACATGCACATGCACGGAGCAGACAACAAACGCAGGCGACAAGAGTCACAAGTGTCCTCAGTCCTCAGTGCTTTGGCAGATACCATCTGATTCCCTTCTGCTCTCTTTCTCGTGAAGCTACTGCCACTGTTTGTCCTCCTCAATTATAACCGTTATAATATACAATGCTCCTCCAGGCTTACACCGATGATTTCCCACACACCGGCATGTGCGAACACTTCCAGTCCATGAGCTCTTGGCCGCCCTTCAGCCATCGCCAATGCTGCTGGAACGAAGGGGGCACACACTCGCCCACGGCAGTGAAGCTCTGGAACCCAAGATGGGTGCGCTATCGCTCCATCCTTCGAGCCGGTAGCCACGACCCTATCGGTCCCATGGCTGCTCAGTGAAGGTGACCACAGGGTCAATGGAGCTGCCATGACCTCTCCAGACTCCATGGCCACATGTCCACTCATTCTCCAGAGTGAGGAAGAGAGACCGGAAAGGTTTTTTTCACGTGTACCAATCTTACTCTTTAATTCTGCATATTTACTTGATTTTTTGTTGAGCTTGCTTCTCTTTTGTGCCATTTGTTCATTCTTTGTCGTGAGATGACCGAGCTGTTAAGACCTGAAAAAATTCACGGTGACATAATCAAGATGCTAGTGGCGGAAAGGAATCAATTACAACATTCTTTCTCGTAGCAAATCCTTGGAAGGCTTTGCTAGTCACAAACAGAAACCATGGTACTTTAGAGTCATATTTAACTATCTAAAACCAAGTACATTATCTATATTATCTAGTGTAATAACAGAGAGATGTGTTTTTAGTAACACCAAACAGTGCAGTTATGTAACTTTTAGCTAGAGAAAGAAGTACAGTATAAAGTTTTAGATCCATAGAGTCCTGAACAATATACTGAAATGGCATAGCAGAGTCATCCACCTGCTGAATCGGCTAAGGGGTAAGAAAAGGAATAACAGGGTGGCCCTTTTTTTGAGCTGAACAGGGTGGTCCTGAATAATTTAACAAGGACATAGCTATAAAGTGAAGAAAGGAAATTCATAATAAAGTAGCTATGTGTATATGGCAGGTATAAATAATGGGATTGTGAGTGGTCCAAAGAAAATGATCTGACATTCGGACAACAAACTAAACTTCATTTTCAAAATGGACCACACCGCCACCAACCCATGAACACCTGAATATGCTAGAAACAAATATAAGGAAATCACACATGCTCTGAACTATACAAAACACATAAGAAGAGATTCCATAGTCAAAGAATCAGAGATGATGTATCTATAAAGGAGATCAACTATACTGAGAGCATTGAGAGCGCATGTACCTATTATAAATGATGCATGCAAGAATTGGATGTACAACAACATGACCATGCTCAGGGTGAGGAAGATCATTAGCTTATGGACACTAATAAAAAAGTGTGACAAATTATTTTATTAAAATCCCGGTCGGTATACCATGTAGTTACCAGAAGTCATATTTTACGTCCCTTGCAGCGAGGTTGGATGGAGCCGAGGTTGAAGGTCAGCTGCGGCGGTGTCCTCCGCTTCTCCTGCTAACTGCCTATGAGCAAAAAGGTAAGGTGAGTTAGAGATATGAGGTGCCAATGAATGAAAACCTTTTTCCAATTCTACTAATGAATGAAGGTGTCAAATATTGGTGCTTTCTTGAATAAGTAATTTTAATAGTCCATGTTGATGAGGACAACATTCGACGTGAAAAGATCTGATTACAACTAACCGCTATAAATCTTCGACACTATTTTACACATGACTAAAATCACCAGAGGGAAGTATTATATGAATATACTCTAGTGATGAAAAAATAGGACAAGAAAAACAACATTGCATAATTTTTTTTTGAAACAAACATTGCATAATATATACCTAATGATTTGTCTCACAGAAACCCATAATGAGAAGTAGAAAGAAGAACATGAAGATGATGTCCTGCTAAGCCTGCAACCTGACATGCACCTCAATGAATATAAGGTAAAACTAACATGATTGTTTGCTCAAATAAATAACCAAGACTAAGATTGACACGCGGTAAGATATAATGAGGATATAAAAGGTAAAACTAAAATGCCGATTCAATTATATCTACATCACATTAACTCGCACTACTACAATTTTAGCTTTCAGGGATAATACATATGTAACATATCAGTTAGCTTACAGTTGCAAATGAACTAAGCCCTGAACTGTCGAGTCCTCTCACTCCAGATATATAACCTATTATAACCTAAAAGAAATCCATGTCCCTGGACTGCCGAGTCCTTTCACTCCATATATAATCTATTATACCCTAAAATAAATCCATGTTTCAAAAGTTTCATGTAGTCTTGGTAATATGTATCTTATTTCATGGATGAAATGGAATTTTCCGAAATGGTGATGAAATGGATATACCTTTCCGAGATAATATCCACTGTTTTTCAGGGCATAAACCGCACCTCTTCCATAGCTTTCCCAAGTAATGTTTACTGAGTTCTCAGTAGGCTTTTGCAACACCTCAACTCATTTAAAAGGGATGCATCTTGCAAGTTATGACTTAAGGTCGCTCACATTGAAGATTTTAGCAGAGCAAAGAATGAATCAATAGTGTCACCTAGCAATGTTGATAGAAATCAACGCTTTTTGTGTAAAGGCTTCATTTTAGCTGCTTAATTTTCAGGTGATGCTAGAAAAATAGCCAACTCAATAGTTAATAAAGTTACATCATGGTTAATTTCCTATGAAGTGCATGTACCCTTGAATAAAATGATACTTACCATAAGATACATGATTGTGAGAAGGGAATATTTAGATGCCAAAAGACCCGAATATGCACAAGTTAGAGTATGCAACAAAGCAATATATGCAGAAGCGTGCACCTTTTCTCATATTCCAGTGATACATTAGCTGTCAGGATGTAGCAATTCTCTGCCCTGTGCTTCATGTCAGGGTGCCGAGAACCATGGTAAAGGACCAGACCCTCAATCTACACAAAAGCAACAGAGTAAGCATTCTGATGTTAAATTACAACTAAGGTTCATTTATTTGTGCCCAAAAAAATATCAGGAAAATTGTGCAGAGTAGTCTCGCTAACTGGACACCAATATGCAAACAATACAATAGCTTTGTTGTACACATTTAAATGAGTCGCCTCAAGAAACTCAATTAACACGGGACTTTTCAGGACATAATTTCTCTCCGGAGATTAGTTTGCATATTTTCATTTCAGGTCATCCTAAGTGAGCTGGTTGCTGCATAAATTGTATCCCACTTTGGTCCAAAATAAAACATAAACATTATCTCAGATTTGAGTATTGAAATAATTATTCAATGCATATATCAACCAAAGGTCAGTGAAATGAAACTCACATATTTTCGGGTATGGATGGTGCCATAGACATCCAAATCGGTCATGTTGCCAAATGAAATGCCTAATTGGACTGATGACATGCAAAATGGAGAGACATGTGGGTTTCCAAATGAAATTCATGAGGTCATGTCACATAATATCAAATTAAGATAACAACATGAACGATGCATGAAAATATGAGTAAATATAATTGAACCATGCACACATATGCAAATAAGATGAAAATTTTCACCTGGTCCGAGCTCACCTCTTGTTGCTGGTGGCCATCATGTTCATCAGCAGTGGCCCAGCTGCTGCACCTGGGTGTGGCGTTGGCACCTGCAACAGGGATGATGACTTCACAAAATATGATTAATCTTATGAACGAAAGCCAGCTGACTGCACAAATCATCAGAAATAGATATTCCCTCCGACCCAAATTAGTTGACTTGGTTTGTCTAGATTCAGATGTATCTAGCACTAAAACAAGTCTAGATACATTCGAATCTAGACAAATCTAAGTCAACTAATTTGGGTCGGAGGGAGTACAAAATTTTGTGCCAAGTACAGTATAAATAGAAGGGCAAAAACATGTATAAATTTGATTTTATGACGCTCACGTCTAGCAGGCCAAAATTTGAAAATGGATCCGATCATTGGCATTCTTGTCTGCACTGAATTACTTCATGTTATAACTGAACCATGCAGACAGATGCAAATAGGACGCAATTTTTCTCCAGGTCTGAGCTCACCTCTAATTACTGGTGGCCATCATGTTCATCGGTAGTGGCCCTGGTACTGAAGCTGCTTCACCTAGCTGTGGTGCTGGCAGCTGTAACATCGATGGATATCTTCACAAAATAGGATTATTGTTAGGAACGGAAAGCTAGCGACTACACAAATCGTCAGAAATAGAAATAGGTACGTGGCTTTGTACCAAGTGCAGCATACACAGAAGGTCAAAAATTACATATATAAATTTGATTTCAAGACGCTCACGTTGCTGATGCCATAAAAAGCCTAGCATCTCGAACAATATCGTGTTGGCCTTAATGAGAATTTCTCAGTCTCTCCTCCAGCCACAACAATAAAAAAAAATCATAAGCCCACTTGGACAATTTGTCAAGCATGTGCCGTGCATGAACATCTATGAAACAGCACGGAGGCATATCATTGAGCTCATGAGGAGGCAACGACCTCTCTTCACAGCGGCAAATTAGATCAAGTAGCGGAAAAGACATCAAAGGTATATCTGCTGCCCAAACCAAGCAAATTCTCCTCTTACCTTCCATCATGGTCACTGAAACACCAGGAAAAAGAAGGAATGAGGAAGTAAAATGGAGAGCCTCACCTCGAGGTGGTTCACATCTGCATCACCATACATTTTGAATCAGAAATTGAGAGAGGGGAAAGAAGAGAGAGAGTACCTGAGCATGGGAGAGAGATGGAATGCAGCTACTCCTCCCGGTAAGGGCACACGACCAGCAGCACCCGCGCCCTACAACAACCAAAATCCCAATCAATCCACACACTAATTTCACAACATTCACTGCCGGTACCAGCTTATATTTTGAGAAACACTTGGACGCATCCCACCTCTAGGAACCTTCCAAAGTAAGGCAGTTCTGTGGAGAATGCGGCCAGGCACGACCCCAGAACCTCCGACCTCTGCGATTTCGGTAGGGGAGGCAGACCTAGGTAGGGGAGGGGTCGTGGGAGCAATCTCCATGGCGGAGGCTCGTGCGGGATTTGGGATTGGGGGATTGGGGTTAGGGTATTCACAGTGGTACCTTTTTCCTCTCGCGGAGGCTGCCCTTGCCTAGACCGTGCTCGACGACAGGGATAAGAGGGGTGTGGTCGTGGTGGTGCCGGCTAGGGTTTCTTCCTTAGCGTGCTGACGAGCTCCTCCATGGCGACCTCCGCTTCCTTGATCTGGACCGGGAGGGGATCGGGGAGAGACGAACGTGGTGTAGTGCCCGCTCGACAGGAAGATGAGGTGGCGGCGGCGGCTTGACAGGAGGATGGAGTGGAACAAGAGACGATTGGGGACAAGAACATGGGAGGTGACTAGGCTGTGGTGGCTAGGGTTTTCATCGCCGGGAGCAATGGGCGACTCCACCTCGCATAGCGCCGCCATGGCCATCATGACCGTGCTCGACGATAGGGAGAAGAAGGGTGGAGAGGAGTAAGGAGGAGGAGGACGGGATGGACGGGAGAGGTGGCGGCGGTTGTCTAGGGAAGGGATTGGATGAGGATCGGGGCCCTGCGATTCCCTCCATCCTAGCGGAGGAGGAGGAGGGATGCGGCACGGTGACGCGTGGCAACGGTGGCAACAAGGGGGCGTGGAGGAGGAGGTTAGGGCACCCAATCACGTCTGTTTGACGGGAAGGTTAGAGCGCAGTGCTTTTGCCCCTCCCAGACCCAGGATATCCAAAAAAATGCCCCCAAAACATTAGGAGTGAGGCTGACTAGTGGGCCCAGACTGGGTATTTTCCGGCTAGAAGCCAGACAGAGAGAGAAGTGGTTCTAGGTACAAAAGCGAGAGTATACCTAACAAATAACAGTCTGAGGGCAAAAGAGACAAACCATCAATGGACGGGCCAGATCCGTCCTAGGAGGACGATCGGACGACTCACATGCGTTAATCGCTGTGAGGCCTCCCAGGGGTGCCCCTATTATACTTTTAGATTTGCACGTTACATACACACAAACAAATTGGCGTAAGAAGCAGTAGTGTTCTTTTTTGGTTTCTAGGCGATTTAATTTAACAAATGCATTTTGATGGAAGATTTTAGGGGAGAAAATTCCAATGTAACAGATAAATTTGAAGGAGACTCGGCGGGAACAAATATATCTGACCAGGAAGAGTAAGAAAATTGAAGATGCATTTGTTGATTCCATGTAAATAAAAACTAAGAGCAAGAAATGAAAGCCGAACACATGATGATACCTCTTTCTCCTTCCCGGAGCGACCAGCACACACAAGCAAACGAAATTCAATTACAATTGGGGGATCCAATAAAAAACAAATCGGGGAGGCAAAACGTCGAGCAGCTTTCGAGCGGGAGCACAATCTAACAGATTGATAAACATGACTGAGGGGATAAAAATAGAAAGGAAGAAGGAAAATCTGGAGGGACGACTAGCAGAGTGGGGAACGATGCCAAGGATGGCAATGCGAGCAAACGGGTGTGCTAGCTGTCTATGGAAACATGGGTGGCTTTTTAAACATGGAGGCGACGGCTGCTCAGTTCAACAGAGCAATTTCTTGCGTCCTTGAAGGGGCAATGATGGTTGATGAATGTTGGGTGGTTTCACTAGCATTTGTGGTGAGGAACCCATAGGTCGCAGCGAGGAGCATTTGTTGTCATGAAGCCTTCGATCACGGTGGCATTGAGCACTATCAGGGAACATGAGCATTGGTCGAGACTTTTTTTTACAGGAGGAAACATGCCTTGTCGTTTGTCCATTCCTCTAGGAGCGTTTCGTCAGTCTAGCCCGTGGAGTGATGCCAACCCAAAACCATGGGAGAAAATGCAGGAGATGGAGGGAGCGACCAGAGATGCACATGGCGCATCGCGAGGGGCTGAACTAAGGGTGGCGTGAATGTGGGAAAATGAGGTAGTGAGGTGCTCCTATTTAGATATAGAAAATATACCTTCTAAATAAAGCATCACTGGAGGTGTTCTTGCAAGGGTTGGACGCAATTTTTTGGCTCTTGGGTGCGCCATACCCATTTTGAACAATTAAATTATAAAATACTAAAAATAATAAACAAATTGTGGCATAAAATCATGCGTGTAGAGATATATGCAGATATGTGCATATCAACTCTAAATCTAAAATATGAACTTATGTAACCTACACAAAAATAACAAATTGTTCTGGGAGGTGGCTATTCGGCTCACGGGTGCATATATACGTGACTTTTTTTTATCTTTTCTATACATGACACATAAAATATTCTTTCATCCCGAAAACTTGTGGACGAACATAAAATATTTGAATGTATATACAGACATTTTTTTGATTTTTTAACATTTCAAAATATATTTTCTCACAATGGGTGCAAATGCACCCGTAAGCTAAAAGAGATTTCTTTTTTATTTATTTTTTCGATATTTCAAAATATGTTTTCTCATAATGGATGCAAATGCACCCGTGAGCCAAAAGAGATTTTCCTAAAGTTCGCAAAAATAGGAGTAGACGAATAATGTTCACGGTATAACAATGTTCAATTTTTTCCCGTGTAGGTCACGAACAATCGTATTTTATCTTAAAAAATTGTATGAGCAAGTATTAAGATGACATGTACGTGCATGAATTATTTTCTTTGGAAAACATTTAAATAGCATTTTTGTTTTTTATAAAAAATAGGTTTGCCTACACCTAACCTACTTCGATAGTTGAGTATAATAAAAAGATGACATATATATTAGAAATTACTAGTTTGAGCATATCCACTTAGGCCTCCTTTAATTCATAGGGTAGGAAAAGTAAAAGAATATGAAATATAAAGGAATGAAATGCCCTTCCCAATCTATTCCAACAAACACTGAGGCAAAAGCTCATGCTATTTTTCCCATGAAAACACACGGCCGAGTTCCTACAGGATTGGTTCCTGCATGTTTCAATCCTATGAATCAAATATGTTTGGAAGGAAAAAATCTGCAGGAACCAATCCTAAAAATCCTGAGGAAATCTTTTGAATCAAAGGAGACCTTAATCTAGCACAACCCTGTTTGTAAAAAAAAAATACAACTCTCGCTTTATAAATCTTATGAAGAAAATGTATATATAAGTTTTGATTTTTTTTTAAAAAATAAGTGCCATGTATATACTCCCTCCGTCCCAAAATAAGTGACGTGAGTTTGTCTAGATTCAGATGTATCTAGACACGTTTTAGTATATAGGTACATGCGAATCTAGACAAACTCAAGTCACTTATTTTGGGACGGAGGGAGTATTGATTTGAAAGTTACTGATGCAATTTTTCGTAAAATAATATGATCATTTATATAAGTTTTATATATGTGAGAATGCCACATCTTAACTTACTTTGTAGCAATCACGTTTTCCTAATTCTGTACTAACCACAGTTTTCAAATTTTGCACTAAGATTCAGAAGTGGACTCAGGTGTGCGTATTATATTTCAAAAAATGGTAAACACAGGGACCAGAAAAAACGCTACAAACGGAAGCGGGCAGAGAAACGCGTATGACCGTTTTCCGTTGCTGCCGTGGTGTGCCTGCAGCCAGCACGGTAGCCACGCCGGTCCGTTCTCCATCCACTGACAGGTCTGTCCCACGTCCGAGCCCACGAACTTTGACTGCCTTTCGGGCCCCGCGCCCGCTCCCTGCGGACTCCACCAGCCCATCTGCAATCCACCTCTGCGGTCCCCTCGGCGTGTCCGCCCGCCCGCCGCGCGCATCCCTCCTGGATCGAGCCCACAAACCACCCACGTTTGTCACGTCGGCGTGCCGGAGAGGGCGGTCCATGCACCGGGAGCACGAGGCGTGGGGCCACCGACGACCTTTCGTTCCCCCTGCAGCGAGCCGACCTTCCGTACGGGGCGACGGAGATACAACCGAGGCTTTCGGCGCCGAATCTCATGTCCGCCACCTGCCCCGCGGTATCCTGGCCGTCCGAGCCCCCCAGTGACGGCCCGATGAACGCCCGCGTGTCGGAGGCGAGAGCGGGGGGCAGCAGCCGCCCAGACCCCACCGCGACGCGAGCGGTCAGCTGCACCGCGCACCGGCACCCGGCTGTTTGAATCCCTTCGTGGGCCCACCACGCAGTAAAAATCCGTATATAATTCTTGAACCGCGCAGCCCCTTACATATTTGAACCGCCTGTGTGACAGTGCGGGTCCAGCTATCTCAAGGCTCTACATGTCAGTTGCAGTGGAAGGTAGCGAGGTAGATATCCCGGGAGGCGCGGGCTGCGGTGCCCGAGGAATGAGACAATTTAACTCCTCGGCACCACCACCACCAGTAAACTGCGAGTCCTCTTCCCTCCCCGCTGTCCCTCTCTCTCTCTCTCTAGACTAGGACTAGGCTCTGCTCCGTTCCCCAAGGCAGTTTTGGTTTCTCCTCTCCGGCAACGGGAGCCGCCGGTGACCGCCGGGCGGGAGGAAGAAGACTTGGCTGGATCCAACTAGGCTGTACTATTAGATACGATTGGATTGGTCTGGGAACATCCCGCGGCGGGAGGTAAATTGATACTACTGCTCATTTATTGCTTTCCTAATCCCTTCCTCCCGTCGATTCCGGTGTTCGGATCGCCGGTTGCTCTGGTATCCTAATCGGGTTGATTGGTTCCCTTCCAAACTTAAGCTCAGCTATACGATTCGTTCGTCGAGCTACCGTCTCCTCCCCTCCCCCACAAAACTTTCCTTTCTCTCGAGTATCGCCTTCCTTGTTTGACGATTCCTGATCTCGATTCCGTGCCTATCTCCTCCCGCTGCTGAATCTATATAACCCCTCCTATTGTCGCCTCTTTTCCAGATGTATTGAGCTTTACCCTACCCCTCTCGAGTACTAGCACCACCAATGGGAGACCTTCCTGATCTCGCGCCTGCCCAAGCCGCCGGCGCCGGGCGCCGGGACAAGCTCGCGGTGCTGCTCGAGCTCGCCGCGGCGGACGATGTTGACGGGATGAAGGAGGCGCTCGCGGCGGCGGGCGAGGAGGCGGCGGGCCTGGCCGATGAGGTCGGGCTCTGGTATGGCCGGAGCAAGGCGTACGAGCCGCGCACGCCGCTCATGGTGGCGGCCACGTACGGCAGCGCGCGGGTCGTCTCCCTGCTGCTCGGCCTGATCGGCTGCGTCGATGTCGCGCGTCGCCCCGGCAACGACGGCTTCACCGCGCTTCACTGTGCTGCCTCCGGAGGCTCCAGCAACGCCGTCCAAGTCGTCAAGATGCTCATAGCAGCCGGCGCCGACCCAGCTACCCTCGACTCCACCGGCCGCCTCCCTGCTGACGTCATCCGCGGTCCTCCGGCTTCCGCGGATGCCGTGGGCGATCTCGAGGCGCTCCTTGGCCGCCGCCGAGCCCTCGCCGTTGCTACTTTGGCGGCTTCTGGAGCGTCGTCCCCGCCGCTCTCTTCCTCGCCAGAGGAGGGCAACAGGTCGCCATCGTCGCGCTCGTCGCCGCCGTCTCCCCTCACCGTGGATCGTGCCAAGAAGGAGTACCCGGTGGATCCGACGCTGCCAGACATCAAGAGCAGCGTCTATGCCTCGGACGAGTTCCGCATGTTCGCGTTCAAGGTGCGCCCTTGCTCCCGTGCTTACTCGCATGACTGGACGGAGTGCCCCTTCGTGCACCCCGGGGAAAACGCACGCCGCCGTGACCCCAGCAAGCATCCCTACACTGCGGTGCCTTGCCCCAGTTTCCGGAACCCTGGTGGCTGTCCTAGTGGCGACAACTGTGAGTACTCCCATGGAGTGTTCGAGAGCTGGCTCCACCCGACACAGTACCGCACCAGGCTCTGCAAGGAGGGAGCAGCCTGCGCGCGCCGCATCTGCTTCTTCGCACATGATGAAGATGAGCTCCGCCATGTGCCTCACAATACCGGTGCTGCTGCTCTTCTGTCTCCCCGTGCAACTTCATCGATTGATATGACTGCTGCTGCTGCCCTTGGGTTTCTTCCTGGATCTCCCAGGCACTTTGCGCCACCACCTCCTGGGTCACCCTCGTCTGCTGGGAACAACGCTGCTGCGCATTGGCCTCAGAGTAGCAGGCTGCGTTCTTCTTTCAATGCAAGGGATGTGACCGCTGATGACCTTGGCTTTCTCCTCGATTGGGAATCACAGTATCTCCGGGCACTCTGCGTCCCACCCAGCAGCCGTCCGCAACCGCGCTTTTCTACTGGCCTCAGCGTCAGGCCAACAGCAATTGCCACCTCCACTCTCGAAGACATGTATGCTTCTGACATGGCAATGTCGCCAAGGTTCACTGACCAAGGTCACTCAGTCTACTCGCCAGCCCACAAATCAGCCCTCCTTAACAAGCTTCATCAGCAGAAGGGTCTCCTTCCACCTGTCAACACCAACAGAATGTACTCACCAAGGTCTCTTGATCCTTCAGCGCTTGTCCAGTCTCCAATTGGCGGCATGTCTCCTAGGTCCCCTCGGGTTATGGAGCCAAAATCGCCCCTAAGTGCCCGTTTCGGAACCACCCAGCGTGAAATGTATGAGCAGTTTGCTTCCCTGAATAAACATCAGCTGCCATCCGTGGGTTCACCACGGAATTCTAATGCTAATGCTTCATGGGGCAATGTGGGTTCCCCCATGGGTAAGGTCGACTGGGGTTTTGATGGTGAGGAGCTCAATCGCTTAAGATGCCCTGAACAATCCGGGTTTGCAGAAAAGGAGCCAGACGCCGCATGGGGGCAGTCATTGAACAGCAACAGGGGTGAAATGCTGAGCAGGACAGGCAGTATAGCTACTGGATCGACAAACAGGCCTGACTGGAACAATCAGGCGGATCCGTTGGATCAGACAGTTATTAGTGCTTGGCTTGAGCAGCTTAAGACGGATCAGAAGTGACTTAAGGAGGCTGCCAACTCCGCAATTGATGAAACCATCGTTTTGCAAGGTTATTTACCAAAGAATAGTTGTTGGTCCTAGTAAATAATAATTATTCTTTTTCATTCTTGAATTTTTGGTGGCAAAGTCAGAGACGGTGGTGTTCAACAAAGCATCCGTTGACAGATTGGTAGCCGAAGGCAGTTCAGGATACTCAGTAAACAGCTTTACATCATCAGCGTCCTAACTAGTATTCTTTTGATTAGTTGAGACGGGTCTCTCTTTTTTTTCATTTCCATGGTATTATGAAGAAATTTATAGGCTACACAATGGTTTATTGTTTTCAAGCTCCTGAAAGGATATTAGAATTGTCCAGTCTTCATCAATATGAATGATTTTGTGATAACACTATTAATTCCAGTCTATTTTCGCTCAGTTGAATGCAGTTTTTCTAATTCTGCTAATCATATGTGTTGTATGATCCTGTTGTTGTGTCTGGCTGCTACAGAATTTGCATTGCGGTTTCCAAACCTGAACATTACTAGGTCAAAATGCAGCATACACAAGTAGAGATAATAATGCAATGGTTCATGCAATGTCATTATATACATTATGAAACGTGTTACATGATGCCCGTCTATCTGAACTCTGAAGCAAATTGCGTACTCTTCATTTCCAAGGGTAGCAAATGGTGAATATCTGGCAAATGATGCATACATTCCAGGTTCGAGGCTTTTCAATTGAACACATAGATCCGTGTGTCGTAATCACACGCTACAATTCATGGAGTCATGAGATAAATCCACTTTTTTCTCACTAATTTTCTATCATGATTTGAACTTGATAAATGGAGCCGTGACCCCATAGCTTCACAAACCTCACTCTCGGTTACAAAAAACTGATTCAAAATCGGTCGCATGTAGAGCGGTTTGCAAGTTGAGTAAAAAAACTTCGAGAGGGCCTGCGGTCATGGAGCAGTTGGTCACTTGGAGAATCGATGGGAGGGAGAAGACGGGTGGACGCCAGATGTTCAATTTTATAGCTCGCGGATCGAGCCTCTCAATATCAAAAAAAAAAATAGCGCGCGAACTTAAGTAGCGTAGGCTTTAAAAAAATACTATGAACGCTATAGCGTGCTAATAGCGCGCTATTTTTCAAAATAGCTTTTTATAAAAAAGTATAAAAAATCAGGATTTCAGCGGCTATAAAATCATAGATATAGCATTCTGCAGCCAAACATCAACTAGAGATAGTTCACATAGTCCATAACTCCATATCACATAGCTGAAATACCATATCTCTAGATAATCTCAGTCATGCAGATATTGCCAAGCAAAGATCGGCAGTTGGTCTGTGGTCTTACCTGCAGGCTGACTCGCAGGCGTCGTGATTGACATCCGGTGCAAGGATTGTCGGCGACGGATTGAAGGAGGAGAAAGGAGGCAAGGTGAATGTGTGAAGCACCGAATCTAGGTGTGAAGGCGTCTCATGCGGAGGCAATTCCAGGCGGAGCCGCCGCATCTGTCATCGCGGCGTCGCCTCTCTCAGGCAGTGAAGGAAACGAACTGGGAAGTGACGTTCTGAGTGTTAGCCTGTTAGGGTTAGATGGATTAAGGTAGCCAATGGACCAAAATAGGCCAAAATGGGAAATAGACTACTAAAAATTAACGAAAAAAATAGCACCGCTATGACGTAACGTCAAATAGCGCGAATAGCGTCGTATTTAACGCGCGTAGCGCCATAGCGCCCCTCGAATGTATAGCATAGCGTCCAGCTTCTGAAAACGCTATAGCGACGACTTATAGCGTGCGCTGTTTTTTTAGTTGCTAAATATCCCCCACCTAGGGCGCTTCCTAAAATCTTAAACAATCACCCCTAATTGCAGCATTCAGCTCCTTTGCATTGCTGAATGTTCTCCCTTCCTTTTGTTATGTTACTGGTTCAAAGATCGTAAAGGAAACATGGGTGCAAAATTGAATATTCGCTAGGTAGTATTTTCGTACACAGTGCGTACCACAGTTGCTCCAACGGTTTGTTCATGTTCAACTACCATACTGGTCCAGGGATGACGAATAAAGTAGCAGCCTTCCAACAAGAAAACGTGAGGCCTGTCAGGTCAAAAGAGCTCAACCAACAGTTATGGTCCAAAGCGAGTTTCAACTACCATGACATGGCATCGTTCAGTAGTACACACTTCTTATTTTGAGAAAAAATAATCCCACTTTGTGGATTCCAATAGGCTCTAGAAGATATCGATTCACGATTTTAGTTCTTTGAGAAAAATCGATCCTACTTTATGTACTGAAATAATAAGTAGCAAAGATATCGTCTCTCAATTGGAAAACAAGCTCGACGAGTCATCTTCCTCGATTCTTCCAGCTCAATGGTTTGTCGGTGACCTCACCAAAGGCCGGCTCGAAAAAACACATTGTATCTGTAGCACCTCGAAATTGTAGAAGGCAGAAGAGGCACATCTGATGTATCAGAAGATCTTGACGGAATATGACATTATGATAGGAACACTGAGCAGAAAGGAGCTTCCAGGTAGAGGATGATCGGCAGCAGACAGACTATATTTGCTTTTGCTTACACATTAAGAAAATAGAAAAAAAGCAACTAGCTGATTCATGGCTGCAAATTCCAAACTACCTGACATGACCTGCAGGTGGAGCAAGACCTAAGTTAACTGACAATGTGACAAGGCAATGTACGAAATCTTATCTCATATTATTCCAGTCAGTTTCAAACGGTTGCTCCCAAACTGGTACTGCAAATTTCTGTAGCACCAATAGTACAACTCGATAGAGATTCTACTCCTAAAGTTTGAAACATAGTTTTGAGATTTTTTCTCAATAAAGCATATTCACATTCGCCTAACAAGCTGAATTAAAGGGATTTTTCAGCAGCATATCCAACAACATATCACTTGCTGCAGCAGACACATTTCGCAGAAAGCCTGGCAGTCAAGCTCCAGTCTCGGCTCTAGGGGCTCTAGGTGTGTCAGCCTCTTCCGTAGGAGTTGAATCCCGGTCTTCAGTCACGTTAACTTCTTCTGATTGTCCAGGCTGATCAAGGCCATTTACTATATAACTTGCTGTTCCAAACACAAACAAAGTGAATTACTTTACCTTGAAGCTGGAGTTCTTAATGTAAAAAAGACAAGGCAACATGGTGCAATTGCATATACGAGGCAGAGGAATGTAATACTAGTGAAAATGGCTCGAAGAAGCAACATGGCACAGAAAAAACATTGCACTACACAGTTTCGAGATGAGGAATATCATTGGTTCATAATATTAGGCAAGTGACAAAGATGAATGGAATTATATTGGTTGACACAAATAGACCAGTACAATGGCTTAGGGGCTTAGGGGGCCCAATTTCTGACAAGATATTTTAATTTGTCATATACATCCAATCTTAAGCATTACTTGCACAACCATGCTGTATTTTCTGTCAATGATACAGGTTGTACTATACCTGTTGTAGCACCCCTGATAGCCATGTTCTCTACAAAGCGAATTTCATCCTCATGGTTGCTCACAAACTTCGTCTGGTTTTGTTAGTAACAATGGACCCCGTTAGTATATTAATTAAAACATGTATACTGAGTTACTGACAAGCATACTAAAACACACTTACAAGTTCCTTGGACAAAATATTCAGAATTCTATCAATTTTTGCTTGATGCTTCAGGAAAAACGGGCGCAAGTATCTTTTGTACACATGCTTTGATCCCTGAAAGGAAAAGGGAACACATCTATTAGTATACAAAAGCCCATAATTCTACCGGATCACTAAGAGTTAGATTGAGTTTCTAGCCAACAGTACGTCATCATCTTCCATGAAGAAAAAAAACAGTATGTTTAGGGTCATGGTTTTTAAGGCGTCCGCTTTAGGACGCCTAGGCGACGCTTAGGCGTCAAAGCGCCCAGCCTCCGCTTTGAAAAAACGACCGCTTTAGGCACCTAGGCGTCAGAGCGCCCCTAGATCGCCTTAAGACGCCCCATGTTTAGGGTTGTCATCATCTGGCTGAAAACCGCAGATATCTAGGGCAAAAGTATGACTGATTTTCAATGCTCTACATAAAATTTCAGATCATAGGCTTTCAGCTATATAATCAATTAATAAACAAATAATTCTTGCTTAAACAGAAATAGAAATGGGCCTATGAATGAACTGAGAATAGACGAATATCATGATTCAAGCTCCATGTTTATAACCAAGAACCAAATGCTGCCGGCTACATCATCCTATGAGAAAATATAAATCTCATCAATAACCAAGAACCAATAGCTTACACTATAACTGCACTTTTTTCTGTCACAATCATATCAGCTAACCATTCAAATTGTGAACTGGAGCAGTCGGGTGGCTTTTTCATTTACTGATTCTGATGAACTTGGTGTTGAGAAAGTTTGACAAGCCTTGTCCAACGCTGATACTCATATAACACATTTATCCTTTTCCTATCTTGTAGGTTCTTTATGAATTAATAACAGAACATCAATTATTACATATGCTAGTCTGCTTCACTTAATATAGATCGTTTAAAGAACAGTTATTACAGCATATAGTTTTTGACCATACAAATAGGAATACATATGCATATTAACATTTTTGGATGCAGAATTGGTTTATGACTTACACCATTTGAAGGAAACTGGAGCCACACAAGGATGGCGAATTTCGCATGGTAATAGAGAGGAACACTGCAGAAACATCAACAGAGTACAAAATGATTAAATAGTTTCTAGGACAGGTAAAACTGAAATATTCACTTAAAATGTCTATAGAACAATAACGATTAATACAGTGCTGCTTCAAAATATCACAGTAATATTGGAATGCTTCATCTTGTTTTATGTTATTCACCCGACATGGGTAATGCTCTCATATCTTATTTCATCTCTAGCAAATGCTACAAGTTTCCAATACAGCTTCTCTATCCAATCACATGTATGGTTCGGATTTTCACCCATAAACTGGACACATTTATGACCTTATAAACTGGTCTGGTTTGACAAAGTAGTTTTGAATTTCAAAAAATTTAAGATCTGATCCATGGAAGCAGAATAGGGTTCTAATAAGTAAAAACATTGTATCAAATAACAGAAACCTGGCCACACCTTTACACTTGGTATTTGGAACTATACTACTCGCTGATGTAAGGCAGCAGAGCTACCCCTCCATGCAAGTATTCTAACTTGATAGGAGCAGCAAGGACTGCAGTGCATTCTATGGTAATGCTCTCACAAGAAGGTTCCAGTTGAAAAATAACATACATAAACTCAATAAATCATCAAGCAATAGCGCACCATGAGACCACTATTTACATTTTTACTGCAGCTTATACCAGTACTAACAGGCTGACTGCCAGAGTAATCCTGATATCTCAAGACATTTTCAGTATGCATATTTACGTGAAGCATATCTACATGAATCTGATACCAAAATGCAAAGAGCAGCTCCAAAAGGTCACAAAGGATGCCATGTTGGAGTCTCATTCTTATTCATATTCATATTCACATTCATGCTACAAATAATGTGAATGTACTCTTCACATTGCACTGCCATTCCTACTCAAACTGCAAATAACGAGAATGTACTCTTCAATCATGACATCAAATGTTTATACCTTGAAATAAGCTTATCGGCAAAGACTTCCACAATGCTAAAAGATCCATATGCTGCAAACATTGGGATAGAAATGTTACAAACAATAACCAAACCAACTTAAAAATCTTGGCCACAAACATTAAAACAAACAGAGTGAAGAAGCCTGTACTTATTGGATTATTCATTTGTGTTCATGTAACACTCAACTTTTTCATTTGTTTCCTATTGTACGGAAATGTACATACCGATCATACTATATGATCACATATTCATATTATTGAAGCCTTTATACCAATATATCCATAGTCCAATTGGTAATCTATCAACACAATGCAATCATGTCAAGATGACAAGGTGATGGTTTTGACAATTGGTAGCATACAGAAAGTGTGTCGTGTCATCATGCAGTTGCTCCTTAATTGAGAAAGACATTTTCATCCAAACTAATTGAGTAATGCCAATTGCATCTAGAAGAATTTTATTTGACCAGTGCAGATACTACACAAATAATTTCAAAAGGTAACTATACTTTTATTGAATGAAATAAAAACAGCAATATGTCGCAAGGAATGTTCACCAAAAGAAGTTGCCTCAACGGTAGTAATGTACAACAGATCAATTTATTACAGACCTGCCCAGTAAAGGAGTAACCGTTCTTTCTCCGCTTGATCTTTCTTTTCTATAGCCCTGTAAGTGGAGTATACAGGCAGACCAATGCCCACTGCACAACTGCACCAGTACAGAGTATCATAAACAATGATGGACTTCTTATCCAAAAAAAAAAAATAGTAACTTGTCTATTAACACGGTTGCTACTTGCTAGAGTAAGTATAAGTTGCATCCAGGTGGAGTGCTGGACCATCATCTAACTGCACACTAACATCTTATTAACAGCTAATAAGAATATTGTGCATAATACAGATTATGCTTGTCTCACTTAGCAAGAACGTAGGAATGACCGAATGAGCATATGCCAATGAGTAGTGATGCAAGTGGGTCACCCTTAGGGTACCCTTTACCATCTTTAGTTCAAAAAAATGAACTAACTTTTTCAAAATGATGATGTCCTCAGAAAAGTTACTAGTTCATTTTGCTGAACTAAAGAGAGTAGAGGGTACCCTAACATTGACCCCCTTGCATCTCTACCAATGAGATGTAATACTTGCTTTCAGCATGCACAAAATAATTTTCTGTTGCTACTATGAAGGAATATTGCTTGATGATAATGATGAACTCCGGACAGTTGTATAATTACTTCATCAACATGCTCTATGCAATTGCATAGAATGTACTCCGTACAATAAGACACCCACTTAACAAAGAAACTTGCCAAAAACAATCAACTTACAAGAAGCACAACATGAAAATAAATAACCAGATGAAACCCATATTTAGTGTACCTGGCTGTGCGGACGACAACAGTAGAGCTTAGTGGGGCCAGTAAAAGCCGTAGACCCACCTGTGACAAGAAATGCAATTTCAGGCTTTCAGCACAAAGCATAACTTTCACTTGCAAGCCAAGATTGCACTGGAGATCGTAAAATTTCGCAAGAAGTGAGAATCCATCTAGAAAGCTTTTGAGTTATAGACAAGTTATCAGACAGTAATACAAGATACAGTTACAATCAGTAGCTCACCAGAAATCAGATGTAACTTTGTCAAACTCAAAAATCCAAGGGTCAAACTTAAGATCAGTTTGCAGTTGCTGAACTGTGCTGTGTTAGATTTATTTTATAATTTTCCGTGAAAAATAACTATGAAAACAGGGAAAAGTTTTTTTACCCAAAAAAAGGGAAAACCGCTTCAAAAAGCTGGATTACCACAGCCCACCTTAATGCCAAGCACAACCTTAGAGCCACTGCAAACACTAAGATTTTATGTTTCGATTCAACCTCTTGGATCGCCAGAAACAAACCACCAGAACGACCAGGCACACCGAACAATATCAAGGTACATCATGATTTAATTTGGTCAATAGTGACTATGCAGTGGAACAGAAAGGATATTTTAAAGCTGAATCCAGCCATATCCTGAATCCATCAGATCCAAATCAAATTTGAACGTATTGCAAACACCATGACAAACATAATGTCTGGGAAAACAAAGCACACATCAACTAATCTATAGCTCATTGTTCAATGGAGACATAACGATGTAAATTTAGCATCCAACGACTAGGATTGGTGATGGAAACCTTAGCCTACAGCAATTCAATGGCAGAGGAACGCTAGAATCCCGGAGCAAAAATAACTGCACTAATTCACCATCTAACAAACTCTCCTAGTGCAAAACCAAAGCATAATTTAGCGCGTGCCCATGCCCTGATCGTCTCCCCAACCGAACCAACCGGGCGAAATTCCAACGCGAACAAGGTGTAACCACACCAACATCGACACCCACAGCCTCCTACGAACTAAACGGAGCGAGATTTCTTGAGCGGCCGACGCGATCTAGGTTTTCCGTACGAGACAGGGTTAGTTTGAGGCGCGTACCTCGCCGGAGATGGCGGGCGCCAGAAGAGCAGCCATCGGTCGCCGCGGAGGAGTAGCCGGGGTCCCTAGACGGCGCGCTAACCCGGGGAGAGGTTGCTGCGTGGAGGCCAAGGAATCCGCGGCGAATTGAGCTCGGAGCGTGAGGAGATGCGACGCCGGCTGCAACGAGAAAGCCGGGAGCAAAAAAAGTAGGAGCCGATTTAGCGCACCTTCTCGCTGTCTTCTCCTATCTCCTAGATTTATAAAAGAGTCCCTGATACTTTTGTTTTACTCCGACCATTTAGCATTGTAAATACTTATTTATCATGTTTATCAGATTTTCCTTAACGCCTGTGCAGCATTTTTTTCAGAAACGTTTTTTAAGGAGATATGTGGTCTATTCTTATTTTTGTGTCATAACAACGCGTCATTTTCTCTTTCTCGGACTATGGCCTCTCACACCTCTTCCTCCATAGGTCGGTTCCCCCTCCTCCGGCTGCCCTGGCGGCGCCAGTAATAGTGATTTAAAAAAATTAGGTTAGGATTTTAGGAGCCATCCTTTTTGGTGTCTACGTCAATGGAGATTGGATCGTTCACAATAAGTGATCTTTGACCCTTCGATCCACGACGAGATCTTATTCACACCGTCAATAGTTGTGTTTTAAGATTAAGTTCTATGAGTATGGTATTTCACATCTTGCTTCGCTGATCAATTTTGAATTTTTTTCTCATGTTGAGGATTATCCTCGCAATATTTATTCCGGCTGCTACGTCCTCGACAATGACGATTCATATTTTCGGCTCTCCAGCAATGTTAACCAGACTGTCCGATCTCTTTTTTCTGAAATACTGGTGGTGTACTCTTGCCGATGTTGATTGATTATTCTAATGACGACGGACATACACGTAATCTTAGCACTGCGGCTCAAACTAAAAGTATAGGAGAACCCTCGCTGATATTTACAGTGATATTTACAGGTCTATAATTTGACGTCTATGTCATGTTTAGTCGAGTGCTTTTAGGAAAGTACAAAATTGTGTTAGTGAAGAATAAGAGTTTGAAGATCTTTAAGATTTGCTCATTTTCTTTTAGATTTATTTTGTAATCGTTGGAGATAACTTATGTATCTCTACCACGTACTATTCGCTATTATAATATATCATGGTATTGATTGTAAAAAAAATCACCCCTTCTATGTTTAGATTGGCTCAAGATGTATGGCTTCAGATTGGCTGATCAGGGATTCTATTATCTTGAAGGCGGACCAAAAGAAGAGCCAGTGCTGCCACCCTATGCTACTACGATGACGGTTCTAAAAAGGACGCTGATACCTTTGATCCGGATTACAGATGTAGTGTAGCTCTTTTCCCTAGTATACCTAGGTTTATCGAATCCTCGGAAAGCAGAAGCATAGTGAAGTTACTTTAATGGACCTTCTGGGTTTTTAGAATTCCTTTTGTGTTTTTACCGAACCAAGAGTTTGCTGTCTTTTGTTGTTATTGATGATGGAGAGAGAGGGCCTAGAGCTTTCAGTTTCACCTGTAGCTGTGCAAAACATCTAATGGGAATAAAAGATAATAATAAACACCCGGGGAGCTTACTTTAATGGGACATCCAATGGTTTCAGTGGAGAGTTCGTTTTTGATTACAAATGCTCTTGAAATGAATGAATGCGATGCGCCAGTATCAAAAAGGATAAGTGCAGGAAAGGAATTAATCTTGAACTTACCGATCACGGCATCAGATCCTTCTTGGATTTCTTCCACATTAATGTGATTCACATGACCCTTTTGGAATGGGTTTGGCTTAGCCCCATCAGTCTTCTTTTCTGGGCATTCATTAGCATAGTGCCCTGTCTTCTTGCACTTGAAGCATTCCACCTGACTGATGTCTTTCTTTGCTGGCTGACTGTGACGATTCTGACCATTTTGGTTTCCATGGCCATGTCCATTGTGGTTGTTCCTGAATCCACCTTTGTTATGCCCACGATAATTGTTTCCATCATGGTTGTGGTTATTGTTACGATGGTTATTATGATTTCCATTCTTGTGGAATCCTGAACTCCCACTTCCTTCACCATGAGAGCGTTTGTGAGGAGATCCTGCTCCAAACTTATCAAAATGGTGCTTCCTCTTTCTACCCTCCACTTGTTTCATCTTGTTTTCCAGGATGGTAGCTTTATCACACAAGGATTGATAAGTTGGAACATATGCAACAGATAGTTGCATAGAAATTTCATCATTCAGCCCATCTAGGAACTTCTCCTTTCTCTTTGCATCAGTGTCAACATCATCGGGTGCATAACGTGACAAATTATTGAACTCTTCGATGTATTCAGAAATACTGCGGTGGCGTTGCTTGAGGTTATGAAACTCCTTTTTCTTCAACCCCATTATTCCAGAAAAGATATGAGTGGTGCGAAACCCATCCTCAAACATTGCCCAAGTCACCTCCTCAATAGGGTGGGTAATTTGAAAATTATCCCACCAAGCAGCTACATGACCTTCCAATAAGTGTGCTGCAAATCTGACCTTTTCTGCATCCGTGCATCCAACCGTGACTAGGTCCTTATTCACAGAACGTAGCCAATCATTTGCTACCATGGGGTCAGTGGTACCCGAGAACTTAGCAGGTCTCAGCCTTAGAAATCTGGTCAGCATATCCAGAGGCGGTGGATTGTTCTGGTTGTTGTTATTGTTATTATTGTTGTTGTTCTGATTCTGGGTTGCCATGAATTGAGTCATCATTTGCATCAATTGGGTCTGCGCAGCCATCATCTGCTGCATTCCATTGCCATTGTCATCCTCGTTGTTGCGTCGGGGAGGCATCTGTGGGTTTAATAAGGGTAAGTAATGATAGATAACCCCAAATAAAACAACAATCAAACAAACAAGCACATGTAAGTTCAACAACACAGCAATGACAGAGTTTGCAAAAATAAACATACTAGCATAGTCACCCACAAGTCGGTATGACCTATGCAACTCAATAATAATAGAACGCTAGGTAGATGGAATAGCATCACTACTCCTCCATGTCGACTTCCTCCTCCACTAGTGCAAGTCCTGCTGCTGCGAACCCTGCCGTGTATTCCTCCAAGCTTGTAGTCAGAGCATCGATCTTTGTCTGTAACTCTCTCTTGTGAGTGCGTAGCCTCTCTATCACCTCGTGATCCGCTTCCAGCTCAATGTCCTCAAGCTCTAACTCGGTCTCCAAGTCTCTAATCTTCTTGTTCTTTTCCTGAACTCTCTTCTCTTGGCTCTTGAATTTCTTCTCTTGGTCTTCAAACTTCTTCTCCATTTCCTTGATTCGATTTTCCTGCTCCAGGAAGGCCTTGTCCTTCTCCTTAAGGTTGACTCGTAGTTCGTCGTTGCTAAGCATCACATTAGTCCTATCAGTATCAAGGTGTCTAATAAGGCTCTCTAAATCCTGGAGGTAGTGACGCACGGGCTTGATGGAATCCTTAGTGGCCTCGTCCAACACAATAGGCTCTCCATCCTCGTCGCGCCTCCCAAAGAAATGGAAGTAGTGGCTCCTGATCTCAGAAGAGTGACGTCCACATAGGCGTCCCAACAGCTCCTGCATAGCGACGTCGAGGCCTCTCTCCATGTCATCATGGAGTATCTTGAAGGCAATCTCCCCAGTTTGGGGCTCTGTCTCACGTCCTGGCTGGGTAACTCTGAATCCCCATAAGTCCTTCCTCTGAAACTTCCTCAGCTGAAGTCCCTGAATGGTAGGGATTGGAAGAGCGAGCACTTGGACTAGCTCCAATAGGCGAGTCCCAAAGCGAGTCCCCTTGAAATCCTCGGCCGTGCTGTAGACAAAATTCGGCATCTTTTGCATAGTATGGAGAAAATTAGTAACACACAATAGAGAAGGTAAACACAAGTCACAATAAAAAAAATCAACCAACAGAACATTCCAAGTAGCAATACATTATTCAACTCAAGCACTCAAGGTTCCAGACATAACTTATTTTTGCCATACCACATAAGGTGGTATGATCAAAATACTAACGCCATAAAACGCCAAGGGTGGTGGTCCAACTAATAACTCACTCCTTCTTAACCAAGGTGGCAATCTGGGCATCCTTGGCAGCAATCTGCTTGTCTTCGTCACATAGCTCCAAAGCTAGGCCTATGATATCCTTACTTAGGCGTTTCACAGTGGCCTTTGAGTCTTGGACAAGACGCTTCTCCTCCTTGAGATCCTCCCGAGTATTGAGCATTCTATACTTGAGTCTCTCCCCAAGTTCCTTAATAGCTTTCCATGCAGCATTCCTTGCAGAGTCAAAGAATGACGGGTGCATTTCAGAGTTGGTGAACATGCAGAATCCCGTACTCTTGGAATCATCCTCCTTGTCCTTGTACAAATGGAGTTGCACCCACCAATACTCTTGTCCTTCGTCTATCACAGGAAATCCCTTGTACACGGCTTCACCATTCATCCTGCAACCCTACTCATCATCAGAGTATCCTGCAACATAATAAGTTACAGCCACAAGGGTCAATACATTTGGAATTGTATTGGCAAGTGATACCATAGATACTTAGTGTAATCCAACAACTACATGAATATATGGCTAAGTGGGGTTATGGCTGGCTTTGCAAAAGCTAGTTTAACTTATAGTTTTTGAAGAGTAAGTTTTTCTCATTCAAACTCTAAGGTACCAATGATAGACATCACTGAACCTCTACCCATGTTCACCCACAAGTTTTTAACTTAGAGAAATTTGGATGAGGAGATTATTGAACTACTTCACTGTCTTGAGGCTCAGAAATTGTCCATAACCGGGGACACGGCTAAGTACTTAGTTTTACCCTCTCGAGAGGTGGTGCACTTTCCCCACAAGACTCTACATGCATCGAGACAAGACTTTTCAGAAGCAATCCCTCAGACCACCACTGACGCGTTCCATCCTACCACATCTACCACCTTTTGTCCGTCTGGCTGAGTTCTTGCAACTTAGTTGGTCAAGGCAGAGCCCATATGCCATGTGGCTGCACTAGAAGCTTCATGACAAGAATGTCTCCAATCTCTTTGTTCCTGGGTGGCCATCCACAAGTGTGATACACCAGCTGACCATAGACATGGCCCCTGACTAACCACTCAACATAATCCAAGCAAGTTCCATACCAACCAGGTGTTTCATTAGTATTAGTTGTTTTCTTAGTCAAACAAAATAATATCTTTCCATACTATCTTATATGTGTATTCCACCCACGAATTCTAATAGCATGGCTAAGCACTCTAGCATACGAAGTCGTTCAACTAGGAGATACTACCAAGATATAATCCATAGGATAGCATAGCATAGTAACATATAAATAATCCTACCATGCTAATATCTACCAAAATAACACTAGTGCAATGGTGAAAATAATAGGACATAAGATGAAATATCACTTGCCTTGGTAGCTAGGGGAATAGGTACAATCCTCACAGCAACAAACATCACAATCCACACAATCTACACAAGATCAATACAACAACAATAATTCAATCAATAAAACATTACAAAAACATGAATGCATGCAAAATGCAATGATATGATCACAACTCTATAATTTACAGAGTCTACAGTACAGAGGGTAAAATACCTCATCTAAATGCATAAGAAATACCCCAAAATGATTTATAGAACAATTTTTTTGTGAGCAAAATACTCCTAAAAAGGTTCTGCCTATAATTCCAATTTTTCAGAGGCAAAAGTGTGAAACAAGGCCTCCATAATAAAGGTCTTATTTTTCTGAATCCATAGACACCAAATTTGCATTTTTCTGAATTGTGGAATAAAAGTTATGGATTTTCTAAGTTTAATACAAAATCTGTCTAATTTCTATTTAAACAGAAAATCCCGGGCGACGTGGCGCAACCTGATTGGTCCGTACCGGTTTGGTCGGATCGATCGCTGCGGGCCGTCAGATCTTAAGGGACTACGGACGGATCTGATCAGCCCATACCTCTTCGGTCGCGATCTAATCCTAACTGCTGACGATAAATCTAACGGCTCCTAGGGCCTGGCTGGGAACAGACGGCGCTGACCAGCTGCGCACGGCGGCGGAACGTCGGCCGATGGCGGTCCGGCGGTTCTACAGGGGCAAGGAGACCGTGGACACGTACCAGAGGTCGAGGCGGTCGTGGTGGTCTCGATGGAGGTCACGGTGGAGGGAGGGGTGCTATGCCTCGATCCCGATTCCTCGCCGGAGCTCTGTCGACGGCGGAGCTCGTGTCCCCGCGTCGGTGACGATGATCTGGGGCTCGAACAGGCAAGGAGAGGGGTTAGTGATGTCGTCGGATTGATGACAAGTACGCCATGAGGGGGTCCTCGAGGCGTGCGGAAGAGAGGGGTGTGAGGCGAGACGGTGAGCACACAAGTTTACCCAGGTTCGAATCCGCCGGCTTTGGACGGACCCTACTCCTGCTATCAATCCAGTAATACGGCAAAGCCGGAATATGGGTTACAAAGGTTTCACCTGTGCGGGTTGAGATTGTAGACTATTGGTCGTCTCTAGTGTTGCCCTAAAGGCTCTCCCTAGGACGGCTTATATAGGTATCCGGCCTAGGGTCTACAGGAGAGATCAATCCGGCTACGACTAAGAGTTGGTTACAGAGTACATCTTGAACTACAAGTAACATTATGGGCCTAAGTCGGTAAGTCTTCTGGGCCTTTCCGTAGCCGGATGGGACTCCGTCTTCTCTCTCTAACTGGGCCGCCCGTGAAGCAAAGCTCTAACCCGAAGTGGGCCACCCTGGTCAGCGAGGAACGTTGAGGATACCCGGAAAGTATATCCCCAACAGTAGCCCCCGGAGGCCTCCAAGATCCAAAGTCGGATTTTATCATCGTCTAGCTTGATCTTTGGCTTGCAGAATCTTGAAGGGTTCCTGAAACTTTACAACAAAAATTACGATCCGGGTTTTCAAAAGTAAGTCGGACCTTTCAATTAGTTAGTCGGATTTTCTAGCTCGCTTTTAAACTAAGCCAGAAACTTGGTCTCTAACACCACCTGACACAAGCATGGTCCAGTTACGTCATCTGACAGACGTTCCGTCAGCACGACCATTGGTGGGTCCACAGTTCGTGGAACCGAGGCGCTGTTTCAATGCGTGCGTGGAGATCGAGGCGACGCAATCATCGCGCGGGCCCTTCCCAATTCTTTCCACGACGCGTGGCAGTTACACTATAGCGTTTGCACGAATCTTGGCGCATGTAGGTAGATATAAGTCTAGATTTTTTCTTCTCCTCTCCACCTGCCTTTCGCCGTTCCTTTCTTCCCAAATCTCCAGCGCACCCAGAGCCCTTTTGTTTTCCTCCCACAGAGCTCCTAGCGCCGCCACTTTAGGGTCACCCCTTTCCATCGGAGAGAAATGGCTTCATCCTCTTCTTCCTCTCTGGCGGCGGTGGCAACGTCGGCAGAAGCTGCTGCAGAAAAAGAAAGTTTCCGGGGAATCTGGATCCCTTGCGCCCTTGACGAGGCGGGGCTCAAGAACGTGGAGAAGGAGGGGCTTCTCGCCGCCGGCGACTGGCGGAGCGGTTCCGGCGAAACCATCCCCAATCCGCGCGAGGGCGAGCGCGTCTACTTCGGCACCCATCTGGACCGAGGTTTGTCTTTTCCTCCCTCGGAATTCTTCTCCGAGGTGATTGACCATTATGGAATTCAACTCCATAATCTTCCTCCCAACTCCCTTCTAGAGATGAGCGCGTTTGCTGCGCTTTGCGAGGGCTTTCTCGGTATTAGGCCGAGTTTGCTCCTTTTCCGGTATTACTTCCATGTCCGGAGAAATTCTATTACCGCCGGTGTTCCTTATATCATTGGTACTATTAGTTTTTCTGTTAGACGAGACCGGTCCTATCCCAAAATTGCTGCCAGTGACTCGGTCAAACAATGGCCAGCCACCTTTTTCTATCATAGGGATATTCCGGCTCCCGGCAAAGCTACTGCTTTGCCGGCTTTTGTCGACAGAGCCGCCACAGCCCAACCTTCCTGGGATGAGGCTGCTCCGGCTCTTACGGACGATATGATCCTCACTAAGAGGTGGATCTAATATCTTATCAAGCACAAGGGTCTGAGGGGATCCGACTTAGTCAAGTGCTGGGTCGCACGTCGGATCCAGCCACTTCAGTACCACGGGGATAGACTGATGCACTCCATCACGTCTTCCAAAAAAGATTCTCTCCGCATCAGCCCCAAGGCCTATACCAGCCAAGGCTATATAAGCTAGATCAAATGGCTGATTAAAGAGCGGATCGAGAGAAAAATTCCGGAGATCTCTCTAGACATGCACACGGCGGAAAACCCCGTGGTAGCGGTAAGCTTCCATCAGTACACCTTTTACGTGTTTCAATATTTTAAGTCATGTATTGCAATGCTGATATGTTTTCTTGTTTTCAGCTTGCCGAACTCCCCGAGTCGGAGCTTGCTCCACTCGAAGGATATCCTCCTGAGTTTTCTCAGGAAGCTGAAGTGGTTCTATTGCCGGACCTTGCGCTCAGGAAGCGCAAAGCTCCGACAGTGGCAGTAGGCACAAAGGAAGTGCCCGTTGTGAAGAGGTAACTTTCATTCACAATTTCTGCCTTTGTACCTTTCTCGAATTTCTTTCTGAGATGTAATATTTCCGACATTACTACATTCTCAGAGCAAAGCCTCTCATCAAGGGTAAGGGGAAGGGGATTCCTGCAAATCCCCTGCGACAGGCGAAGCTTACCATAGATTCCCCTGCCACGACTCCTTCGACTCCTGCCCCTCAACCTTCTGTAACACCGGCGATTACTCCTTCTCCGGTTGTTGCAGAAGATCCGGCTCCTCCAACGGCGCCTGTGATCCTTGGATCGCACACTGACGTCACCGTGGGTGCGTCATCTCAAGATAAGGGTGAACCCTCTCCGGGTAATGATCCCTCGGCTGAAGTCTTCACCGACAACCTCATCAGCAATCCCGGACTTGCCAAGTTTGGCTTATCCCGGAAATCTGCAGAGGAGATCCAGCGGCTGGCCAGGCAAGTCCTGGACAAAAGCCATCTATCCCCTGAAGAGGAAGCGCAAGAAGCAGAGGACGTCAAGTTCTCTGACCTTCTCGCCCAAGTCCGCCTTCGCGACGAGAGGATCAGGACTGGAGAGCTTCCAACAGCCCCAGTAATTCCTCTTACTCTCGCCGAGAAGGTGGCAGTTGAGGTGAACGCGGGTTTAGACAAACTCACCCGTGAGCAATATGTAAGTCGGAATTCCAACTCTTGTTTTTTACCTTATGTTATATCATATCCTCTAGCCCCCAAGCATGAAGTAGGATATAGAAATCCGAGTTTATGCTTTCATTAGGATGCCAAAGAACGAATTAGTGTAGCCCCCAAGGCTCGTGTTGATATTTAGCAAAAAATATTAGCCCGAGTCTTAAGTAGCTTTCTGACTTTGGGTATTCTGACTTACATAAAGTGTATTCCTATAACCAGGAATTGTTAAAAAATGTCTGTGATAAGCGGAGAGAAATCAAAGCTCTCCGGCTTAAAAATGCTGAACTCAAGCTAGCCAAGGATGAAGCCGAAGGTAGCATTTCGAGATTCAAACCTTGTCTTTTACTTTTTCCAATGTCGAATTTTTCTGACCTGTTGTTCTTTTTGACTTACAGCGTTGGTGAAACAATCCATCGCTATGATTGAAGAGGCCGAGAACCTCAAAACCTTAGTGGTGGAGAACAAGGGACTTCGCCAAGAGCTGGATAAGCTTAAGGCTGATCATGAAAGGAGCATAGCTCAAGTCCTCGAATCCTCTTCCATGGCCACTGAAGAGCGCGATCTCAAGATTGCCGCTCAAGATAAGGTTATCTCGAACCTCAAAAATGAGGTTGGCAGAGAGTAGGACATCTCCCAGGCGCTCCAGGCTGAACTCCAGAGTCTTCGGGAAGAGAAAGCCAAGATTGACGACATCATTCTTGGTATGTTCCATCTATCTAATTTATTCTTTCTTCGACTTTCATCAATGTCGGATTTTCATTGACTTTTTTTGTGTGTAGGTCCTCTGAACTTGATGGACTCCTCCTCGTCCGAACCCCGCACTCATCGGCTTACTCAAGTCGGTGATCTCATTCATGACTATCGCCAGTCCCTTGAGGACATTGGCGAATCTCTTAGGATTCCGGACATGACAAGCATGTCGGACTTCTAAGTGTGGGAGAAGGCCAAGGAGATGCCGCAGCTTGTTCGGGACTAGAACATGTCCTACGCGCGGACCGCTGCGCAGAACGCTCTCACCATGGTCATGAGCCACCATGGAAACATGGAGATATGGCAAGTGACCAGAGGGTACTGCAAAGTAGACGAAGACGGCCAGGAGCAAGACCTTCAAGCTATCATGCACTCCTGCGGTGGATATGGGTGTCACGTAGCTGATTTGACCAGCTACGAGACGCCCTTCTTCACCCGCGTGGATACTCCGCCACCTCCTCCAGAAGACGCCGAAGAAGTTTCCGACGATGAACAGACCACCTCGGATCCGGACATCTCGGCACAATATCAAGGCGGAGTAACCAACGATCCGACAGTTCCTTCATCTCCTCCTGCATCATAGATCAGAAAACTATGTATTATTCTGGAAAGACATGATGCGTTTTGTAAATATTAAATACTATGACTTTTGCTAGTGCCAAGTTTTTTTATCTATTCAGCACTTTTGTCTTAAATTATTTGTGTGCCTGAAATGTTTGCATAAGCACTTGAAATATTCCGCCTCTACTTATCGTTTATCTGGCTTTCCGCCTCGTCTCTTTCGTGAGCCGGCTAAACCTTCAGCCGGAAACTTTGCCGAGCAACGGAGCTCAATTGCTAAACCAGTTTAAACTCGGAAACAAAGCCGGCTTCCAGTACCAACAATTCACTACTCGGAAGATAACCGCATCCAGCAATCAGACAAATAACCCAAGTAAAGACTAGAGTTTTTTTAGAGTTATACCCGAAGGTAGCAGTTTTAGAATCGGAAATCTAAACCAGAACGAACATGAGCATAAAGTTTTTTCAAGCATTCTGGGATTTTCGACTATGACATGATCTTTAGGAAATAAGATGGTAAAAACTTCTCAGGAAAACTTTGAGGTAACCAAATTTTTTATTTCTCACAGAGCATGTTCATATGTATAATTACAAAGAAAGATAAAACTAAGAATAAAAGGGACGTAGCTGAGTAATATTCCATGGTCTGTCTAATTCTTCCAGATTTGTACTGCCTCCAGCTCTCTTTCTCTTCTTAGTAGCAGGTCTTTCTTTGACTGGCCTCATGTCAGTTAAGTAGTACGACCCATTGTATAATACTCGACTAACCAAAAAGGGCCCTTCCCATACTGGGGAAAGTTTGTGCTTTCTTTGTTGCACAAGCCGGAGAACCAAATCACCTTTATTGAAAGATCTAGTTCGGACTCTCTCGCTATGATACTTGCGTAACTTCTGCTGATAGGCTGTAGATCTCATTTCAGCAACGACGCGAACTTCTTCGACTAAGTCGAGATCATTTTGTCGAGAAATCTCAGCATCCTCTTCAATATACGCGGCCACTCTAGGAGAAGTATGAATCAAATCACTTGGAAGAACTGCTTCTGCGCCATAGACCAAGAAGAAAGGTATATATCCTGTTGACCTGTTCGGGGTTGTTCGCAAACTCCAAATTACAGAGGGTAGTTCCTCTGCCCAAGCCCCCGTAGCACGTCTCAGTGGTGCTTCGAGTCTTGGTTTCAAGCCTTGTAGAATTAAACCATTTGCTCTTTCGACTTGTCCGTTAGCCTGTGGATGTGCGACCGACACAATGTCAAGCCGGATATTTTGCTCATCCCAGAATTCAGCCAACTCTCCCATGGAAAAATTACTCCCGTTGTCCGTGATAATGCTATGCGGATAACCGTACCGGATTACAACATCCTCGACAAATCTTTTGGCTGTTGCTCCATCACAACTAGTGACAGGTTTAGCCTCGATCCATTTCGTGAATTTATCTACGATCACTAAGAGGTGAGTAAATCCACTTGGAGCTCGTTTAAAAGGTCCTACCATATCAAGCCCCCAGACCACAAAAGGCCATGTTATATGTATTGTTCGCAGCTGATCAGCCGGAACATGAGCTTGCTTGGCGTACTTTTGGTAGCCTTTGCATGTCTTGACTAACCGTTCGGCATCTGCCTGAGCTGTGAGCCAGAAAAAACCATGTCGAAAAGCTTTTGCCACTAAAGATTTGGCTGCAGCATGGTGACCACATTCGCCTTCGTGGATTTCTCTTAAGATTTCCACTCCTTCTTATGGAGATACATAGCGCTGATAAACCCCAGAAACACTCTGTTTATGGAGCTCACCTTTAACAATAGTATAGGCTTTTGCTCGTCGGATAATATGCCGGCTCAACACCTCGTCTTCGGGTAATTTGCCATCTACCAAGTAATCAAGGTAGGGTTGAGTCCAGCTGGGAATTACAGCTAGAACTGCTATTAAAGGTGAGTCAGATTTGGTCGGATACTCCTCATCTACTCCCTTTATCGAGGGAACTTTGAGGTGCTCTAAAAATGCGCCATCCGGAACCTCTTTCCGCGTAGAACCTATTCGAGATAGTGCATCTGCTTCCTCGTTTTCTGCTCGAGGGATGTGTTGAACTTCAAACCCCTCGAACGATTTAGATAGATCATCCACGACAGCTTTATATGCTGCCATGTGCTTATTTGCATTACAAATATCCGACACTTGCTGAGCAACAAGATCCGAATCTCCATAACACATCAAACGTCGGATGCCAATATCCTTAGCAATCCGGATTCCATGCAGCAGTGCTTCATACTCGGCAATGTTGTTTGTCGCTGTGAAGTGGATCTGCAGCACATATAAAAGTTTATCTCCTTGGGGTGATTTGAGCACCACGCCAGCCCCCGAGCCCCCCCTAGCCTTGGATCCGTCAAAAAAGAGGGTCCTATATTCCGACTCCGGGAGGACCATGTTCTCCTTGGTCTCTGTCCAATCAGCGACAAAGTCGGCAAGGATCTGGGATTTGATTGCTGTCCGGGGTTTGTACTCAATATCGAAAGCTGAAAGCTCTATGCCCCATTTGGCGACGCGTCCTGTAGCATCGCTGTTATTGATTATATCTCTCATGGGAGCTTTGCTCACCACGGTAATTGGGTGCTCCTGAAAATAGTGTCGTAACTGACGAGATGCCAGAAAAACACCGTAAGCAAACTGTTGATAGTGCGGATATCGCTGTTTTGATTCTGTCAGGACCTCGCTGACAAAGTACGTCGGACGCTGCACCAGGTGCTCCTGATTTTCTTCTGGTCTCTCCACCACCATAACTATACTGACAACCCTATTTGTCACAGCAATGTAAAGCAACATCGGTTCCTGAGGTTCCGGTGCTGCAAGGATAGGAGCAGATGGGAGTACTTTCTTTAGGTCTTGTAGTGCAGCTTCGGCTTCGTCAGTCCAGACAAAATCCTTGGTTTTCTTCAGGAGTTTGTATAATGGTGCGGCTCTTTCACCAAGCCGGCTTACAAATCGACTGACCGCGGCGATGCAACCAGTTAATCTTTGTACATCTTTCAGGTGAGTTGGCCTGGAAATATTGAGAATAGCTTTGATCTTGTCACGGTTCACCTCTATGCCTCGTTGAGACACAATAAAACCTAACAATTTTCCGGCTGGTATTCCAAAGAAGCATTTCTTCGGGTTAAGCATGATGTTGTATTTTCGTAAATTGGCGAACGTCTCCTCTAAGTCGGAAACCAATGTTTCCTTCTTTTTGGACATGACCGCGATATCATCCACGTATGCATGTACATTGCGCCCAAGTTGATCATGGAGGCAACGCTGCATCGTGCGCTAGTACGTAGCTCTTGCGTTCTTCAGCCCAAAGGGCATCGTAACATAACAGAAGGTTCCGAAAGGGGTTATGAATGAAGTCTTGATTTTGTCAGATTCCTTCATCCGGATTTGGTGATAACCAGAATATGCGTCGAGAAAACAGAGGAGTTCCGAGCTTGCCGTAGAATCGATAACTTGATCAATTCTAGGCAGAGCAAACGGATCTTTTGGACAAGCCTTGTTCAAGGCAGTATAATCAACACACATCCTTAAATCAGTAGTGTCCTTTTTAGGGACCATTACAGGGTTGGCCGACCATTCAGTATGGATGACCTCTTCTATGAATCCGGCTAACTCGAGCCACGCTAGTTCCTTAGCTATTGCCTTACGCTTTTCGTCACCAAACCGTCATAAGGACTGTTTGACTGGTTTAGCGTTCGGGTTTACATTTAGAGAGTGCTCAGCAAGTTCCCTAGGTACTCCGGTCATGTCAGATGGCTGCCATGCGAAGATATCTTGATTTGCTCGGAGGAACTTGACGAGCGCGCCTTCCTAAGTGCTACTTAGGCCTGCGCCTATCTGGGTCACCTTGGAGGGGTCATCATCCTTCAATGGCGTCGTCTTCGTCTCTTCTGATGCCTTGAACTCCGGATTTGGTTTTGTCACCTCCTTCTTCGTCGCGGGCATCTCAGACGGATCTATGCTCTTCTTGATCTCCTAGTACTCCTGGGCGTGCAGCACGGCTTCGGCAAAGGCGGCATTTCCATCCTCGCACTCTCGCGCTTTCATCGGGTCTCCCCTGATGGTGAGCACGCCGTTGGGACCTGGAATTTTCATCATATTGTAAATGTAACACGGACGAGCCATAAAAGCCCAGTAAGCCGGACGTCCGAATGTAGCGTGGTATGCGCTCTTGAATGGGACCACTTCGAAGGAAAGTGCCTCCGTTCGATAATTTTTTGGTGTTCCAAAAGTAACATCCAAAGTGATCTCTCCCAGGGAATTGGCTTGTCTTCCTGGTACAACCCCGTGAAAAATCACAGAGCTATGGTTAAGCTGTGTTTCCGAGATTTTCATCCGGCGTAGCGTTTCTACATAGAGAATATTGATGCTACTACCACCGTCCATGAGGGTCTTGGAGAAACCATAACCGTTAATAAGTGGATTGACGATTAAGGCGTATTTTCCTCGCCTATGCAACTTAGGCGGATGATCAGTGCGGTCAAATGTGATTGCCACCTCCGACCAGTCCAAATACTGAGGGACAGCCGGAACTATTGCATTGAGCTCGTGGAGAACTGCTTTCTTGTCCTTTGCTGGTTGAGATCCGAGGAAGGTGACGTAAGTGTCCTTCTTGGTAGGAAATGTTTTCTTCCCTTCCGACTTGGGATTTGAAGCGTCGGCTTCCTCCATGTCGAAATCTTCCTTGGTCTCTTTTTCTTTTTTGGGATTTTTCTTTCCCTTCTTCCGCTTAGCTTTGTAGCCCGCGGTATCATCTCTCTTGATGTCATCGTTAAAACGACATTCAGCGTTGGTGTGGAACGAGCCCCCATTGGCGTCTAAGTGATGCACACATGGGTTATTGGCAATGTCGGCCCAAGTGTAGGTTTTGCCTGGTTGTTGCTCTCCTCTACCTTGGACCCTTGATGTCCCATGACCACGCCCGTGGCCTCCACCACGTCCTCCTCGTCCTCCAGTCCCGGAAACAGTAGTGACTATTGCTGTCTCTGCGTTGGGTTTTTCTTCCGAGGTGTTTTTGCGTTTCTGAGCCTGTTGCTTTGTCTTTGCTGACTGTGGTACGGCCAGGACGTTAAGTAATCCCTCTGCATCGTTGTCAGCATCTGCACATTTGCTCGCTATTTCTATCATCTCTCCCAGATCAGTAACCTTGTCACACTTCAAGCGATGACGCAGTAATCCAATTGGGAGACCTGAAATAAAAGCTTCAATCGCAGTTTGATCGTTTACTCCCTTGCAGGAGTTCTTGGTGTCAATCCATCATCCGAGATAATCTCGGTAAGTTTCTCCGGCTTTCTGGGTACAACGCTGTAGGTCTCCAACCGTACAGGGCCTCCGATATGTGCCTTCGAAATTCCGAAAGAACGCACTTTGTAAGTCATACCAGTTGTGGATGGTGTTTGCCGGAAGTTCATTGAGCCATGATCGCGCCGTCTTCCGCAACATAAGTGGGAGATATCGGGTTGCGACCAGGCTATTTCCGCCTTTAGCGATGCAGCAAGCTTGGAAGAAGTCCTGTAACCAGGTGTCTGGCCGAGCAATGCCGTCGTAGGCTTGAATATGTCTTGAGATAGCAAATCCTTCCGGGAATTTTGTAGCTCTGATGCGTGGTCCAAAGCAATTTGGGCCCACGTATACGTCATCGTTTTCATAGCGCCGAGCCTCTATGTTGGAGTTAATCCTGTGCCTTGTGTCGTTCGGGGATAGGGATCGTCCTGAATATCGGCTGTGGCTGCGGTGCCTTGGAGCCGGACTTCGGCTTCTTCCACCACCTCCTCCGTCATGTCATCCTCCTTGACCTCCTTGGGGGCCGTTGTGATAACTGTGCAGTGGAGAGGTTGGTGCAGCTGGGTTGTTTCCGGCTGATCGCCGGCCTCCGTCCGGAGCATCATTATTCCAGTTCCAGGGAGGTTCTTGACTGTGACGAGCCCCCTGCCGGCTTGTACCAGCATGGTTTCCGTCGTTCCTTCGTCCGTCGTTCCCACCATGGTAAGGTTCAGCCGGACGGTTTTCATGTCTAGGAGGTGGCATTTTCTGACGATCCTCCTCCCGACGTTTTTCTTTATCTTCTCCCTTTCGGGAAGGATTCCTCGGATTGAGTGCAGCGATTGCGTCTTTCTCGGCTACTGGAGCGACGTTGCTCCAGTTATGTGTAGCCCTGCGGTGCTGCCCCGTCGATCCGGTTCTTGAATAATTGTCTTCCCTATGTTCGGGGTTATGATACTGCGCCCGAACATAGTGGGATCTTACTCCAGCCCATGCCAGATCTGTGCGACATTGGTCGGAATCCGAGACCAGCTTTTGGCTTCTTGACAGGGCGACCTTTTGCTTCTCCAGTCCTTTGTTGAGTAGCTTGATACCCAAACGTATCTCTTCTGGTCCTGGATTAGCTGATAGAATTTCGCGAGCTGCCACAGTATTTTGCACTGGTGTTGGGTAAACCCAATCTCCATTGCTGTCCTTCCGTGGCTTTCCCATCTCATCTCCAAAAAGGACGGCACGGACACGTGGGAATTGGTTGTCATCCACGTGATGCTTCCATGTCTTCTGATGCAGACGGGACATGTACTCCTTGTTTGACATGCGCTTCTTCTCCACCTCAATGTTTTTGGCTTCATCAAGGAGTTGTTGACGACGCGCTTCTAGGGCTTGGGCCCTTTCGTCCAGCTCATTTGCGGTAAGTTCTGTAGCTGTAGGGATAGGTGTGGTTAATGCGGCATCGATGAGTTTACGCGCACCTTCAGTGATCACATGCCCATCCACCGATGCTTCTTTTTTCGGCTCGTCTGGGATAAGTGCTCCATCTGAGTCTTCCTCGTATTCCTCGGCAATCACTTCCTCTGTCAGAGGGTCTTTTGCCGGGGTCTTGTTCTTCTTGTTCTTCTTCTTTGCCCTCTTGGCAGCACCGGTAGCAAAGACGGCTTTGGGTCCGTTTCTCGGAGTCAAGCTCTGAGCGATACTTTCGGACATCTGGAGTTCGGGATTGTCTCCGACCTCCATGTCATCCTGCGCTTTGGGAGAGTGTTCCCCAGATCCTTCGTCCATGGCTTCTCCGTATTCTGCAGCTTTGGAGTTGTACTCCTCGTCATATTCCGCGGAGAACTTCCGGAAATCTGCCGACGTCATGGACTCATCCGAGGATGCGGGAACGTCGGCGTTTGTTCCAATTGCCTCCAGCACCGAGTCGGTGTTTTCTCCAGCATCGGCAGAGCCGTATCCGGATCCAACGTATCCGATGAAGTGCGATGCGTGCTTCCTGAGGTACCTGAGGAAAGGTTTGTCTGTCCCGACATCATCGGAGTCGGGATCAGTGTCGTTGATGTGCTTCGCCTGGATTTCGACTTCCACGGGTGGGTCGATCTGGGATCCGGCTTCTCCAGGGAGATCCACTCCGGATTCGACTTGGTCCGCGAGGTTTTCTTCAGGCTCGGATTTCTCCACTATCTCCGCAACTGGTGCGGGCTGGGTGGGATTAGGGTTTTCTGAGATCCAGAACTCTGCCGCCTCCGTGGACAAAGGGGACCCAGAAGTTTCTTCTGCCTCTATCATCACCGCTGGGGTGGGTTGGGCAGGTTCAGCAAAACCGATGTAAACATCGATCTCGCCAAAAGACATGATTGTATAAGCAGTCATGGTCTCCCTAGCCGGAATCCAAGTCTCGTCGAGAACGATGAGAGGGACGTCGCTGGCGTAGAGGATGCGACCGATGGCGATGGTCTCGCCGATTCCGATTCTTGCAGATTCCGCTCGGAACACAGATCCGAAGCTCACTTGCCCCATGGTGGGCGCCAACTGTCGTCGGATTGATGACAAGTACGCCATGAGGGGGTCCTCGAGGCGTGCGGAAGAGAGGGGTGTGAGGCGTACGGTGTTCCGAGACGGTGAGCACACAAGTTTACCCAGGTTCGAATCCGCCGGCTTTGGACGGACCCTACTCCTGCTATCAATCCAGTAATACGGCAAAGCCGGAATATGGGTTACAAGGGTTTCGCCTGTGCGGGTTGAGATTGTAGACTATTGGTCGTCTCTAGTGTTGCCCTAAAGGCTCTCCCTAGGACGGCCTATATAGGTATCCGGCCTAGGGTTTACAGGAGAGATCAATCCGGCTACGACTAAGAGTTGGTCACAGAGTACATCTTGAACTACAAGTAACATTATGGGCCTAAGTCGGTAAGTCTTCTGGGCCTTTCCGTAGCCGGATGGGACTCCGTCTTCTCTCTCTAACTGGGCCGCCCGTGAAGCAAAGCTCTAACCCGAAGTGGGCCACCCTGGTCAGCGAGGAACGTTGAGGATACCCGGAAAGTATATCCCCAACAAGTGAGGGGCGCCCGGGTCAGCATGATCTAGCAGAGGCTAAAAAGGGGCGGCGGGAACCTTAACCTCACCGGAGAACTTGACGGACGGCGGCGGCAGAGGGAGTTTCGCCGGAGTAGACCGTGTCGTCGACCTAGGGCAATAGAAAGCACGCGACAGGGGTTAAAAGACGCGCCAGGACATGGCAAAGGAGATAGGGTAGAGAAGAGGGCGCGGTGTGGCTGGAGCTCACCGGAATCGTCGCCGGAGTGGCATCGGACAGCGGCGGTTCGAGCTGGTAATTGGGGAGCCTGGGGCTCTCCAGGGGAAGTGGCTGAGGGGAAACAGAAGGGGAGTGAGAGGGGATTAAGAAGGAGTGATCGCTGTAGAGGATTAATGCGAGAAACACTCGAATTTGAGCCGGGTTTAGAAACGGCAGAGGGGGGTGGGGCTGTTCGTCGCCTGGGTTGAAGACGACGAGGTGGCGATGACGTGGCACAAAGCCCAGTGGTAAGTGGGAGGGGGTGGGTTGAGGGGGTGTGCAGAAAAACAGAGAGGGGGAGAGGGAGGCCGGGTGGGCTAGCTAGGCCGGTTGGGCCAAAAGGGCCAGAACTGTTGCTGCGGTTTAAAAACCTTTTCCCTCCTTTTTCTTTTTCTTTTTGAATTTGTTTTCTAGTTTTCTTTGAATTTAGCAAAAGTGCTCCAAGAAGTCTCAAAATTTCACCAAATTTTTGGAGGATAAATCTAATGCAAAGTAGTACATGCCATGATGATTTGAATGCAATGATGATGATTTTTTTTAAAGAAAATTTTGGGATGTTACACGACACGAACCCATAGAGGCCCAATCGACACGCATCACAGGCCCAATAAACAAAAAAGGGCCCAAGAAAACGAAATAAGGAGAGAGCACCAAAACTAGGAAGCTTAGAGCTCCTTAGGATTTATGTGAGGTATCCATGTGCATATTTATAAGAAATGATACGATGCCTCATGCCTCTCTAGAACCCTGGCCACCACCTCTAGATCCAATCTCTACCCCCTCCTTCTCTAGCCATTGCTTTGGTGTAGGGGCGGAGCCAAGGGGAGCTAGCATGGGTCAGACCCCCCCAGAAATGTTCTATAGCACACTATTTAGCGTTAATCACCGTTATTAGTTGCCCATTAGACACGAGTATAGCCTATAGGCCTAAACGTTAATCCTGAAATCCACAACGCACAAGGTTGCAACCCATTAGCCCATGATTTTTATTGCGGAAGTGATTGCCTCGGACATGGAGTATCTCTATTCACGGTATGAATTATGTGGATCGATACTTAGATGAGACTTTATACAGCCGTAAAACTATTTAACTGGCAGCAAATCGATGATCAACACCTCTAGTCTCATTGCATGCAGTTGCCATCTGTCACAAGGCATTGCTGACGTTTGCCGCTCGGGCAATTTGTCGACCATTGCTGACCTCATTGTATCGCCGTGGTGGCATGTTTCTTGCCATCGGATGCCCCATGAAGTTAGCTCATATTTAGGCTTAAATCTAAGGTACATTTGCTCGAGTCTCTCGTCTAGAAGGTCTGAAAGAGTGAAGGTAAATCATATTCTGTATTACAATCTACTCCATAGAGTAGAATTAGACTTCTTGGATTGTTTAGCACGCTGGGATGTGTCTAACGGTCTGCTTCCCCCGTTCCTGCGACGTCAGGGGCGACGGCGTGGCAGCCCCGCCACCACCAAGACCTCCGTTGAGCCTTTTCCCTCCTTGCCGCGCCCCACAGTGGGTGAGCCGATGCCAAGCCCCCTCCTTTCTCCTCTCCCCGTCGCTGCTGGTGCGTCCTCACCTCCTCTGCCCTCCTCTCTATGACGCATGGTGGGTGTGTTGCGGGGGATTTCCTCGTTGCTGGCGCTGCTCCGTGTGGATCCGGCCCCTGCCCCTCCTCTGCCTGCTGCTCCTCCCCTCGACAAGTTCTGGCGCTGGTTAGACGAGGTCAGCTCGGATGATGAGGCGGCTCCAGTGGGGAGAACCTTGTCCTTAGATCTGGTGTCGCCCCGTCCTCCGCCTCGCCATGGCCCCCGTGCTCTTTCGGCTCGTCCTATAGTTGAAGATTTCGTTCTTTCAACGCTGGCGGCTCGTCCTCTGAAAGATCCGGGCCCTCGCCGTCACTTCGCGCCTGGAGGGCATGGGTCGCGCTTCCAGGGTTCATCGACGGTCATTTCCCGGGCCTCCTCGTATTTCTGCTGTAGGGCGGCAGGGAATCTGGTGGGAGGATCAACTCTGGGTCAATCTTCCAGCAACTCTTTCGCTGCCCTTGCGGATCTTGATCCGTGCCTGCCTGTGGAGCTACTGGATGCCCCCTCCCCAACCGCAACTCTTCCTGATTCGCTGCTCGCGCCCCCAGTCCCCTCTTTGCTGCCACACCCCTCCTTCTCTCCCGTGGGTCCGGCGAGCCCCGCTCCTCCGCCGCCGCTCCACAACCTGGAAGCCTTCCCTGCGCTAGGGTTTTCGGATCATGGGCCACTCCCTAAGGCCCCCACTGACTAGTTGGGTCTTGGGTTGCCCTCCATGTCGGCCAGTTGGGCCGTGGTGGTTGCTTGGCCCACTCCTATCCCCAGTTCCCTCCCCGCCCGTGATCCTTCCTTCGGTTTCGCCCTTCTGGACCTAGCCCACCAATCGCGCCTGAGCCCAAGAGCTTTCTTCGATCCCGTGACCGGCCCACGACCCGCTCCCGTGTCTACCCAACCTCGTGTGTAGGTTAAAAGGTGGTGGTGGGTGCAAGTTGGGACACTAACCACAGATTTAGGGTTCCCAGCCGCTCATAGAGACATTCGTCGTGTTGCTTCCTCCCCCATCCGCTTCCGCCGCCTCCCCCGCTCCCTGATCGATCGTGAGCGCCGGGACTGGGAGCTCGACGACCGTTCTCGGGGCAAGCAGCCCCGTGTATGGCGTGAAGACGATGCCCTCAACCGTCAGTGGGAGGAGGACCACTGTTGGGACGAGGATCTGTGCCGTGCTGCCAAACGACGATGTGAAGAGGACCGCCGCCTAGAGGTGGATCTGCGTCGCAAGCTCGATTCCTCCTGGCATGGTGGTCACCGCAAAAGAGCTCTATCTCCACCTCCCAGAGACCGCGACCCATGATGCCTGCTGCCTCCACCGCCGCCCCCACCGCCTCCCTCTCAGCGTCAATAGCCCTCCCACTATAGCAACTGGCGCAGTGGGGGTTCGGGAGCAGGTGACTTTCCTAGGCAGCGCAACAAAACTCCTGCCCTGCCCCCCATCCCAGAGCTGGTGTTGCTGGTGGTGGTGATGGTGGTGGCTCTGCCGCTGATGTGGTCTGCTTCAACTGCGACGAAAAAGGTCATTACCAATCCCTCTGCACCGGGGAAGCCAAGTGCTTTATTTGCAAGCAAGGAGGTCACATCACCTCGCAGTGCACGAACAATATCCGTCCCCCTGAGCTCAAGATGTATGGCTTCAGATTGGCTGATCAGGGATTCTATTATCTTGAAGGCGGACCAAAAGAAGAGCCAGTGCTGCCACCCAATGCTACTACGATGACAGTTCTAAAAAGGACGCTGATACCTTTGATCCGGATTACAGATGTAGTGTAGCTCTTTTCCCTAGTATACGTAGGTTTATCGAATCCTCAGAAAGCAGAAGCATAGTGAAGTTACTTTAATGGACCTTCGGGGTTTTTAGAATTCCTTTTGTGTTTTTACCGGACCAAGAGTTTGCTGTCTTTTGTTGTTATTGATGATGGAGAGAGAGGGCCTAGGGCTTTCAGTTTCACCTGTAGCTGTGCAAAACATCTAATGGGAATAAAAGATAATAATAAAGTATGGATTTAATTGTTAGAGCAAGATAAATTATATGGGGGAAGTGCATCCATAATTGCTACTGCCTCCATAACCGCTTATAGAAATAACCTACTAGTCTCATCCATAGAAGAAAGAGAACTATGATATGCATAGTAACGTCATCGTTGATCTCAAGTAAATCCCTCACATATAGTCATACTACCCCTTCTGTCACTAGGGTTCCCAACCTGTAGATTAGTCATTAATCATACTCCCTATACCTGGCTCAATCCTCAGGGTCTTGGGTACCTGACAAGTCCTTGGATTGAGGCAAGAGAGGATACAATAATCATCATGTCATACAAACTAATACATGATCCCATCTATGATAAATAACATGCATAAAAGCTACATGGCTAGGCCGAAGACCTTAGCCCAAGGAGGATTACTGACACATAGAGATGAAATCAAAGATCATAAACATTGCAATGGGAATCATGAGATTGATAGAAATAGTCTTACAATGTCTCCAATCGAAGATGAGATCTACTATTACAACTGGTGGAATATGGCTATGGTGGTGGAGAATGATTTGGAGATTAGATCTAAGTCTATTCCTCTGATGGCTCTTCGGTGTTGTGGATGGAGATCTGGAGGCGGCTGGTGATCTCGAAGGGGGCTCTATTTCTCATCGTCCGAGGCCTCTTTATATAGGGGTCCTGTTGGGGATATACTTTTCGGGTATCCTCACAGTTTGTCACTGACCAGGGTGGCCCACTTCAGGTTAGAGCTTTGCTTCACGGGCGGCCCAGTCAGGGAGAAAAGACGGAGTCCAAGCCGGCTACGGGAAGGCCCAGAAGACTTACCGACTTAGGCCCATAGTATTACTTGTAGTTCAAGATGTACTCAGTAACCAATTCTTAGTCGTAGCCGGACTGATCTCTCCTATAAACCCTAGGCCGAATATCTATATAAGCCGTCCTAGGGAGAGCCTTTAGGGCACCTACCCTCATAGTCTACAATCTCAACTCGCACAGGCGAACCCTTGTAACCCATATTCCGGCTCTGCCGTATTACTGGATTGCTAGCAGGAGTAGGATCCGTCCAAAGCTGGCGGATTCGAACCTGGGTAAACTTGTGTGCTCACCGTCCCGGAATACCATACGTCTCACACCCCTCTCTTCCGCACGCCTCGAGGACCCCCTCATGGCGTACTTGTCATCAATCTGACGACAGTTAGCGCCCACCGTGGGGCAAGTGAGCTTTGGATCTGCGTTCCAAGCAGAATCTGCAAGAATCGTAATCAGCGAGACTATCGCTGTCGGCCGCATCCTCTACGCCAGCGACGTCCCTCTCATCGTTCTCGACGAGACCTAGATTCCGGCTAGGGAGGCTGTGACTGCCTACACCATCATGTATTTTGGCGAGATTGATGTTTACATCGGTTTTGCTGAACCTGTCCCACCCACCCTAGCGGTGATGATAGAGACCGAAGAATCTTCTGGGTCCCTTTTGTCCACGGAGGCGGCAGAGTTCCGGATCTCAGAAAACCCTAATCCCACCTAGCCCGCACCAGTTGCGGAGATAGTGGAGAAATCCGAGCCTGAAGAAGACCTAGCGGCCCAAGTCGAATCTGGAGTGGATCTCCTTGGAGAGGCCGAATCCCAGATCGACCCACCCGCTGAAGTCGAAATCCAGGAGGAGCATATCAATGGCACTAATTCCAGCTCTGATGACGCCAGGACAGACATGCCTTTCCTAAGGTACACACTGCGACGTATGATAATGCAAAACTCAGGCGTAGACGCAATTCTCGAGACCATCAAAAGTTTCGACGAAGCTGATCGCGAGAGCCGCAGGTACCTCAGGAAGCACGCATCGCACTTCTTCGGATATGTCGGATCCGGATCCGGCTCTGCTAATGCTGGAGACGACACCGACTCTGTGTTGGAGGCAATCAGAACAAACACTGACGTACCCGCATCCTCGGATGAATCGATGACGTCAGCTAATTTTCGAAAGTTCTCCGCGGAATATGAAGAGGAGTATAACTCCAAAGCTGCATAGGAAGGAGAAGCCATGGATGAAGGATCCAGGGAACACTCTCCTAAAGCGCAGGATGACATGGAAGTCGGAGATAATCCCAAAGTCCAGATGTCCAAAAGTACCGATCAGAGCTTGACTCCGGGAAATGGACCCAAAGCCGTCTTTGCTACTAGCGCCGCCAAGAAGGCAAAGAAGAAGAACAAGAAGAACAAGACCCCGACAAAAGACCCTCTAGCAGAGGAGGTGATTGCCGAGGAATACGAGGAAGACTCGGATGGAGCACTTATCCTAGAAGAGCCCAAAAAAGAAGAATCGATGGATGGACACGTGATCACTGAAGGTGCGCGTAAACTCATCGATGCTGCATTAACCACACCTATTCCTATAGCTACAGAACTTACTGCTAAAGAACTGGACAAAAGGGCACATGCCCTAGAAGCGCATCGTCAAGTACTCCTCGATGAAGCCAAAAACATTGAGGAGGAAAAGAAACGCATAGCATCTGCAGAGAAGTACAACTCCAGGCAATACCAGAAGACCAGGAAGCATCATACTAATGACAAGCAATTCCCGCAGATCCCACCGTCCTTTTCAGAGAAGAGATGGGGAAGCCTCAGAAAGATAGCAAAGGGGATTGGGTGTATCCAACCCTAGTACAAAATACCGTGGTGGCCCGAGAAATTCTATCAGCTATCCAGGCCCGGAGGAGATCCGGTTGGGAATCAAACTAATCAACAAGGGACTGGAGCAACAAAAGGTCGCCATGTCCAGAAGTCAAAAACTGGTCTCTGATTCCGACCAGTGTTGCATAGATCCGGCATGGGCTGACGTAAGACCCCAGCGCATTCCGGAGCAGCACCGCCGCCCCGATCGCTAGGAAGACAATTACTCGAGAACCGAATCTTCAGGACAGCACCACAAAGCTGCCCGTGGCTGGCGTAACGTTAACCTAGTTGCGGAGCAAGAGTCAATTGCTGCAGTGAATCCGAGGAACCTGCCCCGGCGAGAGTCGAAAGACCGCAGGGACGATGATAAGGAGAAACGTCGGGAGGAAGACCGACAAAGAATGCCACCTCCTAGACATGAAAGCCGTCCGGATGACAGACGAAGGAACGATGGACACCATGCTGGGATAAGCCGGCAGGGGCTCATCACGATGAAGACCCTCCCCGGAACCATAATAATGACGCTCCAGACGTAGGCCGGTGATCAGCCGGAAAAAACCTAGCTGCTCCACCCTCTCCGCCAAGTAGCCATCACAATGGCCCCCAGGGAGGCAATGGAGGGCGTCGTGGTGGAGGAGGTGGTGGCAGAAGCCAAAGTCCGGCTCCAAGGCACCGCAGCCACAACCGACACTCGGGACGATCTCTATCCCCGAATGAGGCAAGGCACAGGATCAACTCCAACATAGAGGCGTGGCACTACGAAAATGACGATATCTACATGGGCCCAAAGTGCTTCGGACCACGCATAAGAGCTACAAGATTCCCGGAAGGATTTGCTATCTCAAGACATATCCAATCCTATGACGACATTGCTCGGCCAGATACCTGGCTACAGGATTTCTTCCAAGCTTGCCGCATCGCCAAAGGCGGAAACAGCCTGGTCGCAACCCGATATCTCCCACTCATGCTGCGGAAGACGGCACGATCATGGCTTAATGAACTCCCGAAGAACACCATCCACAACTGGTATGACATGCAAAGTGCGTTCTTTCAGAATTTCGAAGGCACATACCGGAGACCCTGTACGGTCGGAGACCTACAGCGTTACACCCAGAAGGCCGGAGAAACTTGCCAGGATTACCTCGGACAATGGATCGACATGAAGAACTCCTGTGAGGGAGTAAATGATCAAACTGTGATTGAAGCTTTCATTGCAGGTCTCCCAATTGGTTTACTACATCACCGCTTGATGTGTGACAAAGTTACTGATTTGGGAGAGATGATAGAAACAGCGAGCAAGTATGCAAACACTGACGATGATGTAGAGGGATTACTCAACGCCCTAGCTGTGCCACAGTCGGCAAAACAACCAAAGCAACAGGCTCAGAAGCACAAAAATACCTCGGAAAAGAAACCAAGCACGGAAACGGTAGTGGTTACTGCTACTTTCGGATCTAGAGGATGAGGAGGACGCGGCGGAGGCCGCAGGCGTGGCCGTGGGACTTCGAGAGTTCAAGGTAGAGGAGACCAGCAACCAGGCAAAACCTACACTTGGGCCGACATTGCCAGTAACCCATGTGTACATCACTTAGATGCCAATGAGGGCTCGTCCCACACCAATGCCGAGTGTCGTTTCAATGACGACATCAAAAGAGATGATACCGTTGGCTACAGAGCTAAGCGGAAAAAGGGAAAGAAGAATCCCGAAAAAGATAAGGAGACCAAGGAAGATTCCGACATGGAGGAAGCCGATGCTTCAAATCCCAAGCCAGAAGGGAAGAAAAAATTTCCGACCAAAAAAGACACTTATGTCACCTTCCTCGGATCTCAACCAGCAAAGGTCAAGAAAGCAGTTCTACATGAGCTCAACGCAATAGTTCTGGCTGTCCCCCAATACCTGGACTGGTCGGAAGTGGCAATCACATTTGACCGCGCTGATCATCCGCCTAAGCTACACAGGCGAGGAAAATTCGCCTTAATCGTCAATCCACTTATTGACGGTTATGGTTTCTCCAAGACCCTCATGGACGGTGTCAGTAGTATCAATATTCTCTATGTCGAAATGCTACGCCGGATGAAGATCTCGGAGACCCAGTTGAACCATAGCTCTGTGATCTTTCACGGAGTTGTCCTAGGAAGACAAGCTAATTCCCTAGGAGAAATCACTTTGGATGTTACCTTTGGAACTCCAAAGAATTATCGGACGGAGGCACTTTCCATTGAAGTGGTCCCGTTCAAGAGCGCGTACCACGCTATATTCGGACATCCAACTTACTAGGCTTTTATGGCTCGTCCGTGTTACATTTACAATATGATGAAAATTCCAGGTCCCAACGGCGTAATCACCATCAGGGGAGACCCGAAGAAAGCGCGAGAGTGCGAGGATGGAAATGCCGCCTTTGCTAAAGCCGTGCTACACGCCCAGGAGTACCAGGAGATCAAGAAGAGCATAGATCCGTCCAAGATGCCCACAACAAAGAAGGAGGTGACAAAACCAAATCCGGAGTTCAAGGCATCAGAAGAGACGAAGAAGATGCCGTTGAAGGATGATGACCCCTCCAAGGTGACCCAGATAGGAGTAGGCCTAGATAGCGCATAGGAAAGCGCACTCGTCAAGTTCCTCAAAGCAAATCAAGATATCTTCGCATGGCAGCCATCTGACATGACCGGAGTACCTAGGGAACTTGCCGAGCACTCTTTAAATGTAAACCCGAACGGTAAACCCGTCAAACAGTCCTTACGACGTTTCGGTGATGAAAAGCGTAAGGCAATAGCTAAGGAACTAGCACGACTCGAGTTAGCCGGATTCATAGAAGAGGTCATCCACACTGAGTGGTCGGCCAATCCTGTAATGGTCCCTAAAAAGGACACCACTGATTTAAGGATGTGTGTTGATTATACTGCCCTGAACAAGGCTTGTCCAAAAGATCCGTTCGCTCTGCCTAGGATTGATCAAGTTATCGATTCTACGGCAGGCTCGGACCTCCTCTGTTTTCTCGACGCATATTACGGTTATCACCAAATCCGGATGAAGAAATCTAACAAAGTCAAAACTTCATTCATAACCCCTTTCGGAACCTTCTGTTTTATTATGATGCCTTTTGGGCTAAAAAACACAGGAGCTACCTACCAACGCACTATGCAGCGTTGCCTCCACGATCAACTCGGACGCAATGTACATGCATATGTGGATGATATTGCGGTGATGTCCAAAAATAAGGAAACACTGATTTCCGACTTGGAGGAAACATTCGCCAATCTACGAAATTACAACATCATGCTTAATCCAAAGAAATGCTTCTTTGGAATACCAGCCTAAAAATTGTTAGGTTTCATTGTGTCTCAAAGAGGCATAGAGGTGAACCAGGACAAAATCAAGGCTATACTCAATATTTCCAGGCCAACTCACCTGAAGGACGTACAAAGACTAACTGGTTGCATTGCTGCAGTCAGTCGATTTGTAAGCCGACTTGGTGAAAGAGCCGCACCATTATACAAACTCCTGAAAAAGACCAAGGATTTTGTGTGGACCGATGAAGCTGAAGCTGCACTACAAGACCTAAAGAAAATACTCTCATATGCTCCTATCCTTGCTGCGCCGGAACCATAGGAACCGATGTTGCTCTATCTTGCTGCGACAAACAAAGTCGTTAGTATCGTCATGGTGGTGGAGAGACCGGAGGAAAATCAGGAACACCTGGTGCAGCGTCCGACTTACTTTGTCAGCGAGGTCCTAACTGAATCAAAACAGCGGTATCCGCACTATCAAAAGCTGGCTTACAGTGTTTTTCTAGCATCTCGTAAGCTACGACACTATTTCTAGGAGCATCCAATTACCATGGTGAGCACAGCTCCCATGAGAGATATAATCAACAACAGTGACGCCATAGGACGCGTCGCCAAATGGGGCATAGAGCTTTCAGCTTTCGATATTGAGTATAAACCTCGGACAGCAATCAAATCCCAGATCCTTGCTGACTTTGTTGCTGATTGGACAGAGACGAAGGAGAATATGACCCTCCCCAAGTCGGAATGTTGGACCCTCTACTTTGATGGGTCTAAGGCTCGAGGGGGCTCGGGGGCTGGCGTGGTGCTCAAATCACCCCAAGGTGATAAACTTCTATATGTGTTGCAAATCCACTTCATAGCGACAAACAATATTGCCGAGTATGAAGCATTCACTACTAGGAAACAACTCTTCTGTGGCGCACCTTTTTTCAACATCTGTGGCGCATTTCCTAGTCGCCACTGATACCTCGCCACTGATAACTAACTTCAGTGGTGCATTTCAAAATGCGCCACAGAAGTCTCAAACTTCAGTGGCGCATATGGCCAATATGCGCCACATAAGTTTTTTTCCAAAATTCAAAAAAAAAGGCGGGCCAGATCTCAAACTTCTGTGGCGCATATGGCCAATATGCGCCACATAAGTTTTTTTCAAATTTCAAAAAAAAAGGGCCAGATCTAGATCTGGTCGGAGTTGGTGGTGGCTGGTGGTGGTGGTGGTGGCTGGAGGAGGGCTAGGAGGAGGAGGAGGTGGTGGTGGAGGAGGAGGAGGTTGCCGGAGTTGGTGGTGGAGGAGGAGGAGGAGGTTGCCGAAGTTGGTGGTGGAGGAGGAGGAGGAGGTCGCCGGAGTTGGTGGTTGAAGAGGAGGAGAAGGAGGTCGCCGAAGTGGTGGTGGATGAGGAGGAGGTCGCCGGAGTTGGTGGTGGTGGAGGAGGAGGAGGTGGTGGTCGCCGGAGTTGGTCGCCGGAGTTGGTGGTGGAGGAGGAGGAGGAGGATGAGTAGGAGGAGTGGGGAGGGGAGGAGAAGTGGGGAGGGGGATAAAAAGGAAAAAGGGAGGGATAAGGGCGCCGACGGGATTCAAATTTCGAATCCCGCCCAAGACTTCTGTGGCGCATATGGGGGAAATGCGCCACAGAAGTTTCTCCCCCTTTTTTATTTTTTTGCAAGAAAAAATCTTCAGTCTGCCATAACTTTTTACTCTTTTGGAATTTGGGGAATCTACAAAATCTTCAACGGCTTCCAGCGGTTGAAATCGAGTAGAAAATTTTGAGACAAACATTTTGATAGGTTAAAGATTTTTTCCGACATCGTATGCAAAAGTTAGAGCCGTTTTTACCGTGCCATGACCTATTTTTGCAAATACATCGAAATTTATGTTTTTCAATTTTGTCTAGATCTATACCCTAAAATCTAACTACAACTCAAAGGAATTATTTTTTCGAAGTTTCTATCATCACCTATATGCGCCACAGAAACATCTTTCTGTGGCGCATATGGACACATGCGCCAGAAAAGTTTCTCCCGCTTTTTTTGCTGCTTGGTCCCATCAACCTTCTGTGGCGCATATGTCTATATGCGCCACAGAAGTTTGGCACTTCAGTGGCGCACACGAAAATATGCGCCACAGAAATATGGACTTCTGTGGCGCATATTGGTTTCGTGCACCACTGAAGTGCCAAACTTCAGTGGCGCATTTTTTCTAGTGCGCCACTGATATATATCTATGGCGCATAATTTTACATATGCGCCACTGAATATTTTGTCTATCTATAAGCTGTTTCCTAGTAGTGATTGCTACATGGAATCCGGATTGCTAAGAATATCGGCATCCGACGTTTGATGTGTTATGGAGATTCGGATATTGTTGCTCAGCAGGTTTCGGATATTTGTAATGCAAATAAGCACATGGCAGCGTATAAAGCTGTCGTGGATGATTTATCTAAATCGTTTGAAGGGTTTGAGGTTCAGCACATGCCTCGAGCAGAAAACGAGGAAGCAGATGCATTATCTCGGATAGGCTCTGCACGAAAAGAGGTCACGGATGGCGCTTTTTTAGAGCACATCAAAGTTCCCTCAATAAAGGGAGTGGATGAGGAATATCCGACCAAATCTGACTCACCTCTAATAGCAGTTCTGGCTGTAATTCCCAGCTGGACTCAACCCTACCTTGATTATCTGGTAGATGTCAAATTACCCGAAGACGAGGTTTTGAGCCGGCAGATTATCCGACGAGCGAAAGCCTATACTATAGTTAAAGGTGAGCTCTATAAGCAGAGTGTTTCGGGAGTTTTTCAGCGCTGCGTATCTCCGAAAGAAGGAGTGGAGATCTTAAGAGAAATCCACAAAGGCGAGTGTGGTCACCACGCTGCAGCCAAATCTTTAGTGGCAAAAGCTTTTAGACACGGATTTTTCTGGCTTACAGCTCAGGCAGATGCCGAATGATTAGTCAAGACGTGCAAGGGCTGCCAAAAGTACGCCAAACAAGCTCATGTTCTGGCTGATCAGTTGCGAACGATACCTATAACATGGCCTTTTGCGATCTGGGGGCTTGATATGGTAGGACCGTTTAAACGGGCTCCAAGTGGATTTACTCACCTCTTAGTGATGGTGGATAAATTCACCAAATGGATTGAGGCTAAACCTGTCACCAGTTGTGATGGAGCAACAGCCAAAAGATTTGTCGAGGATGTTATAATCCGGTATGGTTATCCGTATAGCATTATCACGGACAACGGGAGTAATTTTTCTATGGGAGAATTGACCGAATTCTGCATCAGTCGCACATCCACAGGCTAACGGACAAGTCGAAAGAGCAAATGGTTTAATCCTACAAGGCCTAAAACCGAGACTCGAAGCACCACTACGACATGCTGCGGGGGCTTGGGCAGAGGAATTACCCTCTGTAATATGGAGTTTACGAACGACTCCGAACAGGTCAACCGGATACACACCTTTCTTCTTGGACTATGGCACAGAAGCAGTTCTTCCTAGTGATTTGATTCACACTTCTCCTAGAGTGGCCGCGTATATTGAAGAGGATGCCGAGATTTCTCGACAAAATGATCTCGACTTAGTCGAAGAAGTTCGCGTCATTGCTAAAATGAGATCAACAGCCTATCAGCAGAAGTTATGCAAGTATCATAGCCAGAGAGTCCGAAACAGATCTTTCAATAAAGGTGATTTGGTTTTCCGGCTTGTGCAACAAAGAAAACACAAACTTTCCCCGGTATGGGAAGGGCCCTTTTTAGTTAGTCGAGTATTGCACAATGGTTCGTACTACTTAACTGACATGAGGCTAGTCAAAGAAAGACCAGCTACTAAGAAGAGAAAGAGAGCTGGAGGTAGTACAAATCCGGATGAGTTAGACAGACCATGGAATATTCCTCAGCTACACCCCCTTTATTCTTAGTTTATCCTTCTTTGTAATCATACATATGTACATGTTCTGTGAGAAATAAAAGTCTTGGTTGCTTCAAGTTTTTTCTGAGAAGTTTTTTACCATCTTATTTCCTAATGATCATGTCATAGTCGAAAATCCCAGAATACTTGAAAGTACTTTATGCTCATGCTTGTTCTTGTTTAGATTTCCGATTCTAAAAATGCTACCTTGGGTATAACTCTAAAGTTTTTAGTCTATACTTTGGTTATTTGTCTGATTGCTGGATGCGGGTATTTTCCGAGTAGTGAATTGTTGGTACTAGAAGCCAGCTTTGTTTCCGAGTTTAAATTGGTTTAGCAATTGAGCTCCGTTGCTCGGCGAAGTTTCTGTGCAGAAGGTTTAACCGGCTCACGAAAGGGACGAGGCGGAAAGACAGATAAACGATAAGTATAGACGAAAAAATGTAAGTGCTTATGTAAACATTTCAGGCACACAAAAATGTAAAGCCAAAAGTGCTGAATAGATCAAAAGCTTAGCACTAGCAAAATTATAGTACTGCATATTTATAGACCCATCATGTTTCTCAGAATAATACAATTGTTTCTGGAAATCTATGATGCAGGAGGAGAGGAAGGAGCTGCCGACTTGCTGGATACATCGCCCTGATATCGTTCCAAGATTTCCACATTCGAAATGGTGTGGTCATCGTCGGAAACTTCGGCTACTTCTTCGGGAGGCGGAGACGGAGTGTCCACGCGGGTGAAGAAGGGAGTGTCGTAGCTGGTCAAGTTAGCTACATGACATCCATATCCGGTGCAGGAGTCCATAATGGCCTTGATGTCTTGCTCCTGTCCGTCTTCATCCACCGTAGAATACCCTCTGGCCACTTGCCATATCTCCATGCTTCCATCGTGGCTCATGACCATGGTGAGAGCGTTCTGCGCCGCGGATCGTGCGTAGGACATGTTCTAGTCCCGGACGAGCTGCGACATCTCCAACGCCTTGTCTCGCACCTGAAAGTCCGACATGCTATGCATGTCCGGAATCTTGAGAGCTTCGCCAATATCCTCAAGGGATTGGCGGAAGTAGATCACCGACTTGGGTAAGCCGGTGGGTGTGAGGCTCGATAGAGGTGGAGTCTGTCAAGTTCAGAGGACCTAAACACAAAAAGAAGTTAGAAAAAATCTGACATCGAAAGAGTCGAAGAATATAGACAAGTCAGACAGATGGAAACATACCGAAGATGACATCGTCAACTTTGGTCTTCTCTTCTCGAAGACTCCGGAGTTCAGCCCAGAGTGCCTCGGAAAGGTCCTTCTCTCTGCAAAGCTCGTTGTTGAGATCCGAGATTCTCTGATCTTGAGCAGCAATCTTACGATCACGCTCGTCAGTAGCGATGGAGGAGGATTCGAGAACTTGAGCGATGCTCTTCTCATGATCCGCCTTGAGCTTATCCAGATCTTGGCGAAGTTCTTTGTTCTCCACCACCAAGGTTTTGAGGTTCTCGGCCTCTTCAATCATAGCGCATGACTGTTTTACCAGTGCTGTAAGTCAAAAAGAACAACAATTCAGTAAAAATATTCGACTATGAAAACATGAAAGACAAGGTTTGAGTCTCGGAATGTTTACCTTCAGCCTCATCCTTGGAGACCTTAAGCTCAACATTCTTAAGTCGGAGAGCTCTGATCTCTTTCTGCTTGTTGCAGACATTTTTCAACAAATCCTGGTTATAGGAATATACTTTCTGTAAGTCAAAATACCCAAAGTCAGAAGTCTACTAAAGACTCGGGCTAATATTTTTACTAATACCAGCACGAGCCTTGGGGGCTACACTAGTTCATTCTTTGGCATCCTAAGGAAGCATAAACTCAGATTATATATCCTACTTCATGCTTGGGGGCTAGAGGATATGATATGAAATAAAGGAAAAACAGGAGTTAGAATTCCGACTTACATATTGTTCGCGAGTAAGTTTATCCAAACTCGCGTTCACTTCAACAGCAACCTTCTCGGCGAGAGTCAGAGGAACCACTGGCGCAGTTGGAAGCTCACCGGTCCTTATCCTCTCGTCGTGAAGACGCACTTGTTCAAGAAGGTCAGAGTGCTTGATGTCCTTTGCCTCTTGCACTTCTTCTTCGGCAGAAAGATTTGTTTTATCCAGGCATTGCCTAGCCAGTCGCTGGATCTCTTCCACAGATTTCCGGGACAAGCCAAACTTGGCAAGCCCCGGATTGCTGAGAAGGTTTTCAGCAAAGGTCTTTGCCGAGGGATCATTACCCGAAGAGGGTTCACCCTTATCTAAACCTGACTCACTCATGGTGACGTTAGTCTGCGATTCAAGGATTGTTGGCTCCGTTGAAGGAGCCGGATCTTCTGTGACGGCTGGCGAAGGAGTAATCACTAGCATTGCAGAGGATTGGGGGGCAAGAGTCAAAGGAGCCATGGTAGGAGAGGCTATGGTCAGCTTCGTCTATCGCAGGGGCTTCGAAGAAGTTCCCTTCCCCTTGCCCTTGATGAGCTGCTTAGCTCTGAGATTGTAATAGAATGGAAAACATTACATCTCGGAAGAAAATTCGAGTACGGTACAAAGGCGCAAAGTTGTGTTGAAAGTTACCTCTTCACGACAGGCACCTCCTTTGTGCCGACGGCCACTGTCGGAGCCTTGCGCTTCCTTGGCACAATGTTCGGCAATGGAACCAGTTCCGCCTCCTGAGAAAACTCTGGAGGATATCCTTCGAGTGGAGCAAGTTTCGAGTCGGGGAGGTCGGCAAGCTGAAAAGAAGAAAACATATCAGTAAACACATAAAAAGGTTTATTGTTAAAAGCTTACTGGCACAACTAGGTCTTCCGCCGTGTGCATGTTCAGAGAAACCTCCGGGATCTTCCTCTCGATCCTTTCCCTTATCAGCCATTTAACCTGGCTAATATAACCTTGCGAGGTATAGGCTCTAGGGATAATGCAGAGGGAATCCTTTTTGGACGACGTGATGGAGTGCATCAGTCGGTCTTCGTGGTGCTAGAGGGGTTGGATCCGGCGTGATACCCAACATTGGACCAAGTCGAATCCCTTCAGTCCTTTGTGTTTTATCAGATATTCAATCCGCCTCTTGGCAAGAAGTAGATCGTCACTGAGAGCTGGAGCAGGCTCGTCCCAAGATGCTTGAGGCATGGCAGTTCCGCCGATAAAAGCCGGCAAAGCAGTGGCTTTGTCGGGAGCAGGAACATCCTTGTGATAAAAGAAGGTGGCTGGCCATTGCTTGACCGAGTCACTGGCTAGAATCTTAGGATAAGTGTGATCACACCTAACCGAAAAACTAATTGTACCAGTAATATAAGGAATACCGGACATGGAAATAGTACTGGAATAAAGTAAGACTTGGCCTAATGCCGAGATATCCCTCACACAAGGCCGCGTAGGCGCTCATCTCTAAGAGGGAGTTGGGGGGAAGATGGTGAAGCTGAACACCATAGTGATCTATTACCTCGGAAAAGAAATCCGAGGGAGGGAAAGGCAGACCTTTGTCGAGGTGGGTGCCGAAGTGCACCCGCTCGTCGGCGTGCGGGTTGGGGATGGTTTCACCGGAACCACTCCGCCAGTCGCCGGCACGGAGGAGCCCTTCAGTCTCCATGCCACGGAACTTCTCGTCGTCCAGCAGGTAGGGGATCCAAACCCCGCGGTTGCTTTCCTTCTCTGCCGCCGCAGCCGCCGTCACCACAGCCGTAGCCAGGCCTGATGATGAAGACGAAGCCATTCTTCCGGTGTGCCGGTGACCTTAGATGGGCGGCGCTGGGAGTTTCGGAAGCAGGGGAGCTCTGTGTGCGGGGGAGATTTGGAGGAGAAGAAATGGCAAAGGGAACATGTGAAGAGAGGAGAAGTAGAATCCTCACCTCTTATATCCACCTAACTGCGCCAAGATTCGTGCAAATGGTACTGTGTAACCGCCATGCGTCGTGGAAGGAACTGGGAAGGACCCACGCGATGATTACGTCGCCTCGATCTGCGTGTACGCTTTGAAATGGCGCCTCGGTTCTGCGAACGGCAGACCCACCAACGGTCGTGCTGACATGACGTTTGTCAGATGACGTGACTTGACCATGACGAGTGTCTCAGAGACCAAGTTCCGTCTTAGTTTGAAATCAAGCTGGAAATTCCGAGTAACATGTTGATAGGTCCGACTTATTTTAAGACCCGGATCGTATTTTTTGTTGTGAAGTTTCAGGAACCCTTTAAGATTCTGCAAGCCAAAGATCAAGCTAGACGATGATAAACCCGACTTTGGATCTTGGAGACTTTTGCGGGCTGCTATTGGGGATATACTTTCTGGGTATCCTCACAATTCCTCACTGACCAGGGTGGCCCACTTTGGGTTAGAGCTTTGCTTCACGGGCGGCCCAGTCAGGGAGAAAGATAGAGTCCAATCTGGCTACGGGAAGGCCCAGAAGACTTACCGACTTAGGCCCATAGTATTACTTGTAGTTCAAGATGTACTCTGTAACCAATTCTTAGTCGTAGCCGGACTGATCTCTCCTGTAAACCCTAGGCCGGATATCTATATAAGCCGTCCTAGGGAGAGCCTTTAGGGCACTTACCCTCATAGTCTACAATCTGAACTCGCACAGGTGAACCCTTGTAACCCATATTCCGGCTCTGCCGTATTACTGGATTGCTAGCAGGAGTAGGATCCATCCAAAGCCGGCAGATTCGAACCTGGGTAAACTTGTGTGCTCACCGTCCCGGAATACTGTACGTCTCACACCCCTCTCTTCCGCACGCCTCGAGGACCCTCTCATGGCGTACTTGTCATCAATCCGACGACATGTTCCTTCACGAAAGTTGTTCTGTTTGACCTAGCGGTGTCGATGGAAACTATACGACCGGAACTATACGGCCATAATTTTATTCCCGCCATATAATTGGTCGTTAAAACACCTGTCTCCACTTCACGACTCCTAGTTTCTTTGGGTTGTTGCAAATCTCGTATCTTTGACTTTAATGTAGTTATTCCCATCATCAAACGTCATATTCTGCACAGGGAAAAATAGCAAGAAAGGATTGCATACCCCTTTGATCATTAGGCATTAGTGGCAGGGTTTAGAGAGATATTTCATCAAAAATATGAATAATATCCAGTTTAAATGTGGACGTAGATGGCTATATTTCAGAGCCATCAACCTCCCCAAGCTTAAACTTGATCGTCCTCGAGCAAGAAAACAAAAATAAAAAAGGAACCCAACATTTAAACTGAAATAACGCTATGATGATCTTACTCATGATTGGTAGTCTCATGTTTCCTCCACTTTATAAATTTGAAAAACTTCAGCATAGATAGAGTAATGGCAAGCATATCACACGGGTTTTTATGCATCCTTATAATGTAGCCAAATTCTTGTTAACATGGATGATTCAAATGAGTAAACTTTATTCCATGTCATGTAGTCAACTCATAGGCTTGCCTTTGAACAATAGAGTATAATCATGTAAAATTGAGAGTGTGAGAGTTGTCATGAAAAGCATATACACTAGAGTATCTCAATTCTCCCACATCAATAAATCAAGACTTTTCAAGCACTACTTTGCCATTCATTGTCCTTCAAAAATTTCATTTCTTAAGTAATTGAGAGCATGCCAAAAAATATATTAGTTTATCGGTCTATGATGGACACTCGTGGCATTACTAAGGTTTGATTACTCATATCCGCCAGAGGAGTGATTCCATCATGAACACAGCTACCCGGGAGTGCCAACAATCTTACCCACTATAGCATTGCTGCTCATGTGTTTAATCAACTCATAGCTGAAATCTAGGAGTTTCCTCCATGAAGATCGTTCGTAGGCTAGCAGAGTTGTTGGCATCCCATGAAGTTTGACACGCATAAAGCTATATCATTCTTATGATTAACAAGTCAAACTTTGGCATGCTCACAAAAACCGCTAAACATTAATTCAATCGAACAATCCTTTTAAAGAGAGCTATCAAGTCAATCATCATATTCCGTGGTGTTGAGTGTGTCGTGGTGGTGGCACGGCAGATGCCATGGATAGGCTAAAGATGTGGCCAATGAGTGCTAGGGGAATCCAGGGAGGGAGAACGTGATGATTCCATGCACGGAAGTTCTTATAATTTCTCTATCAATGGTGTTTACAAGTGCTCTTGAGGCTCCAAGCAGGAAGGAGACGACGCCTCTTACTCCCTACTATCTAGCTCTAGAGTTCTACCTTAGACAGAGAATGATCGATCGACCGACCCTCTCTATGGAGGCCCCGGTGCTCCTTATATAGGGAAGCCCGAGTTACAATTCTAGGGCCCAGGTGGCAGCATATTCTATGAATATGCTCCTTTCCTAAGGCAGATGCTTCTTTATTCTCTTTAATGGCTCGTCCGGGCTTTGGACGTAACCCACATCGTAATCCTTGTCTTTTGGCGTCACCAGACACGGGCTGCGTCATCTGGCTTTGCCTGCGTCACCTTGGTCGCCCTTGACCCGCTGGTCCTCTTCTTTACTTTACTTAGCTCATGCTACAGCCAATAAAGCCACCTTTTGACCAGCGGGGGATTCCTTCTCTTGGAAGCTAAGATAACTTGGCTAGCATATAGCTAATCCGGCTTACCAAGTTACCTGTAAAACAAATAGACAGGGCCGACATAAATCCTATGCCGGCCGGACCATTGTCAAGGAGATGCTCCATGGGCCAGGTCACACCGTGATTCAGCCTGCCTTGAGGTGACCCAGTCAGCACTTGCTTTTGACCGTGTTGTACCCTGGCTAACTCAGCCCTTATACCCCGGTGTTACCCTACCCGGGGGTATCCCCCAACATTAGTCCCCGAAGCTGGTGCGGTCTTAGCAACTTTTAGTTGTTAAGGCCACAACAGGTTCCCATATCCGGATCATTTACTCCTTATGCCGAGTTACCTCTTAGCCCAGAGTTTCTCATATTGCGACCCTTTGCTCATTCCGAGTTATTCCTCGTTGGCTAGCCCCTTTGCTCACTTATTCGGGTTATTTTTCCTTCTCTTGTACGCTTCTCCACATCCTACGTGGAGGGTAATCATCATTTTGCCTCATTTTAAGGGCCACGCGCATTTAATGCGCCGATTACTGTCGCAATGTCAGGAATAACTGTTGTAAACGTCCCTTCACTGCAGCGCCTCGTTAACCGTAACATTACATCACATCGTGGGGTTATCTGCTCCTGTAGCCCTTCCTGTGGCCTTGATCTGATTGGTTGTTTTGGCCGCGCACATGCTTGTTGCGCGCGGCGTGTTGCCCACAAAGGATCCCACGACGCGTGTGCTGCGCGGTTAAGTAGGAGGCGTGGGGCGATTTCAGGGGAAGTTCCCCCATTTCTTCCATGCTTCCCAGCCTTTCTCTATCACAGCAACTCCGCCGCTGCCGCCAGTTTTCTTCTCCACGAGCGCCACCGCGACCGCGCTCAGGCAACCACTCACACCTGCGCCACCATTCCCATTCACACTTTCCATCACGGGGCCTTGCGCTTCCCGCTTTCCTTCCTCCGGCTATCTCTACTCCGCTTACTCCCTAGAAGACCTCGAATCCACCATGTCAGAGGCGGAGGCAGCGGTGGTGGCGCAGCAGGAAGAAGGAGCGGAGGGCCGCGAGCGTGGCTGTTGGGATGGCTCCACCGTCCGTGAGGAGGACCTCGATTGGCTCCGTGCCACGCGGCGCATCCCCGCCGGTGTCGCCTGCCGCTTCGCCTCCGGTGAAGTCACTCCTTCCCCCAAATCTGGGGAGTACGTTGTTTTTCTGTCGCATTTCCAGTGTGGTTTCGGCCTTCCCACTTCAGATTTTTTCTTCAATTTCATTTCTACATATAAGTTGCAACCACATCACCTCCCCGCAAACGCCATTACTTCTCTGTCCTCCTTTGCTTCTGGCATCGAGGGGTACATCGGCCTCTGGCCAACCAAGGAACTTTGGATCAAGTTCTTTGGCCTCCGGAGGAACGTAGTTCCGAAGAAGGAGCATGCCCCGGAGGACAAGCACTTGACCCAGTGCGGCGCCGCCTCCAGTTCTCCCCAGAAGCAGTCCGTGTTCCCCCGGGTCACCAGACTCGAATCTTGCAAGGGCAGGGCCCGGACTTTCTTTTATGTCCGGAACACCACTAAGGAGGACCTGATCTGGCTTCTCCCCTTCAGACTTGGCCCTCCTGACACCTCGCGTTGGGAGAGCATTCCGAAGCGACCCACGGCCCTGGCGAATCAAGTAGAGCACCGGATCAAGGAGCTGCTCAAGGAGAAACTCCGAGGGGAGGACATTATGATCACTTTCCTCTGCAGCCGGGTCTCCCCCTCCAGAAGCGAGCCCACAAGATCTACTATCTTAGCGGCCCTCTCGATCCTCACCGGACTTCTTCCATCGAGCTGGATAACTCGGCGGTTTATCGCCGGGTTAAGTCCATATTTAATGTGGAGAAGGAGTTCTCTGAGGATTGGGAGTGGGGACTCGAGCCCTTCACCCGGGTCAACCCTCCACCACAAGTGAGTTTTCCTGTTCTTGTTTTCTGAATCTTCTCTGTATGTCGATTCACTCTTGTAACTTGTCAACTGTTGCCTTGTTCTTAGCGATTCCTCCAGCAGCCACTGGAGGATGGCGAGGTGCTGGCGAGCAAGTGGTTGCCGGACCGCACCGAGGAGGACGAGGAGGAGCCTGATCCGGAGGCCTTCCTGCCTACCCCGGATGTCGTCAGACGCAGCGCTGGTAAGGCCTCTTCTCTAAGGGATTGGCCAGACGATGATGACTCGGATGTTGAGGTCCTTGAGGTATTTGATCCGGTTCTCATCTCTTACTCGCACCTGTCTTATGTTCGAATGTTCAGCTAACCTGGACGATCAGGTCCACGAGGTTCCTCCCCTCGCCACTGGTGGCCTGGCCCCGGCTCCATCCCAGAAGCGCGCAACTACCTCAGCCGTAGCTTCGGAGGTGCCGCCGCCCAATAAGAGGCAAAAGAAGTCCGGGGTTAAACCCTCGGCCAAGCCTGCCGCCAAGAGCACGGTTCGGAGGGCGCCCAAACCTCGGGCTCCTCCTACCGTGAATGAGTAAGTTCTTTAATACTGCTTCTTGGGATTTTTTCCTTTGCTTGCCTTTGTTTGTTATTGACTCTCTTTTTGACTTGGTGCTTTTTCTTTTTCTCAGAGCTCCTAGGGATATCCCTCAGAGCGGCTTCGGCATTGCCTCCCCACTCCGGAGCAGTCCCTCTCCCCCCCACAATGACAATTATCATCCGCTCAGCCCTATTCAAGAGGGCTCCACGGTTGCGCCTGACCAGAACCCACCTCGGCAAGAGGAGGGCAACGTCGGCACGGGGGATAGTGGGGCAGATCTAGATACGGCAATGCCGGATCTCCCCGGTTCCTTGGCCTCAGCGCCAGATTGTGAGGTGCCAGCTTCATCGGCGCCACCCCCAGCATCCAGCACCAGCACCAGCAGCACTAGCACTAGCAGCAGCAGCAGCACCAGCACTAGCACCAGCAGCACCAGCAACACCAACACCAGCACCAACAACATCAACCGCAACATGAGCCTCCATGCCTCCCAAGGGAAAAGCTCCAGCGGCTCCCTCCGGGTCTACCCCTTCTATGGCAGACATTTTTCAATCAATTCCTCCACCTTCATCTGGCGTAGTCAAGAAAACCTCTGGGTCAGCGAAAAGAACTTCTTCCGGGTCTACTGCCTCCGGATCAGAGCGTAGCCAACAACTGGTTTTGCACACTAGCCCCACTGCAGCTCAATCCGCCAGGCGGGAGGCCCACATGAAGGGCCATGTGGCGAGCTATTCTCCGAGCGACGAAAGTTACAGTCCACAACTCATTGAGTATGTGAAGAACTGGAACAACGTCGAATTTGTCGACCCTCAAGACGATCTGTCAGAGAAGTTCGGCCTAGCAGAGTTCAGCGCCTAGATGAACTCCGCTACCAAGGCTATCTCCTTAGCTGGCCGGATGATGGAGGTAATTCATTTTCTCTGCTGTTGATGTTTTACATAACTGAGCACTTGTAGATATAGCCCCTAGTCCCCGAGCCTCCGAGGGAATAACTTGTTATTCGGTCGAATGCTTCTCATAGAGCTTAGCTTTTGTTCATAATGACATCAAATTTTAGTAGATTTTGAGCCGGGTCTAGTTCCCTTGGCCCGTATCTTATGTACTTCGACTATCCACACACCTAGAGCCGGGTTAAGTTCCACTTGGCCCGGGTCTTGCAGACTTCGAATATCCACGCACCTAGAGCCGGGTTAAGTTCCACTTGGCCCGGGTCTTGTAGACTTCAAATATCCACACACCTAGAGCCGGGTTAAGTTCCACTTGGCCCTGGTCTTGTAGACTTCGAATATCCACACACCTAGAGCCGTGTTAAGTTCCACTTGGCCCGGATCTTATAGACCTCAAATTGTTTTTACTCTACCTTTGAACTTTGTCTTTGCCTTTCTTATTTCATATTACCACTAATCGCCGAACCGCTGAGTTCCAGCGCCTGCTGGACTCCTACAAAGACACTCACACGCGTTACGGTAGAATCTTGGTGGAGTACCAGAAGAGGGGTAAATTTCCATTCTTCCTCTTCCTTGTTCATTCAAACTTCTTAGGACCTATATGAATTTGTTGTCCGAATCATGGAGCCGAGGTTGAAGCTGAGAACATAGTTTTTACTCTACCTTTGAACTTTGTCTTTGCCTTTCTTATTTCATATTACCACTAATCGCCGAACCGCTGAGTTCCAGCGCCTGCTGGACTCCTACAAAGACACTCACACGCGTTACGGTAGAATCTTGGTGGAGTACCAGAAGAGGGGTAAATTTCCATTCTTCCTCTTCCTTGTTCATTCAAACTTCTTAGGACCTATATGAATTTGTTGTCCGAATCATGGAGCCGAGGTTGAAGCTGAGAACATAGTCATGAGGAAAAACCTTGCGGAAATCAAAGGTAAACTTATCCCCTTCACATGATCGTTGTATTTTCCTTGCTTTATCCGGTGGACACTCATACTTTGGGTCCTCCGGATCATTGTGCTGTTGCAGTTGCTCTCGAGGATAGTGTCACCATGCCTGAAATGATGACTCACTTCCTCGAACAAGCAGGAAATCAGGAGGCTGAACTGAAAAAGAAAGACACAGCGATAGCTCGGCTCCAACAGCAGGACTCGGAGATCACTCGGCTGAATGCGGAAATTCAAAGGCTTAAGAGCTTCCATCAATCCGAGTTGGAGAAGGCCGACCAGGAGTTTGCCAAGGAGAAGGAGCGTTTAACCACACAAATCTCCAAGGATAAGAGCCTACTGGAGGAAGCCGATGTCAAGCTTACGTCGGTGACCACCGAATACGAGAAACTCCAGGTCCATAATGCCAATGTTGATTCCGAGCTTCAGCGACTCCTCTTCCAAATTGCGCGTAAGTTTTCTCCCCTTGCTTGATCTTCTACCATCCCGATTTGGTCCTTTTGTTCACTATCTTTTTTCTTATCTTTAGGCAAATTTCCAGAGAGCGATACGCTCGCTGCCTCTGCCGTACGCTAGTCCCACGAACAACGTGGAATTCCTGCTACCCTTGGTGTTGAGCCAATCCCTTATACCATAGAGGATCTCCTGGCGAGTCTCACCGCTCATCTTGAGGTAGTAAAGAATCATGGCGCGGATATCACCCCGGCGGCAACACGGATGTTCAGCTGCCTCTGGCCCACCATTCCCCAGAAAGGCTCGACTTTCATAGCCAAGTTAATGGAGTGTGACACGCAGCTGCATCTGTGGCGCGAATCTGCCGCACGGGCTGGGGCCGACATTGCTGTAAAATTTGCGGTCTCGTGGTACGAAGGAATTGACTTGGCATTGCTCACTCGCATGCGCACCGGGTCTAAGTGCTGCAAGGATCCGGAGTGGATCGCGCGCCGCCAGGCCTGTGCTAATAAGCTCATCCAGTACTCCTTCTGCCATGCTTGGAATGAGGGCCCGAGTTATCTTGATGTTGCTAATGAAGAAATTGTCTCTGGAGCTAAAGATGAAGGGAATGAAAGCAAAGGCTCTGAACTGGGCGAGGAAGCTGAAGACCCGAAGCTAGCGCTCCTCCCCCACACTCCGGAGTACCTCCCACCTCGACAGATGATTCGTCTGCTGCTCCCGCTCCTTGAAAAACACTTATCACATTTATCAGATCCCCAGAATGCCGGGCATAGATGTACTTAAATACTTTGATTTGGTTGTGCTACAATTTTATGTTCTGGACTAAGTTTCATCACTGGATTATTGTGGGCAAAGTCCCCGAGTTTCATTTTCTTATTCCCCAATTTTTGACTCGGCTCGCGTCTACCTTGATTCGGGTTTTTCGACTTACGAGTCCGAGGTTCAAAAAATTGACTTAACAATACTTGAAACTTTGAGATTAGCTCAAAATGATCCGGCGTTTTAGTGACCAAAACAAACTAAGGGTTAGTAAAAAAACCAATGTCGGCCCGCTTAAGGTCTTTCCCTTAGTCGTTTTTCATGTGCTTTGTCATTCCAAACTTGTTCTCTTGCTTGCCATGAAGCCAATTCTTGTTGGACAATAGCAAAGTCAAAGAGTTAGGTTATTGGTGCTCACACATTACTAATCCGACTAAGATATAAGCGTCTTAACCTAGCTGACACAAAAATACGAAAACAAGAGACAAGTATTATAGAAGTCCCGAGTCTCTGCTCGGGGTGGCAAAGTTTTTATTGATAAGCTCATCGCCGACATACATACCGACATATGAGTAGTTCAGATACATTCACCTCTTAGTTAGGTGTAGAAAGGACGAAGCAGTGCTACGTTCCATGGTCTTTTGGATTCTTCTCCGGACCTGTCCGCCTTGTTCTTTTCCTAGGGCTGTGCATCAATGAGATAGTAGGAGTCATTGTGCAAGGCTTTGCTTACTATGAAAGGTCCTTCCCATGGCAGGGATAACTTATGCATGCCAGCAGTGCACTGTATCAACCGGAGTACCAAATCACCTTCCCGAAAAACTCGGGGGTTTACTTTCCGGCTATGATAGCGTCAAAGATTTTGCTGATATATGGCGGATCTGGACAAGGCCAGTTCTCTCGCTTCTTCCAGCAGATCAACATCATTCTGCTGGGATTCGCGCACTTCGGCTTCTGTGTATTGGGTGACTCTTGGCGAATCATGCTCTATGTCGGCTGGTAATAGAGCTGCTGCCCCATATACCAGAAAGAATGGCGTATAGCCTGTTGACCGATTCGGAGTTGTTCTTAAACTCCACAGTACCGCTGGTAGTTCTTCTATCCAGCACCTCGCTGATCTTTGCAGCGGCTCTATGAGCCGGGGTTTTATCCCGGACAATACCAGTCCGTTGGATCTTTCCACTTGCCCGTTCGATGCGGGGTGGGCGAATGAGGCGACATCTAACCGGATCTTCTTTTCTCGGCAGAACCTCGCGAATGCTCCTTCGGGATAATTTGTTCCATTATCAGTTATGATGATATGGGGATAGCCATATCTTAGGATTATATCTTTGAGGAATTTTACTGATGTTGCCCCATCACATTTTCGAATTGGTTTTACTTCAATCCACTTGGTGAACTTGTCAACCATAACTAGGATATGGGTCATTCCTCCTTTTGCCGACTTAAATGGCCCTACCATATCTAGGCACCATACATGAAATGGCTAGGTAATAGGGATAGTTTTCAGCTCTAACATTGGTGAATGAGTTTTTGTGGCGTATCTCTAACAGCCATTGCATTTTCTCACCAAGTCCTCTGCTTGTTCCAAAGCATTGGGCCAATAAAATCCATGTCGGAAGGCTTTTTCCACTAATGCCCTTGAGGAAGCATGGTGACCACACTCCCCTTGGTGAATATCCAGGAGTATGTCAAGTCCTTTCTCCGGATCAACACACCGTTGTAGTACTGTTGTCACACTCCTCTTGTATAGTTCGACATTAATAATTGTATAGGCCTTTGCCCTTCGCTAGACCTGCCTTGAGCTTAACTCATCATCCGGTAGAATTCCTTCTTTCAAGAAATCAAATATTGGCTTGGCCCAAGATGGAATAGCCCAGACTAGAAACGGCTCCTCCTCAATTTTCATCGCATCTACCGACATAACTCCTGCCGGATCAGGCTGATCAGTCCCTGGGTTTGCTGAGGCAGTCCCCGGTTTGCTGAAGCAGTCCACGGGTTTGCAGAGGTATTTCCCCACTCTATCTCCATAGGTGTAGCTCCTGATCCGGGAAGTGACGGGATATAAATTGAATCTAATTCGGGTGACAGTGTGATAGATCTTTTTCTCAAGTGCCCCAAAGCCACGTTTGGTGGAATTGGTTGTCGGGATGAGCCTAGCTTGGACAACGTATCTGCTGCCTTGTTTTCAATCCGAGGTATGTGATGGAACTCACATCCTTCGAAGAACCCGCTTATTTTCTGAACATGGAATCTATATAACGCCATGTTAGCATCCAGGGCATCCCAATTTCCAGACACTTGTTGTACCACCAAATCTGAGTCTCCAAAGCATTGTATCTGACGTATTCCCACTTCTTTTGCTACTTTGAGACCATGTACTAACGCTTCATACTCTACCACATTATTCGAGGCATTGAAGTGGATTTGGAGGACATACTTCAGCTGATCCTTCTTGGGCGAGGTCAGCACTACTCCGGTGCCCAACCCATCTTTGAGTTTTGATCCATCGAAATGCATTCTCTAGCAATTAGAGTCCGGCAGGGGTGGTTCGTATTGCATCTCGGTCCAATCCACAAAGAAATCCGCCACAGCTTGTGACTTGATTGCATCCCTTCTATCAAATTGTGGTGCATAGGGAGCTAACTCGATTTCCCACTTTGCTATTCAGCTGCTCGCGTCTTTGTTTCTCATAATCTCCAAAATGGGTGCCTCACATATCACCTTGATGGGGTGTTCCTCAAAATAATGCTTGAGTTTCTTGGCCAACATATATACGCCGTATGCCATCTTTTGATAGTGAGGGTAGTTCTGTTTTGAGGCTGATAGTACCTCACTCAAATAATAAATCGGCCTTTGCATCGACTTTCCTTCTTTCTCGCGCTCCACTATGATTACTGCACTTACGACACGGTTGGTTGTGGCTACGTAGAGCAACATTGGCTCCTTGGGTAATGGTGCCGCTAGGATTGGAGCAGTAGATAGCATTTTCTTTAATTCTTGAAACGCTAGGTCCGCATGTGGCGTCCATGTGAATTTGTCTGCTTTTTTCATCAGCTGATAGAGGGGCAGGGCCTTCTCTCCCAACCGACATATGAACCGACTTAATGATGCCAGGCAACCTGGGAACTTTTGCACATCATTAAGGCATTTTGGTAATTCCATTCTTTCTATGGCTCGGATTTTTGTCGGATTAGCCTCGATTCCTTGGACAGACACTAGAAAGCCGAGTAGCTCTCCCGTGGGCACACCAAAAGTGCATTTCTCTGGGATTAGTTTCATCCGGAATCTTCTCAAGTTTGCGAATGTTTGCCGGATATCCTCAAGAAGCGTATTGCTTTCCTTGGTTTTTATCACCACATCATCCACATAAACCTGCACATTCCGACCTATTTGGTCATGCAAGCATTTTTGCATGCATCGCTGGTACGTTGCTCTCGCGTTACGTAATCCAAACGGCATAGTGCGATAGCAATAAGCCCCATACGGGGTAATAAACACAGTCTTTATTTGATCATCCGGATTCAGGGGTATCTGGTGGAAACCAGAATACGCATCAATGAATGATAGTAGCTCACATCCTGCCGTTGAGTGTATAACTTGATCTATCCTAGGAAGTGGAAATGGATATTTGGGACACGCCTTATTCAGGTTCGTGTAATCAATACACATGCACCATACCACAGCTACGTTCGGATCATCTTTCTTCTTTTCTACTAGCATTGGATTAGAGAGCCAGTCCGGATAGAGTACTTCCATGATAAACCCGACCGCTAGTAGTCTTGCTATCTCATCTCCAATAACTTTCCTTCTATCTTCTACGAAACGCCTAAGAGGCTGCTTTAGCGGCTTTGCCTCGGGCCTTACGTTTAATGAGTTCTCAGCCAACTCCCTCGGTACACCTTGCAGATCCTGAGTAGACCAAGCAAAGATATCCCGATTCTCACGGAGGAAGTTGACGAGCTCGCTTTCCTATTTGCTGCTTAACCCGGCACCAATTGTGACTGTGCGTTCAAGGAACTGATCTTCTATTGGCACCTTCTTTGTGTCTTTAGTTGCCTGGAATGACACACTTCCATGCGGGTTAGTCAGTGCCGGCATATGCAGCTGCACGGATTGAGCTAATGCCGCTACCTCTAGTATCTTTCTTTTTTCCTGAGCTATCACGAGTGATTCGGCTAAGTTAGATCCAGCCGAGGCGCACTCGATCGAACGCCGGAAGTCCCCTGCCACGGTTATCACGCCCCTTGGTCCGGGCAGTTTCATCTTAAGGTAGTTGATGTGGGTAGTTGCCATGAACTTGTTCAGCGCTGGCCGGCCGAGTAACGCATGATAAGTGCTCTCTAGATTCACCACTTCAAACTCCAAATTCTCAGTTCGGCAATTATCTCTTGTGCCGAACAATACGTCAACCCGGACCTTCCCAATTGGTTCGCAGGAAATGCCTGGCACAATGCCATGAAAAGTGGTTCTCATTGCTTGCAGCATGTTCTCTGTTACTCCCAACTTGTGCATGCTATCCTTGTACATAATTTTGATACTACTGCCATTGTCCATCAGTACCTTGGAAAATCGCACATTGAGATTCGGCCCAATGAACGTCGGATCCAGGACTAGAGCATATGTTCCCGGGCTTGGCATGATCTTTGGGTGATCCTTGATACTCCAAGTGATTTCTTGATCGTCCTAGGGCATATATCTCGGCACAGCCGGCATTACCGCGTTCACCTCCATATGCCGGCGCTGCAAGCTTTTCCGGTCATTTTCTTCCGTGGTAAACACACCGTAACTTTGGTGATGTTCCCTATACTCGTTCCGCCTTTCGTTTTCGTGGTAACCATGATCCTGTCGCTGGTTATCGTCTACTTGATGTACCGTATCCCTTTCATACCTCGGTGGAGGCGGTGGAAACATTAGTTGCTGTCCGTTTACCCCCATTAGTAATGGTGGCCATGGCGCCTCGTTTCTAGGTGCCTCGTTCCGAGGTGTCTGAGCATTCCCCGAACTGCCCTGTTCTAACTTCCTCATCCACTCACATTGCCGGGTCGTATGATTCGTAGGACTGTTCGGACTTGGTGTATGAAATTTGCAAGGTTGATCCAACATAGACTCGAAAGTATACCTCGGCCTATCCTTACGTTAGTGCCATTGCTTTTTCTGCTCTGGGGTCCAAGGCTTTCTCCCGTCGTTTTTCTATTGCCAGCTCTGCCCTCCAGTTTTTTGGCGTTGGCTTGCTCCGGCATTGGGCTGATCTCGGTCTACCGCTGCCACCTATTGTGAGCTGTATCTATAGTCCAGATGCTCATCCCTTCTTTTTCCTCGGAAATCATTCCTTCTTGATGACCCGGAGATATCTGGATTGTAATACTCCTCGTTTGCCTCGCTCGACATCAGCCGGGGTTGTGTTGGATCTCCCAAGGCATATGAATCTGCAATCCGGATTGTTTCAGCCAGAGTAGTTGGCATATCTCGCTGCAACCTCTGCCACATCATACTTCCATATGTACACCCTTGGGCGAACCACGCAATAGCTTGTGATTCAATTACACCTTTGCACGAGTTACACACGTTACACCAACGGGTTAGGAAATCTCGGTCCGGCTCATTCTGTCTTTGCCTGCACAGCGCTAGAGTTTGCGGCCTGTCTAGCCTCTTATAGGTACTCGAGAAATTGCTCATGAATAACTCCTGAAAATCTAACCAACAGTTAATAGTTCCTGGTGGTAAGTTGTTCAGCCAAACTCGCGCTAGTCCTTCCAACATTTGCGGCACATATCTCACTGCCCATCTTAAATTCCCCGTTGCAATCTTGACTGCTGTTGCATAGTCAATCAACCAATCCTACGGCCTCGTACTACCATCATAAGTTTGGGTTCCTATGGCCAGCTGAAAGTTCGGTACCGGTGGCTCGTTCATGATCCGGGGACCAAAGCATGCTGGACCCGGTGGACCTTGTATCTCAATTTGCTCCGACCTATAGATCCTGTCCAATTTCAGGCTTGCGTCATCCGGTTGCAAGTTCCTGCTCCCCAGCCTAGACCCAATGATGTTGTGATCCGGTCTGGGGTATCCGTTGTTGACCATAGCCGGATGACCGTCATTATATCTTTCCTGATCCGGACGCGCATCCTGTTGTCGTGTTGCTTGTCCTCCACTTACCTCTTGCCGAGGTGCACGTTGCTGCTGTTGCCGAGGTACGTTTCGCCCTGCCCGCGCGGGATCATGTTGTCCGGCATTGCCGTTGACAATGTTCCTCTAACCGGCATTGCCTTGGTCACGGTTAGCTCGTCCAGGGGCACCTCGGCTGGTACTATGCCTATCCTCATCAGCTTGCACCGATTTGCCTTTTCCGGCCCTTACCGGATCGTAAGGGACCATTTGTTTATCTCCTCTTCCGGAGTTTACTACCTCTTCTCTCCTAGGGTTGTGACCCGGAGATGATGCTGCTCCTACGGATCTCGCCGGGTTGTTCCTGGCCGAATGTACCACCTGCGACGCTCCTGGTGGTGCCAGGTTTACCTTGTTCATTTCTTCATTTTGCTGGCAAGCAACTCTCAACAAATGATTTACCCTCTCTTGTTGCCTTTGCCAGGCCTCTCCAGTCAAACCTTCTAATTCAGACACAACCGCGTTTGTTGCCCTGAGGTTCTTTGCCAGGGTACTGTACCGATCCAACCCTCCTGTAACTATTGTGGCTGTCTGACCCGGCCTAGGCTCGTACTCCTTGTCAATATCAGTGATCAGGTTTCTGCCCTGGATTTTCACTCCATCTATACGGTTTGCCTTAGCATACTCTCTCAAGGTGATGTTCAACGACTGATGCAGCTCTGCTACTTTCTTTGCTCCAGCTAACATTTTCCGCCTAGTTTCCTCTAACTCAACTTGTGCCTGAGCCGGATCTACCACAGGTGCTATTGGCGTTGCTAAGCTATCTATCGCTTGCTGGAGCACATTCTCTGGCCTTTCTAGTGGAGGAAACCTAGACCTGGTCTGCTTTGGCGTTACCTCCGGCTCTGGCACCAGATCCTTGCTCGGTTCTGCGTCAAGCGCGGTCATCAGGACCTCAACCCAGCTAGTGGGGCGAGTGATACGCACTCCATGAGCCGCGCTGAGAGGTGGCTCGCCTCCTTCGACGACGCGCCGCGGATGAACGCAGGACTCGTCCACACCGACGTAGATCTTGTGCGCGCCAAGCTTGATGAAGACGCTATTGCGTGGTGGAGGGTGCCCGCCGAAGCTTCCTACGTTGTCGCTGACGTACTCCAGCGCTCCAAAGTGTTGAACCAAGCCTGAGACGATACGCTCGCCGGTGCTTGAGAAGTTTCCCGTCTGAATTTTCACCCCTGCTAGCACCGCTAGCCCCACGGTGGGCGCCAACTGTCATGGTGGGGGCACGGCAGATGCCATGGATAGGCTAAAGATGGGGCCAATGAGTGCTAGGGGAATCCAGGGAGGGAGAACGTGATGATTCCACACACGGAAGTTCTTATAATTTCTCTATCAGTGGTGTTTACAAGTGCTCTTGAGGCTCCAAGTAGGAAGGATACGACGTCTCTTACTCCCTACTATCTAGCCCTAGAGTTCTACCTTTGACAAAGAATGATTGATCGACCGACCCTCTCTATGGAGGCCCCGGTGCTCCTTATATAGGGAAGCCCGGGTTACAATTCTAGGGCACAGGTGGCAGCATATTCTACGAATATGCTCCTTTCCTAAAGCAGATGCTTCTCTATTTCTTTAACGGCTCGTCCGGGCTTTGGACGTAACCCACAGCATAATCCTTGTCTTTTGGCGTCCTCACACATGGGCTGCGTCATCTGGCTTTGCCTGCGTCACCTTGGTCGCCCCTGACCCGCTGGTCCTCTTCTTTACTTTACTTAGCTCATGCTATAGCTAATAAAGCCACCTTTTGACCAGCAGGGGATTCCTTCTCTTGGAAGCTAAGATAACCTGGCTAGCATATAGCTAATCCACTTACCAAGTTACCTGCAAAAAAATAGACATGGCCGGCATAAATCCTATGCCGGCCGGACCATTGTCAAGGAGATGCTCCATGGGCCGGGTCACACCGTGATTCAGCCTGCGTTGAGGTGACCCGGTCAGCACTTGCTTTTGACCATGCTGTACCCCGGCTAACTCGGCCCTTATACCCCGGTGTTACCCTACCCGGGGGTATTGTAACACCCTCGAATCGGCCCTATGCAGATTTTAGCGCTTCCCGTCAAAACCCGCATAGAAACGATTCAAGGACGCCCACCAGGCACTTGGGTGCGGGTGGAAAACGAAGTAATACCATTACACATTAATCCATGATGGAACCCACATAACAGATATATATATACAGCAACGACTCACTGAGTCAAGAATACAGATATACAGTACAAAGATCCAAATCACCTCGAAAACGATACAACATCCGAGTACGGATACGATGCAAATGGGGCTAAGAGCCCTGAAGAATAACCAATGGCGTCCATAACCCTGCCCAGGCCAAGCCGGAAGGGTAACCCTGCTAACGACGTCGATCTCAAACCTGCTAAAACAAAAGGGGTGCCGACAAAGGGTAAAGGAAAAAGAGGAGCGTCAGTATTGAGGCTAGTACATGGCGAGGCTTGAATTCGGCGGCTCTCGCCTACATAGGTATGGTGGACTGAAGCGGCAGCGCAGCATGCATAAACAACCTATATAGACTCGATTCAGCTGTCGGCTATTAGAGAGGGATAAGAAAGACCTATTCGGGACCAACCTGATACTAACACCAATCATACCCATCCTGGTATTTCCCCCTCGAGACCAAACGAGAAAGTCAAACCGAGAAACTCACACAGTTGGCAGTTTTATTCATTCCATTATAGTTGCAGCACTTACTAGTTAGATATAGATAGCATGAGTCATCCTGATAGCATAAGTAGTGGGCAGTTTTAGTTAACCATTCACTTGTAGTTGCAGTACTTACTAGTCAGATACAATTAGCATGTGACATCCCAAACCCAGCAGTTGTTGGCACTTTTATTTCATTCCATTGGAGTTGCGATACTTACTAGGCAGGTATAATATGACATGATACACCCCAGTTCCACCAGTTGTTGGCACTTTTATTATCCATTCCATTGTAGTGAAGCTGATTACTAGTCACATATCAAGTCAAATTTATAGCACTACTTTAGTTATGATTGTTTATGATCAAGATATTGTGCTCCAAGTCGTCCATAACCGCTGACACGGCTTTCAGAAAGATTTACCCTGCAGGGGTGCACAAATAGCAACACACGCACGATCAACCTCGGAAAAACCAAATCAAAACCCAACGAGGATTTCACGACAAAGCAATCACAGGATTCATAAAATATTTCAGGGGGCCACCCCACTAAGCTACCCGCAACGAAGTTGGCTGGCTCCGAAACGGACCTAGGGTTTGTGACGACGGCTGTAAATGACTGGGAACCCGAAAGTGTGACTGGGCTTGTTGATACCGCGAAAACGTGGCACGATCCAAAATAGTACAGTTGCTCCACGCACAATCTTAAATAAAGCAGTAAAGCATGGCATAAGTACATGATAGTAATAAAGCCCCAAACTAGTTTGTGGCCCCAAGAAATAAGAAATGAATCAAGCTCTTGCTAAGGGGATTCATGGTCCCACATGCGGATAGTGCGATAGTCAAAGAACAGGTATCAAGTACTCGGGGCCTACGGGACACAAGTGGACATGAAAAACCAAATAGCATATATTGCCCACATGTGCCTCTTTCATTAGTTATCCCAACAATTTAATAGTTGTATTTAAAGTCATGATCCTCTCCACCGTTAAACATCTCCATCATTAAGCATGTGCCAACCTTCTATCAATGGTGAAACAACAACGGCGCGAAGCAGTACCTGAGCAAGCAACACGACTCACAAGGTCGACTATCTATCAAACAATAGGCAATAGGATGTGTCCAAGGCAATATAGAGGCTGCAAGGAATATAATGGGTGCACGGAAACTAAAGCATCGCAACACGAATAGCAATAGATCAACAGGAGGAAATAAAGACTATAAATACAAAATAGGTAGAAAAGGGGAGAATGCTCGCCTGGGAAAGATAGCCAGAGATACATTATCCGAAGGACTTGTCGATAATCGCATCAACTCAACAGCCTAATCCGCGAAGAACCAAAGCACTAAAAGAAACACCGGATGCACTATTTAATACTACGGCAGAAGATCGGGCATGATGCATGACATGGCAATGGTGCAATGCAATTAGGAAATATTAAGCGGAACCAGGGTCCCGACAATTAATAGAAGGTTCAAGTTGTTTAGCTACCCCACAATTTAAATGTTGTTTAACAAGGCAAAACATGGCATCGGTTCACTACACAAATTTAAATGGAGCCAATATAAGACAAAAGTATCCCGAATATTGACTCCATATTTAATTATGAGGTGAATCGGCATAATGCCCCCAAACCACAGACAAGTATGCATGCATGAACAATTTAATATGCGACATGTGTATATCATATATTATAAAATATAGGGGCCTCGGATAGGGGTCACACACATAGGGTCGAAGATCTTGGAGGGGGGCTCAGAGGGGTTCGTGTTCTGTCTTCGGTCTATGGGGTCTCGACCATCGGATCCAGGGGCTTCGAGTCCAGGAAGGAGCACCTGCGCTGCATCGTCTTCGGGTTCTGGGAAGGAGATCTTGGTGTGACGAGGGTTCGGTCTCCGGGGATTGGCGCTTCGGATCTGTGAAGATCTTGCCGATGAATAGGGATATCAGCGTGCCGATCTCAGCGGTGTGCTTCGAGTAGTCGGAACAACGCCACTTAACCCTCGATCTTACCTCACTGGCACCACACAACATGTCCCACAGCTAGCAGCATCTTGTCATGCGGACAAAGGCAACATCCTCACGATGAAAACAGCAGACGCACAAGTGCAGAGGCTACAATGCTACAGGAAAACGACACAGACGTCGGGGATTCACCGAGATGCGAGGAGCATCGGCCTTGGCGCACAGCATGGGTCGCTCTCGGGGTGGCGGAGCACCAGCGGGCCGATGAGAACACGTAGAGGTCGACGAGGTCAGAGGACTCAGCGACGCTTAGGCACGAGCGGAGGGCGGCAGAGGGTGGACGAGGACGGTGGCGAGGTCGACGATGTGCAAGGGAGGAGGAAGCACTCGGGCAGGCGAGCAGCCACCTGGCGAGGAGTACAAAGGCGACGGCGGCCGTGGACCAGGACAGCGCTGGGGACGATGATGCCAGAGGCGGCGGTCGCGCTTGGGAAGGACAGTGGAGGTGCGCAGGCGCGACACAGACGTCGGGGAGGAGGCAAGGAAGGCGTCTCGGGTCGGGGCACAACGGGTGCGGGGCTCGACGCAGGCGCTCCTCGCGGCGAGGGCGGCCAGAGGCGGTGCTCCGGAGGAAAAGGGCAGAGCAGCGAGGAACTGGGCGGCCGTCAGGAAAGGACCCCTGCAGGCGGTGGCGTGGACATGAGCGGGGCTCGCTGCGGAGGCTGGCGGTGAGGTGGTCGCGAAACTCGGGGCCGAGGAGGAGGTAGGGAAGCAATGGCGCGGGGCGATGTTGCGAGGTCATCCAAGTAGCGACGGGATGCAGCGGGCGGCGGCATCGCATGCCACATCAGAGGAAGGGGCACCAGGATTGAGGCGGTCGCCGGTGAGCTTGGTCATGCGGCCGAGGGAGGAGACCGAAGAGGGCTCGAGGCGCCAGGAACCGACGCGGGGCAACGGCGGGGTTAGCTCGTGGACGCGCGCGCCGGGATCGACGGGAGCGGGGTGGTCGAAGAGGTTGGTGGGTCGCGATGGGGAGGGGGAGACGACGCGGGGATGGGCGCATCGTGCGTGATGGGGTCGCGATGGGGTGGGGCCTGCGGGGAGAGAGGAGCGGGACAAGCGAGGAGGTAGGGAACATGGTGGTTGTCGGTCGCGACGGGGATAAAGGGGAGCGTGGGTTGTTGTCGTGGGGTGGGATGGGCAGGTGCGGGACGCGATGTGGGGGTGGGGCCGAGGTGCGTGGTGCGTCGCGTGAGTGAGGAGCGGTGCACCATGTGCTCTGCGTGCGTGCTGGCGGGTGTGGTTTGGTACGTGGCGGCAGCTGGGTAGGTTAGGGTTAGGGCTAGGTGTGGGTTAGGGTTTGGTTGGTTTTGGGTTGGGTCGGGGTAGTAGCTGGCTAGCTGGGCCACTGGCCTGGCTGGCTGGCTCCCCCTAACAAAAATAGTCTTTATGTTGTTTCTTCAATTGTTTTTATACAAAAGACTTTTGCAAATAGTTTTTAGACAAATAAAATATCTAGGAAGACCTGGGATTTAGATTTGATATAAAAGAGGGGGATATCTAAAAAATGAAAATAGGCTTTTGCAAAATAGTCTTAGACAAACATATGCATGATGATGACGATGCTCAAATGCAATGTGGCATGGTGACATGAACATGCGATCATGATGATGCACAAACTAGAAATAACAAAGCGATTTTCTAGTAGTGGTTTTACCGGGGTGCTACAAGTTGACACCACTAACAATGGATCTCACCCTCGAGATCTGCCTCATGGTACGGTGAAGAAGGCCGACAATCTGAATCTTCTCGCTTCGTGTAGATCCTCGCGACACCACTAACAAAGAGTTCGTTGTCCATGATCATCGAGGGAACACTCCGGAGAAACAAGGACGAAGGTAGAGGCATCAGAAGATAAAGCCACCTCTAACTTCCGGGGACGGAGTTAAATTGCTTGATTCTCCGATTCGATGTACAAGAGCGAATGATAAGAGTAGTAAGATGGTGATCAGTCCATCGCACACCCAGAGCATTACTTTGTGCATGAATAGGAGAATTATGCAACCAACTCTCGGAATCAGACTGAAGATCTCCACTAGCGAGGATCAGGAACAAAAGAGTGATGCAGACTCTGCATCGGATCTAGCATACCTGATGTCTTCGTGTTGAATCCACCAGAAGGCAATGAAGAGAAGTCCAACAGATGAAGGATTCCTCGGATAGCACGAAGACCGGATGTAGAAACACCGTTACCAAAAGAGGAAGCGAAACCCTGAAGGTACGATGGAAACCCAACCACGAGAAATCCCGGACTCGAAGAAAAGGTAAGAGAGCAGATTCAAACACGCAAAGGTAAGAGGAGAATAGCATAAGGATAAGGAGTAAAATCAGACCTAATCAGATCTATCCAACCGATTTTGCAAAAAAATAGTTTGACACTCTACATTGCCCGTTAGCTAGGTTATCCTATAGGCTGGACCAGTGGGGTATCGCAACTTCTAAGCTCTGGTAACACTCTATAACACCCTCAAATCGGCCCTATGCAGATTTTAGCGCTTCTCGCCAAAACCCGCATAGAAACGATTCAAGGACGCCCACCAGGCACTTGCGTGCGGGTGGAAAACAAAGTAATACCATTACACATTAGTCCATGATGGAACCCACAGAACAGATATATATATACAGCAACGACTCACTGAGTCAAGAATACAGATATACAGTACAAAGATCCAAATCACCTCGAAAACGATACAACATCCGAGTACGGATAAGATGCAAATAGGGCTAAGAGCCCTGAAGAATAACCAATGGCGTCCATAACCCTGCCCAGGCCAAGCCGGAAGGGTAACCCTGCTAACGATGTCGATCTCAAACCTGCTAAAACAAAAGGGGTGCCGACAAAAGGCAAAGGAAAAAGAGGAGCGTCAGTACTGAGGCCAGTACATGGCGAGGCTAGAATTCGGCGGCTCTCGCCTACATAGGTATGGTGGACTGAAGCGGCAGCGCAACATGCATAAACAACCTATAGAGACTCGATGCCGCTGTCGGCTATTAGAGAGGGATAAGGAAGACCTATTCGGGACCAACCTGATACTAACACCAATCATACCCATCCTGGTATTTCCCCCTCGAGACCAAACGAGGAAGTCAAACCGAGGAACTCACACAGTTGGCAGTTTTATTCATTCCATTATAGTTGCAGCACTTACTAGTCAGATATAGATAGCATGAGTCATCCTGATAGCATAAGTAGTGGGCAGTTTTAGTTCACCATTCACTTGTAGTTGCAGTACTTACTAGTCAGATACAATTAGCATGTGACATCCCAAACCCAGCAGTTGTTGGCACTTTTATTTCATTCCATTGGAGTTGCGATACTTACTAGGCAGGTATAATATGACACGATACACCCCAGTTCCACCAGTTGTTGGCACTTTTATTATCCATTCCATTGTAGTGAAGCTGATTACTAGTCACATATCAAGTCAAGTTTATAGCACTACTTTAGTTATGCTTGTCTATGATCGAGATACCGTGCTCCAAGTCGTCCATAACCGCGGACACGGCTTTCAGAAAGATTTACCCTGCAGGGGTGCACAAATAGCAACACACCCACGATCAACCTCAGAAAAACCAAATCAAAACCCAACGAGGCTTTCACGACAAAGCAATCACAAGATTCATAAAATATTTCAGGGGGCCACCCCACTAAGCTACCCGCAACGAAATTGGCCGGCTCCGAAACGGACCCAGGGTTTGTGACGATGGCTATAAATGACTGGGAACCCGAAAGTGTGACTGGGCTTGTCGATACCGTGAAAATGTGGCACGATCCAAAACAGTACAGGTGCTCCACACACAATCTTAAATAAAGCAGTAAAGCATGGCATAAGTACAGGATAGTAATAAAGCCCCAAACTAGTTTGTGGCCCCAAGAAATAAGAAATGAATCAAGCTCTGGCTAAGGGGATTCATGGTCCCACATGCGGATAGTGCGATAGTCAAAGAACAGGTATCAAGTACTCGGGGCCTACGGGACACAAGTGGACATGAAAAACCAGATAGCATATATTGCCCACCGGTGCCTCTTTCATTAGTTATCCCAACAATTTAATAGTTGTATTTAAAGTCATGATCCTCTCCACCGTTAAACATCTCCATCATTAAGCATGTGCCAACCTTCTATCAACGGTGAAACGACAACGGCGCGAAGCAGTACCTGAGCAAGCAACTACGACTCGCAAGGCTGACTATCTATCAAACAATAGGCAATAGGATGTGTCCAAGGCAATATAGAGGCTGCAAGGAATATAATGGGTGCACGGAAACTAAAGCATCGCAACACGAATAGCAATAGATCAACAGGAGGAAATAAAGACTATAAATGCAAAATAGGTAGAAAGGGGGAGAATGCTCTCCTGGGAAACATAGCTGGAGATATATTATCCGAAGGACTTGTCGATACTCGCATCAACTCAACGGCCTAATCCGCGAAGAACCAAAGCACTAAAAGAAACACCGGATGCACTATTTAATACTATGGCAGAAGATCGGGCATGATGCATGACATGTCAATGGTGCAATGCAATTAGGCAATATTAAGCGGAACCGGGGTCCCGACAATTAATAGAAGGTTCAAGTGGTTTAGCTACCCCGCAATTTAAATGTTGTTTAACAAGGCAAAACATGGCATCGGTTCGCTACACAAATTTAAATGGAGCCAATATAAGACAGAAGTATCCCGGATATTGACTCCATATTTAATTATGAGGTGAATCGGCATAATGACCCCAAACCACAGACAAGTATGCATGCATGAACAATTTAATATGCGACAGGTGTATATCATATATTATAAAATATAGGGGCCTCGGATAGGGGTCACACACATAGGGTCGAAGATCCTGGAGGGGGGCTCGGAGGGGTTCGGGTTCTGTCTTCAGTCTACGGGGTCTCGACCATCGGATCCAGGGGCTTCGAGTCTAGGAAGGAGCACCTGCGTTGCATCGTCTTCGGGTTCTGGGAAGGAGATCTTGGCGTGCCGAGGGTTCGGTCTCCGGGGATCGGCGCTTCGGATCTGTGAAGATCTTGCCGATGAATTGGGATATCAGCGTGCAGGTCTCAGCGGTGTGCTTCGAGTAGTCGGAACAACACCACTTAACCCTCGATCTTACCTCACTAGCACCACACAACATGTCCAACAGCTAGCAGCATCTTGTCATGCGGACAAAGGCAACATCCTCACGATGAAAACAGCAGACGCACAAGTGCAGAGGCTGCAATGCTACAGGAAAACGACACAGACGTCGGGGATTCACCGAGATGCGAGGAGCATCGGCCTTGGCACACAGCATGGGTCGCTCTCGGGGTGGCGGAGCACCAGCGGGCTGATGAGAACACGTACAGGTCGACGAGGTTAGAGGACTCGGCAACGCTTAGGCACGAGCGGAGGGCGGCAGAGGGTGGACGAGGACGGTGGCGAGGTCGACGATGTGCAAGGGAGGAGGAAGCGCTCGGGCAGGCGAGCAGCCACCAGGCGAGGAGTACAAAGGTGACGGCGGCCGTGGACCAGGACGGCGCGGGGGACGATGATGCCAGAGGCGGCGGTCACGCTTGGGAAGGACAGTGGAGGTGCGCAGGCGCGACACAGACATCGGGGAGGAGTCAAGGAAGGCGTCTCGGGTCGGGGCATAGCGGGTGCGGGGCTCGACGCAGGCGCTCCTCGCGGCGAGGGTGGCCAGAGGCGGTGCTCCGGAGGAAAAGGGCAGAGCGGCGAGGAACTGGGCGGCCGTCAGGAAAGGACCCCTGCAGGCGGCGGCGTGGACGTGAGTGAGGCTCGCTGCGGAGGCCGGCGGTGAGGCGGTCGCGAAACTCGGGGCCGAGGAGGAGGTAGGGAAGCAATGGCGCGGGGCGATGTTGCGAGGTCATCCAAGCAGCGACGGGATGCAGCGGGCGGCGGCGTCGCATGCCACATCAGAGGAAGGGGCACCAGGATTGAGGCGGTCGCCGGCGAGCTTGGTGATGCGGCCGAGGGAGGAGACCGAAGAGGGCTCGAGGCGCCAGGAACCGACGCGGGGCAACGGCGGGGTTAGCTCGTGGACGCGCGCGCCGGGATCGACGGGAGCGGGGTGGTCGAAGAGGTTGGTGGGTCGCGATGGGGAGGGGGAGACGACGCGGGGATGGGCGCATCGTGCGTGATGGGGTCGCGATGGGGTGGGGCCTGCGGGGAGAGAGGAGCGGGACAAGCGAGGAGGTAGGGAACATGGTGGTTGTCGGTCGCGACGGGGATAAAGGGGAGCGTGGGTTGTTGTCGCGGGGTGGGATGGGCAGGTGCGGGACGCGATGTGGGGGTGGGGCCGAGGTGCGTGCTGCGTCGTGTGAGTGAGGAGCGATGCACCATGTGCTCTGCGTGCGTGCTGGCGGGTGTGGTTTGGTACGTGGTGGCGGCTGGGTAGGTTAGGGTTAGGGCTAGGTGTGGGTTAGGGTTTGGTTGGTTTTGGGTTGGGTCGGGGTAGTAGCTGGCTAGCTGGGCCACTGGCCTGGTTGGCTGGCTCCCCCTAACAAAAATAGTATTTATTTTGTTTGTTCAATTGTTTTTATACAAAAGACTTTTGCAAATAGTTTTTAGACAAATAAAATATCTAGGAAGACCTGGGGTTTAGATTTTATATAAAAGAGGGGGATATCTAAAAAATGAAAATAGGATTTTGCAAAATAGTCTTAGACAAACATATGCATGATGATGACGATGCTCAAATGCAATGTGGCATGGTGACATGAACATGCGGTCATGATGATGCACAAACTAGAAATAACAAAGCGATTTTCTAGTAGTGGTTTTACCGGGGTGCTACAGGTATCCCCCCAACAGAGTGTCTCTAGAAATAAGCCTTCAAGACTAAACACTAACACACCCAAGCCTTCAATTGTGAGACTTTTTCTTATTACAATTGTTTAGCAAATTTTGAGCAAGACTAGGTTTACTACAAGAGCTGGAACAAAATGTACCCAACTAAATACCCATGCAAAACAAAACTTTACTACATTATAAAGACTCACTCCACTAATATAATATCTCAACATTTACTACTAACTAGCATGGGTTTCTCAAACTTCAAAAGTGGGGAGTCATAAGGCATACCTCTCATGTTTGGTTCCACTTCTCTCTTCCCTTTTAATTTATTTCTTGGAAACTTGAAGTCAATCACTCTTCCTACAAATTCATGAGAACCTCGAGGCGAAAAGAAAAGAAAGAGGGAAAAATAAATATAAATGGAGAAATCTTTTTGTTGTTTTTTAGAGGGGGAATTAAAGAATAGAAATATCATTTTTGATGTTCCATTCTTGTTTTATATTAACTATCTTATGTTTTGTCTACATTTTGAGATACTTTTATGCATTTTCTAGAACTAACCTATTAACAAGATGCCACAGTGCTAGTTGCCTGTTTTCTACTATTTTTGGTTTCAGAAAAGCTGGAAAAGAAATATTCTTGGAATTGGACCGGACAAAAGCCAAAGTCGATATTTTACCGGAAGACTCACGGAGCCAGAAGACGAGACAGAGAGGGGCCAGGGGCTGGCCACACCATGTGGTGGCGTGGGTCCCCTGGCTACGCCACCAGGTGGTGTGGGGCCCTGGTCCACCCTCTGACATCGCCCCTTCGCCTATAAAATCGCCCCAGGACAAAAACCCTAGATACCAGATCAGATCTCCACGAAAAGTTCCATAGCGCCGCCGCCACCAAAGGGGAGATTCGGGGGACAGAAAGTCTCTGTTCTGGCACCCTACCGGGACAGGGAAGTGCCCCTGGAGCCATCTCCACCACCATCTCCATCGCCGTTGCTGATTCCCATGATGAGGAGGGAGTAGTTCTTCCTCGAGGCTAAGGGTTCTACCGGTAGCTATGTGTTCATCTCTCTCTATGCGTGATCTTATGAGATCATGAGCTTTGTAATATAGATCTATTCTGCTACTCAAGTGCTTTAATGAATCTCTGTTTATCCCCACATGTGTGAAGTTGACAGTGTGCACACCATGTGGCACTTTGTCTAAGGTTACATAAATACTTGTTATGATTTATATTTGGAGTTTGATGTCTCTATGAAATTGTGGTGTTTGTTGGAACCATCTAGTGCTCAAGGTGATAGTGTGGGGTTAACTAGATGGGGAAAGTGGACTTTGAGGAATGCTATTATAGCCCTACCATGGATTAGAGTGTCCAACCGGAGAGTAGTTAAGAGTAGTATCATAAAGAGAGGATATTTATATGAGAGTGTTCACTAGAGAAAGTATGATCCCTAGGCCTTGTCTCTAAACATTGAAACACCGTTTGCAACTAGATCTGTTACATGTTTGCTTGCTTCCATCTTTTTGCCATTAGTATTTTCCTCCCGTCAAGCTCTTTTCTGGCACCGTTGTCTTATATTCATACCACTTGTATTTCACTATCTCTTCGCCGAACTAGTGCACCTATACACCTGACAAGTGTATTGGGTGTGTTGGGGACACAAGAGACTTCTTGTATCTTGATTGCAGGGTTGCTTGAGAGGGATACCTTTGACCACTTCTCCCTGAGTTCGATAAACCTTGGGTAATCCACTTAAGGGAAACTTGTTGCTGTTCTACAAACCTCTGCACTTGGAGGCCCAACAACTGCCTACAAGAATAGAAGTGTGTAGACATCAGCGGCAAAGTTCAGCTTGAAAATCTCAAAAACAAATAGAAATAACTAAAGATAAAGTGTTGGGGAAACAAACATGACTGCTTATAAGCTCGAATTAAAAACATAACCTCGAAATAAAAGCAAATGAATGCCAAATAAAGATAAATGAGGAAAGTTCCCCAAGGATAGGCTTTTGCAAGCCCTTCAAATCATTCCGGTGGCGGGAAAAAGTCGTTACTCCATTTCGCAAATTGAGTTGATAAATTACTAGTTGTTCCTCGGAGGTTCAAAGAGAGGCTATGCATCCTCTCCACAGTCCCTCCGAGTTATTGGAAGTCTTGGTATGTGGAAAACGGGGTTTATTTGTGGATGCTCCTCTTGATAAGGAACTTCTTGCTCCTATTCTTGGTCCTCATCCTCATCCGGAATCTCCTCCTCGGGTTGGTGTTGCTCAACCTACAAGTCATATAGAAAACATCCTTCCTCGATAGAGAAAAGACCATTAGGCATAGGAGCGGGGTAGAGACGCCCAGCTCTAGCAATATGCAAGTAATAAACACCACCTCTCCTAGTGAGAATTCCACAAGCCTTTAAAGTAGAGAAACAAACACGTCGCTCACCTAGAACAGGTTGCAACTCACCTAGGTCGATGCCTAGGGAAATGTCAAGCACGGTGATGATGCCTCCACCCATGATTGGTCCTTGGCTTTGGGAGGATTGGTGCTCCAAGTAGCACACAAGGATTGCGCCCAAGTTGAGTGAAAAGTCGCAGTTGTTGTAAGTAGCTTTTGCAAGGACTAAGATGTCCTCCTCATTGAGTCTTGTGAACTCATTTCATGCCTGCAACGTGTTAGCAATAACATAGAACAAATAGTGAATTGCAGGATGTTGAATATTCTCCCCTTGCTCACTCTAGAAGTGAAGCTCATTCCATTATAATATTGTTCCGGGGAAGGGTCTAAGCTAGTAAAGGATGCGCGCAAGTCATTATCATTATGCATGCACACCATTCATTTAGTGATAAAGTGTAATTGTTGTTCATAACTCGGAAAGAAATCATGTCCTCTAGGCCATAGTTTAACAATGCTTTGCAAAGAACTTAAAAATTTAAGAGTTAACCGGCGATAAGTAGGCACATCATTGAATAGAAAGTTTTGCAGGCCAACCCTATTACAAAGTAAATTGAAGTCATTAGAAATACTGAGTCGGTTCAATATAATGGGACAAGCCCGCTTGGTGGCCTTCACTTCTCGGTTCTTGATCCTATCGAAGCGATCACGTTGGAGCTCATTCCTAAACCGTGTCCCCATGAGACCTGGGCATACCTTACAGGTACTCAAGCTTGGCATATACGGTCTAGCATTGAATAAGCCCACGACGTTGCTAAGGCCCAACCAAGATTCGGGTGACCCGGGAGACTCCGACTGCTTGCAGCACACGACAAACTTAAGATAGAAGTTTAAAGGGAAAACCCTAACTTGTAACCGACTCGGCCTGCTATCTCGAGACCTAGCCTATCTATATAAAGGCTAGGAGGGGCGACGAGGAGGACGATCACAACCCTATTTTTCACACCATTGCTAGATTGCATTTGTGCACCCCTGTAACTTTTGACTCGTTCGATAATTCCAAGAGCAGACAAGCAGGAGTAGGGTCCTCTACGAGGCCTAAACCTGGGTAAACCTTGCATCCCTATGTGCTTGGTTGCTAGCCGATCGATGCCTCCAGCGCTCCCTACTTCCTCGAACATAAGTCCATCTGCGATGGGCATTGATGAGTTAACCCCTCGTCAATTGGCACTATCTATGGGAATAGGGAGTAGTGATGTTGCGGCTTCCTCGGCCCCATCAACTGCGATCTATGACTCTGCAGCAGCAGAGATTCGCGTCCTCTTCGGTGCCTTCAACTTCACCGTCCACATGCCAGCTACTATCCTGGATTTCGAGTCTGTGGGAGATGGGATTGGCCTAGCGATCAGGAGTTTACGCTTCCAAGTTGGTCGGCTGGGCACACTTCACCTCCCTGATCAGCTGAAGGTCCCCGCGATTGCTGCAGCATGATGGTTTCCACTGCCGATCGGCACCCTGAGCTAACTCAACGCCCCGACAACAGTTGGGAATACGGATAGCGACAACAGTCACGAGTCCGATCTGGGCGATCTGTCCATAGAGGATGGAGCCTACGGCTCTGAATCCAAAAGCCGCGGAAGCAACAGCTTCCCCAAACATTACATGTGCGTCATCATCAACATAGGCGACAACGAAAACAATCGGGACAACACCGGTACCGGTGGTGGTATCCCAGTCGCGAACGGTGGTCCCTCCAACAGAGCACCCACCAACAATGGGTCGGAAAACCATCCGCATCTCACTATGAGTGAACATACCCAAGAGCGCGTGATGACCAAGCTCAACGATGTCGAGTGGTCTCGCTACCAAGAAGCCCTGTGGGACACCCCCTGCCCCCAAACTCATCACAAGACATGCTGATGAGTTACCAATGGCTGCTCAAGGAAGAATTCAAGCGCCAACAACAAGTAATCGCCCAGCTCGATGCACGCAAGAAGGTGACGGATGAGTCAGGCCTCCGGCAAGCTCAACTCTCCTCCATAGGAGGATCCTCCTCCAAGGGTAACGATCATACAGTCGCCAAGAGACATTCTCGACTGGCCCATCTCACCGATAAAGAGCGAGAAGAGGCCGCGTGAGTTCTCGAATTCTCATCTATGATGGTGGATACGTGGGGCAATGTCGTCCTGAAAACACCATAGGCAGTGGTGACAACAGCCACCATGTACCTGCTCAACAACCAGCCACCGGCTGGGGACCCGCGAGCCGCCATGCACCGATCTATGATCGTGGACCTGGGATTAGTCTAAGCTACCCTCATCAAGGATCCAGCATCGGAGCCAAAGAAAAACAAGGATCTGGCCAAGCGCTACTCTTCCCCCTCCTCCAGCAACGACAGCCACGATTTGTCGCGAAGACGCCGCTCATGGTGGCACGACTATGACTACGACGCGCGTGATGACATCGTGCAGCGCAAAGTCGACAAGATGCATGCAAGGCGTGCTCGTTCGACTGACACAGAAGATGACGAGATAGAACTCTGCGGCGCCAGCTGCTTCAGCAGAGCCATACGGCAAAAGCGAATGCCAAAAGGGTTCAAACTCCCATCAGAGAACCCGAAATTCAACGGCCTCCGGGACTCGAAGATCTGGCTAGAGGATCGCATTTCCTTTGTTAGGCTGCACGGCGAAACCACGAGCACAGCAATGTAATGCCTCCAGCTACAACTGCAAGGTGCCGCTCGTGCGTGGCTCAACAACCTCCCGCGCGGATCAATTCACAGATGGGAAGAGCTGGTCTATAGCTTCATGCGAAACTTCAAGGGAACTTACAAAAGGCCCGCATCAATAGAAGAATTAAGAGGCTGCTACCAGAAGACTGGCGAGTTGCTACGCTCGTACATCTAGAGATGGTCCATCATTAAAAACTCTGCAGAAGACATCTCCGAGGACCACGTAATCGACGCGTTCAATGGTGGCGTGCACCGCAGAGAACTCAAGGAGGAGCTGGGCCGCTCGAAGCTCAAAACAATAGACCACCTGATGGAGATCACGAACAGGTGGGCCGATGGAGAGGACTCGGTAAAAACCATGTCCACTTTGATGATTACAACGACCTTGGCCGCATATGTGATCGCCGAGGAAAACATTAAATGCGCGGTTACGAGGACCACAAGGAGGTCGACATGGTCGTGGCCGGATACGTCGACAAACACGACGACAACAACCGCAACAGCGGATACCGCAGTGGTGCATACCGTGATAGCGGGAAAACCACACAAGTGTGGCAACACCGCGCTCGCGATGAGGCACCTGGAACATCTATCCAGGACAAACAGTCAGGACCGTGCAACGTACACTTCTACATCGACAAGCATGATGACAAGAAAAAATCCAGCCACCTTCTAAAGGATTACCGCGAGTGACTCAAGCTCCACGAAGGCCTAGCCTAGATGAATCGCGACATGATAAACCAGGGCTATGGAGCTGCCTCGGGCGCTGTGGCTCATGGAGCACCTCCACCGCCACCCGGGCCACCACCACCTGCGGCTGCACTAATCCAAAACCACGAAGGCGAGGCATACCCACGAGTGTTGGTAAACATGGAGATGATCCAAAAAGGACGCCCATCAAATTGGGTGCAAAAATCAATCGCTCGCCAAGTCAACCTTGTGATGAACTCTCTGCCATCCACCACTGAGTACCTCAGTGGAAGCGAGTCCTGCATTACCTTTGACAAGCGCGATCACTCGCGCCAAGTACCTCGCCCAGGTCACTGCCCCCGGTGCTCGAGGTACAAATTGGAGGCTTCCAGATGAGTTGCGTCTTCATGGACGGAGGAAGCAACATCAAATCTCATGTTCGCAAGTACCTTGCGCGCCATGCAAATTCCTCTATCATGTCTGGAAGCTTCAGATACAACATTCCACAACATTGTCCTAGGGAAGGGTGTATACGCCCTGGGCAAGATCAGTCTGGACGTCATCTTCGGAACACCAGCAAACTTCCAGCAAGAGCGCATCGAATTCAAAGTCGTCGACTAGCCCTCGCAATACCACTGCATCCTCAGATGTGTCACGTTCGCAAGTTTCATGGCTGTACCACACTACGCCTACCTGCAGATGAAGATGCCGGGCCCAAACGGCATTATCACAGTCAACAGAAGCTTCGAGAGGTCCGACAGCTGCGACAGGGAATTCAACAAAATCTCCCAGTCTTTCGGTATGCAGGAGGAGCTGGCGAGGTTGATGGAGTTGATAGACAACAGTCTACCACCTCTGAGCAAGCCAAACTCTCCTGACCAATCCTTCGACACGTCGATCCACACCAAGGTGGTCTAGGTCCACCCAACGGACCCAACTAAGACGACCCTCATCACCAACAACTTGAGTTCCGCATAGGAACTCGTGCTTGACGAATTCCTCTGTGAGCACTGGGAAATCTTAGCCTGGTGTCCAGCGGACATGCCAGGAGTTCCCAGGGAATTCGCCGAGCACTCACTCAATGTGAATCCTAAAGCAAGGCTAGTAAAACAGACAATATGTCGACTATCTGAACCAAGGGCAAAAGCAGTCGGTATGGAAGTCAACAGACTCCTCGACACTAACTTCATACGCGAGATCGAGGAAAGCATCTAGGTAGCAAACCCCGTGATCATTCCCAAAAAAGGCACGGATATCCTGCGGATGTGCGTGGACTTCACCTCCTTGAACAAGCATTGCCTAAAGGATCACTTCCCGCTGCCACAGATCGACCAGATAATCGACTCCACTACAGGATGCGAGCTCCTATGCTTCCTCGACGCCTACTCAGGCTATCACCGGATTCAGATGAAAGAGGAGGACTAGGATAAAACGGCATTCATCACGCCCTTTGGTGTCTTCTGCTACACAACGATGCCCAACGCAGGGGCCACCTACCAACGGTGTATGCAGGCTTGCCTCAATAGCCATCTTGGCTGTAACATTCAAGTCAACATCGACGACATCATCGTCAAAACCAAGGAGGAAGCCTCGCTGCTCAATGATCTCCACGAAATCTTTGACAACCTCGACCGCTACCGGATCAAGCTAAATCCAGACAACTGCACCTTCGGCGTACCATCTGGACAATTACTCGGGTACCTCATCTCCGTGAGGGGGATAAAGGCCAACCCAAAGAAAATAAAGGCTATACTGGCCATGGAGAAGCCGAAGAACATAAAAGGTGTCCAACAACTAGCTGGGCGGATCGCGGCGCTCAGTCGATTCATCAGTCAAATGGGTGAAAAGGTGTTACCCTTCTACCAACTCCTCCGTAAGGCCGACAAATTCGAGTGGACAGACAAAGCACAAGAGGCATTCGAGGATCTCAAGCGTCTCTTGTCCACTTTGCCGGTGTTGGTGACACCTCAAGAAAAGGAGCCGATGTTATTTTACATCTCCACCACCAACCAGGTGGTTAGAACCGTGCTCGTAGTGGAACGAGCTGAAGAAAATAAAGTCCACGGGGTGCAACGCCCAGTCTACTACCTCAGCGAGGTGCTCACACCGACAAAGCAACGGTGCCCGCATTATCAGAAGTTGGCATACGGCATCTTCATGATAGCCAGGCGACTGCACCACTACTTCCAGGAGCACCCAATAATCGTGGTGAATGACGCCGCGCTAGGGCACATCCTCAACAACCCGGATGCCACCGGACGAGTTACGCTTTGGGGGATAGAACTGTCTCCACGAGACATCACATACGAGAAGCGAGATGCGGTCAAGTCGCAAGTACTCTCGGACTTCCTCGTGCACTGGATGGAAAACCAGATCCCCGACAAGCCAGACATATCCTATCTATGGACAATGCACTTCGATGGATCCAAACGCAAAGAGGGAGCTGGCACGGGTGTCATCCTGACATTGCCACAAGGTGACAAGATGAGATATGTTCTACGAATGCAGTTCACGGCCTCCAACAACAAAGCTGAATATGAAGCCTTACTCCACGGGATGCGTATGGCAAAAGTTGTGGCCTGAAGCGACTCGTCATCTACGGCGACTCCAAATTGGTGGTGAATCACCATGAACGAGTGCGATGCTCTAAGCGACAACATGATTGCCTACCACGATCTCTACGACGCACACGAAGGGGACTTTGACGGCTGTGAACTGTGGCATGTTGGCTGCAAGAGCAACGAGGAAGCGGATATACTCGCCAACATTGGCTCCACTTGTGCCCTAGTGCCACATGGAGTATTTTTAGAGCGCATCTGCGAGCGCTCCATCAAGCCAAAGGGTCCAGAGCATAAAGCCAGCACGTCAAAAGACTTGGGGGCTACGCCACCCAACGAGCCAAAGATACTCGAGGACATGGATACAGATACGGGACTCGAAGGCCCCATGGAGGTCATGATCGAGCCATCCTGGACACAACCATAAATCACGTACTTGCTCAGCAAAAGGTTGCCAGATGACCCGACAGATGCACGTCATATAGCATGATGATCTAAGGCTTTCGCTCTTATCAACGGCGAACTGTACAAGTGCGGCATCGCAGGAGTCCTTCAACGATGCGTCTCCAACGGACACGGAAGAGCCATCCTCCTTGAGATACACGAAGGCACTTGCGGCCATCATGCCAGAAGTCGCGCCCTCATCACCAAAGCTCTGCGAGCCAGATTCTACTACCCAACGGCAATGCGAGATGCCAAAGACATCGTCCAGCGATGCAACGCTTGCCAACGATTCATGGACAAATCGCACGCACCTCACGCAGAGCTCAGACTAATACCTGTGGCCTGGCTCTTTGCACAATGTGGACTTGACATGGTCGGCAAGCTCCAAAATTTTTCACGTGGAGGATACATCTACCTCCTCGTCGCGATCAACAAATTCACCAAGTGGATTGAGGCCATGCCGGTGACAAACCAATCAGGAGCCAACGCTGTCAAGTTCTTCGAGTCCATCGTCTTCCGGTTTGGGGTGCCACATAGCATGATCACAGACAACGGAACAAACTTCATCTCGAACAAATTCCAGGGTTTCTGCGAAAACCTGGGAATCAACATCAGGTACACCTCAGTGACGCACCCTCATACCAACGGTTAAGTCGAAAAGGCCAACGGCCTCGTCTGTGAAAGGATCAAGAAAAGGCTCCTCCGTCCACTCGAAAGAGTTGCTGGGTGCTGGCTCGAGGAGTTACAGTCAGTACTATGGAGCCTGCACACAACTCCAAATAGCACCACAGGCTATACTCCGTTCTTCATGGTACACAGTGCTGAGGCGGTACTACCCGCAGAGGTGTGCTATAAAGCCCCACGGGTAGTAGCATACAACAAAGCTAAATCAACACTCGCACTTGAAGACTCTGTCGATCTCCTCGATGAAGCACACGAGATTGCAGCGGAAAGATCCATGATCTACCAGCAGAACCTCCACAACTACCACAACAAAAGGTTGTGCCCCAAGTCCTTCATTGAAGGAGACCTGGTCCTGCGACTAAAGCAACAAGGGCACCTCAAGCTCGAATCCCCATGGGAGGGACCTTATGTGATTATTGAAGTAATCCCAGGTGGCGCATACCACCTCAAAGACCTAGAAAGTGGAGTCGCATACTCCAATCCCTGGAACGTCGTGTAGCTATGTCGTTTCTACCCCTAGATGTTTTTACTTTACAAATAAGGCTGTTCAGCCAGACTACTTAGCCATAAATTGTATCTCGTGATATTCTGTGAATAAATAAAGCTAAGTGTCCCCAACTTTGTGTTTCTACTTTACTTACAATTACATCACTTGGGGGTTGCGCCACCCTTTCCACCTCGTTACACGAATAACACAGTATCCTGAGTAGCTAACGCACTACCAATCGAACCCTTGGTAAAATCAACCTAGCTGCAACACACCTGACAGGTTGACAAGGTGCTGCGATGAATATACATCAGGCTAACGAAAAGGAACTGCAGAGTGCAACATACTCAAAAAATATACAAGCTAGCAAGCTTTTACATATAAACGGGTAACAAAAAACACCTGACATACTTATATGAACTTTACCACACATATGCATCTATGTGCAGGGTCATGCTACTCTACTACCATAAAAGGAGAACATTGGTACATTCTTCGAAAAAATCGACGATATCTTCGGCTGGCTGATCAACTGCCCGGTAATGTGGCACCAAGTTCCATGCCATCCCTTCTAGCGGTGGTGGCGGTCCAGCGGCAATAGCTGCGAAATCCATATCAGGCCGATGTAGGCGAACAAGCGCTAGTGCAGCCTTGGCACCTGTGACCAACTGCTAACGCACGCACTCGCGAACTGGGCTAATATCCTAAAACTTCTTTAGCAAAGCCAGCAAGCTTGAAAGGCACCGCATCCAGGGGGAACATCACCTAGAAAATATGCTTGAGGCACGACTACAAATTCTACAAATAAAGCAGCACCCGCGATGCACATTCCTGCAGCGTCGCCAACATGACTGCACGATCGTGATTAACCCAAAAATACCCACTAGCTTACAGCTGCACCTGGGTCAAGCCGTTCAGTCGAATGGCAACTCGATCCCTCTCATCCTATGGGTGACGAGTGCTAACAACTGCAAGAAGCAGTGCAAAGTGTAAAGACAAAGTGCCGCCGCGAATGGCTAAGAAAGGATAAGAAGCTAGAGAACTAACACTTAAATTACTAATTCGACTGAGCCACCTGGCCTAGAAGGTACTTCTCGCGCGCACTGGCTTTTTCAACCTTTGACTTCCACACGTTCGAGCTACCACGGATCATGGGCATCTCTCGCTCCAAATGTTTTATGTGGTCACACAATCGAGACAGTAGCGACAACTCCTCCACCTTTGAACGTGGTTGCGCCACAAGTTCATCGGTGGGAGGTGAGTCGGACGAACCACTCGAAGTACCCTATTACAAGCAGAGTAAGAAGAAAATAATACCAACCATTTATAAATAACTGCCAGCAGAAGAAACATCAAGGTTCAGCAAGTCTCAAAAGGGGCAACCCCACAAGGTACAATTCAAAAGGGAAAAGCTAGACTATTACAAAAAAGGCGAGACTACAGCTAGGCTTTGGCACTCGGGGGCTTCCTTGTGTCTATGGTAGTCTCCGATGCCACAGTCTTCTCAACTACAACCTTTGATGCCATGACTTTTGCCGTCTTCAACCGCCTAAGCTCCGCCGAATACTTGGCGAGTGTCTCAATGAGCCGAGGCCCATATTTATTGCAACTAGTGGCAAAAGGAGCAAACACTACCTGCTGGCCATCTGTGGTGACCAGCATCGCCGAGGAGACTCTGCTGGGGCTCAGATCCACGCCATGAGCTTGCGCCATCATGAGTCCCATGGTCGCTCCAACCCCTCACTGAGCATTCTTGAAGTTCATGGGCACGCCTCCTGCAAAGGACTCCACCAAGCCATCGAGATCCTCGATCAGCTTGGCCTTGGGGACCATATCCTCTCAAAAACGCCCAAGCACGCCCTTGGACTTCTCGAGTGAGTCCTTGATAGAGACACTGCAGTCTTCGACTGCGATGATACGTCGTAAATGTATCTATAATTTTTGATGTTCCATGCTTGTTTTATATCTACTTTCTTATGTTTTGTTCACACTTTGAGGTATTTTCATACATTTTCTGGAACTAACCTATTAACAAGATGCCACAGTGCCAGTTGCCTGTTTTCTGCTGTTTTTGGTTTCAGAAAATCTATTAAGGAAATATTCTCGGAATTGGACAGGACAAAAGCCAAAGTCAATATTTTACCCGAAGCAACAAGGAGTCCAGAGGGGAGACAAAGTGGCGCACCAGGGCGGCCACACCTGGTGGCGGCGCGACCAGGGGCACTCCACCAGGGGGTGTGGCCCCCCTGGTACTCCACCGACCTTCCCCCTTCGCCTATAAAAGCCTCCTAGGACGAAAACCCTAAGTACCCGATCCGAAATCCACAAAAGAGTTTGTAGCCACCGCCATCTCCATCCCTAGATCGGGGGGGGGGGATGCAAAGCTCTTCCCGGCACCCTGTCAGAGGGGAGAGATCACCCTGGAGGCCTTCTTCATCACCATGCCTGCCTCCGGTGTGTTGTGTGAGTAGTTCATCCTTGGACTATGCGTCCATGTAGTAGCTAGATGGTTGGTTCTCCTCCTTTGTGCTATCATGTTTAGATCTTGTGAGCTCTGTTTATGATCAAGATCATCTATTTGTAATCCTATATGTTGTGTTTGCAGGGATTCGATGGATATTGAGATGCTATTTCAGATTGATTATTGATTCTATCATGTCTATGTTATTTGTGATCTTGCATGCTCTCCATTTTTAGTAACTATCTTGGCCAAGTAGATGCTTGCAACTCCAAGAGGGAGTATTTATGCTCGATAGTGGGTTCATGCCTCTAGTAATCTAGGGAAGTGACAGGAATCTCTAAGGTTGTAGATGTGATGTTGCTACTAGGGAGAAAACAACAATCCTTTGTCCATGGGGCAATCATATTGTTTTCTTTACACACTTTGCTTAAAAAAATTATCTGTTGCTTGCAACTTAATACTGGAAGGGGTTCAGATGATAACCTGAAGGTGGATTATTAGTCATAGATGCAGTTGGATTACGGTCTATGTATTATGTTGTAATGCCCAATCAAATCTCATAGGAGTCAAGATGCCTAGTATATGTATTGTATGTTTTCTCAAATCTGTAAATTGCCCCGCTGTAATTTGTTCACCCAACATGCTATTTATCTTAAGGAGAATCACCTCTAGTGAACTATGGACCCCAGTCCATTCTTTTACCATTGATATACCATCTACTATTTACTGTTAACCGTTTACTTTCTGCAAGCAATTACTATCTTCCACACTATACGTTTAATCCTTTGTTTTTAGCAAAACCGGTGAGATTGACAACCTCACTGTAAGTCGGGGCAAAGTTCTGTGGGTGTCTTGTGTAGGATTCCAAGTTGGTAGCAACACCTTGGAGTTTTTTCCTTGATCCTACTGGTTTGATAACCTTGGTTTCATAACTGAGGGAAACTTGTTGATGAGCTCATCATACCTTCCTCTTGGGGTACCCAACGAGCTCGAGATAGCTTGATCCATCAAGAATTTTTCTGTTGCTATTGCTGGGGAGTTAAGGATAGCTTCACAAGGGGAGTCCCTTGATACGTCCAAAACGTATCTACTTTCCCAAACACTTTTGCTATTGTTTCTCCTATAAACTTGTGTGATTTGGATGCAACTAATACGGACCGACGCTGTTTTCAGCAGAATTGCCCTGGTGTCTACTTTTTGTGCAGAAAATCAACTATCAGGAAAAATCCTGGAAAATATGCCAAAAATCCTATTTCACCCGAAGACTCCAGGAGCCAGAATACGAGACGGAGAAGAGCCCTAGAGTGGCCAGACCACCTGGTGGCGAGGGCCAGGCAAGGCCGCGCCAGGGGGTGGTGTGGGCCCCCCAGGCACCCCCTCGGCCTCTCTCTTCGCCTATAAGGAGCCTTCTGACCTAAAAACTCCAGGGGGTTCGAAGTTTTTCCAGAAGGAGTTCCGCTCAGCCGCCACCACCAGATTCCACGAAACAGCACCAGAAACTCCGTTCTGGCACCTTGCCAGGACGGGGAATTGGAGGAGATCATCGCCATCATCATCACCATTGCTTCTCCATCGACCATCCATGTTTCCCCCATCTATGAGTGAGTAATCCCCCGCTGTAGGCTATGGGGATGGTAGGGATTGGATGAGATCGTTCATGTAATGGCATCAGATTGTTAGGGCATGGTGCCTAGTATCTTTTATTAGTGCTTTATGACTTTGTTGCGACTTGTTGTGCTTAATGCTTGTCACTAGGGCCTGAGTGCCATGATTTCAGGTCTGAACTTATTATTGATTCATTATGATAGTATTGTTTCTCGTCTTATCTACAAGTTGTATACACACGTTGTTGTCCGGAACCTATGGCCCCGAAGTGACAGAAATCGGGATAACTGGAAGGGAAAGGATTTGATGTGAGGATCACATGTGTTCACGGAGTGTTAATGCTTTGCTCTGGTGCTCTATTAAAAGGAGTACCTTAATTGCCAGTAGTTCCCTAGAGGCCCCGCTGGAAACGGGCTGGCAGGACAAAACATGTTGTGCAAGTTCTCATTGCGAGCACGTATGACTATATATGGAACACATGCCTAGGATTGTCTAGTACTTGGGTGCTTTATCTTACTTATCTGCAATTGCCCTATGTTCTGATTGCTATGTGAATTGTCTTGTCCATGCAACGCCCGTCCATCCATCCATATGCCTACCACACTCGAATCCCACTGTTTACTGCTTTTATTACTACTGCCTTTGCTTTGCTACTGCTGTTACTTTACTATTCCTACTATAAAACTGTTGCTACTGATAAACTGCTGTGAGCAAGATTGTTTCCAGGTGCAGCTGAATTGACAACTCAGTTGTTAAGGCTTATAAATATTCTTTGGCTCCCCTAGTGTTGAATCAATAAATTGGGTTTCACTTCCCTCGAAAATACTGCGATACACCCCCTATACTTGTGGGTCATCAAGACTATTTTCTGGCGCCGTTGCCGGGGAGCATAGCTTTATTTATCAAGTTCACTTGGATTCTCTATTGTTCGCTGCTTTCCATCCATCATGGGTAAGTCTCGTGATGGCAAGGTTCCTATTTTACCATCCACTACAAGAAGAGGTACGGTTCTGAACACCTCTGCTGCTCTTGATTCACCGTCTGTTATAAGTAAGCTCGTTACACCACCACATACACATGCTACACACATGCTACTACTGCTGAATCTGAAACTTCTGATGCTTATGATGCTGCTTCTACTTTGCTTGATAAGAGTGGTTCATTAGGTCCTTTCCTAGATGCTACGATTGCTCGAACTATAGCTGGAAATACCGAAACTCCTAATGAAGACACTACCACACCTGTTAGCTCACCTGAGTTTAGTGAGAGTTATGATACTGAAGAAGATTATGTTGAGATGACTGATGAGTTTATTGAAGAATGTAAGAACACCCATGATAGGAGCGCTGCTAAGAGTCTCCTTGAGAGGCGTACTATTAGACCCAAATTATCTCCTAATGCTAAGTTTGCTGCTTCTCCGATAAACATTATAGATGAAGATTATGATTTCTCTCTCGATCTATCTTACAGAGCTATTGTCGAGAAAGGACCTTTTTGTGGGACTAAGAATGAAAGTGCGGTAGCACATATGAATGAACTTTCTACTATGAGTGGCTTGTTTTCTGATGATATTAAGATGCGTACTTACTTTGTTGCTAAGATTTTTCCTTTTTCACTGAAAGGAGAAGCTAAAACTTGGTTTAGTAATTTACCTTCTGGATCTATTGATAGCCCTGAGTGCTTGATTAGTACTTTTCTGCAGAAATATTTTCCTCCCAGTGCTAGACATGCTATTTTGTAGGAACTTTTTGATTTTAAACAGGGAGAAAAAGAGGTATTGTCCGAATCTTGGGCAAGGTTTTGTGCTTTGATTCATGCACATGCTGGAAGTCCATTACCTAAGAATGAGCTTCTTGATATATTTTATAATGGACTAACCGAGGAATCTAGGACATACCTAGATAGTTGTGCTGATTGTGTTTTCAGGAATAGGACTCCTAAGGAAGCTGAGGAATTAATGGCTAAAATAAGCAAGAATTATGAAGATTGGACTCCTCCTAAACAAGTTACACCTGAAGTAATTGTACCTGAACCATCTATTCCTGTGCCTGTTCCAACATCAAAGAAGAGGGGAGTTATTGAATTAAATGATGAAGTGATGAAGGAAGCTAAGAAATGTCTTAAGGAGAAGGGAATTAAAGCTGCAGATGTCAAGAATTTGACTCCTATAGAAGAATTATGTAAGCCTATTCCCTACTCACCCACTATTGAGGTACACTCTCTCCAACACTTTGATGAAGGTGATATCCCTTACTTGAAATCTCCTGATCAATGCTTAGAAGAATTTGATATCTTTATTGTTAAGCAAGCTAACTTTAATAAAAGGGTGCAAAATCATCTAATGGAAAACACTAGAGCTATTATTGAGTTGAAAGATATTGTGGAAAGAACCTCTAATGATGTTAAAATGATTGTTAAACACTTTCAAATGGTTCAAACTCAAATAGATCAACTCGTTAAAGTGCAAAATGACTTGCTAGTTAATGCTGCTAAAGAAAAACATGCTTATGAAATTAGAACTAGAAGTGGTGCTGCTACCCAGGATCCTCTATATCCCGAGGGGCATCCCAAAAGGATTGAGCAGGATTCTCAACAAGATAGTGGTTCTACTCATAAGAAAAGGGAAAAGAAACATAACACTGTTATAGAACCCTCTGAACCTGCTATAGATCCTAATAGTATATCTATCTCTGATGCTGAAACTGAAAGTGGTAATGAAGAAAATGAAGTTCCTAATGAAGAAAAAATTGAAGAAGAACCTGAAAACTACACTAAGACTACTAAATACACTAAAGAAGATTTTATTGCTAAGAAACATGGTAGTGAAAGAGAACCTTGGTCCCAAAAACCTATGCCTTTCCCTGATAAGAAACACAAGTCAAAGGAAGATGAACACTATAATAAGTTTTGTGAGTGGATGAAGCCTTTATTCTTTCAAATTCCTTTGACTGATGCTATTAAATTGCCTCCTTAATCAAAGTATATGAAGGACATTGTCTCGAATAAAAGGAAGATTCCTAATGAAGAAATTTCTACTTTGCTTGCTAATTATTCCTTCAATGGTAAGGTTCCTAAGAAACTTGGAGAACCAGGGATTCCAACTATCCCTTGCTCTATTAAGAATAGTTATGTTAGAACTGCTTTGTGTGATTTGGGAGCTGGAGTTAGTGTTATGCCTTTCTCTCTCTATAAGAGGCTTCAACTTGAAAAATTAATACCAACTGATATATCTTTGCAAATGGCTAATAAATCTACCACTATTCCTGTGGGTATATGTGAGGATGTACCTGTTCAAGTGGCTCACAATTGCTTGATATTAACTGATTTTGTTGTGCTTGAAATGCCTGAAGATGGTAATATGTCTATTATTCTTGGGAGACCTTTTCTTAATACTGCAGGAGCTGTTATTAATTGGAATCAAGGAAAGGTGATCTTCAATGTTAATGACAAGGAACATACTGTCTATTTCCCCAAGAAGATTGAAAGGACTTATGGCTTGAATTCAATTAAACATGTTGAAGGCATTCAAGTTGGAGAAATATATTGTCCCTTACCAAGAGAAAATTTTGAAACTATTATGATTGGGACCATTGCTATCAAGGTTGAGGTAACATAATCATTAGTGGAGTACAAAGTTTTGTCTCATATGTAATTGTTTTGGTAGCAAGACTTGATCAACCTTGTTAACAAAAGGATTCCATTGAACAAAACAATGTTTCCATTATGATTATCTCCGTTTATTTCTATCCTTTGCATTTTTAGTTTTTGCTTTCGTTTATTTTTATTTGTGTTGTTAGTTGCTTGCATGCTAGAACTTCTGTAGTTCTAGCCTTGTTTTGTCTTTGCATCATGCTTCCAAAAGAAAAAAAATTTGTTTGTCAGAAAAATCATTCTTCTATTTCTGAAAATGCCCAAAAATAAAGTATCTCGAAAAATTCCAGAAAATTCATATTAAAATTTTACGTGAAAAAAGGGGCAGAGGAGTACCTGGTAGGTACCAGGGGGGCCCACCAGGCAGGCACACCATTTGGTGGCGCGGCCAGCCCTGGGTGGCGCCATGCCCTGGTGTGGGCCACCCCTGGCCCTCCACTAACTCTCTCCCCTGCCACTTTCTTCTCTCTCCCGAGTAAGCTCCAGTTCATAGCTCAAAATCGCGTTCTATCTGTGCTTGCTCTCGATTTCTTCGATCTCCTTGCTCATCCCATCTTTATTGCTGAAATTTGGAGCATTTGTTTCCTGGTATGTGACTCCTCCCCTTGTCCAAGTAGATTTGTGTTTAGTGGATTATATGTTGAGTATTTTGCTCCTGCAGGTGACTGGTTTTGAGAGCTTGTAAGCTTGTTTGATGCTTAGAGATATAGTTTTGATGCATGTTTAGGCCTCTTGCAAGTCCCTATGAGTAGAATCCTTCATTACATTCACTTTGCAATCACTTGTGTAATAGGTGCTTAAATTTCAGAATAGAAGATGAGTGAACACCACCTAAACCAACATGAGCTTTGGGTGCCTGAGGTCATGAAGGTCCACCGGGAGGAGGAGGTTTTTCCCTCCATTTATCCATGCCCTGAGTTCATGAGAGCTGCAGGAATTCTACAAGATTTCCACACTTTGGTTTCTAATGCAGGGTTAGAGCACTTTTTGGAAGATGAATCTTGTAAATTTGTGAAGCTAACCATGTCTGTGGTGTAGGATTTCCAATTTAGTCACTCTTTGCCTAACCCCATGGTCCATTACAAAATTTACAATATTGCTGTCAACCTTTCTCTTGATGATTTTTGTGCAGCTATTAAGGTACCTCAATCGGGATCATGTAGGAAGATTAAAGAGAGACCTGAACCACTCATGGATTTATATGCAGAAATTTTCCAAGGGAGTAGCTTCTCGAAGGAGAGTGGAAAAATCCGTAACATTCATCTTCCCTCCATTCGCTACTTTGCCTACTTTATTGCCAAGTGTGTTCTTGCTAGGAAAACTGCCAATAAGTTATCTTCGTTTGATTTAGCATTTATCTCTGCTGCTCTTAGACGAGATAGGTCTTACAACTTGGGTGCTTTGATAGCTTTCTGTCTTGCTGCTAACCGTGAGAAAGGTGGAATTTGCGGAGGCCTCATTGCTTCTCGTTTGCTAGCATTGCATGGTTTAGTGCCTCATCATCTAGACCTACAGTTTTCCATAGAGAGGCTTGATTTTAATTCCATGATACAACATAAATTTATTTCCTCGTGGGCTAGTTTGAGTGAGTTGTCTTATGAGATAACCTTTCTCAAAGCTGGTTGGAGAAAGAGCAAGTCCGAGCATGTTGTTCTTTTCCTTGCACCTGTTTTGTTTAACCTTGATAACAGGGAAGGATGGTCCCTCACTGAGGAGGAGCTTGACACGTACTTGGGAGAGCTCTCCCAATAGGAGCAGGACACTAGAAGGGAGGTCACGGATGATTCGGTCCAGCCCTCGAATGAGGGAGAATCTTCATATCAATAGCCCGCTTATGATTGGGGAGCTTCTTCTTCTTCTCATGGGCCCAGCTACGACCATTCTTACCAAGATCCGCCCGCTTGGAACCCCTATTCGTACATGGATTGATACCCACTTAGGAAAAAATCCTAAGCTTGGGGGGAGGTACGCCGACACCGCACTCATCTTCATATCATGTTGCGTCAGTACTTTGTATATTCATGTTTTCGTTCTCTTTTTAGTTTTCGTTCTTCTTTGTTTTTGCTTTCTAAAAACACAAAAAGACGAAAAATATTTTTGTTGTTTCTCTTTGGTTTGCTTCTTCTTTTGCCTTGGTTGGTTTTTCCCTTTTTGCTTTGTTTGAACTATTCAAAAAAACCCAAAAAGATTTTGCTTTGCTTGTTTTTCCCTTTTGGTTCTTGTTTAAAAATCGAAAACACCAAAAATATTTGTCGTTCTTCTTTGGTTTTTGCGAGTTCGCTTCAGGGTTTGGCAGTCCTCAGTGGATATTGGTTTCATATTATTATACAAGCCACACAAGTGAAGAGCAGTAATGAGGATTAATGACAACTTGAGGCGTGGTAAGAGGCTGGTAACAAACTCTATTTGTTTTCATTTTTGTACATATACTCTTCACTGTGGGCATGCTTAGTCCATTCACGTAGAGTGTATGTTTTCTTTGGATGCTTAGTAGTTCTTGCTTTCTTATGACTAGCTCCAGCTCGCTAATAGTTTGTAGCATGTCTTATGAATGTTTGCTTGCATTACTCTATTCATAAATTAGTATGACACCGTGGTATCCTCCTCTGAATGATTCATTTGATTGACTTGGCACATGCTCACGCATGCACATGACTGTAATAATTAGTTAAGCCTTGATGAATTATTTTGCCTTGAGGATCTTGAATCACTTTCATGCCATGAGTAGTCCTGTTTTGTTGCAAGCATGATAATGATAGTTATTGCTCTCTCGTTTGTCGCTCCCTTACTATTGCTAGCCTTCATTTCCACTGAGTATGTTTTACTCAAGTTTCCAACTCCCTAAACCAAACATTTCCAAAGTGTCCACCATACACTACCCATTAGCATCATTTGCTACTTCTATGCATGTTCAATATGCCTTGTTTTCTTCCGAATAAAATGTTTGCTTGTTATGAGAAAGTTAGTTAGTAAAGCTCTCACAAACTGGATGGCACACTTTATTTTCTTGCACTTAATAAACCTGAACCATTGTGTCCTTCTTTGTTGTGCATATGCTTGCGCTTTATGAGTTGAAGTTAGCAGAACCATGTATCATGGGGACCGCTTTCAACACTTCATAGGTACTTTGTACCTACTTGATATCATGTTCTTTTGCTTATGGATCCCGGCGGTGTGAAATAAAAGTGGAACTTGTAAGATCATGTAGTTTGTATGTATGTTAGAGAAACGCCTGGGCCGCTAGCCTAAGCCATGCCTAATCATGGTGGAAACTTGCAGCATAACCATAATGAGCATCCTATGAAGCATCCTCAATAAAAATCTATGTACATAGTAAATAAAAAGATCGCCGAGATGCTCATTGTCTGCTTGCCTTGTATTTTGATTATGGGATAGCTCCCGTGTCATGTGCAAGGGGTACCCCGTTGGCGGTTCTCTATGATACGTATATACTTACAATGACAAGAGCTTACTTGTGACTGAAGTTGAGTAGCATGAGGATCAGTCTTCGTAAGTAAGGGGCATGAGACTTCAATTTACAACTTGTCAAGCATATCCTCTTAGTTGTGTCACTTTCACCTTAACCACATTAAAGATGCTTATGATAGGGGCAATGAGAGCTCAAAGCTAACGAGTACCATACTTTCAGCATTTGGAAGCCTTTAAAATTATTCAAAACCTTTTCTTCTACTTGTTGAGTCTCCACATATTCTTTGAGCACCTTCTCGAGAGCATAGTTGTCATTCTTTGTGTTTGTTCCATTACTTGATTATTTGTGTTATGACTTTGATGCTTGTATTCTTGATATCTTTACTTCTAGTCATCACTTGAACTTCAGAGCTGCCTTGACATTCATAATCAAAGGCAAGGGAGATACCACTCTATCATACCTTTTTATGAGCATTGTAATGTTGCTTATGTTTGTGCTTCACGCTACTTATTATTCTTGAGTTGGAATCTCTTCATAGCTTGCAATGACTATTAAGCAGACTTGGTTGCATACTCTTTATTATGAATTGTCTAGGTAGTTGATCACATTGCTGAGAATATTTACATCATATGAAGCAAATGTGTTCGTGAAAGTTCTTTTATCGCACTCAGTTTTCAACTGAATTGCTTGAGGACAAGCAATAAGCTAAGCTTGGGGGGAGTTGATACGTCCAAAACGTATCTACTTTCCCGAACACTTTTGCTATTGTTTCTCCTCTAAACTTGTGTAATTTGGATGCAACTAATACGGACTGATGTTGTTTTCAGCAGAATTGCCTTGGTGTCTACTTTTTGTGCAGAAAATCAACTATCAGGAAAAATCCCGGAAAATATGCCAAAAATCCTATTTCACCCGAAGACTCCAGGAGCCAGAATACGAGACGGAGAAGAGCCCTGGGGTGGCCACACCACCTGGTGGCGCGGGCCAGGCCGCGCCAGGGGTGGTGTGTGCCCCCCAGGCACTCCCTCGGCCTCTCTCTTCGCCTATAAGGAGCCTTCTGACCTAAAAACTCCAGGGGTTCAACGTTTTTCTAGAAGGAGTTCCACTCCGCCGCCACCACCAGATTCCACGAAACAGCACCAGAAACTCTGTTCTGGCACCCTGCCGGGACGGGGAATTGGAGGAGATCATCACCATTGCTTCTCCATCGACCATCCATGTTTCCCCCATCTATGAGTGAGTAATCCCCCGCTGTAGGCTATGGGGATGGTAGGGATTGGATGAGATCGTTCATGTAATGGCATCAGATTGTTAGGGCATGGTGCCTAGTATCTTTTATTAGTGCTTTATGAATTTGTTGTGACTTGTTGTGCTTAATGCTTGTCACTAGGGCCCGAGTGCCATGATTTCAGATCTAAACTTATATTGATTCGTTATGATAGTATTGTTTCTGGTCTTATCTACAAGTTGTATACACACGTTGTTGTCCGGAACCTATGGCTCCGAAGTGACAGAAATCAGGATAACCGGAAGGGAAAGGATTTGATGTGAGGATCACATGTGTTCATGGAGTGTTAATGCTTTGCTCCGGTGCTCTATTAAAAGGAGCACCTTAATTGCCAGTAGTTCCCTAGAGGCCCCGCTACAAACGGGCTGGCAGGACAAAAGATGTTGTGCAAGTTCTCATTGCGAGCATGTATGACTATATATGGAACACATGCCTAGGATTGTCTAGTACTTGGGTGCTTTATCTTACTTATCTGCAATTGCCCTATGTTCTGATTGCTATGTGAATTTTCTTGTCCATGCAACACCCGTCCATCCATCCCTATGCCTACCGCACTCGAATCCCACTGTTTACTGCTTTTGTTACTACTACTGCCTTTGCTTTGCTACTGCTGTTACTTTACTATTCCTACTATAAAACTGTTGCTACTGATAAACTGGTGTGAGCAAGATTGTTTCCAGGTGCAGCTGAATTGACAACTCAGTTGTTAAGGCTTATAAATATTCTTTGGCTCCCCTTGTGTCGAATCAATAAATTAGGTTTCACTTCCCTCGAAAATACTGCGATACACCCCCTATACTTGTGGGTCATCATACCTCACAACCAATCTCTTTACTTTGTTTTTTTGTTTTATTTAGTTTATTTTTTCTTTGTTTGCTTGTTTCTTTTATCAAAAACACAAAAAAATAGTTGTAATGGTTTGCTTCTTTTGTCAAAAACACAAAAAAAAACTAGTTCCTATTTTAGTTTCTATTTCTGTTGGCTTGCTTTAATCTTACAAAAATGAATACTCCTAAAAACACTAAGTTGTGTGACTTCACTATCATAAACAACAATGATTTCGTGTGCACACCTATTGCTCCACCTGTTCCTGAAGCTACTTTCTTTGACATTAAACCTGCTTTGCTCAATCTTGTTATGAAAGAACAATTCTCTGGTGCTGGTACTGATGATGCTGCTGCTCACCTTGATAACTCTGTTGAACTTTGTGAGATGCAAAAACATAGGGATATAGATGGATATATTATTAAGCTTAAATTGTTTCCTTTCTCTTTGAGAGGAAAAGATAAAGAATGATTGCTATCCCTAACTAGAAATAGTATTGATTCTTGGACTAAATGCAAAGATGCTTTCATTGGAAAATACTATCCTCTTGCTAAGATTATATCTATGCAAAGTGAAATAATGAAATTTAAACAATTTGATAATGAACATGTTGCTCAAGTTTGCGAAATAATGAAATCTTTGGTAAAGAATTGTCCCACTCATGGACTGACAGCTTGGATGATTATCCAAACTTCTTATGTAGGACTGAATTATTCTTCAAGAAATCTATTGGATTCTGCTACTAGAGGTACCTTTATTACCATTACTTTGGGTGCTGCAACAAATCTCCTTGATAATATGATGGTTAACTATTCTGAATGGCACACTGAGAGATCTCCACAAGGTAAGAAGGTAAATTCTGTTGAAGAAACCTCCTCCTTGAGTGATAAAGTTGATGTTATTATGTCTATGCTTGTTAATGGAAAAGCTCATATTGATCCAAATCATGTTCCCTTAGCCTCTTTGGTTGCTCAAGAAGAGCAAGTTGATGTGAACTTCATTAGAAATAATAATTTTAGTAACAATGCCTACATGAATAATTTTGGTAATAATAATTATAGGCTATATCCTCCCAATAACGGTAATGCTTATGGAAATTCCTACAACAACAATATAAGTGCACCCTTTGAACTTGAAGTCATGCTTAAAGATTTTATTAGTAAACAAACTGTTTCAATAAAATTGTTGAGGAAAAACTTTCGAATGCTGAAAAATATCATTTTTGTCTAAAGCACAATCTTCTTTAATTAATAAAATGGATGCTAAATCTGAAACTACGGAAAACCCCTTCGCTGCTACTAATGACATACAAGTTAGAATTGATGAAAATGTTAGACTATTAGCTGAATTGCATGCTAAGTGGGAAAGAGAAGATGAAATTGCTAGAAATAATTGTATTTGTACTATTACCACCACCAATGTTGATGCTAGCAAACCACATGAAGTCCCCATTCCTTTTTCAACAATTCCGAAAACCAATGGAACCTTTTCCAATAAAAATGCTGAAATTCTTCGAAATATAGGAAACAATAGCTCTACTACCTTGGATGGTAATTATGATTTTGATCTTGATGGTTGCAATATTTTTGAAGTAATTATGTTCCTACAAAAGCTTGCTAAAAGTCCTAATGCTAGTGCTATGAATATGGCCTTTACAAAACACATTACTGATGCTCTCATAAAAATTAAAGAAGAAAAATTGACACATAAAGCTTCTATTCCTATGAAATTACAAGATGGTTGGGAACCATCATTAATATGAAAGTGAATGATTTTGATCTCAAAGCTTTATGTGATCTTGGTGCTAGTGTCTCTATTATGCCTAGAAATATCTATGAAATACTCTATTTTCCACCATTAGGAGATTGCTATTTAGATGTCCAACTTGATGATAATGCTAAAAAGAAACTCATGGGGGTATTAATGATGTTCTTATTATCGTTAACAATACCTATGTCCCTGTTGATTTATATGTTTTGGATGTTGAATGCAATGCTTCTTGTCCTATAATTTTGGGAAAACATTTTCTTAGAACTGTTGGTGCCATTATTGATATGAAGGAAGGCACCATTAAATATCAATTCCCACTCAAGAAAGGTATAGAACACTTCCCTAAGAAGAGAGATAAGATTCCTTTTGCCTCTCCTATTAAAACAAACTTTGATCTTAATGCTTCTTTATTTGAGAATACTTGAATCTTGCTTCCTATGCCTAGCTGAAAGTCGTTAAAGAAAAGCACTATTGGGAGATAACCCAAATTTTTATTCAGTAAGTTTTTTTGTTGAGTCTTGGAAGTTATAGCCTCATTAATAACCTCTCCTTATCATTTTTGTGTGGTTTTTGTGCCAAGAATAACCTCTAATGAGAGAGAAGTAAGACTTGGCAAAGTTGCTGTCCCGAAACAGATTTTTATGCTTCTCTGCAAAAAATCGTGAAATATCCCTGTACGTCGAATTGAGCTGTAAGTTTTTGCGCCTATGCCCCAGGTTATTATCTAACTTTTGTTAGTTTATCACTTTTCGATTGGAGCAACGGAAGGTCTTCGAAAAAATCGTTTTCTACCGGCTGGTCCGTTTTGACAGATTTCTGCCATTATTTGCATTTGCCTCTTAATCTCTTTCTCTTTGAGTTCTCTTTGATCACTTGAGCTTTTAGAAGTAATTTATACAGTAGCTTGTGTTTTGATGGAAGTTTTACTTGTGTTGAAACTAAACCCAAGGACTTATTATCTTGAATACACTAATGTTGCTAATGAAGATTGTGTGAAGTTTTGTATGAAGGAGATTTTAAAGTGTAGGGAAGAATAATGTGATGAAATGAAGTATGGACAAAAGCTCAAGCTTGGGGATACCACCCGTGTCACCCCAAGAAACATAAAGAAGTACAAGTGTCAAAGCTTGGGGATGCCCAAGGCATCCTCTTCTTCATCAATAAAAATCTTAGGTTTTCTTCCAAACACTTCATTTTTATGGTTCCATGCACAATTGTGTTGTTCTTGGAGCGTCTTTGTTTTTGATTTTAGTTTTCTTTTGTTTGGTTTGCTTAAATAAATTGGTTGGACCCCCGCACTCATACATTGTTTCAAATAAGTTGATTTGTGTTGAAAAAGAGTAGGAAGTTTCATGCTTATAAGTGGTACAAAAGGAGCTTGTTTTGACTGTGGCTTAGACTTTATCATGTCATATTTGATATTGCTTTGACTTTATGCTTAGTGATTATTGCTGTAGCATGACTTGTTCCAAACAATTGAGATTGCTTAATGTGCCTTGAAAGAATCATGCGTTGTTTTAGCATACAAACGCATAATATTGTGGTATTCTCCATTGATGCTTTATTTGGGTTGTCTTGGCGCATGCTTACACCATGTTAAGACTATGAACCAGTCACCATAGCCTCTATGATCATTTAGTGTTTGACTTGTAATATCACTTTATACTTTAATTAATAATGTTTTGTCGCTTTGCATGATTATGGCCATTATTGCTCTCTTAGTTGGTCGCTCCTAGTCTTTTGCTAGCCTCCACCCGTACCAAGTATGAGTTCCACTCATGCATCAAACTCCAAATGAAACCAAGTTATTCCAAAGAGTCCACTATAAATTCCTATGCATGGTGTGTTACACCATTCCAAGTATATTCATGTTTTTATCTACCTTCCAAATTAAACTTGTTATGTGAAAATTAGTGATTAAAGCTCTCACAAACTTGATGGCACACTTTACTTTCTTGCACTTAATAAACTTGAACCATTTTGTCCATCTATGTTGCGTATATGCTTGCGCTTTATAAGTTGAGAATTACCAGAACCATGTACCATGGGGAACGCTTTCAACGTTGCACTTATTATTCAGTTGATATCATGTTCTTTTGTTTATGGATCCCGGCAGTGTGAAATAAAAGGGGAGATTGTAAGCTCACGGAGTTTGTATATGTGTTAGAGAAACGCCTGGGCGGCTAGCCTAAGACATGCCTAATCATGGTAGAAACTTGCAGCGTAACCATAGTGAGCATTCTGTCAAGCATCCTCAATAAAAACCTATGCAAATAGCAAATAAAAAAATCATTGAGATGTTCATTATCTGTTGCCTTGTCATTTTTATATGGGATAGCACCTGTATCATGGGGCAAGGGGTACCCCATTGGCGGTTCTCCATGATACACATGTACTTACAATGACAAGAACTTACTCGTGACTAAAGTTGAGTAGCATGAGGTTCGGTACTCGTAGGCAAGGGGCATGAGATTTTTGACTTATAACTTGTCAAGCATATCCTCATATTTGTTCACTTTAACCTTAATCACCTAAATATGCTTATGATAGGGGCAATGAGAGCTGAAAGCTAATAAGTACCATAATTTTTGGAAGCTCTTTATGAAACTTGAAATCCCTGCTTCCCTCTTATGAAGGGCCTTTCTTATTTACTTTTATGTTGAGTATCCATATTCTATCTTTATGCACCAATTGAGAGAGCATAGTGATCATTCTTAGTTTAATGTGCATTATACCAAAACTTGTTGATTGAATCATAACTTTGATATTGCTTGGTCTTAAATTATTTGTATCTAGTCACCCTTATGAACTTTGAAGGTGTCCTATGCATTTATGTTTTTCTATACCATGAGGGACAAGCTGAATACCACTCTTATTATGTTTTCTATATGTGAAACAAACAAACGTCTTTTAATGCATTGTTATTCATGATCTTTTGTTTGTACTTTTCATGTTACAACATTGTTGCGATGTCTTATTGTTAGAACTATATCTTTCATGTTCATGTTAGAGTACTATGATCCCAGCTATCAATGTTTTACAAATACCTTGATCAAGATTGTGATGGTGCATGTCACCTCAAAAATTATTCTTTTTATCACTTGCCTACTCGAGGATGAGCAGGAGTTAAGCTTAGGGATGCTTGATACGTCGTAAATGTATCTATAATTTTTTATGTTCCATGCTTGTTTTATATCTTTCTTATGTTTTGTTCACACTTTGAGGTATTTTCATACATTTTCTAGAACTAACCTTTTAACAAGATGCCGCAGTGCCAGTTGCCTATTTTTTGATGTTTTTGGTTTCAGAAAAGCTAGTATGGAAATATTCTCAGAATTGGACGGGACAAACGCCAAAGTCAATATTTTACCCAACGCAACACGGAGTCCGAAGGGAAGCCGAAGGGGGGCCAGGAGGCAGCCACACCCTATGGTGGCGCGGCTAGCCCTCGGCGCACCACTAGGGGGTGTGGCCCCCCTGGAGCTCCACCGACCTTGCCCTTTCGCCTATAAAAGTGTCCCGAGACGAAAACACTAAAGACCAGATCAGAATTTCACGAAAAGTTCCACAGCACTGCCGCCACCAAAGAGGAAATTCGGGGGACAGAAGTCTTTGTTCCCGCACCCTACCGGGAAGGGGAAGTGCCCCCGGAGCCATCTCCATCCACTCCACCACCATCTCCATCGCCATTGCTGACTCCCATGATGAGGAGGGAGTAGTTCTCTCTCGAGGCTAAGGGCTCTACCGGTAGCTTGATACATTGTAAATGTATCTATAATTTTTGATGTTCCATGCTTGGTTTTATCCACTTTCTTGTGTTTTGTTCCAACTTTGGAGTACTTTTTATATGATTTCTTGGACTAACCTATTAACAAGAGCCACAGTGCCAGCTGCCTGTTTTCTGCTGTTTTTGGTTCCAGGAAAGTCAGAAAATGAATATTCTAGGAATTGAACGGGACAAAAGCCAAAGTGCCTATTTTTCTAGAAGTCATCAAGTGCCAGAATACGAGACAGAGAGGGGCCAGAGGGCGGCCACACCACCTGGCCGCGCGGCCAGGCCTGGCCCGCACCAGGGGGTGGTGTGGCCAGCCCAGGCACCCCCTCGGCCTCCCCTTCTGACTATAAGATGCCCTCGGGACGTAAACCCTAAGTGCCCGATCAAAAATCCATGAAAGAGTTTGTAGCCGCCGTCATCTCCATCCCTAGATCAGGAGGGATCTGAAGCTCTTCCCGGCACCCTGCCGGAGAGGGGAATTCACCCTAGAGGCCTTCTTCATCACCATGCAAGCCTCCGGTGTGATGCGTGAGTAGTTCATCCTTGGACTACAGATCCATGTAGTAGCTAGATGGCTGGTTCTCCTCCTTTGTGCTTTCATGTCTAGATCTTGTGAGCTCCGTTCATGATCAAGATCATCTACTTGTAATTCTGCATGTTGTGTTTGCAGAGATCCGATGGATATTGAGATGCTATTTCAGATTGATTATTGATTCTATCATGTCTTTGTTATTTGTGAACTTGCATGCTTTCCGTTGTTAGTAGCTATCTTGGCCAAGTAGATGCTAGCAACTCCAAGAGTTAGTATTTATGCTCGATAGTGGGTTCATGCCTCTGGTAATCTAGGGAAGTGACAAAAATCTCTAAGGTACTAGATGTGATGTTGCTACTAGGGAGAAAACAACAATCCTTTGTTCATAGAACAATCATATTGTTTACTTTACACGCAGTTCATAAAGCAATAATCTGTTGCTTGCAACTTAATACTGGAGGGGGTTCGGATGATAACCTGAAGGTGGATTATTAGTCATAGATGCAGTTGGATGGCGGTCTATGTATAATGTTGTAATGCCCAATCAAGTGTCAAAGGAGTCAAGATGATTAGTATATGCATGTATTGCTTTCTCGATGTTTGTCAATTGCCCCGCTGTAATTTTTTCACCCAGCATGTTATCTATCTAAGGAGACCACCTCTAGTGAACTATGGATCCCGGTCCTTTGTCTTTACATACAATCTACAATCTTTTACTATTTTGTGTTTACTTTCTGCAAACTTTCACTTCTTTCCATTCAATACGTTTAATCCTTTGTTTTCTGAAAAACACGGTGAGATTGACAACCTCATCGCAAGTTGGGGACAAAGTTCTGTGGTTGTGTTGTGCTGGTCTCCACGTTGTTACTAGCACCGGTAGTGCGCCCTGCCAAGGCTCAGCTAGCAACACCTTTGGGGTGTTTCCTTGCTCCTACTGGTTCGATTAAACCTTGGTTTCATAACTGAGGGAAACTTGTTGTTGTGCTCATCATACCTTCCTCTTGGGGTTCCCAACGAGCTCTACATCAAGACCGCCATCAAGCATTTTTCTGGGCGCCGTACATTGAGCCATCAAGCATTTTTCTGACGCTGTTGCCGAGGAACGAAGAAGAAGAAACTCCCACGTCAACTACACGCCATTAAAGATTTTTCTGGCGCCGTTGCCGGGCAGTCAAGGACATCTTCACAAGGGGAGTCCCTCATAACCAATCTCTTTACTTTGTTGTTTTTGTTTTGCTTAGTTTTATTTTTGCTTTGTTTGCTTGTTTTTTTCTTCAAAAACAGAAAAAATTAGTTTTACTAGTTTGCTTTCTTTTCAAAAACACAAAAAAATTAGTTCCTATCCTAAGTTGCCACTATGTCTAGCCTTGCTCCAGTCACTATGTCACCCGAGGAAATAATTTTCACTTTTAAACAAGGAATTGAGGAAAGTTTTAAGGAAGCTTGGTCTAGAATCTCTGGTCTACATGAAAAAACTGAGCCTAAAATGACTCAAAGCTTGTTCCATAGCAGTTTTTACCTTGGGATTGCTCTTTACTATAGATATGCTTTAGATGCTGTTGTGGGAGGAGATTTCCTCCAATGTAATGAGGATGATGCTATTAATTCAATAAATAAATTGATCCTCACTTAAAACTTGCCTAGCCAAACTGATATTTCTTTCGCAAAAATATATGCTAGGTTGGACACTCTTGAGGCTAGCACTACTAGCTTAGAAAATTGCTATAACACGCTTAGGGAACATCACAATTATGTTCCAATAAACTCTGAACCATCAAAGTGGTTCCCTACAGTAAAGATTGAGATGAACACTGAAACTTTTCAAGCTCGTTGTGATATCATGTCTGAATTTGGTCTTATGCCCAAAGATATTTATAAATCTCTGAATACTTGGGGGCTCACTGAGGGAGGAAAAGAAATATCTCTTTCTTATAATACTACCATATTACCTCTTGGAATAGCTGAAGGAGTGTTTACAAGGATCCTTGGGAAAACAATTTCCGTTGATTATCTTGGTATTGAATGTGTAGGAAAAAGGACAAACTACACTTGAAAGGTCCCTATTAGTACTCCTTGGAGCAATAATAGATGTGGGAAAGGGGGCCATGCACCTTTCTTATCCACCAAACAATCATATTTTCCCAAAGGTTAAGAATAAAAATAAGAGAGGTAAGGGCAAGAAAGTTGGTTTTAATTCTTCTTCATTTGAGAAGACTTGATTCTTTTTCTTGCTTCTTATGCCTAACTTAAAGGCGTTAAAGAAAAGTACTTATTGGGAGATAACCCAAAAGTTTTAGATGAGTCTTGAAAGTTATTACTTCAGTAATAACCGCTCCTTATCCTTTTTATTTGCTTTTTGTGCCAAGAATAACCTCTAATGAGAGAGAAGTAGTGATTGGGAAAGTTGTTGTCCCGAAACAGATTTTTGTGCTTCACCGTAAAAATTCGTAAGAGATCTCTGTATGTAGGATTGAGCCGTAATTGTTTTTTCTTCTGCCTCAGGTTGTTATCTAACTTTCGTTAGTTCAACACGTTTTGATTTGAGCAACAGAAGGTCTTCTAAAAAATTCGTCTTTACCTGCTGGTCTGTTTTGACAGATTTCTGCCATTTTCTGCATTTGCTTCTTGTTGGTTCCTTCTTGAGTTCTTTTGGGGAATTGAGCTTTTTGAGGTAAGTGCTACATTAGATAGTGTTCTAATGTAAGTTTATTTGGTGTTAGAACTGAACCTTAAGACTTATTTATCTTGAGTGCACTAATGTTGCTAATAAAGATTGTGTGAAGTTTTGTATGAAGGAAAATTTTTAGGTGTATGGAAGGAATGAGTAATGAGATGAAGGATGGACTAAAGCTCAAGCTTGGGGATGCCACGCGTGTCACCCCAAGAAATATCCAAGAAGTACAAGCGTCAAAGCTTGGGTATACCCAAGGCATCCCCTTCTTCATCAATAAAATTCCAGGTTTCTTCCAAACGTTTCATTTTTATTGTTTTATGCACAATTGTGTTGTTCTTGGAGCGTCTTCTTTTTCGTTTTCGTTTCCGTTTTTAGTTTGCTTTGGTTTGCTTAGTTTTCTGAATAAATTTGTTGGACCCCCTCTTTCATACATTGCTTTGCAAATAGTTTGGTTTGGTTTGGAAAAGAGTAGGAAAGTTCATGCTTAAGTGGTAAAAAGAGCTTGTTTTTTACTGTGGCCTATGCTTTGTCATGCCATGCTTGATATTGTTTTGGCCTTATGCTTAGTATTCTTTGCTGTAGCATGACTTTTTATAAACAATTGAGATTGCTTAATGTGCCTTGGATGAATCATGTGTTGTTTTAGCATATTAAAGCATAGTATAGTGGTATTCTCCTTTGATGCTTTATTTGGGTTGACTTGGCGCATGCTTACACCATGTTATGACTATCTCAAGTCACCATAGCCTTTATGATCCTTTAGTTTTCAACTTGTAGTATCACTTTATGCTTTGATCAATGATGTTTTGTCGCTCTGCATTATTATGGCCATTATTGCTCTCTTAGTTTGTTGCTCCCAGTCTTTTAATAGCCTCCACAACCAAGTATGAGTTCCATTCATGCATCCAACTCCTTAAACCAAGTTATTCCAAAGAGTCCACCATACCTACCTACTAGCTTATGCTATTCCAAGTATATTCATGCTTTTGTTTACCTTCCAAATTAAACTTGTTATGAGAAAACCAGTGATTAAAGCTCTCACGAACTTGATGGCACACTTTACTTTTTTGCCTCTAATAAACTTGAACCATTGGGTCCTTTTTTGTTGCGTATATGTTTGCGCTTTATAAGTTGAAATTAGCAGAACCATGTTTCATGGGGAACGCTTTCAACATTGCACTTGTACTTTGTACCCCGTTGATATCATGTTCGTTTGCTTACGGATCCCGGCGGTGTGAAATAAAAGTGGAACTTGTAAGATCATGGAGTTTGTATGTGTGTTAGATAAACGCCTGGGCCGCTAGCCTAAGCCATGCCTAATCATGGTGGAAACTTGCAGCATCACCATAATGAGCACTCTATGAAGCATCCTCAATAAAAACCTATGCAAATAGCAAATAAAAAGATCGCTGAGATGCTCATTGTCTACTTGCCTTGTCATTTTGATTATGGGAAAGCTCCCGTATCATGTGCAAGGGGTACCCCGTTGGCGGTTCTTAATGATACACATGTACTTACAATTACAAGAGCTTACTCATGACTAAAGTTGAGTAGCATGAGGATCGGTCTTCGTAAGTAAGGGGCATGAGATTTCGGTTTATAACTTGTCAAGCATATCCTCTTAGTTGTGTCACTTTAACCTTAATCACCTTCAAGATGCTTATGATAGGGGCAATGAGAGCCGAAAGCTATAAGTACCATAATTTTTGGAAGTTCTGTATGAGACTTGTTGGGGATATACTTTTCGGGTATCCTCACAGTTTCTCACTGACCAGGGTGGCCCACTTCGGGTTAGAACTTTGCTTCACGGCGGCCCAGTCAGGGAGAAATACGGAGTCCAATCCGGCTACGGGAAGGCCCAGAAGACTTACCGACTTAGGCCCATAATGTTACTTGTTGTTCAAGATGTACTCTGTGACCAACTCTTAGTCGTAGCCGTATAGATCTCTCCTGTAAACCCTAGGCCGGATATCTATATAAGCCGTCCTAGGGAGAGCCTTTAGGGCAACACCTCTATAGTCTACAATCTCAACTCGCACACGCAAACCCTTGTAACCCATATCCGGCTCTGCCGTATTACTGGATTGCTAGCAGGAGTAGGATCCGTCCAAAGCCGGCGGATTCGAACCTAGGTAAACTTGTGTGCTCACCGTCCCAGAACACCGTACATCTCACACCCCTCTCTTCCGCACGCCTCGAGGACCCCCTCATGGCGTACTTGTCCTCAATCCGACGACAGTTGGTGCCCACCGTGGGGCAAGTGAGCTTCGGATCTGCATTCCAAGCGGAATCTGCAAGAATCGGAATCAGCGAGACTATCGCCGTCGGTCGCATCCTCTACGCCAGTGACGTCCCTCTCATCGTTCTCGACGAGACTTGGATTCCGGCTAGGGAGGCCGTGACTGCCTACACAATCATGTCTTTTGGCGAGATTGATGTTTACATCGGATTCATTGAACCTGCCCCACCCACCCTAGCGGTGATGATAGAGGCGAAAGAATCTTCTGGGTCCCCTTTGTTCGCGGAGGCGGCAGAGTTCTGGATCCCAGAAAACCCTAATCCCACCCAGCCCACACCAGTTGCGGAGATAGTGGAGAAATTCGAGCCTGAAGAAGACCTAGCGGTCCAAGTCGAATTTGGAGAGGATCTCCCTGGAAGAGCCGGATCCCAGATTGACCCACCCATGGAAGTCGAAATTCAGGAGGAGCAAGTCAACAACACTGATTCCAGCTCTGATGATGCCGAGACAGACATGCCTTTCCTAAGGTACACACTGCGACGTATGATACTGTAAGATGCAAGCGCAGATGCAATTCTCAAGACCATTAAAAGTTTCGACATGGCTGATCATGAGAGCCGCAGGTACCTCAGGAAGCACGCGTCGCACTTTGTCGAATATGTGGGATCCGGATCTGGCTCTGCCGATGCTGGAGAGAACACCGACTCTGTGCTAGAGGCAATTGGAACAAACGCCGACGTACCCGCATCCTCGGATGAATTGATGATGTTAGTAGATTTCCGAAAGTTCTCCGCGGAATATGAAGAGGAGTATAACTCCAAAGCTGCAGAAGAAGGAGAAGCCATGGATGAAAGATCCGTGGAACACTCTCCCAAAGCGCAGGATGACATGGACATCGGAGATAATCCCGAAGTCCAGATGTCCGAAAGTACCGATCAAAGCTTGACTCCGGGAAACGGACCCAAAGCCGTCTTTGCTACCGGCGCTGCCAATAAGGCAAAGAAGAGAAACAAGAAGAACAAGACCCCGACAAAAGAACCTCTAATAGAGGAGGTGATTGCCGAGGAATACAAAGAAGACTCGGATGGAGCACTTATCCCAGAAGAGCCAAAAAAATAAGAATCGGTGGATGGACACGTGATCACTGAAGGTGCGCGTAAACTAATCGATGCTGCATTAACTACACCTATCCCTACAGCTGCAGAACTTACTGCTGAAGAGCTGGACGAAAGGTCCCAGGCCCTAGAAGCGCGTCGTCAACAACTCCTGGATGAAGCCAAAAACATCGAGGGGGAAAATAAACGCATGGCAACTAAGGATTACATGTCTCGGTTGCATCAGAAGACCCGAAAACGTTACACAGGTGATAGTAAGTTTTCGGAAGTGAACAGGGTCCTCTTTGAAGGAGATCCAGGGATGCCTCGTCTCGACAGCAAAGGAGATCTGGTGTACCCAACACCGGTACATAACACTGTCGCAGCACGAGATATCCTGTCAAATAACCCAGGCCTAGAACAGGTTCGATTGGGCATCAAGTTACTCACCAAGGGTCTGGAGCAACAGATGGCTGCGAAATCGGGAAGTGGAAAACTGGTCTCGAAATCCGACTAATGTCACACGGACTCAGCGGGGAAGGATATAAGGCCGCAGCGTGTTTTGGAATAGCGTCACCTTTCCGACCGACGGGAAGATAACTACTCCAGAACCGGATTGTCAGGACAGCATCACAGAACCACACGTGACTGGAGCAACGTCGCTCCAATGGCTGAGCAAGAAGCCATTGCTACATTGTATCCGAGGAACCCTCCCGGCGAGAGTCGAATGATCGAAGGGGAGAAGATAAAGAAAAACGTCGGGAGGAGGATCGTCAAAAAATGCCACCTCCTAGGCATGCAAGCCGTCCGGCTGGGCCTCACAGTCGTGGGAACAACGGACGAAGGAACGACGGAAACCATGCCGGCACAAGCCGGCAGGGGGCTCGTCGTAGTGAAGACCCTCCCTAGAACCATAATAATGACGCTCCGGACGGAGGCCGGTGATCAGCCAGAAACAATCCAGCCGCCCCACCCTCTCCACCAAGCAGTCATCGCAACGGCTCTCAAGGGGGACAAGGAGGACGACATGGCGGAGGAGGTGGTGGCAGAAGCCAAAGTCCGGCTCCAAGGCACCGCAGCCACAACCGACATTCGGGACAATCTCTATCCCCGAGCGATGCAAGGCACAAGATCAATTCCAACATAGAGGCGCGGCGCTATGAAAACGATGATATCTACGTGGGCCCAAAATGCTTCGGACCAATCATCAGAGCTACAAGATTCCCGGAAGGATTTGCTATCTCAAGACATATCCAAGCCTACGACGGTATTGCTCGGCCAGATACCTGGCTACAAGATTTTTTCCAAGCTTGTTGCATCGCTAAAGGCAGAAACAGCCTGGTCGCAACCCGATATCTCCCACTTATGTTGCGGAAGACGGCACGGTCATGGCTCAATGAACTTCCGGAGAACACCATCTGGTATGACATGCAAAGTGCGTTCTTTCGGAATTTTGAAGGCACGTATCGGAGGCCCTGTATGGTCGGAGACCTACAGCGTTGCACCCAGAAGGCCGAAGAAACTTGACGGGATTACCTCGGATGATGGATCGACACCAAGAACTCCTGTGAAGGAGTAAACGATCAAACTGCGATTGAAGCTTTCATCGCGGGACTCCCAATCGGTCTACTGCGCCAGCGTTTGAAGTGTGACAAGGTCACTGATTTGGGAGACATGATAGAAACAGCGAGCAAGTATGCAGATGCTGATGACGATGCAGAGGGATTTCTCAATGCCCTCGCTATGCCACAGTCGTCAAATCAACCAAAGCAACAAGCTCAGAAGCACAGAAATACCTCAGAAGAGAAACCCAACGCGGAAACAACAGTCGTCACTTCTACTTTCGGGTCTGGAGGACGAGGAGGACGCGGTGGAGGCCGCGGGTGTGGCCGTGGGACTTCAAGGGTCCAAGGTAGAGGAGAACAGCAACCAGACAAAACCTACTCTTGGGCCGACAATGCCAATAACCCATGTGTGCATCACTTAGATGCCAATGGGGGCTCATCCCACACCAACGCCGAATGTCGTTTCAATGACGACATAAAGAGAGTGTTGGGTCCGCAGCATAGAAAACAAAAAAATTCCTACGGTCTGAACTACACGCCAAGATATATCTACTAGGTACAAAGCAACGGGTGGACATACATCCAACGAGAACTTACCCTCGAAGACAACGAGTTTTTTTAATGAGTAGGAACTCGTGGTTAATGTAGTTGTACACTTGCCGATCTCAAGATCGTGAGGAATTCCAAGCGCCGCAACTCAGCAGCGCATCCGCACTCGCACACACGTTCAAGCCACCGGACAAAATCCACCTCCTCGCTCCAACGATCCAGCAGAAGCAGCAACTCCTTCTAAACGAAATGCCACGGGGAACATGTATCTCGCTAATCCGAGACCATGGGGGAATAACTCTAGAGGGGGAGAGAGATCCTTCACAAGGAGGTGTGAGGATGAAGGAGGGAATGGGTGGCCTTTTATAGGAGGAGGGGGTGCCCCTCCTCTCCATGGCCGGCGCATGGGGGGTGACCCCTCACCTCCCCCATTCATGTGGTGGTAACCCCTCCACATTAAAATGCCTCTTCACATTCCCTTTTAAAGTCTCCACTTTAAATGCATTAAAATTCTCCAAGTTTAATGCTCTCTCATTTAATAAAACTCTTTTATTAAATTTATTCAGAATTTTGTTAATTACTTTAATTAACAAACATTCACATATAGCCCCTTGCAATATTTCAATATCACATGCAGAACCACTTTCTGCAATTTCACCCGAAACAATTTCCGGTTTCTATTGAAACAATTCCTGCGCTTTGCAATTCTTTTGTCTAAAACATATGTGCTCCAAAATGGTGTCCGGTAACTCTTAAGTGTGTCACCCTACGGTTCGCGAATAATGCAGACATGATCGAGACCCTTCTCCGATCAATAATCCGCAGCGGGACCTGGAGATCCGTACTGACTCCTACACATTCAACGATGACTTCTGTGATCGTGAGAACCTTTAACGCTTGTAATTAAATCCCTTTGTCTCGTGATATATTACATGTCCGAGATTCGATCATCGGTATCTCCATACCTAGTTTGATCTCGTTACCGACATGCACTCTTTTCTCGTTCCCGTGATATAACATTCTAGTGATCACATCACTTGCTTGCAAGCTATCTCAATGTGATATCACCGAGAGGGCCCAGAGTATATCTATCAGTCATCGGGATTGACAAATTCCACTCTTGATCCATGAGCCTCAACATAACACCTTCGTAGTACTGAACCCGTCTTTATAGTCACTCTGTTACGGTGTGACGTTTGATGTTATCAAGATACTCTTCAGGTGTTAGCAATTAACATGATCTCATGGTCTAAGGATAAAGATTACTTCGTATGATGTTATAGCAATATAAACATAATGACTTGATTGTAATGCTATACTTCGGATGAATGTTCATCACATCATTCCACCAATGGTGTGACCTTGTTATTAACAACATCCAATGTCCATGATCAGGAAACCTTGATCATCTTGTTAATCAACAAGCTAGTCTATAAGAGAGGCATAACTAGGAACCCTTTTTGTTTATTAAACACACATGTATTGATGTTTCCGATCAATACAATTCTAGCATGCAAAATAAACATCTATCATATATAAGGAATACATAATAACAACTTTATTATTGCCTCTCAGGGCATATTTCCTTTAGGCTCCCACTTGCACTAGAGACAATAATCTAGTTCACATAGTGATAAATCTAACACCCATGGAGTTCTGGTGTTGATCATGTTTTGCCCTAGGGAGAGCTTTAGTCAACGTATTTGCTACATTTAGGTTCGTGAGTACTTTACAAATCTTTATATCTACATCTTTGACATGCTCGTGGATGGAGTGAAACCGGCGCTTAATATGCTTGGAATTCTTGTGAGACCTCGGTTCCTTTGTGTTGTCTATGGCTCCATTGTTGTCACAATAGATCACCATTGGGTCCAATGCACTAGGAACCACACCTAGTTCCGTAATGAACTCTTTCATCCAAACTGCTTCCTACGCCGCTTCTGGAGCAGCAACATATTCCGCCTCCGTCGTTGATCCAGCCACCACAGGTTGTTTGGAACTCCTCCAACTAACTGCTTCTCCATTCAAGAGAAATACGTATCCGGATTGAGACTTAGAGTCATCCGGATCGGTGTCAAAGCTAGCATCACATAACACTTAGCGACTAGCTCTTCTTCACCTTCGTATATCCTTAGTTCTTCTCAAGTACTTGAGGATGTTCTTTACCACTATCCAGTGTTCCGAACCTGGATCAGATTGGTACCTACTAGTCAAACTAATAGAATGTGCCACATCCGGTCTTGTACATAGCATGGCATACATAATAGAGCCTATGGCCGAGGCATAGGGGATCTTATCCATCATCTCTCTTTCTTCCGTCGTAGCCGGACTTTGAGTCTTACTCAATGTCTTGCCTTGCAACATAGGTAAGAACGCCTTCTTACTTTCGTCCATATTAAACTTCTTTAATATCTTATCAAGGTATGTACTCTCTATAGATTTTAATGCCTAATATATATGACGCTTCACCAAGGTCTTTCATCGAAAATTTGCTGCTTACATAACTTTTAACACTGTTTAAAAGATCTATATCATTTCCAATCAATAATATGTCATCCACATATAATATCAGAAATGCCACATTGCTCCCACTCACTTTCTTGTAAATACAAGCCTCTCCATAAGTTTGGACAAATCCAAACTCTTTGATCACCTCATCAAAGCGGAGATTCCAACTCCGGGATGCTTCCTTCAGTCCATAGATGGATCGCTGAAGTTTGCATACCTTATTAGCATCCTTAGGATCGAAAAAACCCTTAGGTTGTATCATATACAACTCTTCTTCGATATTACCATTGAGGAACACAGTTTTGACATCCATCCGCCATATTTCATAATCGAAATATGCAGCAATTGCTAACATAATCCTAACTGACTTAAGCATCTCTATGGGAGAGAATGTCTCATCGTATTCAACTCCTTGAATTTTTCGAAACCCCTTTGCGACAAGTCGAGCCTTATAGATGGTCACATCACCATCAGCATCAGTTTTTCTTTTGAAAATCCATTTATTCTCAACGGCCTTTCGATCGTGAGGTAAGTCCACCAAGGTCCAAACTTGGTTCTCGTACATGGATTCCATCTCAGATTTCATGGCTTCTAGCCATTTGTTGGAATCCGGGCTCATCATCGCTTCTTCATACGTCGTAGGATCATCCATTTCATCAACCATGAAATTCACAACAGGATTGCCGTACAGTTCAGGAGCTGCACGTGTCCTGCTTGACATGCGAGGTTCGGTAGTTTCCTCTTTCGGAGTTTCATGATCAATATCATTAGCTCTCTCTTCATTAGGTGAAGTCAACTCCGAAACAACTTACGGTGCTGCGCCACTCGCCATTTCATGAAGATAAGGTTCAATAACATCTTCGAGTTCTACCTTCCGACTACTCACACCTTTCGCGAGAAACTCCTTCTCAAGAAAGGATCCATTCTTGGCAACAAAACCCTTGCCCTCGGATCTGTGATAGAAGGTATACCCAATCGTTTCCTTAGTGTATCCTATGAAGACGCATTTTTCCGCTTTGGGTTAGAGTTTATCCGGTTGAAGTTTCTTCACATAAACATCGCATCCCCAAACTTTAAGAAATGACAACTTAGGTTTGTTTCCAAACCATAATTCATACGGTGTCGTTTCAACGGATTTAGATGGTGCCCGATTTAAAGTGAATACAGCTGTTTCTAGTGCATAACCCCAAAATGACAGTGGCAAGTCATTCAGAGACAACATAGATCGAACCATATCCAATAAGGCACGATTACGACGTTCCGACACACCATTGCGTTGTGGTGTTCCGGCAGGCGTGAGTTGTGAAACTATTCCACACTCTTTCATGTGTGTGCTAAACTCGTAACTTAGATACTCTCCTCCACGGTCAGACCGTAGAAATATGATCTTTCTATTACGATGATTTTCCACTTCATTCTGAAATTCCTTGAACTTTTCAAAAGTTTCAGACTTGTGTTTCATCAAATAGATATACCCGTATCTACTCAAATCATCCGTGAAAGTAACAAAATAACGATATCCACCTCGCGCCGACACACTCATTGGTCCACACACATCAGTATGTATGATTTCCAATAGATCTGTCGCCCATTCCACTAAACCGGAAAACGGCGTTCTAGTCATCTTGCCCATAAGGCATGGCTCACATGTATCAAATGATTCAAAATCAAGTGATTCCAAAAGTCCATCAGAATGGAGTTTCTTCATGCGTTTAACGCCAATATGACCTAGACGGCAGTGCCACATATATGCAGATATATCATCATCAAGTTTAATCTTTTTAGCATTAACATTATGAATGTGCGTAATATTACTATCGAGATCCATCAGAAATAAACCATTCAACATAGGTGCATGACCATAAAATATATTATCCATATAAATCGAACAACCATTGTTTTCAGATTTAAACGAATAACCACTTTGCATCAAACATGATCCGGATACAATGTTCATGCTAAGTGTAGGCACCAAATAACAATTATTTAGGTTTATAACTAATCCTGATGGCATATGGAGAGGCAGCGTTCCGACGGCGATCACATCAACTCTTGATCCATTGCCGACCCACATTGTGACCTCACCCCTTGCTAGTTGTCGCTTGTTCCGCAGCTCCTGAATCGAGTTACATATATTAGCAACTGATCCCGTATCAAATACCGAGGTGCTACTGCGAGTACTAGTCAAGTACACATCAATAACATGTATATCACATATACCTTTGTTTGCCTTGCCGGACTTCTTGTTCGCCAAATACTTGGGGCAGTTGCGCTTCCAATGACCAGTCCCCTTGCAATAGTAGCACTCGGTATCGGACTTAGGGCCAGCTCGGAGTTTCTTTTCAGGCGCGGCAACAGATTTGCCACCCTTCTTTCCCTTGTGCTTTCCTTTCTTATCCTTCTTGACACCGGTGGTCCTATTGATCATCAACACTTGATGTTCTTTCCTAATCTCCACTTCTATAGTCTTAAGCATTGACAGAAGCTCGGGAAGAGTCTTCTTCATGACCTGCATATTATAGTTCATCACGAAGCTCTTGTAGCTAGGTGGCAGAGATTAGAGAACACGATGTATGCCTAAGTCATTGGGAATCATTATTCCCAAGGACACAAGCTTATCGGCGTACCCAGACATTTTGAGTACATGCTCACTTACGGAGCTGTTCTCCTCCATCATGCAGCTAAAGAACTTTTCAGTAGCATTATAACTCTCTACGGCAGCATGGGTATCGAAAATCATTTTCAATTCTCCCATGGTATCAAAGGCGTTGCCATTTTCGAAACGCTTTCAAAGTTCTGGCTCTAGCCCATACAGTATGCCGCAAACTAAGTTGTGGTCCTCCTGATGAGTCACATAGACATTCTTTTCCTCGTCAGGGGCATTAGGAGCTGGTGGGGGGCCTTGCGGCGCATCTAGCACATATTGCTTTTGTGCAGCAGTGAGGAGAATCCTCAAATTCATAGCCCAGTTGGTGAAGTTGCTACCATTCGCAACAAGTTTCTCTTTCTCCATGAACACATTGAAATTAAAAGCAGGTGGTGCCATCTACAACAGAATTTGTAAAGTTTATTTAGACTAAGTTTATGATAGATTGAGTTCAACTAATCCAAATTACTAATGAACTCCCACTCAAAAACGACATCCCTCGTGCCTTTTTGGTGATTACATGAACCAAATCCACTACACCAAGTCCGATCATCACGTGAGTCGGTGTAGCTTCAAAGGAGAGCATCTATATGGGCATCATATCAACCATATGACTCATGCTTAACCTTTCGGTCCGTGTTCCGAGGCCATGTCTGTACATGCTAGGCTCGCCAAGTAAGAACCTTAGTACTCGCGTGTGTAAAACTATCTTACACCCGTTGTATGAAAGCGTAGAATCGAGTACACCCGATCATCATGTGATGTCTCGAAACACGATCCATAGAACGGTGCATACTGAAGGAAGAACACATTTTATCTTGATATCTAAATGAGGGATCATCTTACAATGCTACCAAAAGCGCCAAACTAGCAGTATAAGATGCTAACATCTAATGTGTAAAGTGAGATGATATGGTCCATGCATTTGATCTCTATCATTTGCATCGTGGTATGATCTCTATCATTCCTTTGTGTGTAAGGCCAAGGTCTATGGAACTTACATGTTGAATGTGTTGTAAGAGTATCTATCATACATCTACTTACAACAATACCATATCAATACACTAGCCCAGCAACGATCTAAACTAGACGCCTCTAATTTATCAATTGCAAGTTTTATGTGGTTTAGGGCTTTCTGAGATAGAACCGTTCTCACCTACGAACATGAACCACAACGAGGATAACTAAGTTATTAGCAACTTGTTGTAAATCAGATATTGACTATAGTAGGAGAGACAGACACCCGCCAGCCACTTATGCAAAACAAGTTGCATGTCAATCGTGGAACCGGTCTCATGTACGATGACATGTAAGATTGGTCCGGGCCGCTTCATCCCACTATGCCACCAATATCCAAAATACATAGAAGATGCAATAACATGATCATCATCACCCACATATAAACATATGTGTACTACCCGTTCAAAGCACCTACGCATAGATCAGGCTCTGATACCACTGTTGGGTCCGCAACATAGAAAACAAAAAATTTCCTACGGTGTGAACTACACGCCAAGATCTATCTACTAGGTACAAAGCAACGGGTGGACATACATCCAACGCGAACTTACCCTCGAAGACAACAAGTTTTGTTAACGAGTAGGAACTCGTGGTTGATGTAGTCGTACACTTGCTGATCTCAAGATCGTGAGGAAGTCCGAGCACCACAACTCAGCAGCGCATACGCACTCGCACACACGTTCAAGCCACCGGACAACCTCCACCTCCTCGCTCCAGCGATCCAGTGGAAGCAGCAACTCCTTCCAGACGAAATGCCACCGGGAACATGTATCTCGCTAATCCGAGACCATGGGGGAATAATTCTAGAGGGGGAGAGAGATCCTTCACAAGGAGGTGTGAGGATGAAGGAGGGAATGGGTGGCCTTTTTATAGGAGGAGGGGGTGCCCCTCCTCTCCATGGCTGGCGCATGGGGGGTGACCCCTCACCTCCCCCATTCATGTGGTGGTAACCCCTCCACATTAAAATGCCTCTTCACATTCCCTTTTAAAGTCTCCACTTTAAATGCATTAAAATTCTCCAAGTTTAATGCTCTCTCATTTAATAAAACTCTTTTATTAAATTTATTCAGAATTTTGTTAATTACTTTAATTAACAAACATTCACATATAGCCCCTTCCAATATTTCAATATCACATGCAGAACCACTTTCTGCAATTTCACCCGAAACAATTTTCCGTTTCTATTGAAACAATTCTTGTGCTTTGCAATTCTTTCGTCTGAAACATATGTGCTCCAAAATGGTGTGCGGTAACTCTTAAGTGTCTCACCCTACGGTTCGCGAATAATGCAGACATGATCGAGACCCTTCTCCGATCAATAATCAACAGCGGGACCTAGAGATCCGTACTGACTCCTACACATTCAACGATGACTTCTGTGATCGTGAGAACCATTAACGCTTGTAACTAAATCCCTTTGTCTCGCGATATATTACATGTCTGAGATTCGATCATCGGTATCTCCATACCTAGTTTGATCTCGTTACCGACATGCACTCTTTTATCGTTCCCGTGATATAACATTCTAGTGATCACATCACTTGCTTGCAAGCTATCTCAATGTGATATCACCAAGAGGGCCTAGAGTATATCTATCCGTCATCGGGATTGACAAATTCCACTCTTGATCCATGAGCCTCAACATAACACCTTCGTAGTACTGAACCCATCTTTATAGTCACCCTGTAACGGTGTGACGTTTGATGTTATCAAGATACTCTTCAGGTGTTAGCAATTAACATGATCTCATGGTCTAAGGATAAAGATTACTTCGTATGATGTTATAGCAATATAAACATAATGACTTGATCGTAATGCTATACTTCGGATGAATGTTCATCACATCATTCCACCAATGGTGTGACCTTGTTATTAACAACATCCAATGTCCATGATCAGGAAACCTTGATCATCTTGTTAATCAACAAGCTAGTCTATAAGAGAGGCATAACTAGGAACCCTTTTTGTTTATTAAACACACATGTATTGATGTTTCTGATCAATACAATTCTAGCATGCAAAATAAACATCTATCATATATAAGAAATACATAATAACAACTTTATTATTGCCTTTCAGGGCATATTTCCTTCAGAGAGATGATACCGCGGGCTACAAAGCTAAGCGGAACAAGGGAAAGAAGAATCCCGAAAAAGAAAAAGAGACCAAGGAAGATTCCGACATGGAGGAAGCTGATGCTTCAAATCCCAAGCCGGAAGGGAAGAAAACTTTTCCCACCAAGAAGAACACTTATGTCACTTTCCTCGTATCTCAACCAGCAAATGTCAAGAAAGCAGTTCTACATGAGCTCAACTCAATAGTTCCGGCCGTCCCCCAATACTTGGACCGGTCGGAAGTGGCAATCACATTTGACCACATTGATCATCCGCCTAAGTTGCACAGGCGAGGAAAATATGCCTTAATCGTCAATCCACTTATTGACGGTTATGGTTTCTCCAAGACCCTCATGGATGGTGGTAGAAGTATCAATATTCTCTATGTCAAAACGCTACGCCGGATGAATATCTTGGAAACCCAGCTGAACCATAGCTCTGTGATCTTTCACGGAGTTGTCCCAGGAAGACAAGCTAATTCCCTGGGAGAGACTACTTTGGATGTCACCTTTGGAACTCCAAAGAACTACCAGATGGAGGCACTTTATTTCTAAGTGGTCCCGTTCAAGAGCATGTACCATGCTATATTCGGATGTGCGACTTACTGGGCTTTTATGGCTCGTCTGTGTTACATTTACAATATGATGAAAAATCCAGGTCCCAACGGCATGATCACCATCAGGGGAGACCCGAAAAAAGCACGAGAGTGCGAGGATGGAAATGCTGCCTTTGCCGAAGCCGTGCTGCATGCCCAGGAGTACCAGGAGATCAAGAAGAGCATAGATCCGTCTGAGATGCCCGCAACGAAGAAGAAGGTGACAAAGTCGAATCCAAAGTTCAAGGCATCAGAAGAGACGAAGAAGACGCCGTTGAAGGATGATGACCCCTCCAAGGTGACCCAGATAGGCATAGGCCTAGGTAGCTCATAGGAAAGCGCGCTCGTCAAGTTCCTCCAAGCAAATCAAGATATCTTCGCATGGCAGCCATCTGACATGACTGGAGTACCTAGGGAACTTGCCGAGCACTCTTTAAATTTAAACCCGAACGCTAAACCCGTCAAACAGTCCCTACGATGTTTTGGCGATGAAAAGCGTAAGGCAATAGCTAAGGAACTAGCACGGCTCGAGTTAGCCGGATTCATAGAAGAGGTCATCCACACTGAGTGGTCGGCCAATCCTGTAATGGTCCCTAAAAAGGACACCACTGATTTAAGGATGTGTGTTGATTATACTGCCTTGAACAAGGCTTTTCCAAAAGATCCGTTCGCTCTGCCTAGAATTGATCAAGTTATCGATTCTACGGCAGGCTCGGAACTCCTCTGTTTTCTCGACGCATATTCCGGTTATCACTAAATCCGGATGAAGGAATCTGACAAAGTCAAAACTTCATTCATTACCCCCTTCGGAACCTTCTGTTTTGTTACGATGCCCTTTGGGCTGAAGGACGCAGGAGCTACGTACCAGCGCACGATGCAGCATTGCCTCCACGACCAACTCGGACGCAATGTACATGCATACGTGGATGATATTGCAGTGATGTCCAAAAAGAAGGAAACGCTGATTTCCGACTTGGAGGAAACGTTCGCCAATCTACGAAAATACAACATCATGCTTAACCCAAAGAAATGCTTCTTTGGAATACCAGACGGAAAATTGTTAGGTTTCATCATGTCTCAAAGAGGCATAGAGGTGAACCGGGACAAAATCAAGGTTATACTCAATATTTCCAGGCCAACTCGCCTGAAGGACGTACAAAGATTAACTGGCTGCATCACTGCTGTCAGTCGATTCATAAGCCGGCTTGGTGAAAGAGCCGCACCATTATACAAACTCCTGAAAAAGACCAAGGATTTTGTTTGGACTAATGAAGCTGCACTACAAGACCTGAAGAAAGTACTCTCATCTGCTCCTATCCTTGCAGCGCTGGAACCTCAGGAACCGATGTTGCTCTATCTTGCTGCAACAAATAAAGTCATTAGTATCGTCATGGTGGTGGAGAGACCAAAGGAAAATCAGGAACACCTGGTGCAGCGTCCGACTTACTTTGTTAGTGAGGTCCTGACAGAATCAAAACATTGGTATCCGCACTATCAAAAGTTGGCTTACGGTGTTTTTCTAGCATCTCGTAAGCTATGACACTACTTTCAGGAGCATCCAATTACCATGGTGAGTACAGCTCCCATAAGAGATATAATCAACAACAGTGACGCCACAGGACGTGTCGCCAAATGGGGAATAGAGCTTTCAGCTTTTGACATTGAGTATAAACCTCGGACAACAATCAAATCCCAAATCCTTGCCGACTTTGTCACTAATTGGACAGAGACAAAGGAGAAAATGACCCTCCCTGAGTCGGAATACTGGACCCTCTGCTTTGATGGGTCTAAGGCTCGAGGGGGCTCAAGGGCTGGCGTGGTGCTCAAATCACCCCAAGGAGATAAACTTCTATACGTGCTGCAGATTCACTTCACAGCGACAAACAATATTCCCGAGTATAAAGCACTGCTCCATGGAATCCGGATTGCTAAGGATATTGGCATCCGACATTTGATGTGTTATGGAGATTCAGATCTTGTTGCTCAACAAGTGTCGGATATTTGTAATGCAAATAAACACATGGCAGCATATAAAGCTGTCGTGGATGATCTATCTAAATCGTTCGAAGGGTTTGAGGTTCAACACATCCCTCGAGCAGAAAACGAGGAAGCGGATGCACTATCTCGGATAGGCTCTGCACGGAAAGAGCTCTCAGATGGCGCTTTTTAGAGCACCTCAAAGTTCCCTCAATAAAGGGGGTAGATGAGGAATATCCGACCAAATCCAACTCACCTCTAATAGCAGTTCTGGCTGTAATTCCCAGCTGGACTCAACCCTACCTAGATTATCTGGTAGATGGAAAATTACCCGAAGACGAGGTTCTGAGCCGGCAGATTATCCGACGAGCAAAAGCCTATACTATTGTTAAAGGTGAGCTCCATAAACAGAGTGTTTCTGGGGGTTTTCGGCGCTGCGTATCTCCGGAAGAAGGAGTGGAAATCTTAAGAGAAATCCATGAAGGCGAGTGTGGTCACCACGCTGCAGCCAAATCTTTAGTGGCAAAAGCTTTTAGACACGGATTTTTCTGGCTTACAGCTCAGGCAGATGCCAAACGACTAGTCAAGACGTGCAAAGGCTGCCAAAAGTACGCCAAGCAAGCTCATGTTCCGGCTGATCAGCTGCGAACAATACCTATAACACGGCCTTTTGCGGTCTAGGGGCTTGATATGGTAGGACCATTTAAACAAGCTCCAAGTGGATTTACTCACCTCTTAGTGATGGTGGATAAATTCACAAAATGGATTGAGGCTAAACCTGTCACTAGTTGTGATGGAGCAACAGCCAAAAGATTTGTCGAGGATATTATAATCCGGTATGGTTATCCACATAGAATTATCACGGACAACGGGAGTAACTTATCTATGGGAGAATTGGCTGAATTCTGCAACGAGCAAAATATCCGGCTTGACATTGCGTCAGTCGCACATCCACAAGCGAACGGACAAGTCGAAAGAGAAAATGGTTTAATCCTCCAAGGCCTAAAACCGAGACTTGAAGCGCCACTACGACGTGCTGCGGGGGCTTGGGCAGAGGAATTACCCTCTGTAATATGGAGTTCATGAACGACTCCGAATAGGTCAACCGGATACACACCTTTCTTCTTGGTCTATGGCGCAAAAGCAGTTCTTCCTAGTGATTTGATTCACACTTCTCCTAGAGTGGCCGCGTATATTGAAGAGGATGCCGAGATTTCTCAACAAAATGATCTCGACTTAGTCGAAGAAGTTCGCATCGTTGATGAAATGAGATCTACAACCTATCAGCAGAAGTTACACAAGTATCATAGCCAGAGAGTCCGAATCAGATCTTTCAATAAAGGTGATTTGGTTCTCCGGCTTGTGTAACAAAGAAAGCACAAAGTATCCCCAGTATGGGAAGGGTCCTTTTTAGTTAGTCGAGTATTGCACAATGGATCGTACTACTTAACTGACATGAGGCCAGTCAAAGAAAGACCTGCTACTAAGAAGAGAAAGAGAGCTGGAGGCAGTACAAATCCGGATGAGTTAGATAGACCATGGAATATTGCTTAGCTACGTCCCTTTTATTCTTAGTTTATCCTTCTTTGTAATCATATATATGTACATGCTCTGAGAGAAATAAAAGTTTTGGTTGCCTCAAGTTTTTCTGAGAAGTTTTTTACCATCTTATTTCCAAATGATCATGTCATAGTCGAAAATCCCAGAATGCTTGAAAGTACTTTATGCTCATGTTCGTTCTGGTTTAGATTTCCGATTCTAAAATTGCTACCTTCGGGTATAGCTCTAAAGTTTCTAGTCTTTACCTTGGTTATTTATCTGATTGCTGGATGCGGGCATTTTCCGAGTAGTGAATTGTTGGTACTAGAAGCCGGCTTTGTTTCCGAGTTTAAACTGGTTTAGCGATTGAGCTCCGTTGCTCGGCAAAGTTTTCGGCAGAAGGTTTAGCCGGCTCACGAAAGGAATGAGGCGGAAAGCCAGATAAACGATAAGTATAGACGAAAAAATATAAGTGCTTGTGTAAACATTTCAGGCACACAAAAAATTTAAAGCCAAAAAGTGTTGAATAGATCAAAAGCTTAGCACTAGAAAAATTATAATACTGCATATTTACAGGCCCATCATGTTTTTCAGAATAACACAAATATTTCTATTAATCTATGATGCAGGAGAGGAAGGAGCTGCCGACTCGCTGGATACACCGCCTTGATAACGTTTCGAGATGTCCACACGGGTGCATTCATCGTCGGAAACTTCTGCTGAATCTTCTGGAGGCGGAGGTGGTGTATCCACACGGGTGAAGAAAGGAGTCTCGTAGCTGGTCAAATCAGCCACTTGACACCCATATCTAGCGCAGGAGTTCATGATGGCTTGAATCTCCTGCTCCTGGCCGTCTTCATCTACTTTGCAGTACCCTCTGGTCACGTGCTATATTTCCATGTTTCCATGGTGGCTCATGACCATGGTGAGAGCGTTCTGCTCCACGGTCCGCGTGTAGGACATGTTCCAATCTTGGACAAGCTGCGGCATCTCCTTTGCCTTGTCCCGCACCTGAAAATCCGACATGTTATGCATGTCCGGAATCTTGAGAGCTTCGCCAATGTCCTCAAGGGATTGGCGGAAGTCGTGAAGTAGGTCACCTACTTGGGTAAGCCGGTGGGTGCAGGGCTCAGTGGAGGTGGAGTCCGTCAAGTTCAGAGGACCTATAGACAAAAGCAGTTAAAAGAAATCCGACATTGAAAGAAGTCGAAGAAAAAAAGACAAGTCAGACAGATGGAACGTACCGAAAATGACGTTGTCAATTTTGGTCTTCTCTTCCCGAAGACTCTGGAGTTCAGCCTGGAGCGCCTCGGAAAGGTCCCTCTCTCTGCACAACTCATTATTGAGGTCCGAGATTTTTTGATCTTGAGCAGCGATCTTGCAATCACGCTCATCGGTAGCCATGGAGGAGGACTCAAGGATTTGAGCAATGCTCTTTTCATGATCCGCCTTGAGCTGATCCAGCTCTTGGCAAAGCTCCTTGTTCTCCACCACCAAAGTCTTGAGGTTCTCGGCCTCTTCAATCATGGCACAGGATTGTTTCACCAGTGCTGTTAGTAAAAAAGAACAACAGTTCAACGAAAAATTCGACATTGAAAACACAAAGATGAGGTTTGAGTCTCGGAATGTTTACCTTCGGCTTCATCCTTGGCAACTTTAAGCTCAGCATTTTTAAGTCAGAGAGCTCTGATCTCTCTCCGCTTATCACAGACATTCTTCAACAAATCCTGGTTATAGGAATATACTTTTTGTAAGTCAGAATACCCAAAGTCAGAAAGCTACTAAAGACTCGGGCTAATATTTTTACTAATATCAGCACGAGCCTTGGGGGCTACACTAGTTCATTCTTTGGCATCCTAAGGAAGCATAAACCCGGATTATTTATCCTACTTCATGCTTGGGGGATAGATGATATGATATGAAATAAAGGAAAACAGGAGTTGGAATTCCGACTTACATATTGTTCGCGAGTGAGTTTATCCAAACTCGCGTTCACCTCAACTGCAACCTTCTCAGCGAGAGTCAGAGGGGTCACAGGAGCAGTTGGAAGCTCCCTGGACCTGATCCTCTCGTTGCGAAGAAGCACTTGTTCAAGAAGACTAGAGTGCTTGACGTCCTCTGCTTCTTGCGCTTCTTCTTCGGTAGATAAGGTGCTTTTCTCCAGGCATTGCCTGGCCAGCCGCTGGATCTCTTCAGCAGATTTCTGGGACAGGCCAAACTTGGCAAGTCCCGGATTGATGAGAAGGTTTTCGGCGAAGGTTTATGCCGACGGATCATTACCCAAAGAGGGTTCACCCTTATCTAAACCTGACTCACCCATGGTGACGTCAGTTTGCGATTCAAGGATCGCAGGCTCCGTTGAACGAGCCGGATCTTCTACTATGACCGGAGAAGGGATGATCACCGATGTTGCGAAAGGTTGAGGGGCAGGAGTCGGAGGAGCCATGGCAGGAGAAGCTATGGTAAGCTTCGTCTGTCGTAGGGGCTTCGAAGAAGTTCCGTTCCCCTTGCCCTTGATGAGCGGTTTTTCTCTGAGAACGTAGTAAAGTCGGAAACATTACATCTCCGAAGGAAATTCGAGTAAAGTGCAAAGGCGGAAGTTGTGATTGAAAGTAACCTCTTCATGACGGGCACCTCCTTTGTGCCAACAGCCACTGTCGGAGCTTTGCCCTTCTTGAGCGCAAGGTTCGGCAATGGTACCACTTCTGTCTCCTGAGAAAACTCTGGAGGATATCCTTCGAGCGGAGCAAATTCCAACTCGGGGAGGTCAGCAAGCTCAAAAGAACAAAACATATCAGTATTGCAGTATAACTCAAAGATTGAAACACATAAAAATATGTACTGATAGAAGCTTACTGGCACTACGGGGTTTTCCGCCATATGCATATCCAGAGAAACCTCCGGGATCCTCCTCCCGATCCGCTCCCTGATCAGCCACTTGATCTGGCTTATATAGCCTTGCGTGGTGTAGGCTTTGGGGCTAATGCGGAGGGAGTCTTTCTTGGACGACGTGATGGAGTGCATCAGTCGATTTCCGTGGTACTGAAGGGGCTGGATCCGGCGTGAGGCCCAGCATTGGACCAAATCGGATCCCTTCAGTCCCTTGTGTTTGATCAGATATTCGACCCGCCTCTTAGCGAGGATCAGGTCATCACTAAGAGCCAGAGCGGCCTCGTCCCAAGATGGTTGGGCCATGGCAGCTCCGTCAACAAAAGCCGGTAAAGCAGTAGCTTTGTTGGGAGCCGGAATATCCCTATGGTAAAAGAACATGGTTGGCCATTGTTTGACCGAGTCACTAGCTAGGATTTTGGGATATGCGCGCTCGAGTCTAAGCGAAAAGCTAATGGTACCGGTGATATAAGGAACACCGGCAGTGATAGAGTTTCTCCGGACATGAAAATAGTACCGGAATAAGGTCAAACTCGGCCTAATGCCGAGAAAGCCCTCACACAAAGAAGCGTAAGCGCTCATCTCTAAGAGAGATTTGGGAGGAAGATGATGGATTTGAACTCCGTAATGGTTAATCACCTCGAAGAAGAACTCCGAGGGAGGAAACGATAAACCTCTGTCGAAGTGGGTGCCGAAGTGGACCCGCTCGCCGGCGCGCGGGTTAGGGACGGTTTCCTCGAAGCCGCTCCACCAGTCGCCGGCACGGAGGAGCCCTTCATTCTCCATGTTCTGTAGCTTCTCGTTGTCAAGCACGCAGGGGATCCAGACCCTGCGGAAGCTTTCCTTCTCCGCCGTCGTTTCCGTCGCTGCCGCTGCCGCCAAGCCAGAAGAGGAAGAAGAAGCCATTTCTCCGACGAGCAGATGACCTAAGATGGGCGGCGCTGGGAGTTTTTGGGGGAAAGTAGAGGAGCTCTGTGCGCACGGGGGAGATTTGGAGGAGAGGAAAAAGCAAAGGACAGGTGAAGAGAAGAGGAGAAGAATCCTCACCCCTTATATCCACCTAACCGCGCCAAGATTCGTGCAAATGCTACAGTGTAACCGCCACGCGTCGTGGAAGGAACTCGGAAGGACCCACGTGATGTTTGTGTAACCTCGATCTCCGCACACGCATTGAAACGGCGCCTCGGTTCTGCAAACCGCGGACCCACCAACGGTCGTGCTGACAGGATGTCTGTCAGATGACGTGACTTGACCATGACTTGTGTCAGGTGGCTTTAGAGTCCAAATTCCGACTTAGTTTAAAATCAAGCTGGAAAATCCGAGTAACCTGTTGATAGGTCAGACTTATTTTTAAGACCCGGATCGTATTTTTTGTTGTGAAGTTTCAGGAACCCTTCAAGATTCTGCAAGCCGAAGATCAAGCTAGAAGATGATAAATCCGACTTTGGATCTTGGAGGCCTCCGGGGGCTGCTGTTGGGGATATACTTTCCGGGTATCCTCACAGTTCCTCACTGACCAGGGTGGCCCACTTCGGGTTAGATCTTTGCTTCACAGGCGGCCCAGTCAGGGAGAAAGACGGAGTCCAATCCGGCTACAGGAAAGCCCAGAAGACTTACCGACTTAGGCCCATAATGTTACTTGTAGTTCAAGATGTACTTTGTAACCGACTCTTAGTCGTAGCCGGATAGATCTCTCCTGTAAACCCTAGGCTAGATATCTATATAAGTCGTCCTAGGGAGAGCCTTAGGGCAACACCTCAATAGTCTACAATCTCAACTCGCACAGGCGAAACCCTTGTAACCCATATCTGGCTCTGCCGTATTACTGGATTGCTAGCAGGAGTAGGATCCGTCCAAAGCCGGCAGATTCGAACCTGGGTAAACTTGTGTGCTCACCGTCCTAGAACATCGTACGTCTCATACCCCTCTCTTCCGCATGCCTCGAGGACCCCCTCATGGCGTACCTGTCCTCAATCCGACGACAAGACTTGAATCCCTACTTCCTATTATAAGGGCCTTTCTTCCACCATTATATTGAGTCTCCACATTCTATCTTTATGCACCTACTTTGAGAGCACAGTGGCCATTCTTAGTTCTATGTGCATTGTCCCAAGACTAGTGGATTGATGCATACTTTGATATTGCTTGTTTTAAACTATTGTATCTAGTCACTCTTATGAACTTTGAAGGTGTCCTATGCATTTATATTTGCTACTCTATGAGGGACAAGCTGAATGCTATTATGATATGTTTTCTTTATGTGAAAACAAACAAACGTCTTGCAAAGCATTATTATTCGTGAATCTTTTGTTTGTGCATTTTCATGTTGCATCATAGTTTGTTTGTCTTATTTCTAGAACTTTGTCTTTCATGTTATGATTGAAGTACTATGATCCCAGCTTTGAATGTTTTACAAATACTTTGATCAAGTCTTTGATGGTGCATGTCACCTCAAAAATTATTCTTTCTTTTTATCACTTACCTACTCGAGGACGAGCAGGAGTTAAGCTTGGGGATGTTGATACATTGTAAATGTATCTATGATTTTTGATGTTCCATGCTTGGTTTTATCCACTTTCTTTTGTTTTGTTCCAACTTTGGAGTACTTTTTATATGATTTCTTGGACTAACCTATTAACAAGAGCCACAGTGCCAGCTACCTGTTTTCTGCTGTTTTTGGTTCCAGGAAAGTCAGAAAATGAATATTCTCGGAATTGGACAGGACAAAAGCCAAAGTGCCTATTTTTCCGGAAGTCACCAAGTGCCAGAATACGAGACGGAGAGGGGCCAGAGGGCGGCCACACCACCTGGCCGCGTGGCCAGGCCTGGCCCACGCTAGGGGATGGTGTGGCCAGCCCAAGCACCCCCTCGGCCTCCCCTTCCGACTATAAGATCCCCTCGGGACGTAAACCCTAAGTGCCCGATCAAAAATCCACGAAAGAGTCTGTAGCCGCCGTCATCTCCATCCCTAGACCGGGAGGGATCTGAAGCTCTTCCCGGCACCCTGCCGAAGAGGGGAATTCACCCTGGAGGCCTTCTTCATCACCATGCAAGCCTCCGGTGTGATGCGTGAGTAGTTCATCCTTGGACTACGGATCCATGTAGTAGCTAGATGGCTGGTTCTCCTCCTTTGTGCTTTCATGTCTAGATCTTGTGAGCTCCGTTCATGATCAAGATCATCTATTTGTAATTCTGCATGTTGTGTTTGCGGGGATCTGATGGATATTGAGATGCTATTTCAGATTGATTATTGATTCTATCATGTCTTTGTTATTTGTGATCTTGCATGCTTTCTGTTGTTAGTAGCTATCTTGGCCAAGTAGATGCTAGCAACTCCAAGAGTTGGTATTTATGCTCGATAGTGGGTTCATGCCTCTGGTAATCTTGGGAAGTGACAGAAATCTCTAAGGTACTAGATGTGTTGTTGCTACTAGGGAGAAAACAACAATCCTTTGTTCATAGAACAATCGTATTGTTTACTTTACACGCAGTTCGTAAAGCAATAATCTGTTGCTTGCAACTTAATACTGGAGGGGGTTCGGATGATAACCTGAAGGTGGATTATTAGTCATAGATGTAGTTGGATGGCAGTCTATGTATAATGTTGTAATGCCCAATCAAGTCTCAAAGGAGTCAAGATGATTAGTATATGCATGTATTGCTTTCTCGATGTTTGTCAATTGCCCCGCTGTAATTTGTTCACCCAGCATGTTATCTATCTAAGGAGAGCCACCTCTAGTGAACTATGGATCCCGGTCCTATGTCTTTACATACAATCTACAATCTTTTACTGTTTTGTGTTTACTTTCTGCAAACTTTCACTTCTTTCCATTCGATACGTTTAATCCTTTGTTTTCCGCAAAACACGGTGAGATTGACAACCTCATTGCAAGTTGGGGACAAAGTTTTGTGGTTTTGTTGTGCAGGTCTCCACGTTGCTACTAGGACCGGTAGTGCGCCCTGCCAAAGCTCAGCTAGTAACACCTTTGGGTGTTTCCTTGCTCCTACTGGTTCGATTAAACATTGGTTTCATAACTGAGGGAAACTTGCTGCTGTGCTCATCATACCTTCCTCTTGGGGTTCCCAACGAGCTCTACATCAACACCGCCATCAAGCATTTTCCTAGGCGTCGTGCATTGAACCATCATAGCTATGTGTTCATCTCTCTCTATGTGTGATCTTATTGAGATCATGATATTTGTAATCTATAGATCTATTCTGCTACTCAAGTGCTTTAATTAATCTCTGCTTATCCCCACGTGTGTGAAGTTGACAGTGTGCAGACTGTGTGGCACTTTGGCTAAGGTTACATAAATACTTATCATGAGTATAATTTGAGTTGGATGTCTCTATGAGATTGTGGTGTTTGTTGGAACCATCTAGCTCTCAAGGTGACAGTGAGGGGTTATCTAGATGGGGAATACGAACTTTAAGGTGTGTTGTTATAGCCCTACATCGCCCAACCGGGGAGTAGTGAAAGTATGATCCTTAGGCCTTGTTTCTAAGCATTGAAACACCATTTACAATCAGTCATGTTACATGTTTGCTTGCTGCTACTCTTATTTCAGATTGCAATTACCACTTATAATCATCCATATTACTTGTCTTTCACTATCTCTTCGCCGAACTAGTGCACCTATACACCTGACAAGTGTATTGGGTGTGTTGGGGACACAAGAGACTTCTTGTATCTTGATTGTAGGGTTTGCTTGAGAGGGATACCTTTGACCACTCCTCCTTGAGTTCGATAAACCTTGGGTGATCCACTTAAGGGAAACTTGCTGCTGTTCTACAAACCTCTGCACTTGGAGGCATGCTGACTCGTTTACTAACGAGCTCATTGCGGAACCCCAAGAGGAAGGTATGATGAGCACAACAGTAAGTTTCCCTCAGTTATGAAAACAAGGTTATAAATCCAGTAGGAGCAAGGAAACACCTCAAAGGTGTTGCTAGCTGGACTTTGGCAGGGCGCACTACCGGTGTTAGCAGCAACGTGGAGACCTGCACAACACAACCACAGAACTATGTCCCCAACTTACGATGAGGTTGTCAATCTAACCGGTTTTGCTGAAAACAAAGGATTAAACGTATCGAGTGGAAGAAAGTAATAGTTTGCAGAAAGTAAACACAAAGCAGTAAACAGTTGATTGTAGATTGATGGTAAAAGAAAGGACCGGGGTCCATAGTTCACTAGAGGTGGCTCTCCTTAAGGTAGGTGACATGTTGGGTGAACAAATTACATCGGGGCAATCGACAAACATCGAGAAAGCAATACATGCATATACTAATCATCTTGACTCCTTTGAGATTTGATTGGGTAGTACACCATTATACATATACCATAATCCAACTGCATCTATGACTAATAATCCACCTTCAGGTTATCATCCAAACCCCCTCCAGTATTAAGTTGCAAGCAACGGATAATTGCATTATGAATTGCGTGTAAAGTAAACAATACGATTGTTCTATGAACAAAGGATTGTTGTTTTCTCCCTAGTAGTAACAACACATCTAGTAACTTAGAGATTTGTGTCACTTCCCCAGTTTACTAGAGGCATGAACCCACTATCGAGCATAAATACTAACTCTTGGAGTTGGTAGCATCTACTTGGCCCAGATAGCTACTAACAACGGAAAACATGCAAGATCACAAATAACAAAGACATGATAAAATCAATAATCAATCTGAAATAGCATCTCAATATCCATCGGATCCCCGCAAACACAACATGTAGGAATTACAAATAGATGATCTTGATCATGAACGGAGCTCACAAGATCTAAACATGATAGCACAAAGGAGGAGAACTAGCCATCTAGCTACTACATGGACCCGTAGTCCAGAGATGAACTACTCACGCATCACACCATAGGCTTGCATGATGATGAAGAAGGCCTCCAGGGTGAATTCTCCCCTCCGGCAGGGTGCCGGGAAGAGCTTCAGATCCCTCCCGATCTAGGGATGGAGATGATGGCGGCTACAGACTCTTTCATGGAATTTTGATCGTGTACTTGGGGTTTCTGTATCGGAGGCAATATATAGGCGAAAGGAGAGGCCGAGGGGGTGCCTGGGGCGGCCAGACCACCCCCTAGCACGGGCCAGACCTGGCCACACGGCCAGGTGGTGTGGCCGGGCCCCAGCCCCTCTCCATCTCGTATTCTGGCTCCTGGTGTCCCTCGGTGAAGAACTGACTTTGACTTTTGTCCCGTCCAATTCCGAGAATATTCATTTTCTGACTTTCCTGGAACCAAAAACAGCAGAAAACATGCAGCTGGCACTGTGGCTCTTGTTAATAGGTTAGTCCAAGAAATCATATGAAAAGTACTCCAAAGTGTGGACAAAACATAAGAAAGTAGATAAAACCAAGCATGGAACATCAAAAATTATGGATACGTTAGCAATGTATCAACATCCCCAAGCTTAACTCCTGCTCGTCCTCGAGTAGGTAAGTGATAAAAAGAAAGAATAATTTTTGAGGTGACATGCACCATCAAAGACTTGATCAAAGTATTTGTAAAACATTCAAAGCTGGGATCATAGTACTTCAATCATAACATGAAAGACAAAGTTCTAGAAATAAGACAAAGAAACTATGATGCAACATGAAAAGGCATAAACAAAAGATTCATGAATAACAATGCTTTGCAAGACGTTTGTTTGTTTCACATAAAGAAAACATAGCATAGTGGCATTCAGCTTGTCCCTCAATAGAGTAGCAAATATAAATGCACAGGACACCTTCAAAGTTCATAAGAGTGACTAGATACAGATAGTTTAAAACAAGCAATATCAAAGCTATGCATCAATCAACAAGTCTTGGGACAATGCACGTAGAACTAAGAATGGACACAATGCTCTCAAAGTAGGTGCATAAAGATAGAAGGTGGAGACTCAACATAAAAGTAAAAGAAAGGCCTTCATAGAAGGAAGTAGGGATTCAAGTCTCATAAAGAGCTTCCAGAAATTATGGTACTTATTAGCTTTCAGCTCTCATTGCCCCTATCATAAGCATCTTGAAGGTGATTAAGGTTAAAGTGACACAACTAACTGGATATGCTTGACAAGTTATAAGCTGAAATCTCATGCCCCTTACTTACGAAGACCGAACCTCATGCTACTCAACTTCAATCACAAGTAAGCTCTTGTCATTGTAAGTACATATGTATCATAGAGAACCGCCAACGGGGTACCCCTTGCACATGATACAGGAGTTATCCCATAATCAAAATGACAAGGCAAGCAGACAATGAGCATCTCAGCGATCTTTTTATTTGCTATTTGCAAGGTTTTCATTGAGGATGCTTCATAGAGTGCTCATTATGGTTATGCTGCAAGTTTCCACCATGATTAGGCATGGCTTAGGTTAGCGGCCCAGGCGTTTCTCTAACACAAATACAAACTCCATGATCTTACAAGTTCCCCTTTTATTTCACACCGCCGGGATCCATAAGCAAAAGAACATGATATCAACGGGGTACAAAGTACAGGTGCAATGTTGAAAGAGTTCCCCATGATACATGGTTCTGCTAACTTCAACTTATAAAGCGCAAGCATATATGCAACAAAGATGGACGCAATGGTTCCAGTTTATTAAATGCAAGAAAGTAAAGTGTGCCATCAAGTTCGTGAGAGCTTTAATCACTAGTTTTCTCATAACAAGATTAATTCGGAAGGTAGACAAAAACATGAATATACTTGGAATAGCATATGCTAATAGGTAGGTATGGTGGAATCTTTGGAATAACTTGGTTTTAGGAGTTGGATGCATGAGTGGAACTCATACTTGGTTATGGAGGCTAGCAAAAGACTAGGAGCGACCAACTAAGAGAGCAATAATGGCCATAATCATGGAGAGCGACAAAACATCATTGATCAAAGCATAAAGTGATACTACAAGTTGAAAACTAAAGGATCATAAAGGCTATGGTCACTTGGGATAGTCATAACATGGTGTGAGCATGTGCCAAGTCAACCCAAATAAAGCATCAAAGGAGAATACCACAATACTATGCTTTAATATGCTAAAACAACGCATGATTCTTTCAAGGCACATTAAGCAATCTCAATTGTTTATAACAAGTCATGCTACGGCAAAGAATACTAAGCATAAAGCCAAAACTATATCGAGCATGGCATGACAAAGCATGGGCCATAGTCAAAAACAAGCTCTCTTTACCACTTAAGCATGAACTTTCCTACTCTTTTCCAATCCAAACCAAACTATTTGAAAACCAATGTAACAAAGAGGGGGTCCAACCAATTTATTCAGAAAACTAAGAAAACCAAGCAAATGAAAAACCAAAATGAAAACGAAAAATAAAAAGAAGACGCTCCAAGAACAACACAACTATGCATGAAACAATAAAAATGAAGTGTTTGGAAGGAACCTGGAATTTTTATTAATGAAGGAGGGGATGCCTTGGGCATACCCAAGCTTTGACGCTTGTACTTCTTGGATATTTCTTGGGGTGACACGTGTAGCATCCCCAACCTTGAGCTTTAGTCCATCATTCATCTCATTACTTATTCCTTCCATACACCTGAAATTCTTCCTTCATACAAAACTTCACACAATCTTTATTAGCAACATTAGTTCACTCAAGATAATAGGTCTTTAGGTTCAGTTCCAACACCAATAAAACTTCCATTGAAACACTAGCTACTGTAGCACTTCCCTCAAAAAGCTCAATTCCCCAAAAGAACTCAAAAAGAAACCAACAAGAAGCAAATGCAAATAAAGACAGAAATCTTTCAAAATAGACTAGCAGGTAAAGACGAATTTTTTCGAAGACCTTCTGTTGCTCAAATCGAAAAGTGGTGAACTAACGAAAAGTTAGATAACAACCTGGGGTAGAAGAACAAAAATTCACGCATCAAAAGGACGTATAGAGATTTTACACGAATTTTTATGGTGAAGCACAGAAATCCGTTTCGGGATAGCAACTTTCTCAATCATTACTTCTCTCTCATTAGAGGTTACTCTTGGCACAAAAAGCAAATAAAAAGGATAAGGAGCGGTTATTACTGAAGTAATAACTTCCAAGACTCATCTAAAACTTTTGGGCTATCTCCCAATAAGTACTTTTCTTTAACGCCTTTAAGTTAGGCATAAGAAGCAAGAAAAGGAATCAAGTATTCTCAGATGAAGAAGCATTAAAACCAAATTTCTTGCCCTTACCTCTCTTACTTTTATTCTTAACCTTGGGGAACATATGATTGTTTGGTGGAGAAGAAAAGTGCATGGTGCCCTTTTCCACATCTATTATTGCTCCAAGGAGTTTCAATAGGGATCTTCCAAGTGTGATTTGTCCTTTTCCTACACATTCAATAATAAGATAATCAGTAGAAACCATTTTCCTTAGGATCTTTGTAAACACTCCTTCAGCTATTCCAATGGGTAATATTGTGGTATTATTAACAAGAAAATTTTCTTCTCCTCCTTTAGAAAGCCCCCAAAGATTCAAAGATTCATAGATATATTTGGGCATAAGACAAAATTCAGACATGATATCACAACGAGCATGAAAAGTTTCATTATTTATAGCAATCTTTACTATGAGAAGCCATTTTGAGGGTTCAGAATTTATTGGAACATAGTTATGATGCTCTATAAGTGTATTATAGCAATCTTTCAAACTAGCAGTGCCGGTCTCAAGAGTATTCAATCTAGCAAATATGTTTATGAAGGAAGAATCAGATTTTCTAGGAAAGTTGTAAGTAAAGGCCAACTTCTTTATGGCATTAATAGCATCATCCTCATTGCATTGGAGGAAATCTCCTCCCAGTATAGCATCCAAACCATATCTATAGCAAAGAGTGATTCCAAGGTAAAAACTGCTAAGGAACAAGCTTTGAGTCATTTTAGGTTCAGTTTTTTCATGTAGATCAGAGATTCTACACCAAGCTTCTTTGAAACTTTTCTTCAATTCCTTGTTTAAAAGTGAAAATCATCTCCTCGGGTGACATAGTAGCTGGAGCAATGCTAGACATAATGGCAACTTAAGATAGGAACTTTTTTTGTGTGTTTTTAATAAAGAAAGCAAACTAGTAAGATTTTTTTTGTATTTTTGATAAAGAAACAAGCAAACAAAGCAAAAGGTAAACTAAGAAAAACAAAAACAACAAAGTAAAGAGATTGGTTATGAGGGACTCCCCTTGTGAAGATGTCCTTGACTCCCTGGCAACGGCGCTAGAATATCACTTGCTGACTCGTGTACTAACGAGCTCGTTGGGGAACCCCAAGAGGAAGGTATGATGAGCACAGTAGTAAGTTTCCCTCAGTTATGAAACCTAGGTTATCAATCAAGTAGGAGCAAGGAAACACCTCAAAGGTGTTGCTAGCTGTACTTTGGCAGGGCGCACTACCGGTGTCAGCAGCAACGTGGAGACCTGCACAACACAACCAAAGAACTCTATCCCCTACTTACGATGAGGTTGTCAATCTCACCAGTTTTGCTGAAAACAAAGGATTAAACGTATCGAGTGGAAGAAAGAAATAGTTTGCAAAAAGTAAACACAAAGCAGTAAATAGTTGATTATAGATTGATGGTAAAAGAAAGGACCGGGGTCCATAGTTCACTAGAGGTGGCTCTCCTTAAGATAGATGACATGTTGGGTGAACAAAATACAACGGGGCAATTGACAAACATCGAGAAAGCAATACATGCATATACTAATCATCTTGACTCCTTCGAGATTCGATTGGGCATTACAACATTATACATAGACCGTAATCCAACTACATCTATGACTAATAATCCACCTTCAGGTTATCATCCGAACCCCCTCCAGTATTAAGTTGCAAGAAATAGATAATTGCATTACGAATTGCGTGTAAAATAACAATACGATTGTTTTATGAACAAAGGATTGTTGTTTTCTCCCTAGTAGCAACAACACATCTAGTACCTTAGAGATTTCTATCACTTCCCCAGATTACTAGAGGCATGAACCCACTATCGAGCATAAATACTAACTCTTGGAGTTGCTAGCATCTACTTGGCTAAGATAGCTACTAACAACGGAAAGCATGCAAGATCACAAATAACAAAGATATGATAGAATCAATAATCAATCTGAAATAGCATCTCAATATCCATCGGATCCCCGCAAACACAACATGTAGGAATTACAAATAGATGATCTTGATCATGAACGGAGCTCACAAGATCTAAACATGATAGCACAAAGGAGGAGAACCAGCCATCTAGCTACTACATGGACCCGTAGTCTAGAGATGAACTACTCACGCATCACACCTCCAGGATGAATTCTCCCTCCGACAGCGTGCCGGGAAGAGCTTCAGATCCCTCCCGATCTAGGGATGGATATGACGGCGGCTACAGACTCTTTCGTGGAATTTTGATCGGGTACTTAGGGTTTCTGTATTAGAGGCAATATATAGGAGAAAGGAGAGGTCGGGGGTGCCTGGGGGCCAGACCACCCCCTGGCGCGGGCTAGACCTGGCCGCACGACCAGGTGGTGTGGTCGGGCCCCAGCCCCTCTCCGTCTCGTATTCTGGCTCCTGGTGTCCCTCGGTGAAAAACTGACTTTGGCTTTTGTCCTGTCCAATTCCGAGAATATTCATTTTCTGACTTTCCTGGAACCAAAAACAGCAGAAAACATGCAGCTAGCACTGTGGCTCTTGTTAATAGGTTAGTCCAAGAAATCATATGAAAAGTACTCCAAAGTGTGGACAAAACATAAGAAAGTAGATAAAACCAAGCATGGAACATCAAAAATTATGGATACTTTAGCAACGTATCAATGCCCAACACTGTCTACAAGAATAGAAGCGTGCGTAGACATCACCCTTCTTCTTGACCGCAACAGTGGCGGCCACAGATCCAGCGACAGAAGAATCTTTCTTCTTCCCCATCTGGCGCTGGCGGTGGGAGCACAGAAAGTAGCTGGGAAAAGTGCGAAGACAGTCCAGCGTCGCAAGAGAGTACAAGCAATGGAACAGCGAGGAGCAGCAATGGACACAGTGCGCGAGGAAGAAGATGAGTTGTGGGGAAATTACCACACAATGGATCCCTACTTAACCTCACAGAAGATGCCATCCAACGGCTAGGAGGAAACCAACCAGACATGTGGCACAAATCAATGTCAACGTGTGGCAGTATAAAAATGTGAACCATCACTCCACTCCTCCCATTACGCGCGAGAATCGAGGAAATCCAGTTAAAACCAAAGATTATGCATGCCTGGTCAAATCCAAGTCAGAAATGGGACCCACTTTTCGTCACGTCCCGTCAAAAGCGCTCACGTGGGCAACTGAGATCATCTCATCGTCAACACTAACGAGTCCTTACTCGAGTCTTTGACTCGACCAAGCACTCGGGGGCTACTCCTAACAGGATCGTTGGCCGTGCACCCGATGAACTACACCGAGCTCCAAGCATCATGCCAATGTATTTTGTCTCAAAACCCTTCGCTCGAATCAACGATTTGAGTGCGGACTCAGGGTTACTCCCATAGGGAGTGCTGAAAGCATATTCGACTGAAACAATCAAAAGACGACAGCAGTCGCAAAATACTTATAGTCCCCACTTGAGTCTACGACTCAAATAGGCACTCGGGGGCTACTCCCATAGGGAGCGCTGGTCGTGCACCCTATGATTTTTTCTTATACATAACTGTGTGTTGACTACATCCACTCTCGAAAGCTTTGGAAACTCCACCTCATATTTTCCCTAAAAAGAGACGACATCTCCTGGGCCACCCGAATCATCTTCGTGATGACAAAATTTGGATACCACGCTTGCAGCATGAAGATAAGATCTGAAGAAGGCCTGGCAACGCACCTGTTATGCTCTAGCAGACATAATCCATGCCTGCAGGCACGATGAAATAAGCCTTGACAAACTCGTCGAGTGCTCACACTTATACACTGGGATTCGACTCTATAAGACCTTCACGACCTGAGTTGAATTACGCCAACACTTTTCCGAATTCGAGTCCGGGGACTCGAGTTTGAGTAGATTGTGTTGTTTTTCCCTAAGGCAGTTAACTGATCCCGATACATCGGATGAATTAGGCACATATATCGACAATCCCTATGATACAAATTAGAGCACTCGAAAACATGCTCGACTATGCACTTGAAGGCTTCATAAGTCTCCACTCGAATCTGCGATTCAACCGGACACTCGAGGGTTACTGACATGGGCATACCTTACAGGTACTTGAAATTGCAATATACGGTCTAGCATTGAAGAAGCCCACAACGTTGCTAAGGCCCAGCCAAGATTCGGGTGACCCGGGAGACTCCAACTTCTTGCAGCACATGACAAACTTAAGGTAGAAGTTTAAAGGGAAAACCCTAACCTGTAACCGACTCGGCCTGCTATCTCGAGACCTAGCCTATCTATATAAAGGCTAGGAGGGGCAGCGAGGAGGACGATCACAACCCTAGTTTCCACACCATCGCCAGATTGCATCTGCGCGCCCCTGTAACTTTCGACTCCTTCGATAATTCCAAGAGCAGACAAGCAGGAGTAGGGTCCTCTACGAGGCCTAAACCTGGGTAAACCTTGCGTCCCTGTGTGCTTGTTTTCTAGCCGATCGATGCCTCTAGCGCTCCCCACTTCCTCGAACCTAAGTCCATCTATGATGGGTATTGATGAGTTAACCCCTCGTCACCATGCATTCTTGAGCGATAGCCCGAGAAGCGCTAGCAGTGGCACAAGCACGAGTTTGGCTCTTTGTGTTCATCATCTAAAATAATAAAGAAAGACAAAAATAAAACTTTTTGATCCAACTATAATAAGTATAACATATTCCTCATCATAGCACACTAAGGAATCCCCTCAAAATAATAATAATCTAGGCAAGTGAATCATGGCAGTTAGTTCATAGTAGGTCTCACCCTAGATTGATAATGACGATAGATCGAAGATGAATTTGCAAAAAATAATTGGAGGATCGAAGGAGAAACATACCGTAGATCACTTGTGTGCGAGGAAATCGAAAGAAATTGAGTAGAGATTAAGATCTCTTGAGGTATTGAGAGAGTTTGGAGGTAGAAGAGAGAAAAAGGATTGAAGTTTTGGGGTTTGAGGTACCTTCCCATGGCATTTTTGTGGTCGGACGCAACTATACGGGCGGAACTATACGACCGGAACAATGTGTTCCTGCCGTATAGTTGGCCTGCTATCAAAATTTTAGGGTTTCCACATGGCGGCGCAGCTATACGGCTAGAACTATACGGCCGAAACAGTTTGTTTCCATCGTATAGTTGGTTGTCAAACCCTCTATACCTGAAAAATAAATTGTACGAAAGCCTTGATATCTATATGACCGGAACTATACGGCTGGAATTTTTATTCCCGCTGTATAGTTGGTCGTTAAACCATCAGTACTTTTGAAAGAAAAAGTATCGATGGCAAAAATATCTTATGACGAGAACTATACGGCCGGAATTTTTATTCCCGTCGTATAGTTGGTCGTTAAACCTTCTGTATACATCAAAAAATTATGTTTCTTTGAGAATTCTTTCTTATCCTGAAACTTAGCGAAACACCTTGTTTTTGATAGAAAAATGACAGTAAATATTGTCGACTAACATCAACATGTATTAAGCAGGATTTTTAGTACTATCGAACTTCTTCTCCTCAATTGGAGCTTTCTAGCAATCTTTATTAAACATAAACTAAAACTAAAACATAAAAACTTAACTCAAACCTTTATTTCACATGGGTTGCCTCCCATGAAGCTCTCTTTTATAGTCAATAGCTTAACCTCAATGTTTCTCACTTAGGCCAGATGAGTGGAACACCCACTCTAAAATAGTTGGCCTTCAAAGTGATGGCCTCCTTTTCATCATGCTTGGCTTTCTTCTTCCTAGGGAAATGAATAACAAAAGGATCTTGTGAAGGAAATTGAAGCTTCAAGTTCCCTTCATGTAGATTAATCAAAGCCTTAATAGTTCTTAAAAATGGATGGCCTAATATAATAGGAGTAGTAGAATCTTCAGGCATGTCAACAATAACAAAATCAATAAGAGCAGAACATCCTTTAATGTATACTAAAGTATTCTCCTTAATTCCTATATCTTGTTTGTAGGTAGAATCCGCTAGATGCAATTTTAACTCTGTGATTTCAAAAGGGCCAAGATTTAACTTATTAAAAATACTTTTTGGAATTCTTGAGACACTTGCACCTAGATCACAAAGTGCGGCTATCTCATTGGTCCCAATCTTAATCTTAATAGTAGGCTCAAATATATCATCAAGCTTCGTAGGTAATTTTTCAGCAGTTTGCTTATATTCTTCCTCAATCTCACGTACCTTTATTGCTACCTGATTAACAAAGTGTTGGTACATAGCTTCCTCATTTCCTTCACTTACCGGAATTTTGACATTCATCCTTTTTACAAGATCTTCAACGGTGTAATTTGGTGAAGGAGCATTACTATAATCAAGTTGTTCAGGCTCCTCCCTTTGGATTCTTATCATCTTGAGGTATTCAACAGGATTGGGCTCAGCTTTACCTGCAAATTTAGCTAGAATGAGAGTTTGACCCTCGGTTATGATACTACTCTTAACTACTCTCCGGTTGAACACTCTAATCGTTGGTAGGGCTATAACAACACTCCTCAAAGTAAGCCTTTCCCATCTAGAAAACCCCACACTGTCACCTTGAGTACTAGATGAGTCCAACAAACACCACAATTTCATAGAAACATCCAACTCCAAATATAACTCATAACAAGTATTTGTAATCTCTAGCCTAAGTGCCACCATGGTGAGCACGCTGTCACTTTCACACACATGGGGAGAGCAGAGATTCATTAAAGCACTTCAGTAGCAAGGTAGATCTATAGATCACAAGCTCATGATCTCAATAAGATCATGCATAGAGAGAGATGAACACATAGCTATGGGTAGAACCCTTAGCCTCGAGAGAGATCTACTCCCTCCTCATCATGGGAATCAACAATGCTGATGGAGATGGTGGTGGAGATCGATGGAGATGGCTTCGGGGGCACTACCTCATCCCGGCAGGGTGTCGGAACAGAGAGTTTCTGTCCCCCGAATCTCCCCTTCGGTGGCGGCGGCGCTGCGGAACTTTTCGTGGCTGGAGGCTTGATTCTTTAGGGTTTTGGTATCGGGAGGCTCTTATAGGCGAAGGAGGCAAGGTCGGTGGAGTGCCAGGGGCCCACACCACCTGGTGGCACGGGTAGGACTAGCCCGCGCCTGGGGGGTGTGGCCAGGCCTTGGCCCTCCTCCGTCTCGTATTCTGTCTCCGTGAGTCTTCCGGTAAAATAGGAACTTTGGCTTTTGTCCCGTCCAATTCCGAGAATATTGATTTTCTGACTTTCCTAGAACCAAAAACAGCAGAAAACAGGCAACTGGCACTGTGGCTCTTATTAATAGGTTAGTCCAAGAAATCATAAGAAAAGTACTCCAAAGTTGGAACAAAACACAAGAAAGTAGATAAAACCAAGCATGGAACATCAAAAATTATAGATACATTTGCAATGTATCAACATCCCCAAGCTTAACTCCTGCTCGTCCTCGAGTAGGTAAGTGATAAAAAGAAAGAATAAATTTTGAGGTGACAGGCACCATCATAAACTTGATCAAAGTATTTGTAAAACATGGATAGCTGGGATCATAGTACTTCAATCATAACATGAAAGACAAAGTTCTAGCAATAAGCAAAGAAACTATGATGCAACATGAAAAGGCACAAACAAAAGATTCATGAATAACAATGCTTTGCAAGACGTTTGTTTGTTTCACATAAAGAAAACATAGCATAATAGCATTCAGCTTGTCCCTCAATAGAGTAGCAAATATAAATGCATAGGACACCTTCAAAGTTCATAAGAGTGACTAGATACAATAGTTTAAAACAAGCAATATCAAAGTATGCATCAATCAACTTGTCTTGGGACAATGCACATAGAACTAAGAATGGCCACTATGCTCTCAAAGTAGGTGCATAAAGGTAGAAGGTGGAGACACAATATAATGGTGGAAGAAAGGCCTTTATAGAAGGAAGTAGAGATTCAAGTTTCATAATGAGCTTCCAAAAATTATGGTACTTATAGCTTTCAGCTCTCATTGCCCCTATCATAAGCAATATAATAGATATCTTCCAAAGTTGGGGAACTAAAAAGATCATTTTCATAAAAACTATCTTCCCCAAGCTTAGACTTTTCCATAGCATTAGCAATAATGGTGTTCAAAGAATTCATACTAATAACATTGCTATTAGCACGCAAATAAAGTTCCATGGGTTTTTTAATTTTCTCTTCAAACACTTCATGTCCTAACTCAAGATAAATAGTATAAAGCTCTCTAATTTTGTTGTTGTTTTCCATTAAGCCTAACTAGTGAAAACAAGAAACAAAAAGACAAAACTACAGAATCTAAAGGAAATAACTTCGAGCAGTCACACCGAAGGATGTGAGTACCTTTTACCATACCTCCCCGGCAACGGCGCCAGAAAATAGGCGATTGCCGTGGGAGGTTCTTCTTCTTTAATCCTCGGGTGTGAATACTTTTTACCTTACCTCCCCGGCAACGGCGCCAGAAAATAGCTTGATGTCTACGCACTTCTATTCTTGTAGACAGTTGTTGGGCATCCAAGTGCAGAGGTTTGTAGAATAGCAGCAAGTTTTCCCTTAAGTGGATCACCCAAGGTTTATCGAACTCAGGGAGGAAGTGGTCAAAGGTATCCCCTCTCAAGCAACCCTGCAATCAAGATACAAGAAGTCTCTTGTGTCCCCAACACACCCAATACACTTGTCAGGTGTATAGGTGCACTAGTTCGGCGAAGACATAGTCAAATACAAGTGGTATGGATAATTATAAGTGGTAATGGTGATAGAAAATAACTTGTTGGCGTGGAAGAGACTAAAAGCAAACTGAAATAAAGATGGAAGCAAGCAAACATATAACATATCTAGTACCAAACGGTGTATCAATGCTTAGAAACAAGGCCTAGGGATCATACTTTCACTAGTGAACACTCTCTCATATAAATATCTTCTCTTTATGATACTACTCTTAACTACTCTCCGGTTGAACACTCTAATCGTTGGTAGGGCTATAACAACACTCCTCAAAGTAAGCCTTTCCCATCTAGAAAACCCCACACTGTCACCTTGAGTACTAGATGAGTCCAACAAACACCACAATTTCATAGAAACATCCAACTCCAAATATAACTCATAACAAGTATTTGTAATCTCTAGCCTAAGTGCCACCATGGTGAGGACGCTGTCACTTTCACACACATGGGGAGAGCAGAGATTCATTAAAGCACTTCAGTAGCAAGGTAGATCTATAGATTACAAGCTCATTATCTCAATAAGATCATGCATAGAGAGAGAGAGAGATGAACACATAGCTACCGGTAGAACCCTTAGCCTCGAGAGAGATCTACTCCCTCCTCATCATGGGAATCAGCAATGGTGATGGAGATGGTGGTGGAGATCGATGGAGATGGCTCCGGGGGCACTTCCCCGTCCCGGCAAGGTGATGGAATAGAGACTTTTTGTCCCCCGAATCTCCCCTTCGGTGGCGACGGCGCTGCAAAACTTTTCGTGGCTGGAGGCTTGCTTCTTTAGGGTTTTGGTATTGGGAGGCTCTTATAGGCGAAGGAGGCAAGGTCGGTGGAGTGCCAGGGGCCCACATCACCTGGTGGCGTGGGTAGGGCTAGCTCGCGCCTGGGGGTGTGGCCAGGCCTTGGCCCTCCTCCGTCTCGTATTCTGGCTCTGTGAGTCTTCCGGTAAAATAGGAACTTTGGCTTTTGTCCCGTCCAATTCCGAGAATATTGATTTTCTGACTTTCCTGGAACCAAAAACAGCAGAAAACAGGCAACTGGCACTGTGGCTCTTGTTAATAGGTTAGTCCAAGAAATCATAAGAAAAGTACTCCAAAGTTGGAACAAAACACAAGAAAGTAGATAAAACCAAGCATGGAACATCAAAAATTATAGATACATTTGCAATGTATCAGGCCTGCAAATCATTCCTCAAACTTACAGCTTGGTTAGATAATTTACCAAGCATAGCATCATGGTTCTCTGTTATTTTAACAAGAATATTGTTTTGCTCATTTTGTGAGTCTATAAAAGACTTAAGTGTTTCTTGGAGACTACCATTACTAGTTCCCATATTATTATTAGAGTTACCTGGAGGACTAGAATAATGTTTCTGAAAATTAGGATTATAATTCTTCTTCTAAGCAGGGTTATAATCATTACGAGCTATGAAGTCTATTTCTTCAATATTTGATTAAGGGGTAGCTCTTACCTGGCTTTCCTTACCTTTTACGGCTAATATGAGCTCATCCAACTTAGCATTGAGTTCTTCATTCTCTTGTGGTGAGATGGAGTTCACCTTCTTCGTGTTTGATATATCCACATGCCATTAGGCATGGTTGTCTTGCATATTGTCTAGAAGCTTGCTTTCGTAATATGTTTACCCATAAATGTTCCTCCAGCTACACTATCAAGCATAGACTTAGACACAGGGTTAAGAGCATTATAAAACAAATGAGAATTAACCAGTCTTCCATCCCATGACTAGGACAAAATTTCGCATGCATTCTTTCATCCTCTCCCATGCAAGCGCTAGTGGCCAACGCTCTTCCTGTCTAAAACCAGTAATATTAGATCTTAGTTGCATAGTCTTTGCAGGTGGGAAAAATTTAGTCATAAATAAAGAAGTACATTCCACCCATGATGTAATAGTATTTCTAGGCAAAGATAGCAACCATTCTTTTGCTCTTCCTCTATGAGAGAAAGGAAATAAGCGCAATTTGACCGCATCGGGGTCAACATCTTTTATGCGCATCATATCACATATTTCAGTGAAAGTATTCAAGTGCATACCTACGTCCTCAACAATAGAGCCTCCAAATTGATTATGTTGAACCAAACTTAAATAGTGGGGCTTAATTTCATAATCCTCAGCAACAATTGTTGGATGGGTAATAGGAGTATGCAAATAATCATTGTTGGGAGTAGCAAACTCCCCAAGCTTCTTTTCAGCCATATTTCCTATGTTTTTGGTTTTTCTAAAACAGAGACTTATAATAGTAAAAGCAAGAATTTAAATACTAACTATTTTTTTGGTTTTTCAAATAAAGACTAAAATCAAACTAAAAATTTAAAAAAGAATTAAAACTAGCAAGTTTCCTACTAACCTCACCAGGGTAGCTATTGCTTCCCGACAACAGCGCCAAAAAAAAGGGTTGATACCTTCGATCCGGATTACGGATGTAGTATAGCTCTTTTCCCTAGTAGACCTAGGTTTATCGAATCCTCGGGAAGCAGAAGCGTAGTGAAGTTACTTTAATGAACATTCGGGAGTTTTAGAATTCCTTTTGTGTTTTTACTGGACCAAGAGTTTGTTGTCTTTTGTTGTTGTCGATGATGGAGAGAGAGGACCTAGGGCTTTCGGTTTCACCTATAGCTATGCAAAACATCTGATGGGAATAAAAGATAATAATAAAGTATGCATGTAATTGTTAGAGCAAGATAAATTATATGTGGGTAGTGCATCCATAATTGCTATTGCCTCCGCAACCGCTTATAGCAATAACCTACTAGTCTCATCCATAGAAGAAAGAGAACTAATGATATGCATAGTGACATCACCGTTGATCCCAAGTAAATCCCTCACATACAGTTGTATTACCGCTTTTGTCACTGGGGTTCCCAACCTGCAGATTAGTCATTACTCATACTCCCTATACCTGGCTCAATCCTCAGAGTCTTGGGTACCTAGCAAGTCCTTGGATTGAGGCAAGAGAGGATACAATAACCATCATGTCATACAAACTAATACATGATCCCATCTATGATAAATAACATGCACAAAATCTACATGGCTAGGCCGAAGCCCTTAGCCCAAGGAGGATTACTCACACATAGAGATGAAATCAAATATCATAAACATTGAAATGGGAATCACGAGATTGGTAGCAAATAGTATTGCAATGTCACCAATCGAAGATGAGATCTACTATTACAAGTGGTGGAATATGGCTATGGTGGTGGAGAATGATTTGGAGATTAGATCTAAGTCTATTCCTACGGCGGCTCTTCGGTGTTGTGGATGGAGATCTGGGGGCAGCTGGTGATCTTGAAGGGGGCTCTGTTTCTCATTGCTCGAGGCCTCTTTATATAGGGGTCCCTTCATGAAAGTTGTTATGTTTGACCTAGCGGTGTCGATGGCAACTATACGGCCGGAATTTTATTCCCGTCATATAGTTGGTCGTTAAAGCATCTATCTCCACTTCACGACTCCTGGTTTCTTTGGGTTGTTGGAAATCTCGTATCTTTGACTTTAATGTAGTGATTCCCATCATCAAACATCATTATCTGCGCAGGGAAAAATAGCAAGAAAGGATTGCATACCCCTTTGATCATTAGACATTAGTGGCAGGGTTTAGAGAGATATTTCATCAAAAATATGAATAATATCCAGTTTAAATATGGACGTAGATGGCTATATTTCAGAGCCATCAGACGCCCAACACCATATCCATTCAGGTAGCACTAAAGGACTTTGATGAATCCTAGGAATGGGAAGTTATACAGATTTCAGCCTCTGCATTTTCAGTGGTGTTTCCCTCTGTCGAGAGCCTCCGTACTGCTAGACGCAGTACCGTTCTCCCTCTCCCTGATGATGTCGAGATCAAGGTGGGCGATCCTGTGGTTGATCCGGAGGCTGCCACCTGGCTGCAAGCAATGTGGATCAAGGTTAAAGGTGTCCTTGACAAAATGCGCAATGACGACATGATCAGAGAGATTCTCACTGTGGTTGGCCAAGTGGTGGTGGTCGATGAACTCTCAGTGATCAAATAAGAATGGATCAGAGCTAAGATCTGGTGTCGGGACCTGAACAAAATTCATGGTCGATTTGAAATCTACAAGAAGGCGGGTTTTGTGCTGATCATCAAGCTCGACCTCGGCTTCGGGGGACAGCTTGGCCTCGGCCCCTCTGCTCCTCCTCCTCCGCCTCCCCGCGACCCTAACGAAGATGAAACTGAGGAATCTGCGTGCAGCTTCTCGTAGGAAGACCACAACCCAAAGAGAACCAGAGTCGACCCCCCTCCTACCCAGTCCCAGCACAAAGGATCTGGCAATGGTAGGCAACACGCTGCCTCGGCCCCTCAGTTGGCCCTCCTCCGCGCACTATCCCCTATTGATGTGCCTCGCATGTAGAGCAAAGAAGCCCCTATTCAAATCTCGCTCCCTGTGAACCAATACGGCTCGAACTTCCTAGAGGGGGATTCCTCCTGTGATCGCCTGGCAGCTGAAGCCCTTCTGTTGGAAGCTGCTCGTGATTCTCCCTCGCCTCCGCCTGGTTTCCCAACAAAGTATGTGCCGCCAGTGGAACTGACCAACGTAAGATTTGAAGTCTCCAACCCCAACTCCAACTTTCCGTGATGAGCTCTCTTCGGCCTCGGACTCTTCTGCTTCCCCAGCCTGGAAATCTCCTAGAAACGAGCACCCCTTGTCGGCGCAAGATAAGAGGGATGACAACATCTCCCCGGTAGCCCCTTTTGTCCCTGCGCGTGACCTGATCTATGGTCCTACTGATGCTTCATTTGTTGCCCTTGTATCCCTCAGCCGTTGCTCTGGGGCGGCCAGTTCTCTTCCTGAAGAAGACTTTGTGGAGAATTTGATGCCTGTGGAGGAATGCCTCCAAGCATTCCAGGCACTGACTGAAGAAACCACTCCTAGCTCGAAGAACAGAACCAAGAAGCTCGACACATGCAAGGACCCGGTTTTGGGCTCCTCCAACCGCCCCAGCCTCTGAGCTGCTCAGAAGGCCAACATGATGGAGCGCGCCATGAAACTGACTGCCTCCAAAAATGACATGGGTAAGGCCATCTCCTCCTTCCGCCTTCTCTCTCGTGCTCTTGTTTCTCATTTTCTCAAAGTTGCCAAGGATGCACACATTGTTTTCCTGTCGGAGAAGGGGTCTCGAGCAGCTCAGGTTTTGGCCCTTTGTGCCCAGGAAACAGTCTAGGCTGACTTGGCTGCTATGTCAGCGAGTAGGGAGTTGGCCCGTACTTGTGCGCTAGGGGCCAAGGCTAAGTTCGCAGAAGAAGTTGTCCTTGTTGTTTCTTCTTTGAAGGGTGTTACTACAAGATCAAAATCAGCAAAGGGAACAGTGAGTGCCATCTCAGTCAAAACTAATGGGAAGAGGACCCTATCCACCAGGAAACAATGAGGTTCTTCATTTGGAACATCCGCGGCTTCGGGCGCCGTGACAGGAGACAGCAACTGCTACAATTCCTTAGAAATGCTTCATTTGACATCATTGGGCTTCAAGAAACATTTAGGCCTGACTTCTCTGACCTGGAGCTTAGGGCCATCGTTGGTGGGCTTCCGTTTGTCTAGCACTGGGTTCGGCAGTGGGCCACTCCGGGGGTATCCTGATTGGTGCCAACTCCGATACATTCGAAGTTGGGGAGATTGATTCTGGCCAGTTCTTTGCGAGTCTGAAGCGGTTACTACGCTCCAATGTCTTTCAATGGGAGGCCATTGTTGTGTATGGCCCAGCAAACCACGCCTCCTATCCTGACTTCCTGCGGGAATTGCAAGCAAAGATCTCCACTTGTGATGTGCCAGTGGTAGTAGCTGGTGATTTCAACCTAATCAGGGCGACACACGAGAACATCAACAATAATTGTGATCAAAACCTTGCCGACATATTCAATGACTGGATTGCCAACCTCGAGCTTAGAGAGATCAAACGATAGGGGGCTAGATTCACATGGACAAATAATTAGATTCAGCCTACTAGAAGTGTTCTAGATAGAGTCCTTATTTCGCCAGAGTGGGAGGCGAAATTTCCTCTCTGCACCCTTCAAGCCGATCTCCATCTGGGCTTGGATCACTGCCCCCTTGTCCTTGATTCTGGTGAGGGATCCATCACGAAGACTCCGAGGTTCTTCTTCGAGAAGCAGTGGATGGTGTTCCCAGAGTTCCACCAGATTGTCATCAATGCCTGGACAAATCCTCTCAAAAACCCCTCGCACTTATGGCTCGATTTGTGATCAGGTGGATCTATGGCAGAAGTGTGTGCGGGGCCTCAGAGGGTATCTCAGAGGTGGGGAGCCAACCTTAACTCTTCATCTGAAAAAGACCATCCTGTCCAAATCCATTGCCTCCCTCGATGAGCTGGCTGACTCAGTGGGTCTCTCAGATCAGAATTGGTCTCTACGATACAATCTGGAGCAAGGGATGTTGTTTATCCTTAGTTGTGAGGAGACTTATTGGTAACAGTGGGCCAGACAACAGTCGATTTTGTAAGGTGATGCCAACACGGCCTTTTTCACGCGGTTGCCAATGGCTGAAGACGTAGATGTTGCATCCTGGCTCTTAAAGACGGTGTCAACCTACTCTCTGGCCCCAAGGCAATCAAGGACCATATCTATAGATTCTACAAGGAGTTGTTGGGCTCGAATTCTGGAGGAGGGGCCTCCATCTCCCCCTCGATATGGGCCAACTTGCAGATTGATGAGGAGGACAACAACTGGCTCACTAGGCCCTTCTCTCTGTAGGAACTGGAGCTGGCTATCAATGATACAAAGTCTGATACTGCCCCTGGCCCAGATGGGATCCCCATGTTCTTCTACAAATCCTTTTGGCCGCTTGTCAAACAACAGACCTTCCTCCTCCTGGACTCCTTTGCTAGAGGATTGATTGGTTTGGAGCGTCTGAATTTTGGTGTGCTGTCTCTGATTCTGAAGGTGCTGGGGGTTGATTTAATCTCTCAGTTTCGTCCAATTGCCCTCATTAATGTCAGCTTCAAGTTCCTAGCTAAAGTTTATGCCTCTCGCCTATCCCCAGTGGCCCAGAAATCAATCCACCCCAACCAGACGACGTTCATCAAGGGCTGAAACATTATGGATGGTGTTGCTGTCCTCCATGAAATCCTGGATGAAGAAAAGCACTCTCTAGAATAGATGGTGATCCTCAAAACCGACTTCGAAAAGGCCTTTGACCGCGTCAACTGGGACTTCCTTGAAATGGTGCTTAGACGAAAAGGTTTCGATCCTTTGTGGGTCAGCTGGATTATGCAATTAGTTAGGGGTGGTCAGACGTCAATCAACATTAATGGGGAGCAGGACTCCTTCTTCCATAATGCGCGTGGTGTTCTCCAAGGAGATCCGCTGTCCCCGACACTCTTTAACTATGTCGTGGAGGCGCTGGCAACCATGCTAGATGGAGCATGTGCTACTGGTCACATTCACGGTGTCTCTTCCCACTTAGTGCCAGGGGCTTTCTCACCTTCAGTACGCGGACGACACACTGATCTTCATCCATAATGACATCTCTGACATCATAAATCTCAAGTTCATTCTACTCTGTTTCGAATCCATGTCAGGCTTGAAGATCAACTTCCACAAATCAGAGGCTTTTGTTCTTGGGGTTGATGAGGAAGCTCAGATGAGAGTTGCCTTTATGATAAACTATAAGCTGGGCTCTCTCCCAATGACCTATCTTGGCCTGCCTGTCGACATGGCTAAACTCACAGTGGGTGCGTTTGCCCCCTCAAATCTCGTGTGGCCAAACGAGTTGATCCCTAGAAGGCTAGGTTTAACTTGTCTAGTGGAAGAGGGATCCTCATTCAGACCTTCCTCTCTATTCTACCCTACTATTGTATGAGCTTCTACCCGCTTCAAGCTGGAATCCACGGCTTCTTTGACTCAGTCAGACCTTGCTTCTATTGGGCCAAAGACAAGGACAAACAGAAATATCACATGGTTAAGTGGGCTCATATGTGCTCTCCCAAGGAGAATGGTGGCCTAGGTTTTACTAACACGACACTATTGAACAAGTGCCTAATGGCCAAGTGGGCTTGGAAGGTCTTCAATGGCCAGGGTGGGCTTTGGCTAGATATCCTAAATAAAAAGTACCTGCAGACGGGCGAGCTCTACTCCATCAGATCTTTTAGTGGCTCCCAATTGTGGAAGAGCATTTCGAAAGCTAGGCCCCTGCTCCGCATTGGCGCCAAGCATGTGATGGGCAATGGTCGCAACACCACGTTTTGGCTGGACAGATGGGTCCATCAGGAGCCTCTAGCCAATAGATACCTAGCTCTGTTTGAGATCTGTGACAACCCTAACACCCTCGTTGTTGATGTGTTGAATAGTGAGCTAGGCAGGCCTGGTTTCAGATGCACCTTTGGCCCAGTTGAGCATTCGCAGTGGTTGGAGCTTGCGAATGACCTATCTGCGGCTTCGCTCTCTCAGGATGCTGGTCGTATGACATGGATGATTGACCCTTCTGGCCAGTTATCCACTATCTCGCTATACAAAGCCCTTCACGATGGCGCTGCGATTTGTGAGTTTCGCGAAATCTGGAAACTTAGGTTGCCTCTGAAGATCAAACACTTCATTTGGCAACTGGCGAGAGGGCGCCTTCCTAGTGGTGATCCAGTGCAGAAACGCAATGGCCTGGGGGATGGTCATTGCCCGCTATGTCGAAGACCCGAGTCTCAGAATCACATCTTGTTTACTGTAGCCTGGCCACTCTCTTTTGGACCTGTTTTCGTGAAATTCTTGGGTGTGACCGAACGCCTGCTAACTTACATTAGTTTTTGGCCTTGATTCATACTTCACATGGTCTCTCCAAATGCATGTTGTGGATGGCGTTTGCGGCCATCTCTTGGGCCTTGTGGAACATTATAAATAAAGCCCTGATTGAGGGCAATTTTTTATCTTCTGCTCCTGATGGCTTATTTAGAATTGTTGTTTTCCTGTAGCAGTGGCTTCCCTCAGCAGGTCGCAGAACCGGGACGCAATCTCTTCCCTTGTTGAGGCGATCAAGGCGAAAAGCAGGGAGCTCAGAAGCGCTCTCCCCTAAGGATGTAGATGGACTCCTCGACGTGCCTTCGCCCCCTCCCTCGGTGTGCGGTTGTCTCTCCGCTCGCCCCACTCTCTCGTTGTTAGGTGTCGCAGTTGGGCGACGAGTAGTTGGTCTTGTGTTCTTGGCAGTGTTGTGCCTGTACTGATGGGTTCCTTCCCTCCCCTTGCACTGGTGCGGCTAGTGTTTAACTGCTTCCTGTGTGTGAGTTATATCCTGTTTGTCGTACGCTATGGTCCTTCGAGATATTTATTTATAAAGTCAGGCCTTCACGTCTTTTATCCAAAAAACAATCTACTCCATATTAATTGGTACTTCTGGTTCTATTATAAATAATGATTCATACGGTTGACTAAGAACTAACGATTGTATTAGCATGTGTATACTCGCGAGTCATTAGAACAATTTTTTCACTTTTGACGATCTTCGTCTTCTTCGCCCCCCCCCCCCCCCCCCTCCCCCCCCTATGTCTAAATGCTGGCTCCGTCCTTGCTTTGGTTCCATGGGACGAAGGGGAGATGATCTTCGTCTCTTACCCGGTTTAGAAAGGTTTCTTAAGTTCATTCTTGGTGTTGCAGTGACATCGCTCGGATGGTGATGGCAGTGTTCTCTCGCATAAAAATCATTCGCCTCCAATCCTGTCTCAGCGATTGTTGGTTTAGTGTTGTTAGCGAGCTTGCGGGTTTTTGTCCATATCATTCTTCATGGACAGCTGGTTTGTTCTTACTATTCCCCCCAGTTTATATTATTGTTTCAACTTTGTCTAGATTCTAATGCATCTAGTCTAAATACTTAACTAGATACATTTGAATTTAAATAAAATTGAGAACAATAATATAGACCGAAGGAAGTACTATCGATTATTGGTGTGGCTCCATGGACGCCACGCCATTGACAACAATATTGTCTTCAACAACCCCTTCTATTGAGCTTTTGCAAGCGAGATCGTCGGCCTAGGCTAGCGATGCTAGCATGGCTGTCTGTTTTGATAGGGACGGTGCCCCGCAAATATGCTTGACTCGATTGCCAATCCCTGTCGTACGTGGCAGTGTACTATTGCAACGATTCAAATTAACTTTGTCCGATATCTGTATGACAAGTCATCCAGTGGTCTGCTTTCCTTCAACTATACGTATGGATGGTTCAATGGTGCATGTCGTATATAGATCGTGCAACAGTTGTCGTGTACAGCGATGCTCCTAAACTAAACCACCATGCTAACTCCCTCCGTCCCAAAATAAGTGACGTGAGTTTATCTAGATTCGAATGTATCTAGACATGTTTTAGTATATAGGTACATGCGAATCTAGACAAAATCAGGTCACTTATTTTTGGAACGGAGAGAGTACTTGGGAAGTAAGATATGGATATTTGGTGGCAAGTGGAAACAATTTCCTAAATTTTCTACCCACTGCCTTGCAACCAGAATAGTTGTCATCTTTATAACATCATTATAAAGAGATTTAAAAATAAAGCATGTAACTTCTACTTCGTTGGTGAAAACATAGACCGTAGATAATTTATTGGACGAGTAAGTGTGAAGTATCTGTTTGAGATTGCAGAAGACACTACACACGGCGAGCAGGAAGGGAAGCACGTCGTCAACTATGAATCCTATTCTGTTACTCTCCTATATCCCCATGACCAGATGTTGCCTGCACCAGCTCTGCTAGAGCCGCGGCGGTGTCAGAAGCAACTAACACTTCCTCTCTCTTTCCTATACATCCCCATGATCACAAGCACTGAACCCATCACGCTGCGAGATCAAGTCACCATAAAATCAACACTGATTGAGCTTATTTCTACCTACTACAATCTAATAAAAAATATTATTATACCATTTACCATTGTGTTTACATAATTGAACATGGATCTCTCTAGTAAATTAACATCTTATACCATTTACCACTGAGCTAATGTAGTTGAACATATCATACTGTAATTGCTAACCAAATTGAAAAGCAGAGCAGAATCAACAACTGAAAAGTTCAGAGAGGGATATTAATGGCTGACCGACCTTCCAAGGTAGAGGGTTGGCGAATATCATCATGGGCAGAGGGCTAAAGGCTGCTGTGAACAGCGGACCCCTCTTCTCCAAGCAGTCAGCATCAAGCACCCGATCCATGACACGACCTCCCCCGAAAAATCGCAGCAAATAAATCCACTGAAATCACGCATCCTTGATCATCGGGAGGAGTCCAAGAAAATGCCATGGATCTCACATACGCAATAGACAACAGGTGGGATCCCCACGGTGCCTCTGAGCCGCCATGCCTTAGAGGCGGTATGTTGCTTCGACAACGCCAACGCCACCTCCTGCACGAACCTGTCCATCGACATGAGCGTTGTCAATGAGTACACCGCCTAGTACCTGCGTGTGAGCCGCCACTGGCGAGGATGGTGACATAGAGGGGCAGACGTGGTCATGGAATCAGTGGCGGAGCTTTGGGGGGGGGGGGACGAGGCCCCCCCTAATTGAAGGGAAGCAAGCCTTTTTTCCTTGTTTTAGAGCTGATTAGAGGATTTAAGTAGTGTAGTTTAGCTTGATCGGCCCCCCTTATAAGAAAATTAGTTTGATTGGCCCCCCTTAAAGCTGAATCCTGCCTCCGCCCCTGCATGGAATGCATCGGTGGTGACCTCGAGGCGGCGACCATGGGTGGGGTGCGTCGGAACCCTAGCACACGAGAGACGAGAAATGAAATCGGGACATCCCCTGTTGCACCTGCTCCCCCTCGCCCGGCTGGGAAAGGTCGGCGGTGGCGATCTTAGACTATGTCAGGCTAGAGGTGCTCCTAAAGGAGGAGGACCTCCTTGGAGGTTCTCGGGCTCTTGGTGGCGGCTGGAGGGCGACTAGGGCGGGGACGAGATGGGAGGGGTGGCCTAGCACGGACGAGATGTGAGGGTTCTTGGGAGTAGGTCAGGGCTCTTGTTTTCTTTTCTCATCCGGGTGTTCTTTTTTTGACATGTTCGTGTGGGCATTCTGAATGGGCATTTTCCACTTATAGGTGGCAGAGAAGTGTAATTAACTAAGCAAGTATTGAGATGGCTCTGTGAAACAACATCGGCGCAGTCTAATGTTAGAGACGTCAGAGTGAAGCTGCTTCCCTGCCGGTCAGCTTTAGAGGTGCTACAGGAGGTACTAAACCTTCCGATTGATGAACAGCTAACAGTAGTGGCCCTCCTAGGGAGTTGTTGGTCTGAGCGTAATAAAGAAAACCATGGCGAGAAGAGACAGTCAATCGACCAATTTCATTATTACATTCGTATGCACGTTGATGAATGGAAGAATCTCTTGAAAAAGCAGTCTGGACCGACCCTATCCGTAGAAAGAAAATGGGTGTTGCCCCCGTCTGAGTTTGTTAAAATAAATGTTGACGTCGCCTTCCATGTTGAGTCTAGAAGCGGCGGTTGGGGACCAATCTGCAGAGACAAAGAGGCTGTTATCCAGTTTGCAGCGGCAGACCCGATTAAAATTGCTTCTGATGCTTTTCATGCAGAGGCCATGGCTTTGTCTAATGCAGTTCAGCTGGCTGAGCAACTGGGTGTAGGACAAGCCATCTTTGAGACTGATTGCAGCAATCTTCAACGTGCAATCTCCTCATCGGATTATGATCTTTCTCCAATTGGTGCCATTCTTGGTGACTTGAAGTTTAGACTGCAATGAATTTTATTGAGACAAGTGTTGTCTTTGCTCCTCGTAATTGTAACAAGCCTGCTCACGAGCTAGCGGCTTTGGGTGTAGGTGTAGCTCAAGAGATCATATTATGTGGATGTCGACCTACCGTAATTCTGTAACCCGTCTGGTCACCGGCGATTATGCCGTGTCTTAATGGAATATGAGTGGTCCATGCCAAAAAAAAATCAGATGGTTCTGACTCTTTCAATGTTTGATGTCAAAGCGGATGTTTAAAGTTAAAGTGGACGTACCAACACCAACTTATTTTTAATATTAAAGATCTTCTTTTTAATACTCCCTCCGGTCTAGACACGCATGTAGTTTAAGAAAATCTTTGACCGTTCATTTTGACCAATAAAATATGCAATATATTCTCAAGAAATATACCACTGGAAACTAATTTTGAAGATGAATCCAATGATATAATTTTTGTGACATGTTATGTAAAAATTGTTGACCAAAATTTCAAAGTTGTTCTAAAACTACGTGCAGTAGTGGAGAACGGGCCTTTAGTCCCGGCCCATAAAGGGCTTTCGTCTCAGTTTTGGAACCGGGACTGGAGAGGTGGGACAAAAGGCCCTCACGGGGCAGTGTCGAGCGTGCGAGATCTTTAGTACAAATCGAGACTAAAGGGTTTTTTTCAAAAAAAAATTGAATTTTTTTTCAAATTTTTCTTGAACATTTGAATTACCTGACTCGCTAATCTCTCACATCTCTCATTTTTCACACTAACTATATATAATCTTAGGTCAAATTACACTTATAGTCAAACTTTCCGGTCGATCACCCATCCTAGCACTACTCCACCACCAGCACGTTTAACTTCCCCATTCCATATCTCCCACCTCGCGCGAAGGAGTCTTATACCTTGTTGTTAAGACTAGTATACCAATCATATTAGTTCATATCAATATGTTAACCGTCTTTATTTTTAGAAATTACGAATAACTATTTAAGTAAACAACAATAAATAAGTAATAATAATATTTTATTCCAATGAAAAATTCGAAATTAATATTTTATTCATTTTTGCCATTTATTCATTTAATATGACATAAATAATATCTTCAAATATGTAAATCGAAATTTGACAAATAATATATCCATTATTATCAGAAAAATGTGAGGAACTCAAATATGACATAAAAAATTATTAAAAAATTTAATTTTTGAAATAACTTTTTTCTTTTTAAATTTTAAGAATCTAAAAGAATCCAAAACGGCCTAAAGCTGTTGAAATCAAAGAGGAAATTTTTTTCTGCATGTTTTGATAGGCTGTACATATTTTTCTGATATCGTATGCAAAAGTTATGGCCATTTGAATCTTTCATAATATGTTTTTGCAAATTATGTCGAAATTCATATTTGTTAATTTTCATAATAACTACATCATTTAATATAACTACAGTTCGAAAGATTTTATTTTTTAAAAATTATAATATTTTAGCATGATTTTGAAACTAGAAAAGGCGATCTCCTGCCATGGGGGTGGAGAGCCGTTGTCCTGCCGCGGCAGGATTTGTGCCCGTTTTCTTACCGCGGCAGAACTTGAGAATTTTTTGCCCATTTTTTTAGTCCCGGTTAGTAATACGAATCGGGACTAAAGGGGGCCATCTTTGGCCTTGAGGTATCCACTTCAAAAGAAACTTCTCTCAAATTACCTATAGGTGGAAGAGGGCACGTTATCGATGTGAAATGGATCCAGAGGGACCCCCTTGACATAACGGTTCGTGTATATATTTTACAGAAACGTGAAATCAAAGTTGAGGATAAAGTAGCCGGAAGACATGGGAATAAGGGGATCATTTCCAAAATTTTGCCTAGGCAAGATATGCCCTATTTGCAAGATGGAACACCTATTGATATGGTCTTCAATCCCTTAGGAGTACCCTCCCGAATGAATGTGGGACAAATATTTGAAAGCTCGCTCGGATTAGCGGGGGATCTGCTAAAGAAACATTATAGAATAGCACCCTTTGATGAGAGATATGAGCAAGAGGCTTCAAGAAAACTTGTGTTTTCAGAATTATATGAAGCCAGTAAAGAAACAAAAAAATCCATGGGTATCTGAACCTGAGTAGCTGGGAAAAAGCAGAATATTTGATGGAAGAACAGGAGACCCCTTCGAACAACTTGTTCTAATAGGGAAGTCCTATATCTTAAAATTAATTCATCAAGTGGATGAGAAAATTCATGGGCGTTCTACTGGGCCCTACTCACTTGTTACACAACAACCCGTTAGAGGAAGAGCCAAGCAAGGGGGACAACGAGTAGGAGAAATGGAAGTTTGGGCTTTAGAAGGATTTGGTGTTGCTCATATTTTACAAGAGATACTTACTTATAAATCTGACCATCTTATAGCTCGCCAAGAAATACTTAATGCTACGTGTTAGAGATATGCCCAAGAGGCAATAATAAAAGTGATTATTATTATATCTTTGTGTTTATGATGAATGTTTACATCCCATGCTATAATTGTATTATTAGGAAACACTAATACATGTGTGTTTTGTAAACATATAAGAGTCCCTAGTAAGCCTCTTGTTGAACTAGCTTGTTGATTAATTGATGATCATGGTTTCCTGATCATGGACATTGGATGTGATTAATAACAAGGTTATATCATTAGGAGAATGATGTGATGGACACACACCCATAGTAAGCATAGCATAAGATCAAGTCATTAAGTTCGTATTGCTGTAAGCTTTCAAATACATAGTAACCTATTCCTTCGACCATGAGGTTGTGTTAATCACCATCACCGGATGGATACTTTGATGACATCAAACGCCGCTTCGTAACTGGGTGGTTATAAAAGTGTCATTGGGTATTCTGAAAGTATGTGTTGAAGCGCATGAACCAAGATTGGGATTTGTCCATCCATATGACGGATAGATATGCTCTGGGCCCTCTCGGTGGAATGTCATCTAGTTAGCTTGCAAGCATGTGACTAGGTCACAAGGGATGACATATCACGGAACGAGTAAAGAGTACTTATCAGTAACGAGGTAGAACTAGGTATGGAGATACCGATGATCAAACCTCAGATAAGTATAGTATCGCGAGACAAAGGGAATTAGTTTCGTATGTAAGTGGTTCAATCGATCGCGAAGTCATCGTTGAGTATGTGGGAGCCATTATGGATCTCTAGGTCCCGTTGATGGTTATTGATAGGAGATGTGTCTCTATCATGTCTACATATTCACGAACCGTAGGGTGACACACTTAAGGTTTGAAGTTGTTTTAAGTAGATATGGAATGTGCGTTGGAGACCGAATGTTGTTCGGAGTCTCGGATTGGATTCGGGACATCACGAGGAGATCCGGAATGGTCCGGAGAATAAGATTCATATATAGGAGATCATTTTATGAGTTAGGAAATGTTCCGGAGTGTTTGTATGAGGATTCTAGAAGGTTTCGGAATGTTTCGGAAGGTTCTAGAAGATATCTTGGAGTTTGCTTGAAAATCAAGATAGGGATCAAGGAGTCCTGGTGGGTCAAGACTAGGAGTCGTGGGGGAGGAGGACTCCTCCCCCCACCTCCCAATCCGCCGGCCTAGAGAGGGAGGGGAGTCCTACAAGGACTCCCCCTCCCTAGGCGCCTCCCTTCTTTAAATAGAGGGGCAGGGGCGCCCCCTCCTCGCTTGCTCCCATAACACCCAATCTCTGCCGCCTCTCTTCTCCACCATCTTCTGCACAGGCATAGGCGAAGCCCTGCAGAATTCTCTACTCCACCACCACCACCATGCCGTCGTGCTGCTGGGATTCCATGGAGAAGATCTACTACCTCTGCTGCTCGCTGGAACGGGGAGAGGAAGGTCTGCTTCGACTCCGCACGTGTGACCGACTGCGGAAGCGCTGCCGAAACGTGGCACCGGAAGGATCGTCTACTTGACCAAGGGCGGAAGCGCTGCTGGAACGCGACGCCGGAAGGATCGTCTATTTGACCAAGGGCGGAAGCGCTGCTGGAACATGACGCCGGAAGGATCGTCTACTTGACCGAGGGCGGAAGCGCTGCTAGAACGCGACGCCGGAAGGATCGTCCACACGATCTTGAGATCGGCAAGTGATCGACTACATCAACCACGAGATCTAATATCGTTAACGCTTTCAGATCTACGAGGGTTAGTTCCCATCTATCTCGTTGCTCATGTCTAATAGATTAGATCTTGGCTTTTATATAGATTAGATCTAGGTTTTGTTCGTTCTTGCAGTAGAAATTTTTTGTTTTCCATGCTACGAACCCATCACTACAATCTGGGGAAAATGAATACCTAATCACGAGGATCCTCACCTTTAGTCCCGGTTGGTGATACGAACCGGGACTAAAGGGATCGGTACCAGTTGCAGCTTGCCGCAACCCCTTTAGTCCCGGTTGGTGTCTCCAACCGAGACTAAAGGTCCCGTTTGGCCCGGGACTAAAGGTTGTTCCGTTGGAACCGGGACTAATGTGAGTATTAGTTCCGGGTCCAACCACAACCGGGACTAAAGGGGTGGACAAAAGGCTTTTTTTCTACTAGTTGTGCATGCCTAATAAACTGAACCGGAGGGAATAGTAAAGATGTTTGTAGGCACTTTATATGATCAACTTAACTGCACGGGTGCACACAAACCATGCTCCACGGCAGACCCATCCGTCCGTCACGGACCGTCCGTGTTACGACTAATGTGCACGATTCAAGTAATAATAGCAACATCCGCTAAAAAAAGTAACACAACAACATCTGCTAAAAAGAGTAACATGCAACATGTTTTGTGGATTTATTATTGATTATTTAGGGTGCTATCACTTAACTGTGATACCCTCGTGAGCATTAAAACCACTTCTGCTCCGGTGCTCCACCCTTGGAAAAAGTTTGGTCTCCGTAAACACAAGGACGGTGCAGATTTCCAGATACCCCTTCGTTAGCAGGGGCACAATCGTAAAAACAAAAAAATCTGACAGGTTCGTAGAGCCCGGTATAGGCCTGTACGGCCCGCGGTGTTTAGTACGATGATGTGTATACGTATTTTATACGGGCCTGGTGATGTGTGTTTGTTGACGTCATCGGAAACGAAAGGACAGGCGTATATATAGCTTCTCGGGCAGTTTCGCCGCTGCTATCCCCCTCATTTCCCCCTTTTGTCTCACCAAATTGGGAAGAAGAAAACCCTACTCGGCAGGGCTCGTCCGCTACACCGACTGTAGATCAATCACCGTCGAACTCCGGCGATGGACGGACTGGGCTTCGTGGCTGCAGCGGCCGCTGCTGCTCTGGAGGAGACGACAGCCTTGACCGCGCTAGTAGTGGTTGAGGAGGGCGAGCTCCATGGCAGTGGTGGCGGGGCGACGGCCGGGCTTCGCGGCTTGATCATGTCATCGCCAGAGCAGGAGGAGGAGGAGGTGGATGCGGCCGCTACCGCAATGGTAGAGAGCGGCGCCGTCGTCGGCGCGGAAGCGGTCGAGGTGGTTGCCGTCCGCCATGGTGGAGGAGGAGGGAGGCCGGCCGCGTTGGGCGGCGTGGTCGAGGCGGTGCCGGATCTGGAGGAGACGGTCGATTTGTCGGCGGGAGAGTCTTAGGTGCTGGATCTGGGGGTGCATAACGCCTCCGTCGAGGCTCTAGAAGGGCAGCCGGAGCAGGTAGCCGGAGCAGTTAGTATTGTTTCGCTCTCTCCTAATTTCACTATCTCGTCTGTAATAGTTGTTAGTTTAGGTTGCTAGGGTTCGAGTATTTGCTGTGTAGGTTCAAATGTAAATGATTTTAGGGTTAGCATGATGTGGATAGAATCTTCAATTGTGCATTTACTAGTAATTCAGTTAGAGTAATCTGATGTGTAGCGTGATTGATTAGTTAGATTTAATTGTTGTGCAGATATGCACAATTTTTTTGATGACTCTGATAATTACTCAGTTATTAGTCATATTTTTAGAGTGTACTTGTAATGTGCAATTAATCTATAATCTTTGTTAGACATAAAATTAGATTAGTATAGTAGTCAGTGCTATGATTCTGGAGCATGTTTGAGACATGTAAAATATAAATAGAGTGAAACAATTTTCATAATATTAATGGCTCAGATAAATTAATGCTTGTCATTGTGTAATCTATGTTTATGTGTAGTTTGAATCATTATAGGATGATTTACTTAATGAAGTTTAGTTAATGAAAATCAGAATAATGTTTGTGTTTGCAAAAACATAAGCTGATCTTGTAATTAATATATAATGCATGTTCTATATATGAATATGCTGCATTAACCAGCATTAGATGCATTAGTTATTTGCCCTCTGTTATTTTTCATAATATGTTTATCTATTTATATTTTTATTTTGTAATATTTAAACTGTGGAAATGTATCAGATTTATGGATGTGGTGTTATTGTGACAAGCTTAACAATATATAGTTGCTATTTGTTACTATGTACCTGTTAATTTTATCTGTTTATTGTGTTTTAGTGTTTCTATGTAGGATCTGCTAAAAAGTAGTAGTAATTAAAACATGCAATTTACTCATGCACACACAATCTTACCTAGAAAGTTAATGTTCCTACATCCCAGTTAATATGCAATTCCTTAATGGTATGTATTAGCATATTTAATGGATTTAATTAATGTGCTTGAGTAATGGTCTGTAGCATATGTGATTGATTTACTTCTTTTTTACATGCCTAGTCATACATATTTGCATGTTGTTATAGTGTAGTTGTTATTTTTATCTGTTTATCTTTTAAATCTTTCTTTGTAGGATCTGGTAAATGCTATTAGTGATTTAAACTTCAAATTTTACTCTGACATAGATTGTTTTTTAGAATGGCCTTGTATTACTCCATATCCCAGATCATATTACATTAATGAATGTCATGTAGCATAGCTAGTTTGTTTTAATTTGTCAAATGAAGTACTTATGTTATTTCATGTTGCATTATTGTTCTGGCCAGCCATCTGGGTTTGTTGCTGGTCAGAAGAGGAAAATAGGGCAGGACTATGACGACTACTACCCCTCAGACCACTCCTCCGACTATGCTGCCTCGGTGAGTTCCAAATTTTGGATGCTTATTTGTGTAACAGATTGATGGATGAGTGGATAGTAACTATTTGTTTCTATAATTTCCTTTGTTCTTATTAGTATGCATCTGCTGACTCTGATGACTCTGAGGAAGTTGTTGTTGATGAGTACAACCTTGCTTCGTATAAGAGGAAGGCTGAGTAGAAGATCTGGGATCAGGGTCTGACTGCTTACATGCGACCAAATGGCAAGTATTACTGCCAGTTCCACCCTAACAAGCAAGTTCCAGCTGATGGATCCAGGGCAGCACTAGTGCATCATGCCAGACATGTGAAGGGCAAGTCACTGCGCGACAAGGCGAACCATGCTGCCCTCCTTAGGGTTCTAGAGAATTAGACTAGTAGTTGTTGAAGTTGATGTGAAGGGCAAGTCTCTAGGTTGGTTTATATAAGGGCTCTGATGTTATGTGAACTTCTGAATGTTTCGTGTTAAGAACATGTAGTACTCTACTAAGTAATTTTGCTATGTATGGATGAACTCTACTAGTATGGTACTGGGCTATGTGCTATTTATGTTTGCTTGCATTGCACTTTTATAAGTTAATTATGTATATTTGTCTTGAATCTATATTTGCATGCTGTCATATTGTGTTTTTTTATAGAATATAAGATGACAGTAATCATATAGGAGAAGCTAAACTAGTTCAAGGTAGAAAATATGAAAACTATGTTCTTTTTATTTGTTATTATACATTACTGCAATTGTTTGAAAAATGTATGCTCTAGTAGAAAATGGTTATCTTTGACATTTCAAAGTGTTAATTCAGTGAGTGTATACTTGTAAAAATGTAAACCTTAGTGTTTTATGTGATAAAAGAATATCAAGTTACAATATATGCAAAGTGTTAATTTTTTATTTGAAAAGTATTAGTCTACGTCTATAGTCTCTTCTCAACAAATAATCACTATGTCATATGTAAACCATTGACAATACAAAATATTTGAAACAAGTAGTGCAAACTTATTCAAATATAAATTCTTGTTGTACATGAAAATTAAAAAAATAGTCCGCCAACTAACAGGACATCACACACTCACGGCCTGCGTATGACTAGAAAGCCAACTGAACAGCCCCGGACGCAGGCTCGTGAAACATGGTGTTGGCCTGCTGGCAGGCCCCACATGGCAGAGAGATGAGATATGTGACACATTATTTGTTTGAGAGAAGCTCGTACGAAGAGTGTCATAGCGGGGTATATAAGCTGGTTGGCTTGATCTTAGCTTTGCGAGGTGGGACTAAACTCCCACCCACGTCAGATTTGCCAGTTGCGGCTCCCCATTGGGCCGGAAAAGGCCCATCAGCTCCGAGGCACTAGTCTAGGCTTCGAGGCAGTAGCTGGGCCGGGCATCCTATTTGACGCACGAAGCTGGGCCTGCAGCGACTAGATGTTTTTTCAGTTTATAATGGTTCTTAGTAATACAAGAATAATAGTACTTTTGATAGTTTTTGTACAGAACATTCAGTTTTTGAATTCTGGAGCTGTGTTAGTCTGTATTGCATGAGGTTTTCACCATTGTTTGAAGGACTCTAGAGGACACATTTTTTATATATAAAGTTTTTTTAGATTCCAAACTTGGTGCATCTAGGATTTCGAAATTTCAGTTAGCTAGGAAAAAAATTGACAATTTTTTGAAGAAAATTCAGGAGTTGTATTTGTCTGAATTGCATGAGGTTTTGACCATTGTTTGAAGGACTCTAGGGTCCACATTATTCATTTGTAGAGTTTTTTCAGAATCAAAACTTGGTGCATGTAGAAATTTGAAAATTCAGTTAAACACAACAAATAGGTGGTTTTAACATGATCTTTCAGAAAAATTCAGTTTTGGATTGCAGGAGCTGTGTTTGTCTGAATTGCATGAGGTTTTTCCCATTGTTTGAAGGACTGTAGGGTCACATTATTCATTTGTAAAGTTTTTTCAGATTCAAAACTTGGTGCATGTAGAAATTTGAAACTACTAAATCACCTCCAAATCAAATTTGAAATTTGAGCAAGTTAACTTTCAAATTTTGATACCATATTTTTATATGTTGTTAATATGGAGGTATAGCATGTAGTTTTTACATTGGTAGAACTTGTAAAGAGAGCTTGCACATCATAATGCATTATATTTGTTCGACGCGATTTTGACCAAACTTTGGCAGGGCACTAGAAATTCAAAAAAAATCAAAAAAAAGTAAAACATTGGCCATGTGTCTTAGATTGTACCCTAGTTTGCACAAAAATAATAAACCTTGAGTTTGTTGAATGAAAGTTGAGGATGCTCTCTCACACTTGGTTTCAAGTGTGAGTCTCATGTGCAAGTACCCAAATTATCTAGGAGATGGCCAACTCCATGGCATACTTTCTTAGAATGGGCTAAGACTTTGCAGGTAGGTGTATCTTGGCATAGCACACATTCCATCTTTTGGGTTTTTTGTCCAACTATGATTTCAAATACCATTTTCCATTTTAATAATTCAAATTCAACTACATTTTGTAAAGGTAGTTCAAAAATTTGAATAAAATTTGTATTTTACCAACATGGTATGGTATTTGGGGTCATTTAGTTGGAATGTGACCACTTTGTTCATTGTCAAATGATTGTTTGCTTAAATTTTACCTCAAGTCAAACTTTGGCCAATATGGTCGAAACATTGAAATATTGATCTACATCTACATCATTGGAACCTCTTTTTTTGTCAAAAATCATTTTTAGGTCCACAAGATGTGGTTTAATCATGGATATATTGTTAGGTCAGCTTGGTTCATACATATTGCGTCCTCTGCGTTCGACGCGATTTTGACCTAAAAATTCAGATTTGGATTTCAGGAGGTGTGTATGTCTGAATTCCATGAGGTTTTCACCATTATTTGAAAGACTCTAGGGGACACATTTTTCATTTGTAGAGTTTTTTCAGATTCAAAACTTGGTGCATGTAGAAATTTGAAAATACTAAATCACCTCCAAATCAAATTTGAATTTTGAGCAAGTTAACTTTCAAAATTTGATACCATATTTGTATATGTTGTTAATATGGAGGTATAGCATGTAGTTTGTATATTGGTAGAACTTTTAAAGAGAGCTTGCACATCATAATGCATTATATTTGTTCGACGCGATTTTGACCAAACTTTGGCAGGGCACTAGAAATTCAAAAAAAATCAGAAAAAAGTAAAATCTTGGCCATGTGTCTTAGATTGTACCCTAGTTTGCACAAAAAATAATAAACCTTGAGTTTGTTGAATGAAAGTTGAGGATGCTCTCTCACACTTGGTTTCAAGTGTGAGTCATGTGTAAGTACCCAAATTACCTAGGAGATGGCCAACTCCATGGCATACTTTCTCAGAATGGGCTAAGTTTTGGCAGGTAGGTGTATCTTGGCATAGCACATATTTCATATTTTGGGTTTTTTGTCCAACTATGATTTCAAATACCATTTTAATAATTCAAATTCAACTACATTTTGTAAAGATAGTTCAAAATTTTGAATAAAATTTGTATTTCACCAACATGGTATGGTATTTGGGGTCATTTAGTTGGAATGTGACCACTTTGTTCATTGTCAAATGATTGTTTGCTCAAATTTTACCTCAAGTCAAACTTTGGTCAATATGGTCAAAACATTGAAATATTGATCTACATCCACATCATTGGAACCTTTTTTTTTGGCAAAAATCATTTTTAGGTACACAAGATGTGGTTTAATCATGGATATATTGTTAGATCATCTTGGTTCATACATATGCGTCCTCTGCGTTCGACGCAATTTTGACCTAAAAATTCAGATTTGGATTTCAGGAGGTGTATATGTCTGAATTCCATGAGGTTTTCACCATTATTTGAAGGACTCTAGGGGCCACATTTTTCATTTGTAGAGTTTTTTCATATTCAAAACTTGGTGCATGTAGAAATTTGAAAATTTAGTTAGCCAGAAAATACAAGTAGTTCTGACAAAAATCTTCAGAAAAAATTCAGTTTTGTACGGGTGGGTGTCACATGCGCGGGTGACGTCAGCTGAAACGAACCAACGTGACGTATAAGAGCTCCCTCGGCTGCTTCGCCTGGCCTCATCCCACCATTTGCCCTCTTTTGCCTCGCCTGATACAGAAAGAAGAGCGCGGGAGACAACCCTAGCTCTCCCCATCGTCTCCTCCGCCTGAGGCCTTCGAGCCCTCCCATACCGCGAGATTTCGACGCTAACTATGGCGGGAGTAGGGTCCGGCGTCGATGTAGGCTGTTCTGCAAGGGCGGGGTTTGGAGCCGTGACCCACCCAGATGCGGTCGAGGTGGTGGAGGGCCATGGCGGTAGCGGAGGTCGTCGGTCCGCGCTGGATGCTTTGGTCGATGCGGCGCTCGGAGAGGAGGAGTTGGTGCATGCGGACCTCGGCGAGGTGGAAATGCTGGATCTGAACGTGTCGGTTGGCGGCGCGGAGGATCTGGCGCCGGTGCAGTCTCCACAGGTCGCCGCGATGCAGGTTAGTATTATTTTCTTCTAATTTCCGTTCAATCCCTTCAGATTATTTGGAAGTAAGATGTGTTTTGTAGATTCAGCTCTATCAGTGTTAGGGATTCATATCCTTTGGGCTATGTTCGGTTAACCCACCTCTAGGTTAGATTGGACAAGATTAGATCGGATTACAGTATATTTTGACTTAGATAGGATTTAAACCACATCAATCCATGTCAAACCAGGACAATCCAAAGTAAAACAACCGGGGCCTTAGGGATTTATTGGATGGAAGGCTGGTTCTGTAGATTCGTTGTGTAATTTTGTATAGATGACCAATGCTGATAGTCCATTGGTGAAGTTTTTTCCAATTAGTAGGAAGATGGTTTATTTCTTGTTAAATTGACAGAGTTTAATTTGTAGTTCATTTGTATTATGTTGAAGGAACATGGTTTACATAATTCTCATTTGAGCTGCTGTGATATAATGTGGTTAGTTAGTTTCAACTAGTTAACAGTATGGCTTGTTTTTTTGGTACATGTGGTATATTGTGGTTAGCTAGCTACAACTATTCAACTAGTCTGAATTAGCTGTTGTGATATAATGTAGTTATCTAGCTTCAGTATACTTGTGTAGTTTCCTTTTTTTTGCTTTAATTGCTTTTAGGGGAAATGTGTTAAAATTACTTATAGAATTTTATTTACTTGTAGCACTAGATTTGAACAATCTGGTTATAACCATATGGCATGTATGTTAATGATTGATTGTAGTGGTGCCTCATAATAATGTGCACGGCATTGATCTGTGTACTTATTTTTGTTTTCCTTTACTTGTAAAAATTGATTTTAAGACACATTTCTTTAGATGTTTATGCTTATATGAATAGATTTGTATAGTCTAATTAGTTTATAGACTTTGTACTACTCTATTTGACTTGCTGGAGCTTATTGATGCAACCTGATACTAAACTGGTTGATCCTTGATATTTTGTTTGTTTGAATGTTTAGTCTAGTTTCTTTACCGTCAATTCCAACCTCCAAATAATCATTGTAATTTAATGGAATGTAGTATAAAAAGCATTGATGTAGTTTCATGATTTGTTACTTGAATCATTGTTGTTTTTATGATCAGATTTGTGAAGTCTAATTATTGTGCTATTAATCTTTGCTAGTGTTTTTCATTTATTAATATTGAATGCTTTTAGTAATTACCTTAAATGCTAGTGTTCATTTATCTTAATTGTCTGGCAGACACCAACCCCAGATGATGCCTATGATGTACTCTCCCCGTGGCCCAATGAGGAGGTTTGTTATTCCAAGCAGCTGTAGTGCATTTAGACATGCACAAAAGTAGTAGGTTTTTATATTTAGTAGGCAGTACTAACTGTTTTCTTGGTTTCTTTATTGTGCAGTACTTCTCTGGTTCAGATGTTGAAGTGGAGCAATGGACATACAAGTCCTTTGTGAGGAAAGAAGAGAAGAAGCTCAGGCGCAGGGGGATTTCTGCATACCTGCCATTCAGCACGGAGTTCTACAAGTGCCCATTCCACCACTTCAAGCCACATGGGGGCCTGAGGGTGGGGCTTGTCCAGCATGTCTGAGAGGTAGCCACTCGAGGACGTCTGGGTGGGGACTACTTTCAGGGTGACCTGCGTGATCGTGGCAGGCACGAAGCTCTCCTCAGGGTCCTCCAGCCAGATGAGTTTGTGTTCAGCGACTTCGAGACTGAAGAGGAGTGAATATTGATATCAGTTGCTAGTATGTATGGTCACATTATCAGTATAGCGATGATGTTTATGTATATATGGTTAATATGTCGAACTGGTTAACTAGGTAGAAGTGGTTGAGAATTATGTTCTTTTGGTACTATGGTTATAAGTGGTAACCTTGTGATGGTAGGGTGAAGTTCCCGTAAGACTACTATGTTATTATGCTGCTAGTAAGGTTATGGTTACATGCTCTTAATTGCTTGTTTCTTATATATGTATCTGTGCTGTGGCATGATAGCTGTGCTGTCAGTTAGTAATATGTATTTCATTACGTTAATTCTAAATTGGAAGATTTTGATAGGTGTAGCAAATTGTAGTAGTGCTTCAAAATTTGAAATGGTTTGGGTCATTAAGGTGCAAAGATAGTGATGTATATGCATTATGCCATGTAAATTTGTATTAAAAACGTATGAATTTATGTTAAAATATGGGAGAAAAAAGTTCAAATAAAGCAAAAAAAAAGGTCACCCACTGGCAGGATATTCCTTAAGGGAATCACGGCCTGCATACGACTAGAAACCAAATGAACGGCCAGGATGCAGGTCCGTGACCTGCCAGTAGGCCCAACGGGCCATAGTAGGATTTGTGACCAATCGCAAGAAACATAGAACAGAGAGGCTGTTGATAGCAGCCGACCGCGCGGCTATTTAAGCTGGTCGGACTCCTCTCCAATTGGCGAGGTGGGATTAAACTCCCAGCCGTCTGACCCGACTGACGTCGTGCGGTGGTGGGGATATAATGGGCTAAAAGAGGCCCATTCGGTCGTAGGTAGCTTGTCCGGGCAGATGGCCTGGCCGAGCTACGTCCCTTTTTAAAAAAAAAATGTTATTTTTTCAATATTACTTGTAAGTTGTAATATCCCTTGTAATAAAGATTGGATAACTATATGTAAAATAATTTTAATATTTTGATGTACATTGGTTTTTATACTGTTTTTATCATGTTTAATTTTTTTGCAGATTCCAAATAGTTTTGACAATTTATTGATAAAAATTCAGATTTTGATTTGAGAAGTTGTGTTTGTCTGAATGTCATGAGGTTTTGACCATTGTTTGAAGGGCTATAGGGGCCACATTATTCATTTGTAGAGTTTTTTCATATTCAAAACTTGGTGCATGTAGAAATTTGAAAATTCAGTTAAACACAACGAATGGGTGGTTTTCACATGAATTTTCAGAAAAATTCAGTTTTGGATTGCAGGAGCTATGTTTGTCTGAATTGTATGAGGTTTTGACCATTGTTTGAAGGACTATAGGGGCCACATTATTAATTTGTAGAGTTTTTTCAGATTTAAAACTCGGTGCATGTAGAAATTTGAAAATACAAAATCACCTCCAAATCAAATTTGAATTTTGAGCAAGTTAACTTTCAAATTTTGATACCATATTTTTATATGTTGTCAATATGGAGGTATAGCATGCGGTTTGTATATTTCTAGAACTTTGAAAGAGCTTGCACATCATAAGGCATTATATTTGTTTGAATGTCTTAGATTATTTGACCTAAATTTGACCGGGGCAATAGAAATTTTAAAAAATTCAAAAAAAATGTAAAACCTTGCCCATGTGTCTTAGATTGGTTGTGTCACCATGTGTAAAAATATTAGAAAATTTAATGAAGGACGAAACGACTTGTTTCTAAGTTGTCATATTTTCCGACCTTCTATAAATTTTTTCAAACTTTGTATACATGTTACATGTCAAGCACTGATGTAAAATATATGGTTATTTTCCTAGAATTGAAAGTTCAAAATTTAAGCGGTTTGTAAAATTTATATCGAAAAAGATAACAAAAAACTTCGGTCTGACGAAAAAAAACTTCGCCCGGCCCTTGATATAGCGCAGGCCCCGTTTCATGTAATATCTCGGACGGGATGAGTCCAGAGGCCTTTATTGGCCCAAGAAGGACTGGCCAAGTGGAAATATTTCTGACCAAACCGAATATTAAACCCCACGATCGCTTTCTCCTGTTAACCCTAAACGCCGTCATAGTCCGCTAGTCGACTCGTAGCCCCTTTGACCTCGTGTGCACCTAATTCCGTGGCGCAGCTTCGACGGCCTTGTTCCTCCACAGTGGCCGTTCCTCCTCTACAGAGGTCATTCAGGTAAACCTCTGATCATGCGCATCAGTAGTTTTATTTTAGGTACATCTTCCTCTGATCCTCGAAAGTGGTAGGCTAGTCGGTTCATGACTTAGAGCTCTAAGATCCGATACTACTTTCCCTTACATTTATGTTTAATTGTATCCTTGTGCGGTTGTAGTGATTTCTCGTTTTCAAATTCTATTGAATCGCGCGGAAATTCTGTCTATTGTTGTTTGTCGTTTATGGTAGAGCGGACGCTTGCCGGTCAAGACACAAGCCAACTAGGACGACTGTTATCAATATTTTTAGGCCCTCTAGATCCACTAGTTCATTTAGATATGACTAGACATGTTTATAGAAAATAGTATCGTCATTTTATGTGTGTAGTGAGTTACTCATATCGCATGCAGCAATCCAGTCTACATATTACTGTCCCGCCAAAATATTAATTGTGTTTTTTGTTTTTAGGATGGACGATCTTAAGGGGGATATTTGTTGCAACATCGAAAAATGGTGTAAGTCAGTGGCGGGTCTTTCCATCACTCAACGGGCTAGACTAGCCCAAACGAATCTGCGTAGTATGATGATGATGCCATCTACGAAGATGCACACAATCTTAATAAGGTACTAATGCAAATATTTCTGTTCTACCATTGTACATATGTTTTTTTCTATATTCTGATTCATGGTAATTATTGTTGAAGGTTCATACTCGAGGATTTTGACCCTACAACAGGTACATTCGTCATAGAAGAGACAAATGGGGCAATCTCTATTTGGCCTATCGACGTAGAGTGTATCCTTGGTCTCGAGAATGAAGGTTTTTCAGCAGCGGACATACTTACTAAAGAAGGAGAGGACGTGAAGGATCGCGTCCCCACAAACTTTCTGAGCAAATCTACTGGAAACATTGTAATTGATGATTTAATCGCTGACATCATTAAAAATAAAGTTGCCGATGACGACTTTCTGCGAAAGGTGCTGCTAGTGCTACTTGGAACGGTCTTGCGCCTATGGCGACAAAGGTTGTTCCGAAGCAGTACTATGCATTAGTTGATGATGTTAACAGAATGTCCAAGATTAATTGGAATGCTTTAACGAGGAGGGTTCTAATGGACAGCATCAGGATTGGGAGAAAAGGAAAAATAATCCGTCAATGGCCGAAAGAAAATCTTGGACTATTGCAGGTTTTATTTCCGTACTCATTTGTTTTCGCATGTATACTCTATGATGTCTGTGCTATAGCTAATTTACTTATATTTCTTAAAATGTAGTACTTGTACTGGGAGAAAGTGCTGCCTTAGGAAGGCGAATGTGCATCTAATCCTAAAATGTCCATATTCCCCCTCATGCGGAATTGGAACGAAGCCGCTGCCACAAAGAGAGACAATTTCGACTACGAGAATGGGCGTGGTCGTGGTAACGTCAAGGTAATATTTTTTTTGGCTTCCCTCGTATATTGCCTTTTTAGATTATGACTCATGTAAATAAAGTACGTAGGACTTACAGCTTGTATTATTTGTACCATCATGCAGATAGAAGATAATATCACTGAAAAATATCGTATGCAAGAGCCATTGATGGCAGATTCTATGCCCGCTCGTAAGCAAAAGGCCAAGCCGGTTAGTGTCCCGCATAAGAAGATCAATGGTACACAACAAATTGGTAATGATCAGTTGGAGCTTTTTTTTAAGCGGGTGACAGATCACTTGGACACACAGTTGCATAAAATGTTGACTCCTATAGCTGATTTATATGCTCAAGTGAGATACTGAACTACATAGTTAAGGTCATTCTAGATGAACATTTGGTTGTGCTCTTACATTTCCATGTCTTGTAGAGAACATTGGAACTATTCAACAAGGAAGGCGTGACGTACAAACCTATGGATGCAGCGGCTTCAGCAGACATGGAAAAGGGAGAAGATGCTGGTTCTTTTCAGAATGGACCTCGTGAAAAAAAAAAGTTTGTATACAAGAAAGATAGCGATTCTGAAGAAGAGGTCGAGTGCATTGGTGCGACAGCGCCTGCCGAAGTTGCTGACCATGGCACACATGAGAAGGCGCCTGCACAGAATGGCGTAAATGGCCATACACCACTTAGCAAGACGAATGGTGTGAATGATCGTATACCGGACAAGAGGATTGGTGCACTTGGCAGCACACCGGATAACCCATTTATTATTGATAATGCAGAACCAGTAAAAGAAGAATCTGATATTGATATTTCTGCTGTTTCTGTTAATAAATTTATGTCTATGACACAATCAAATAAAGGTGTATCAAATGACTGTCAAGCAGCTGATAGCCGAAAGGAAGATGAGTTAACTGGGAAACGGAACCGTACAGTCCCAAAAAAGTTTCAGTCTCCTTATGCTCTTGACAAACCAATCAAGCGTTTAGTCCGCGGATCTACTGCAAAAGGTAAAGTTCATATTTGAATTGTTTAATAAAACTTGTAAACATGTCTTGCATTCAAATATACTAATTCAGTTTTTCATTTATATATGCAGTTCTCGATTTTGATGATAAACCAGGCCCAGATACGAATTGCAACACTGATTCATGTACTAATTTGACTCCACAATAAATAGATGCTGCTGTCGTATTTCTTGAGCTCATATCTCGGTCCGATCAACACAAGAAAAAAAGCTTATACAAGAACTCCCGTGGAGATGAAGTTAGTGCAGAAAGATTACGTGTCGTTCTAGATCGTAAATGGTTGTCTGATGATGTAAGTGATAACTGCACTTACTGGCAATACTTATATTATGCCAATACATTAATTTTATGTTTTGTGTGTTGCAAACACTTAATTCAATGATGTATGTTGTAGGTAATAGATGGATACATAGGACATTTAGCCCTCCGGGTTGGGCATGACCGTTTTTTATGTCCAGCATGGAGATCTAAATTTCTAGTAGATCGTGCAATTGCTGGAGACAAAGTAGAAGAGTCCACCATGAACATGGATAATGAGATGCTAAAATCGGGAACAGTTGGTAGTGTGTTGGAAGAATATACAGTTCGTAAAAAGGTATGTTATATTATGTTTAAGATTAATTATTATATGTTATGATTAAACATCTAAAAATCCATCGGATATTTAATAATATGAGTTTTTTGTAGACTTATTTTCCCTTGAATATCGGCAATACACACTGGATGACGGCGGTCATGCACATGCCAAAGTAAGAGTTCCAAGTTCTGGACTCGCTATATCCTATGGATTTAACTTTGGAGACTGTCGAGACACTAGTATGTGGAGAATATATTGTCCTTATTTTTTTGTCAAAATGTGTTGCGCATTTAACCATGATCTTTTTACAGGTCGCCAAATTGGACAAGACATGCAAGTGGCAAATGCAACTACAGATGGTCGATATCCGGATGTTTCAAAGTGGCCAATTAAAGAGTATGAGATGCCGTAGCAGCGGGATGGGTGAGTAAATGTTACATCATATTCTATACGACGGAATGAACATGAGCATTGTATTAATCTTTATACTCTTATACCTTTACAACAGAAACTCTTGTGGATTATTTGTCATCGAATGCATGGAGCATTAGGATGATGAACGGATGACAGGAGAATTTTCCCAGGTATGATTACGAACTAAATGTTCCATCTTAACTAAATTTCAACTCACCATGATTTTTACTAATTTGTAGGCCATGGTTAATGCAAGGAGGAGACGTGTCGTCGCAGAAATGATGTTGTCGCCGTCCAACAAATTAGATGCTGTGAAAAAGAAAGTTTACGAGATCGCTTCAAAGATGAACAAGTTATAAAAGCATAAATGATTAGAATTTTCAAGTTAGAGTGGTTAGGTTTTAGTCCCGAAGAAGGTTTCCTAACCATTATAACTTGTTTTTCTCGATCAACTATGTAACATAATAACCTCAACTATTTTGTTTTATTATATGCACTTAAGGCTTCTCGTATATTGTTATATTACGAATTTATTAATCAGAAGTTCATGTTTTGTACAATGTTTGTACAAATCGAGTTGTACTAACAGCGTGATGAAAAAGACACAGCTGGTACGAAATGCGTCACTTGTTTATTATTAGAGTGTAAAAAAACTCCTCTTTTGTAACAACTTGCTACTTTGCATCTTGCCACTTGTACATGATGGCTACTAAAAGTCCAAACATTGCAACACACATTGTCGCAAGGAAACAAATAATATTGTCCTTACATTTTAATAATTTATTTTGCATTTTCAAATGTGTCTTTAGTTTTTTCTCAGCCTCTCCTTTTGTCATCAGTATCTTGTTGTTCTTTTCGGCTAGTTGCCCAATCACATATCTTTCTCTTCCTTTCCATTCATCTTCTACCCATTCAACATGTCCGCACTTATGTAATCCCTGAAATAATAATAAAAGTTATATTCTTTGTGTGATATCTTAATATATTGTCAATGATGTACATAACACAAAGATATAAGATAAAACCTCATATGGACAACCCAGAAACCGTCTACCAGCATCACAACCATCTTTGCAGACACGACGAGCAGGAAACACCGAGTGGCCGCACCTATTTTTGGTTTTGCGCTCAATACCATTGTACGCAGGATCATACTCATATTGCGGCAAAGCAGCAACCAAGTGGGGTAACAGGACCTTATTAACATCCTAAATTGCAAAATATCAGATACTGCGTAAATTGCGTAGAAATGAAACAGAAAGAAATATTTTCAAGAACTAACCGTCTCATCTAGGGTTGGCGGTGCGCCTTTCTTGATCTTCCTGCAGTCGTAATGGACAACAGATGTAAGCTTCGACCATCCCTCAGTGCCGTCCGTCGGATCCATCCCAGCCGACGAGTTTGCGCGCGCCTGCAGCCGCCGATCAGTCACACTGCGAGACGACATAGGCCAGACGAACCCTAGATGAGACTGAGGGTATGCACATTTATATAGTATAAAATTTTGCAAATCCTAGGCCCGGCTACCAGGACCGTGACACGTCCATGGGCCGGGTAGCATTACAGTCCAAATTAACGGGGAAACAATCAACTACTTCGTGGGCCAGCCACGGATAAAAATCGTTGCAATTTTATGCAAACATCTAGATTTTCAGCGTTATTTTTTTTTTACATCATAAAACTTATTACATCGGGTCAAACTTGAAATATATTCATATCATCGTCACAAAATTGACATGGCACACATTTCATCATAAACCAAAATTAACGAAGACGTGGTAAGACAATGACACATTACAACATAACAACGGCGTAACCAAAATAATTGTGTACGTCAAAACCGTATTACAATTTTAAAAACTGTGCCACCAAATATATAGATTTTCTAACAATATTAACTCAAATATCTCCTCTAGTGATGTTCCTATACCATCTTCCTGCACATGAAAACACAAAATTTCAATAAGTTTGACAAGTTCATTATTTATATATTCAATGTAGTTTGGTAACACTTACTTCTGGTTAAGTTTGCAATGCTTGCTGCGTTTGCTGTGTCCTCGTTCCTTGCAAGCGCCGCACTTGATTCTATGTTCGTCAAATAATAATGGTCTCCCATTTTTAGACTTTGGACGATAATCATATTCCTCATCTTTCGAGTTATGCTTCTGTGCACCTTTGCTCGATATTTTCAAAGGATCCTGAATCTTAACAATGTTTCCTTCATGATCCTCTACGTGTTCAACCGCTAACGAGTTTAGATAAATAGGAACAATTGCCAACTCCTCCTTCTGATCGTACTCAATAGCCTTAGATATCACAGTCTTCAAACTTTCCTGCAGCTGATCCCAAAGGGAGGGGTGTTTGCATGCCGCATGCATAGCTTCTGAAGCTAGCACACTGACCTGGCTATATTTCAATCTTTCCCCAAGCCCTGACCATCCTACTTTGAACAAATCACTAGTGCGCCTTGCAGGAAGACCGTGTCTTGCGTCTTTTGTCAACCGACGAAGAACACAACAATCTGCAATTTTATATATATGCAATTCGTTCAGAACATGGAATATATGCTTGCACGGTAGACCTTTTCTTATCATTCTTCTGCAGCTGCACTTTATAGATTTTTTTAGATTTTCCGGTGTATATTCCACGGTGAACTGCCTCTTTCCGTTATCATGACATGCGACGACAAATATTTCTGATCCAGATCCTAGCTTTTTTTCAACAGTCAGTATGCCACCAACTTTCTTCAAATCATCCTGCAACATATAGAAGTTAGCAGGGGTGAACTTGTGCGAAGCAGCTACCTCCAGTTCCCTACATCTAGTTACGGGCACCGGTATAGTCTGTGAGGCCGTGCAGTCATCTCGCGCCTCGTTCTCATGGATACGGTTGATGCAATTCTCATAATGCAATATCATATCCACTAAAGTCATCTCTCCATCAAGGTGCAGGTGAAGGCAGGAATTTAGACTTTCACTTCGCTGGTTGCTTTTCATACCAAGCCAAAAACCATCAGCCAGATACGCTGCAGCCCACATGCCCCTCTTCCTATACATCCTTCTCAACCAAGTTTTGGTTTTCTCCGACTGCCATTTCCTTAAGAACGCTTGCCATCTCTGCTCAAATATAGCTTTCGACGTAGTGTAGTACAACATAAAGCGAAACTCTCCCAAGGACTTACTACTAAGATGGACCTTCATATTTTTCTCAATATGCCAAGTACATATTCGGTGCCAAACATCTGGAAATACTCTGTGTATTGCCCTAATCATGCCGAGTCAGCATCCGTGATTACACTCCGAGGCATCTTCTGACACATTGCCTTGAAAAATGTTTGCAATAGCCACACATATATTTTCTTCTGTCTCATCCGAAACTATGGCACAACCAAAAACAGTAGTCCTACGGTGATTGTTCAAACCGACAAAAGGTATGAATGGCATACCATATCGATTCATATTGTACGTGCTGTCAAACACAAGGATATCCCCATAGTCCTCATAGTCTTATATAGACTGGGAATCACACTAGAACATTCTTTTCAGCCGTCCTTCTTCATCTAAGTCATAGTCAAAATAAAAGCTGGGGTCCCTCTCCTTTCTGCTAGCCATAATGCCAATGGTCGTGGCAGCATCACCTTTCGCCAGTAGTTTTCTCTTCTCCTTGCTGCAAAGGTTGTACATATCCCTCCTGACGTACCCAACACCGCTGTACCATCCACTTTTGCTGATCATGGAGTCCAGATGTGCTTTCTAATTCCTGCGGCTCCCATAGCTAATATCTCAGCCTTCTGGTACTCTTTTATTTTTCTATGCGACCAAAGAAAAGGTACTTCATCCGGTCTTGCTAACACATGACTGTGATTGGGCTCAAAACTTTCAACGTACCATACGCCAAGTTTTGCATTAAGCTTCACTGTCAGGTGAGCCCCACACTTGCATCGGGACAAAGCTCTGAGCCTCCGACTTCGTCCCTCCCCGGTCATCAACCTCTTATCACGCTCACCTTCCCTCGAACACAAATAACGCCTGTAAACCAAATGTTTCGTACGCTTCTTGCTATATCTGACCTTGTCCTTTCTGATGCTAAATCCATTATCTTTAGCGTAGATGTTGTAGAATACAAAAGCAGCAGCTTTGCAAGGAAAAGTCATCTCCTTTATCTTCATCAACATGTCCATCTTATCCCGAGCCTTGCAAACATCATTGACATTCCAGCTCCCATCATCAAACGGGGCCTGCACATGCAGAGAAAAGCAATGAAAACCTACATAATTTTCTATTCATCAGACACTTTGTTTTTCACAACAAATATATCCATAAATCTTACCTCCATAATGTTCACCTCCTTTGACTCCCCAGAATCTATTCCATCAAAAATATCACTCTTCATGTCCGACTCACCATAGTAGTCGTACATATTTTGAAGACCAGCTATTTCCTGCACAAAATAATAACACAATTACTCATCCATTAATGGTCATTTACTTCGTTGTTTCACAAATAATTAGTACACTCTATGTACCTCATTAATGTATTCCTTGAACAGAGACTCGGAATTGCTTTCCTCCTTATCATTTTCTATGTCCATCTACATAAATTGGTATCATGAATAATGTTGTAATTTTAACGTTAACATAATTATTTTTCTATCCCTAATAATTGAATCAAATAAAATAACTTACATTAATAACATCTGCGCTCACATGCTCGGAGCTATCACCAGCATTTGACTTTGAATCTATAGATAATTCTTCACTAGCTGACATAGATTCATCTACCCAATTGCCAACACCTTCACTAGAAGTATCTGACCCATCTGCAGGAAACTCCAACCCAGGTTCCTTCTCTACCTCAAAAATACCTGACCTAGACTCTGCCATTTCCTACAACAGTACATTACTTTAGTACATCAACAAAGAATACAAGCAAACGATATATTAATCATATTTCTACCCATGTCATAACTTAAAGAAGAATGAATCAATCAACCACGCTGGTAGATGTGTCGGCGGATGAAGCCCACCCCACCGCACTGGTCGATGCGCCAGATGAAGTGGATGAAGAACCGCCCCACTCGCACGTCGGGAGAACCTGACCGTGGCCGGAGCCCCTAACCCTAGGTTGCCCCTCGATACGATCGATCGGTGGGGCGGAGCCCCTAACCCTAGGTTGCTCCTAACACTAGCCTCACAGGGAAGAGAGGGTACCCTCCGTGATTCTGGAAACCTTATGCGGCCACGAACTCACCAGAGATGGCAGAGACGACAGTCGCACGGTCCGTCCGCCGGCGACGCGCCGTCGCCTAACCTAATTAGATGCGGGACAAGCGGCGACTAACACCGCATGCACGATGTGGGCCAGCAAGATAGGATCGATCTGGTCACGTGACTTTTTTTTTAATTTTCAAACACGTCGTATAGGTACGTATCTATATATAAGGGTATACGCGGGCTGGATATGGATTTCGGTGGGCCTAAGATAGAAAAAAGAAAAAAGATAATAACCCCTTAACTTCACAGGGGCGGAGCACCAAAGTAGGACTCCATTAAAACAACGTGCAGAGGTAGAGAGATGTGGCATCGCTTGTACTAGTATTCACCAGTGTTATATTGTTATAAACAAATACTCCGTACTATGTATCATTGTATAGTTATCCTTACATATGGCAGCCTAACAACCAGCTCAAAACTTTTTTTCAAGGATACAACTTGAGAGGTGTATCGGATTCATAGAAGAAGAGATCAAGATGGCCGATACAACGCCAAAAGGCTACACGATACATACACAACGCCACACGGTTACAACACAACCACACCAACACACGACAAAGACTCTCCTTGAACCATCTCCAACCAAGAATGGCGAGGGGATGACACACCGAGCTTCTAGACCGCGTCAACCGAAGAAAGGAGTTGCACAAGACCGATCCAACTCAAGGAAGGCGCAAGCCAACGCACCGTTCGCCCATAGCGCCTAAGAGATGGCGAGTGAATGGTGGGACCGAGCCCGACCGGAGGAGGCGTCGACGAGGAAGCACCATCGGCGGTGTACATAGCGCCCCGGAAGCCCAAGCTCTAGGCGGCAGCCAAGGCCAGGCTCCAACTAGCGCACCGAGGACTCCAGGAACCACCAAGGCGACGCCCCCAAGGAGGGAACGATATAGCTGTGCCATCGCCGCCCGATCCTTTAGCCGGGTCTAGGGTTTCCCCGGTGTTCGAGGCGGGGAAGCACTGGCAGCACCGAGACGATGCCTCCAAGAAGGTAACGGCGTCCACGGGCGTCGCCGCCGCCAGCATCATGCAGGGTTTCTCCCCGGCCCTGCCGTCAACCCCAACATCACCGGATACGCAACAAGGATCCGCCTTGGACTAACCGCCCACGAGAAGAGAGCCACAAATGTCGTCGGTGGAGCGGGAGGTTGGTCGCCGTCTCAATACGCAGCAAGGAGCCGCCTTGGACTAACCGCCCACGAGAAGAGAGCCACAAATGTCGTCGGTGGAGCGGGGGGTTGGTCGCCGTCTCACCATCACTGAAACGGGGACTAGGCGGTGAGGACCCAGCCGCCGCCGTCGCCTGGGCTAGCCGCCGGCACCACCAAGGGCGCTGGCCACCGCCGGGCAAGCCGCCAGCCAACATGGGCTCGGGGGAGGAGGCCCCCCATGCAGGCCAGCCACCACCACCGCAGCATCCACGCAGCATGCCGGAGCAGGGGCTCCTCACGCCGCCACCGCATCCGGAGTCACGGCCCGCGTGGCCCGCACAGGCCCAGATCCGGCCATGCCTCCATGCGCGACTGCAGGCACGGGAGCCCTCCACCTGCTGCAGTCTCCGCCGTGCGTCCGCACCGCCACGACGCGCCCTCCAAGCGCCGCCACCTGCCGCCGCGCCGTCGAGGACCTCCGCCGCTGCCCAGGCCGATGCCCCTCACGACGAGGCTACACGGGAGAGAAAGGCCCCGCCCCCATCGTCGGCGGTGTGAGCTTTGCTCGGCCGCATCCTCCGACGGAGGCGGGGGAGAGAGGGGAGTTAGGGCCGGCCCCCGGCGGCGGCTAGGGTTGGCCTCCGGTGCCGCCCGAGCGGGGACGGCACAGGAGGGTCAATAATCCACCAGCTAAAAACTGAAATGGGTTATTTATCTTCCTAGCTGTGGTAGAGATAATTGTAGATTCTCCATTTATCGTTGTCACAGAAAAACAACATTCGGGCACTGGAGACGGGAAATATATCAGGAGTAAGGAGTTGGCAGAGACAGATGTTATCTGTTATGTTCAGACTCTCGCACTTAAGCCATGTTCAGAAAGAAAATGTGTCTGGACGACAGGTGCCAGACCTAAACCGCCGTACATTCCCTCGATTAAAAGGTTAACTCAAATCACATGAGGAAACATGTATTCCAGTTTCACACGTTTCTAGAAAGAAAAGGTGCAGATAACAAAAACACTGAAGCAATTCAACAGATGCGATAATCAATGGCGTCACTGTTTGGGTTTTGTCATATAAGGAAAAGGTCACGGTGCTGGCAATAACACATGACTACAAAATTTCAATATAAACAAAACAGTCTATAGAACTGTAAGTAGCTATTGCAAGAAAATACTACCCTATTTGCAACTCAGTCTCCCTTTCCATCACTCCGATATCGAAGACCTGATATGGTGAGCAGTGGCTACCTGAAGAGATTCAGATCAGAATGGATAAACGCCGTGTGCGATATGAACGGAACGTTCGGGTACATCCCAGCAAGAGCACACCTCATGCACTCAAGAACCGTGAAGATCTGTATGAAAGCAATGGACATCCAGAAATATTGCATCGGCTTCCCCTGGTACACGATGCTAGGCATCCAGGTACACATCGTTGCCACTGCTTGGGAGCCGGTGTCCAGGAGGATAGCCAAGATCACATGGAACCTCATGAAGTGGGGTGACCACTTCCGCCTCACAACGAAGAAGTACACTGTCATGAAAATCACCAGCAAGAGCCACCCTGGAAGCAGAGTCATGGTATCGATGAAGGTGTAAACCAATGAAAACCCCTGCAGATACGTGTGCAACTGGTAGATGACATCGGCATATGACCACATGTTGTGAAGTGGAAGCAAGTATGGAACACATGCTAGAGTTCTCCACCACCATCTTGGTTTGGAAGTCAGCTCAGGATAGCTGAATGATGCTAGAGAGGAAGCTCGACAACCAACTTCAGATCTTCGACGCTGATTTTGCCGGGTCAATAATGATGGAATGCCTTTGATGGTTCCCTCCTTTGGAAATGATGTGAGCATCCCATGGCGAATAAAATCAGTGCTGGCTGCAAGATATAGGTGATAATTACAGTGAAATGCATTCTAAGAATGAAGTGTTCAGAATCACAGAATGGATTTAAGTGTCAGAATCGAAGACGGTAATGAAATGAAATGCAACGAAAATTACCAAACAAAACAAGACACAGAATATGTGTATAACTGTCTCATTTACAGTATCAAAGTACAATACAACTCTCTTCAATTATAAAAACGTTGACCCCCGGGGACTTGAATGCAGGTGGGCTGGCTGCGCACTCGCTAGCCTTGCCACCAAGCCAGCACTTGGTTCTCAACTCTCTTTAATTATCATAAGTTCGTTATGCTTTTTATTAGGCTGCTTTATGAATCACTCTGGATAAGTCAAGTATACACCATGACATCATGAGTAAAGAATCATCTTTAATGCTTACTTCATGACATTGGTTCAACCATGAACTTTCTGTTTATACCGTGTTTTATACAGCAAACTGTCTGCAGAACCTGGTGCTAATCAATGGGATCGAAATGTCACAAGTAATCAATGGGATCGAAATGTCAAAACCATGAGCGTTCTATTTTATAACGTATTTTATATACAGTAAACTGTCTACAGAACATTGGTCCTCACAACTAATCAAGGGGGCTGAAATTTCAAAACTGCAAAAAAAGACTCGGGACAACAACAATTTTTGGACTGTCAGCTCAAGAATGGCATCACCAGATATTCTACTATCCAATATAACTGGTCACAGCACAAACAAGATGTTGCTAGAGGTCACATATAGAAATAAAGAAATGGATATTCCAGCAATAGAAAAGAAGTGGTAATTCAGAGCTAGCAGCCTCTTGGAGAAACCACGATTGAATTGCAATGATTGGAATACTACCATTTATTGGTTCTAAATGGTACTTCAGTAGTTTGAAATCTCAATTTTCAGCCATGCTGTACTAGCCATTTAAGTAGAGTTTTAATGAAGTTTCTCTGTTAGACATTTATACATAGTGTATAATGTCAGCATATAATCCCGAATCTTACTTCTGCAAATATTGCTGAAAATAAATTCAAGAGTACACAGATAGAGCTTTAGCTAGAAATTCTGTGAGTCTATAATTACATGCAGACTGTACTTTTTCAACTGAATTTCAGTGTTGGACATTTTAAGAATGTAAGGTAATGTGCAAAATACTCCTTCAGCAGAAACCAAGTGGTTTAAGATGAAACAAGTTATCTGCACATGCAACATATCTGTGGTGATTTCATACCTACAGTCTGTACAAGAATAGCACATATTGTAAAACTATAAACAGTGATGCTTGCCACAATTGGTTCTTAGAAGTTCAGAATATTTTGAACCCTGCTAGACTAACACACTTTATCTTAGTACTTGGACATGCACAGATTAATAAAAATGTTAGCAAGTTCTAAGATGTACTTTTACAGACATTTAATAATTCCAACTTGATTCTTACTTATGTTCTTGTTCGTTTACAGATAACCCCATTGTCTGCTCTCTACTGGATGATTATAACTAATCCTAATATTTGTATAAGGAGGTTAGAGAACGGCAGCGTACTGTATGAAGAACAGCAAATGATTTTGCAGTAACTCATATTTTGACTCTGTAACCCTCCAACTTTTGATCCAACAAACCAGCAGTATAACTTTAATCGGGGGGCTAAGGGTTAAGGATGATCTATCATGTACGTTCAGAATATAATTGCATCTTAACTGCAGAAAACATAGCCAAAAGCAAATTTGATCGTTATATGCATACCTCGTGCAGCTTGTACCGAAAAATTCTTCCTTGCGCCTAAAAGAAGAGCACTCTTCAGACCCGAGGAGCCTGCTGGAATACGAAGGCATGATCTTCTTAAGAGAGAAGGCTTAGCAGCGGGAAGAGCAAGCAGCTGGGCATGCGCAGCAGATAAGCCTTGGTAGAGAGCCATATTGTATAAACTTGGGCTTGCACACCTGGACAGGCATGCATATGAAGTTAGCACTACAGCACTGAACTTACACAATTATGGAGCCATTGATCACATCGTAAGTCGTTCTTTCTCTAAGAAACAATTGATTCGTTTTATCAAAACAATTGGGCGCCATCAAGAGCATTACTAAATTCCAATCAAGATCAAGGAGGAGAAATTATACTATACTAAAACACAGACAATTTCCTTCCTAATGCAGGGGGTGGTCATGGCGGGGGGGATGTGGGTTACGTTGACACACCACATTTCTCTTTCCGAGGATAAACTGCTATCAGTACTCCACCACGCGACAAGCAATTCCGCAACAAATTGGTTCGACTGGAGTATGATCCCAGTAGGAAATATTTGGAATAGGTTGCTCACGGAAGATGAAAGACGAGAACAGGATTCGTGGAACAATACAAGAAAGTTAGGGTTCGTCACCAACAGAGAGAAGGGGGCGGAGGATGTCAGCGATCCTTCATACCTGGTTGCTACGGTGGAATGAGGCCTCGGAGGTCGGTGCCCTCGCCGCGACCGCCGTCGCGAGGGGGAGAGGATAAGAAGGGCCGGAGGGGGCCGAGTGGCGAGCGAGTAGTTTTTTTCCTCTATGTGGGATGTGCCTTTGCTGTCCTTTTTTTTCCTTTGCTGAAACAATTGGATTTTTCCCTTTGCAGAAAAAAGAAAATTGCTACTCAGTAGTACAGTACTTTTTTTTTTGCTTAAAAGAATATGGATGTTTCGTGAATCCTGACTCATGAGGTAGTTCATGCACCCAGGAAGGGCACGAGGCGGTCTCAATGTAGAAATCGCAACTTCTAGAGCACCCAACACATGGGCATATGCCCGGTTTTCAAAAACCACGTCTCTATTAAATGCTAGTAAAAAAAATCGAAAAGGGTTGCACGTACATCTCCACAAAATACGTGTGCGACAGAAAGTTTGGCGAAAAAACCACATTTTTCTTCGTCCTTGTAAAAAGACAAAAGATATGTCTAATGAATTTTTTCAGCACTGAAATTTATCCATTTTTGGAGTGTTTACTGTTTACACGTGAGATTTTCTTCGACATTATGCAGCATGCATATTTTGCAGAGATGCATGCATGAACTTTTGGGGGATTTTTTTGACATTTAAAAGTGTGTTTAAATGCATTTTTGAAAATTAGGGAGAGATGTCACTGTGTTTAGTTTGTCCCTCCCCATCCTCCAGGGTCTCTTCGTAGTGTAAAAAATCGATATAGGTCAATTTTATTTAGGTAGCTGCCTTATCGCATGTGCCATGTGGTAGATTCTCCTAGATACGACTTATCCTAACCTGCAGCTTACAAGAGGTATATATAACGGTGAAAACTTAGGTCATCAATGATCTATAGTGTTGGGGATATACTTTCCGGGTATCCTCAACGTACCTCACTGACCAGGTTGGTCCACTTCGGGTTAGAGTTTTGCTTTACGGGCGGCCCAGTCAGAGAGAAGAATGGAGTCCAATCCGGCTACGGGAAGACCCAAGAAGATTTACCGACATAGGCCAATAATGTTACTTGTAGTTCAAGATGTAGACTCTTAGTCGTAGCCGGATAGATCTTTCTTGTAAACCCTAGCCGGATATCTATATAAGCCGTCATAGGGAGAGCCTTTAGGGCAACCAACCCTTACAATAGTCTACAATCTCAACTCGCACAGGCGAAACTCTTGTAACCCATATTCCGGCTCTGCCATATTACTGGATTGCTAGCAGGAGTAGGATCCATCCAAAGCCGGTGGATTCGAACCTGGGTAAACTTGTGTGTTCACCGTCCCGGAATACCGTACGACTCACACCCCTCTCTTCCACACGCCCCGAGGACCCTCTCATGGCGTACTTGTCATCAATCCGACGACAGTTGGCGCCCAAGTGGGGCAAGTGAGCTTCGGATCTGCGTTCCGAGCGGAATCGGCGAGACTATCGCCGTTGGTCGCATCCTCTACGCCAGTGACGTCCCGCTCATCGTCCTAGACGAGACATGGATTCCGGCTAGGGAAGCCGTGACCACCTACACCATCATGTCCTTCGGTGAGATCGATGTTTACATCGGTTTCGCTAAACCGAGCACATCGCACTTTGTCAAATATGTTGGATCTGGATTCGGCTCCGCCGATGCTGGAGACAACGAAGACTCTGTGCTGGAGGCTATCGGAACAAGCTACTCACCAAGGGTCTGGAACAACAAAGGGCCGCGAAATCCGAAAGCGGGTAACTGGTCTCGAAATCCGACCAATGTCGCACGGACACGGCCTGGAATGATATAAGGCCCCAGCGTGTTCCGGAACAGCATTACCGTTCTGATCGCCAGGAAGACAACTACTCAAGAACCGGATCTTCAGGATAGCATCACAGACCTGCACGTGATTGGCGCAATGTCGCTCCAGCTGCCGAGCAAGAAGCAATTGCTGCACTGTATCCGAGAAATCCTCCCCGACGAGAGTCAAACGATCGTAGGGGAGAAGATAAAGAGAAACGTCGGGAGGAGGACCGTCAAAGGATGCCACCTCCTAGACCTACAAACCGTCCAGCTGAGCCCCACCATGGTGGGAGTGACGGACGAAGGAACGACGGAAACCATGCCGAGACAAGCCGACAGGGGGCTCGTCGCAATGAAGACCCTCCCCGGAACCAGAATAATGACGCTCCGGATGGAGGCCGGCGATCAGCCAGAAACAACCCAGCTGCCCCACCCTATCCACCAAGCAGCCATCACAACGGCTCTCAAGGAGGGAATCGTGGCGGAGGAGGTGGTGGTAGAAGCCGAAGTCCGGCTCCAAGGCACCGTAGCCATAGCCGTCACTCAGGACGACGATCTTTGTCTCCAAGTGATGCGCAACACCGGATTAACTCCAACATAGAGTCGCGGCGCTACGAAAATGATGATATATACGTGGGCCCAAAGTGCTTCGGACCATGCATAAGAGCAACAAAATTCCCGAAAGGATTTGCTATTTCAAGACACATTCAGGCCTACGACGGTATAGCACGGCCAGACACTTGGCTCCAGGATTTTGTCCAGGCTTGCTGCATTGCCAAAGGCAGAAACAGCCTGGTCGCAACCCGATATCTCCCACTAATGTTGCGGAAGACGGCATGATCATGGCTCAATGAACTTCCGGAGAACACCATCCACAACTGGTATGACATGCAAAGTGCGTTCTTTCAGAATTTCAAAGGCACGTACCGGAGGCCCTGTACAGTAGGAGACCTACAGCGTTGCACCCAGAAAGCCAGAGAAACTTGCCGAGATTATCTCGGACGATGGATCGACACCAAGAACTCCTATGAAGGAGTAAATGATCAAACTGCGATTGAAGCTTTCATTGCAGGTCTCCCAATTGGTCTACTACGTCATCGCTTGAAGTGTGACAAGGTCACTGATTTGGGAGATATGATAGAAACAGCAAGCAAGTATGCAGATGCTGATGACGACCCAGAGGGATTACTGAACGCCCTGGCTGTGCCACAGTCGGCAAAACAACCAAAGCAGCAAGCTCCGAAACGCAAGAACACCTCGAAAGAAAAACCCAACGCGGAAACGGTAGTGGTTACTGCTATTTTTGGGTCTAGAGGACGAGGAGGACGTGGCGGTGGCCGCGGACGTAGTCGTGGGACGTCAAGAGTTCAAGGTAGAGGAGACCAGCAACCTAGCAAAACCTAGTCTTGGGACGACATTGCCAATAACCCATGTGTGCATCACCTCGACGCCAATGGGGGCTCGTCTCACACAAACACCGAGTGTCGTTTCAATGACGACATTAAGAAAGATGACACCACTGGCTACAGGGCTAAGCGGAAGAAGGGAGAGAAGAATCCCGAAAAGGACAAAGAGACCAAGGAAGATTCCGACATGGAGGAGTACCATGCCCAGGAGTACCAGGAGATCAAGAAGACCATCGATCCATTTGAGATGCCCGCAACGAAGAAGGAGGTGAAAAAGCCGAATCCGGAGTTCAAGGCATCGGAAGAGACGAAGAAGACATCGTTGAAGGATGATGACCCCTCCAAGGTGACCTAGATAGGCATAGGCCTAGATAGCGCATAGGAAAGCGCGCTCGTCAAGTTCCTCCAAGCAAATCAAGATATCTTCGCATGGCAGCCATCTGACATGACCGGAGTACCTAGGGAACTTGCCGAGCACTCTCTAAATATAAACCCGAATACCAAACCCGTCAAATAGTCACTACGACGTTTTTGCGATGTAAAGCATAAGGAAATAGTTAAGGAACTAGCACGGCTCGAGTTAGCCGGATTCATAGAAGAGGTCATCCATACTGATTGGCCGGCCAACCTTGTAATGGTCCCTAAAAAGGACACCACTGATTTAGGGATGTGTGTTGATTATACTGCCTTGAACAAGGCTTGTCCCAAAGATCCGTTCGCTCTGCCTAGGATTGATCAAGTTATCGATTCTACGGCAGGCTCGGAACTCCTCTGTTTTCTCAACACATATTCTGGTTATCACCAAATTCGAATGAAGGAATCGGATAAAATCAAAACTTCATTCATAACCCCCTTCGGAACCTTCTGTTTTGTTATGATGCCTTTTGGGCTGAAGAACGCAGGAGCTACGTACCAGTGCACTATGCAGCGTTGCCTCCATGATCAAATCGGACGCAATGTACATGCATATGTGGATGATATTGCGGTGATGTCCAAAAAGAAGGAAACATTAATTTCCGACTTGGAGGAGACGTTCGCCAATCTACAAAAATACAACATAATGCTCAATCCGAAGAAATGTTTCTTTGGAATACCAGCCGGAAAATTGTTAGGTTTCATTGTGTCTCTGACGAGGGTTTAACTCATCAATGCTCATTGTTATGGACTTGGGTTTTGGAGAAGGAGGGAGCGCTGGAGACATCTATCGGCTAGCAAACAAGCACACAAGGGACAAAAGATTTACCCAGGTTCAGGCCTCGTAGAGGTCCCTACTCCTGCTTGTTTGCTCGTGGAATTATCGAAGGAGTCGAAAGTTACAATGGTGCGTAGATGCAATCTGGCGAGGGTTGTGGAAACTAGGGTTGCGTGTCTCCTTCTCGCCGCCCCTCCTAGCCTTTATATAGATAAGCTAGGTCTCGGGTAGCAGGTCGAGTCGGTTACAAGTTAAGGTTTTCCCCTTCAAACTTTCTATCTTTACCTTCTTCTTGTCCTTCAAGCAACCGAGAGTCCGCAGGTTACTCGAGTTCTTTCATCTGGGCCTTGGCGACACCATGGGTCTGTACGTATTTAGACCGTATATACCAAGCTCGAGTACCTGTAGGGTATACCCATGTCAGTAGCCCCCGAGTATCCAGTGGAATCGTAGATTCGACTGGGTACTTTTTGAAGTCTTCGAGTGCCTGAATGAGTACATTTTCGACTGCTTTCATTTATGTCATAGGGATTGTTGATATACGTGCCTGATATAGCCGAAGTATCAGTATCAGTTAACCATCTTAGGATGAAACAACGCAATCGACTCGAACTCGAGTCCCCGGACTCGAATCCGGAAAAGTGCTGGTGTAAATCGACTCAGGCCGCGGAGGCCTTACAGGAGTCGAATTCCAGTTATATGGTTGTGAGCACTTGACGCGTCCGTCAAGGCATGTTCATCGTGCCTGCAGGCACGGATATTTTTCTGGTAGTGTGCAGTTAAATGCTTTGCCAGGCCTTATTCAGGTCTTACCTTCACGCTGTAAGCGCGGCATCCGAATTTTATCATCGCAGAGACAATTCGGGCGACCCAGGAGACGTAGTCTCTTTGTAGGGAAAATTATGAGGCGGTGTCGCCATGATCTGCGAGTGCGGATGTTATCAACACACAGTTTTTGTGCAAATAATCATAGGGTGCACGGCCAGCGCTCCCTATGGGAGTAGCCCCCGAGTGCCTGGTTGAGTCGAAGACTCAGGCAGGGACTAAAGAATTTTTGCGACTGCTATCATCTTTGCTTGTTTGTTTGAGTCAAAGACTCAAGCAGGGACTAAAACACATTTGCGACTGCTGTCATCTTCTGCTTGCTTGTTTTAGCCGAAATTGTTTCCGGCGCTCCCTATGGGAGTAACCCATGTCCATAGTCGAACCATGTTTCGAGTGGTTGGGTTTGAATTTGATTGCCTATATCCTTGCAATAAGAAAAGAAAAAATCGTAGGGTGCGCGGCCAGCGCTCCCTATGGGAGTAGCCCCCGAGTGCTTGGTGGAGTCGAAGATTCCAGCAAGGACTAAAGTAGTCGAAGTTTTCCGCTACGTAGCTGTTGATGACGTCAGTGCTGACGCTTGCATGACCTCAGTTGCCTGCGTGAGCGATTTTGACGGGACGTGACGAGCGGTGGGTCCCACTTTCTGACTTTAATTTGACTGAGCGTGTGTAATCTTATTATTAACTGTGCCTCCTCGATTTCCGCGTGTAATGGGAGCAGTGGAGGGACGGTTCGTGCTTCCTCTTCTCCACGTGTCGAACGCGATGCGTGCCACGCGCCCAGTAGGGTTTTTGTGAGCCGTTGGATTGCATCTCCTAGGGGTTAAGTAGCGGCGCTACGGCGGTAATTTTCCATCTGCACTCTTTTCTTCCTCGCTGCCATCGCCATTGCTGCTACTCATCTGCTTTTCCCTGCGCTCATCTCCTCCTCAACTCTGGACCACCTCCGCTCATTTCCAAGTTATTTTCTGCGTTCTCATCGCCGCCGCGCAATGGGAAAGAAGAAAGGAGGCGCTGCCGCTGAATCCGCAGCCACCGTCGCTGCGACAAAGAAGAAGGGTGGCCCCGCTGCTGCGGGCACCAGTGCCACCGCCGGCGGGAAAAAGAAGGTCGCGGGCACCCGCGTGACCAATGGCGTGTGGCGCCCCTCTATCATCAAGGCGTCGGATCTCCGTCTTCTTCGCCAAGACGGAGTTATTTCTGCAGCAGTCGCCGATGCGCGCGTCCCCAGCTGTGAGACCATTCCTGTGCCTCCCGCCAGTTTTCGAGTGATGTTTTTTACATTCGTCATTCGCGGCCTTTCTTTGCCTCTCCACCCCTTTCTTAGGGGTCTCCTTTGTTTCTACGGGCTCCAGCTCCATCAGCTGTCCCCAAACTCAATTCTTCACATCTCCTGCTTCATCACTCTTTGCGAGTGCTGGCTCGGAATCGAGCCGCACTTTGGCCTTTTCAAACGCTTATTTAAACTGAAGCGTCAGTCCGCATCTGGCTCTCTAGTTTACGACGTAGGTGGTTGTGGAATCCACATTGACCCGTCCGCCACCTACTTCGACATCAAGCTCGCCAAGTCCGTCCAGGGATGGAGGGACAAATGGTTCTATGTTCCTGACCAGAAGGCTAAGGACGAGCACTTTGGACCCACACCTTTCGATCCCGCGACTCCCTGCAAGAAGATGCGTTCTTGGAAGAACGTGATCATGCCTTACGAACTCGCAGAGACAGACGTGCTATATCAACGCGTCTGCGACCTCGAGAGTCGCATAGGCGCGGAAGAGGGAGGCTGCGCCCTTGTCAGGACTTGGCTGCATCGTCGCGTCCAGCCTCTCCAGGCCAGAGTCCATCCCATGTTTCAATGGGGTGGCGCTGATGATGCCACTCGCGTGTCTGCCGATGGCATGTCCGCGAGTGAGGTAGATAAGAGGGTGCGACTGGTCACGAAGTACACCTTCAAGGATGTGCTTCCAAATGAGCCGGTCGTTCCTCCTTTTGATGCTTCAAATCCTCCTCCTGAGGTACAGTTGTGCTACGCAACAGCTTACTTTCGCGATTGCTTTTTCTGTTGCTTACATGTTCTGTTTGCTGATCTTCACAATTTGTCTGCAGGATTGGGTGGTGTCGCCTTGTATGCCTCCTCTCCCTGAGGGTATTATTCCTCGCGAAGCTTTGGAAGAGGACGAGTCTGAGTCGACTGTCCCTTCTGATGTGGAAGAGGAAGCCCCCGAGTCCGAGAGCCCAGATACTCGCAAGCGTTCGTGCAGCGAGGACTCCGATGCGTTGACTCCTTCGACTCCAGAAGGCACAGCTGCTGGCGTGGAGTCACCAATTCCCGCCATTCCTGTGAGGGCCGTGGCACCATCTTCTCGCAAGAAGATGCGATTGTCGAAGGAGTCCTCGTCAGAGTCAGCGGAGGCCACGTTTAATCTTGACAATTTTGACTGGTAAATTTGCGAGTTCACTAGTCCTTTTCTGTTTTCTTCTTGTTGGCTTTGCCCTGGAGTTTTCCTTTTCTCATTGTGAATTTGGTCTTATAGCCAAGAGGCGTCGTCATCTTCTGGCGACGTCGAGTTTGTGAAGGAATCTGCAGTCGCAACCTCAAGGGCCAAAGTAGAGGTCGAGCGCGCTCCTTCTCCTCCGGCGGCGGCCCACTCCGGGCACAATTCTTCAAGCTCTCCTCACGTAGGGGAGCATCGAATAGTTGCTCGGATGACGGTTCAGCAAACTTCTTCGGAGTCGTTGGAGGACCATGTAAGTACATCTTTCTTTCTTTCTTAGTGTGGCAGTCAACGCCTTCTGTTGCCCTCTTCTGACTCCTTGTTTTGTGTGACAGCTCCTTGTAAAGGAAGTTGCCCAAGTGGCGGAGCAGGTGATGGCGATGGGTCGCCAGCATGCAATGCTGGAGACGCGTCACCGCGTGGTCGAAAGTGAGTGCTTCTACACTTAATCTTTTTGTCTTCTCTCTGTTTTGGTGTAATCGACTGATAGCCAATTATTGACTGCCATGTAGCTGAGCATAATGCTTTACTGTGCAACGTCGCCACGTTGGAGAAGACATTAGCCGCAGCTGTGAAGGGGCGCGACGAGGCAATCGCGGCTCGTGATGATGCCCAGAAGCGTGAAGAGGATCTGCGCGCCTCCTTTGCAGCCAGGGAAAAGTTGTTCGAAGAGCAACTGTTCTCAGTCGCCAAGGCCCTCTCAGGTATCTTTACTGGAGATATTTTATTGATGTTCCTATCTGCATCTAGAGTGTTACCGGTGGCACTAGAAGTTTGATCCATGTGTGTATTTTCGGTGTAGATGCTGGCGACTTGAATTTTGACCCGTAGGCCCTTCGTCGTGATGACGCTCTGGCCGGCGCGGTATCTGCGGTCGAGGACCAAAGCGCCGCCATCCAGGATACATTGTCCAAGGCCAAGGTCGGCCTTAGTCGCCTCCAAGAGGAGTTGATGCCGAAGGCGGAGCTGGTCGATAATATGGACAAGCTGGTGGAGTCACTCGCTGGGGGTGTGCATGCTACCTACAAGAACTCCCTCCGGGCGGCTGGTGCGACGATGTCACTCGCCATGGTGCAAGCCCACGGAGTCGATATAGATCCCTCTGCGGTGTCGAAGGCGATGCCTGTTGGCGCGGATGGTCAGCAGGCAGTCTTCACTCCCTTTGCGACTGCTTGTGCCAAATATGGCCATTCCTTGATAAATACTGTTGCCAAGTATTCGGAGGAGCTCCAACGTGCGAAGAAGGCGGCGAAAGCTTCGGCCTCAGGGGCCCGCGGAAAGTCAGTGGCGTCTGATACTGCCACGGACTTGATGAAGCCCCTGAATCCGTCGAAGTCGAAGAAGCCAGCTGCTCTGTAGTTAGCTTGTTGTAATAATTGATCAGTTGCCTTTTTAGCCTAAGGACGTGCCTGTTGGCGAGTGTGTTTGTAAACACTTATGCTTATCTTGAATGCATCTGTTCCCCTTGCCTTTGTGTTAATTTGGTCACCTTAATTGCCTTTGTCTTGACTGGTGGTAGGGTGCATCGAGTGGTCCTGTGGGGGGAAACCAGGATTCGCAATGTCTTGATGAGACAGTGGCACCGCCGCGCTCCAGGGTAGAGGAGCTGTCCTTGCTATCGCGACTTCGTGATCGCGTGAAGGAGCTGGAGCGTGAGTTGCCCCTGATCCATGGTAACACAGACGTGTGGAAGTCAAAGGCGGAAAAATCCGCCGCCCGCGAGTAATATCTGCTTGGCGAGGTGACGCAACTAGGCGACCAGTTTAAGTGTTAGTTTGCTCGTCCTCATCTTTTCCTTTGTACTTAGTCGCAATGGTATGTTGTACTCATGTTGTTGGTGCTGCTTCGTGTAGTTGTTAGCGCACGCCATCCGCAGGAGGAGAGGGATAGGATTGCCATCCGCCTTCATGATCTCACCCAGGAGCAACTTCAAGAGTGTGGATACTTCTGGGTAGATCATGATCGTGCGACTGCATTGGCGACCCTGCAGGATCGCGCTTCGCGAGTGCTGGTCTTCTTGAAGAAGTCGCAGTTGTGTTTGAAGAACATCTATCGGGTGATGTTCCCGTTGGATGACACTCCATCAAGCCTGTTGGCTCTTCTGGCCAAATTTCAAGATATGTCTGTTGTTCGCGAGTGTGTGAGGCAGCAGCTGGTGGCTGGTGCCAAGGCTGCTCTCTCGATGGTGCGATTGCACAGGCCTGACGTGGATGTCGCCGCCGTAGCTTCCGGTCCGCCAGCGCCGCCAGCCGGATCTGCTTGGAATATGGTACCGCACTATCAGACGGTGGACCCTCCAGCAGAGGAGATTGTCGACTTCTTCGAGGAACAAACCAATGTTCTTCTGTTGTAGCAGTAGCCAGATTTGTATCCTGCACATAAGTGTATTTGTGTTGTAAAGTTCATGTATAGGTTGTAGATATTTTATTGTTGAATGTGTATAAACAGCTTTGTTGGCGTGAGGTGCGTTGCACTATGCGAGTCCTTTTCGCTAGCCTGGCCATCCCTTTGTCAACCTGCCAGGTGCGTTGCAGCTGGGTTGAGTTTTTGTTAAGGGGTTTGATTGATGTGTCAGCTACTCAGGATATCGCGTTTATTGGTTCGAAGAACATATGTATGTAGGGTGGCGCAGCCCCCGAGTATAAAATTGACAGAAGTTTAAAGAAAAACACAGAGTTTTGGGGCACTTAGCTTTTATTTACTTGAAGAACAGTACGAGGTATAATGTGTGGCTAAGTAGCCTTGGCTGGGTAGCCTTATTTGCGATGTAAAAGTAAAAAAACAGCTAGGGATAGAAGCGTCGCAATTGTGCTACGTTCCAAGGGTTGGAGTATGCGACTCCTGTCTCTAAATCTTGAAGGCGATAGGCGCCACCTGGGATTACTTCTGTAATCACGTATGGTCCCTCCCAGGGGGACTCGAGCTTGAGATGCCCATGCTGCTTCAGCCGCAAGACCAGGTCACCTTCGACAAAGGATCTGGGGCGAAGCCTTCTACTGTGGTAGTTGCGCAGGTTTTGCTGGTAGATCGTGGATCTTTCTGTGGCGATTTCTCTTGCCTCGTCGAGGAGGTCGACGCAGTCTTCGAGTGCAAGAGATGACTCTTGTTCGCTGTAAGCGACTACGCGTGGTGCCTTGTACCGAACTTCGGTGGGTAGTACTGCTTCTGCTCCGTGCACCATAAAGAATGGCGTGTAGCCCGTGGCACCGTTTGGAGTTGTTCTCAGGCTCCAGAGTACGGATTGGAGCTCATCTGGCTAGCAACCCGCGGCCTGCTCGAGTGGTCGAAGGAGTCGCTTCTTGATGCCGCTGTAGACGAGCCCGTTTGCTTTTTCCACCTGACCGTTGGTCTGTGGATGCGCGACTGAGGCGTAACTGATGTTGATCCCCAGGTTTCCGCAGAATTCTTGGAACTCTTTGGATGTGAAGTTCGTCCCGTTGTCAGTGATGATGCTGTGCGGCACGCCGAAGCAGTAGACGATGGACTCGAAGAAGTTGACCGCGTTGTGACCTGATTGCTTGGTCACTGGCATGGCCTCAATCCACTTGGTGAATTTGTCGACTGCGACCAAGAGGTAGACGTAGCCTCCTTGCGAGGATCGTGGGAGCTTGCCCACCATGTCGAGCCCCCATTGTGCGAAGGGCCAGGCCAATGGAATAGGCCGTCGTTCTGTGCCTGGTGCGTGTGGCTTGTCTGCGAATCGCTGACAAGCGTTGCACTTTTGGACTATGTCCTTGGCGTCGCGCATGGCCGTGGGCCAGTAAAATCCAGCTCGTAGAGCTTTGGCGACGAGGGCGCGACTGCCGGCATGGTGCCCGTAGGTCCCTTCATGGATGTCGATGAGGACAGCTCTTCCATCGACCAAGGAGACGCATCATTGTAACATGCCTGTAATGCTGCGTTTATACAATTCGCCGTTGATAATGGCGAATGCCTTGGAGCGTCGCGCGATGTGCCGTGCGTCTGTCGGGTCGTCCGGTAGGCGCTTACTGAGGAGGTACGTAATGTACGGCTGCGTCCAGGATTGTTCGATCATCATGACGCTCATTGGGCCCTCGAGTCCTGTGTCTAGCTCCAAGTCATCGAGTGCCATTGGCTCATTGGGTGGCGTAGCCCCCGAGTCCGTTGCTGCGCTTGTTTTCTTCTCTGCGGCCTTTGGCTTGATGGAGCGTTCACAGATGCGCTCGAGAAATACCCCAGGTGGTATGGGGCGCAGGTAGAGCCTATATTGGCGAGTGCGTCCGCCTCCTCATTGCTTTCACGACCTACATGTCACAACTCGCAACCATCGAAGTCTCCCTCGAGTGTATCGTAGAGGTCGCGGTATGCGATCATGTTGTCATTTAGTGCGTCACACTCGTGCATTGTTTGGTTGACAACCAGCTTGGAGTCGCCATATATGATGAGCCTCTTTGCGCCGCAGGCTTTTGCCATCCTCATCCCGTGCAACAGGGCCTCGTATTCAGCCTCGTTGTTTGAGGCCGTGAACTGCATTCGCAGGATGTATTTCAGCTTATCCCCTTGAGGTGATGTCAGTATGACACCTGCTCCTGCTCCATCTTTCCGCTTGGATCCATCGAAGTGCATTGTCCAGAGGTAGGACATATCTGGCTTGTCCGGGAGTTGGTTTTCCATCCAATGCACGAGGAAGTCAGGGAGAACTTGCGACTTGATTGCGTCGCGCTTTTCGTATGTGATGTCTCGTGGAGATAGTTCGATTCCCCAAAGCACGACTCGTCCCGTGGCGTTGGGGTTATTGAGGATATGTCCCAATGGGGCGTCGCTGACTACCACGATTGGGTGTTCCTGGAAGTAATGGCACAGTCGCCGGGCGGTCATGAAGATGCCGTACGCCAGCTTCTGGTAGTGCGGGTACCGCTGTTTTGGTGGCGTGAGGACCTCGCTGAGGTAGTATACCGGGCGTTGTATGCCATGGACCTTGTTTTCCTCGGCCCGCTCGACGACGAGCACTGTACTAACCACTTGGTTGGTAGCGGAGATGTACAGCAATAGTGGCTCCCTTTCTCATGGAGTCACCAGTACTGGCGAGGTGGATAACAGGCGCTTGAGATCTTCGAATGCTTCTTGCGCTTCATTGGTCCACTCGAATTTGTCAGCTTTGCGGAGGAGCTGGTAGAAGGGCAGTGCCTTTTCTCCCATTCGACTGATAAATCGACTGAGGGCCGCGATTCGTCCGGCTAGTTGCTGGACGCCTCTTATGTTCTTTGGCTTCTCCATGGCTAGTATGGCCTTTATCTTTTTCGGGTTTGCCTCAATCCCTCTCGCGGAGATGAGATACCCTTGCAGCTGCCTAGATGGTACGCCGAAGGCGCATTTGTCCGGATTGAGCTTAATCCGGTAACGATTGAGATTGGCGAATGTTTCACGCAAGTCGTCGATTAGAGAGGCTTCCTCCTTGGTTTTGATAACTATGTCATCGACATAGACTTAGATGTTGCGACCCAGTTGCTCCTTGAGGCAAGCCTGCATGCACCGCTGGTAGGTGGCTCCCACGTTTTTTAGCCCGAAGGGCATTGTATTGTAGCAGAACACACCGAAGGGCATTGTAAACGCGGTCTTCTCCTGGTCTTCCTCCTTCATTCGAATTTGGTTATAGCCTGAGTAGGCATCGAGGAAGCAGAGGCGCTCGCATCCAGTGGTGGAGTTGATGATTTGATCGATCCGTGGTAGCGGGAAGTGATCTTTTGGGCAGTGCTTGTTTAAAGAAGTGAAGTCCACGCACATCCGTAGGATATCCGTGTCCTTTTTTGGCACCAGCACCGTATTGGCGAGCCAAGTGCTTTCCTTGATCTCGCGTATGAATTTGGCCTCGAGGAGTCTGTTGATCTCCATTCCGACTGCCTGCGCTCGTGGCTCAGACACTCGCCTGATTGTTTGCTTGACTGGCCTTGCGTCGGGGTTGACGTTGAGTGCGTGCTCGGCGAATTCCCTGGGAACTCATGGCATGTCCGCAGGACACCAGGCAAAAATTTCCCAGTGCTCACGGAGGAATTCGACGAGCGCGAGTTCCTACGCGGGACTCAAGTTGTTGGCGATGAGGGCCATTTTGGTGGGATCTGACGGATGGACCTGCACCTTCTTTGTGTGCACATATGAGTCGAAGGAGAGATCAGGTGAGCTTGGCCTACTCAGGGGAGGCAGGTTGTTGTCTGTCGTTTCCTTCAATCGCGCGAGCTCCTCCTGCATGCCGAAGGACTGGGAGATTCTGTTGAATTCCCTGTCGCAACTGTCAGATCGCTCAAAGCTCCCGTTGATCGTGATGACACCGTTGGGACCTGGCATTTTCATCTGCAAGTAGGCGTAGTGGGGTACCGCCATGAACCTAGCGAACGTGACGCGTCCGAGGATGCAGTGGTATTGTGAGGGCCAGTTGACGACCTCAAAGTCGATGCTCTCACGCCGGAAGTTCTTTGGCGTGCCAAATATGACGTCGAGGTTGATTTTTCCCAGGGGTATACGCCTTTCCCTGGGACGATGCCGTGGAACGTTGTGTCCGATGCCTCCAAGCAGGTTAGAGGGATCCTCATTGCTCGCAAGGTACTCGCGAATATGAGGTTGATGCCGCTTCCGCCATCCATGAAGACGCGACTCATGTCGAAGTCTCCAATTTGCGCCTCGAGTACGAGGGGGCAATGTCCTGGGCGAGGTACTTGAGGCGGGTGGTCGCGTTTATCGAAGGTAATGCACGACTCACTGCCACCGAGGTACTCAGTGGTGGATGGTGGTGAGTGCATGGCCAAGTTGACTTGGCGAGTGATGGCTTTCTGCACCCTGTTGGAGGGGCGCCCCTTTTGGATCATCATGGTACCCATGGCCCGTGGGTACGGTTCTCCTCCGTGATGCTGGTCCGGTGCAGCTCCGTTCGGGGGTGGCCCAGGTGGTGGTGGCGGTGCGCCGTGTGCCACGGCGCCTGGAGCGGCTCCGTAGCCTCTTTCGACTGCGTTGTGGTTCATCCGAACCAATCCCTCGTGTAGCTTGAGGAACTCGCGGCAGTCCTTGAGGAGGTGGCTGGACTTTCTCTTGCGATCACGCTTGTCGATGTAGAAGTGTACCGTGCATGGCCCGGACAGTTTGTCCTCGATGGAGGTCACGGGTGCCTCGTTGCGAGTGCGGCCTTGCCACACTTGCGTGGTTTTCCCGGAGTCGCGGTATCCATCGCTGCGGTATCCGCTGTTGCGGTTGTCGTCGCGTCTATCAGCATAGCCGGCTGCGACCATGTTGACGTTGTCGCGATCGTCGTAGATGCGCATGCGACGCTTGCTCCGGCGGTCGCGTCTGCGTTCGAGTTCGCCTCCTCGTCGGAGTGAGCGCGGTTCTTCACCGAATCTTCTCCATCGGCCCACCGATTCGCGATCTCCATCAGGTGGTCGATGGTCTGGGGCTTCGAGCGGCCCAGCTCCTCCCTGAGCTCTAGGCGGCGGACGCCATCGTTGAATGCATCAATCGTGCGGTCCTCCGAGATTTTTTCCACGGAGTTCTTGATGATGGACCACCTTTGGATGTATGAGCGCAGCGATTTGCCTGATCTTTGCTGGCAGCATCTCAGTTCTTCGATTGATGCGGATCGTTTGTACGTGCCCTTAAAGTTGCGCACGAAGCTGTAAACCAACTCATCCCAACTGTGAATGGATCCGCGTGGGAGGTTATTGAGGCATGCTCGGGCGGCGCCCTGCAGCTGTAGCTGCAAACATTGCATGGCAGTACTTCGACTGCCTCCGTGGAGCCTGGCGGAGGAGATGTGATCCTCTAGCCAGATTTTAGGGTCTTGTAGACCGTCGAATTTCGGATTCTCCGATGGGAGTTTAAACCCTTTAGGCATTCGCTTCTGCCTAATGGATCTGCTGAAGCATCTGGCGCCGCAGAGCTCCCCATCTTCCTCTTCCGAGTCAGTCGACCGAGCACGTCGTGCCCTTGACTTTTCGATCTTGCGTTGCGTGAGGTTGTTGCGCGGATCGTAGTCGCGATTGTGTCGCCGTGAGCGACGGCGTCGAGACAGGTCGTGATTGTCATCGCTGGATGAGGGCGAGGAGTAGCGCTTTGCTAGCACTTTGCCCTTTTTTGGGTCTGGTACCGGCTCCTTGTCGAGGGCGTCCTCGATTAGCCCCAAACCCGCGATCGTAGATCGGTGCATGGCAGTTCGGGGATCTCCAGCTGGCGGCTAGTTATTGAGGAGGTACATGGTGGCTGCTGTCACCGCAGCCTGCGGCGTCCTGGGAACCACGTTGCCTCTCGTGTCCACTTTCATAGAGCCGAAGTCGAGGACTTTCGCGGCCTCTATGCGTTCTTGCTCGGTGAGGTGAGCCATCTGCGACTGCCTCTTCTTGGCGAGGTACTCGTTGCCTCTTGAGGAGGATCCTCTATAGGAGGAGAGCCTAGCGCGACGAAGGCTTGACTCATCCGCTGCCTTTTTACGCGCCTCAAGTTGCGCGATTACTTGTTTTTGGCGCTTGAATTCTTCTTTTAGGAGCCAGTGGTAGCCCATCAACAGTTCCTGCGGGGACCCAAGGGGTAGAGGTGCACCTCGTAGGGCTTCGCAGGAGCGCTCCCACTCTTGCTCGTTGAGCCTGATTACGACGCGTTCGCCGATTTGCTCATTGATTATGCTGGGAGGTTCGATTGCTCCCCCGTTGGCACCGTTACCGCCGTCGCCACCATTGCCACCGTTGGGTGGATCGGTGCCATTACCGGTGTTACCGCCGGTTTTGGAGAAGGAGGGAGCGCTGGAGACATCTATCGGCTAGCACACAAGCACACAGGGGACAAAGATTTACCCAGGTTCAGGCCTCGTAGAGGTCCCTACTCCTGCTTCTCTGCTCGTGGAATTATCGAAGGAGTCGAAAGTTACAATGGTGTGCAGATGCAATCTGGCGAGGGTTGTGGAAACTAGGGTTGCGTGTGTCCTTCTCGCCGCCCCCTCCTAGCCTTTATATAGATAAGCTAGGTCTCGGGTAGCAGGTCGAGTCGGTTACAAGTTAGGGTTTTCCCCTTCAAAGTTTCTATCTTTAGCTTCTTCTTGTCCTTCAAGCAATCGAGAGTCCGCAGGTTACTCGAGTTCTTTCATCTGGGCCTTGGCGACACCGTGGGTTTGTATGTATTTAGACCGTATATACCAAGCTCGAGTACCTGTAGGGTATACCCATGTCAGTCTCAGAGAGGCATAGAGCTGAACCGAGACAAGATTAAGGCTATACTCAATATTTCCAGGCCAACTCGCCTGAAGGACGTTCAAAGACTCACTGGTTGCATTGCTGCAGTCAGTCGGTTTGTAAGCCGGCTCGGAGAAAGAGCTGCACCACTTTACAAGCTCTTGAAAAAGACCAAAAAATTCGTTTGGACTGATGAAGCTGAAGCTGCACTACAAAACTTGAAAGGAGTACTCTCATCTTCTCCCATCCTTGCACCACCGGAACCAAGGGAACCGATGTTGCTCTATCTCGCTGCGACAAACAGGGTCGTCAGTATCGTCATGGTAGTGGAGAGACCAGAGGAAAATCAGGAACACCTGGTGCAGCGTCTGACTTACTATCTCAGCGAGGTCCTAACTGAATCAAAACAGCAGTATCCGCACTATCAAAAGCTGGCTTATGGTGTGTTCTTTGCATCTCGTAAGTTACGGCACTACTTTTAGGAACATCCAATTACCGTGGTGAGCACAGCTCCCATGAGAGATATAATCAACAACAACGAGGCTACAGGGCACGTCGCAAAATGGGGCATAGAGCTTTCATATTTCGATATTGAGTATAAACCTCGGATAACAATCAAATCCCAAATCCTTATTGACTTTGTTGTTGATTGGACAGATACGAAGGAGAACATGATCCTCCCTGAGTCAGAACATTGGACCCTATATTTTGACGGGTCTAAGGCTCGCGGGGGCTCGGGGGCTGGCGTGGTGCTCAAATCACCCTAAGGAGATAAACTACTATACGTGTTGCAGATCCACTTCACAGCGATAAATAACATTGCCGAGTATGAAGCACTGTTGCATGGAATCCGGATTGCTAAGGATATCGGCATCCGATGATTGATGTGTTACGGAGATTCGGATCTTGTTGCTCAACAAGTGTCGGATATTTGTAATGCAAATAAACACACGGCAGCATACAAAGCTGTCGTAGATGATTTATCTAAATCATTCGAAAGGTTTGAGGTTCAACACATCCCTCGAGCAGAAAATGAGGAAGCAGATGCATTATCTCGAATAGGCTCTGCTCGGAAAGAGGTCCTGGATGGCGCTTTTTTAGAGCACCTCAAAGTTCCCTCCTTAAAGGGAATAGACGAGGAATATCTGACCAAATCCGACTCACCTTTAGTAGCAGTTCTGGCTGTAATTCCTAGCTGGACTCAACCCTACCTTGATTTCTTGGTAGATGGCAAATTACCCGAAGACGAAGTTCTGAGCCGACAGATCGTCCGACGAGCAAAATCCTACACCATAATTAAGGGTGAGATCTATAAGCTGAGTGTATCTGGGGTTTTTCAGCGCTGTGTATCTCCGGAAGAAGAAGTGGAAATCTTAAGAGAAATCCACAAAGGCGAGTGTGGTCACCATGCTGCAGCCAAGTATTTAGTGGCAAAATCTTTTCGACATGGTTTTTTCTGGCTTACAGCCAAGGCAGATGCCGAACGGCTGGTCAAGACGTGCAAGGGCTGCCAAAAATACGCCAAATAAGCTCATGTTCCGGCTGATCAGTTGCGAACAATAGCTATAACATGTCCTTTTGCGGTTTGGGGGCTTGACATGGTAGGACCGTTCAAACGGGCTCCAAGTGGATTTACTCACCTCTTGGTGATGGTGGATAAATTTACCAAATGGATTGAGGCTAAACCTGTCACTAGTTGTGATGGAGCAACAACCAGAAGATTTGTCGAGGATGTTATAATCCGGTATGGTTATCCACATAGCATTATCACGGACAATGGGAGTAATTTTTCTATGGGAGAGCTTGCTGAATTCTGCAACGAACAAAGTATCCGGCTTGAGATTACATCAGTCGCACATCCGCAGGCTAATGGACAAGTCGAAAGGGTAAATGGTTTAATTTTACAAGGCCTAAAACCAAGACTCGAAGCACCACTTACACGTGCTGCGGGGGCTTGGGCAGAGGAATTACCCTCTGTAATATGGAGCTTGCGAACAAGTCCGAACAGGTCAACGGGATACACACATTTATTCTTGGTCTATGGTGCTGAAGCAGTTCTTCCTAGTGATTTAATTCATAATTCTCCTAGAGTTGCCGCGTATATCGAAGAGGATGCCGAGATTTCTCGACAAAATGATCTCGACTTAGTGAAGAAGTTCACGCTGTTGCTGAAATGAGATTGACAGCCTATCATCAGAAGTTATGCAAGTATCATAGCCAGAGTGTTAGAAATCGATCTTTCAATAAGGGCGATTTGGTTCTCCGGCTTGTGCAACAAAGAAAGCACAAACTTTCCCCAGTATGGGAAGGGCATTTTTTGGTTAGTCGAGTAATGCACAATGGTTCATACTACCTAAATGATATACGGCTAGTCAAGGAAAGACCTGCTACTAAGAAGAGAAAGAGAGCTGGAGGCAGTACAAATCCGGAAGAATTAGACAGACCATGGAATATTGCTCAGCTACGTCCCTTTTATTCTTAGTTTATCTTTCTTTGTAATCATATATGTGTACATGTTTAGTGAGAAATAAAAGTAGTGGTTGCCTCAAATTTTTTCTGAGAAGTTGTTACCATCTTATTTCCGAATGATCATGTCACAGTCAAAAATCCTAGAATACTTGAAAGTACTTTATGCTCATGTTTGTTCTGGTTTAGATTTCCGATTCTAAAAATGCTACCTTCGGGTATAAGTCTAAATTTTCTAGTCTATGCTTTGGTTATTTGTCTGATTGCTGTATGCGGGTATTTTCCGAGTAGTGAATTTTTGGTACTGGAAGCCGGCTTTGTTTCCGAGTTTAAACTGGTTTAGCAATTGAGCTCCATTGCTCGACAAAGTTTCCGTGCTAAAGGTTTGCCGGCTCATGAAAGGGACGAGGGGGAAAGCCAGATAAACGATAAGTATAGACAAAAAACACAAGTGCTTATGCAAACATTTCAGGCACATAAACATTTTAAGCCAAAAGTGCTAAATATATATATAAAAACTTGGCACTTGCAAAAGTATCACACTACTTATTTACAGATCCGTAATGTTTTTTAGAATAACACATTTGTTCTGATGATCTATGATGCAGGGGGAGAGGTAGGAGCTGCCGGCTCGCTAGATACATCAGCCACACCTTGATAACGATCCGAGATGTTCAAATCCGATGTAGTTTGATCATCGTCGGAAACTTCAGCCATTTCTTTGGAAGGCGGTGGCGGTGTGTCCACGCGGGTGAGGAAGGGAGTATCGAGCTGGTTAGGTCAGCTACGTGACACCCATATCCGGCGCAGGAGTCCATGATGGCCTTGATGTTTTGCTCATGTTCGTCTTCGTCCATAGTAGAATATTCTCTAGTCACTTGCCAGATCTCCATGCTTCCATGGTGGCTCATAACCATTGTGAGAGTGTTCTGCGCTGCGGATCGCGCGTAGGACATGTTCTGGTCCTGGAAAAAATGCGGCATCTCCTTTGCCTTGTCCCGCACCTGAAAATCAGACATGCTATGCATATCCAGAACCTTGAGAGCTCCGCCAATATCCTCGATAGATTGGCGGAAGTCATGAAGAAGATCGCCGACTTGTGTAAGGCGGATGGTGCGAGACTCGGAAGAGGTGGAGTCCATTAAGTTCAGAGGACCTATGCATATAATGCAAAATAGTTAAAGAAATCCGACTTCGGAAGAGTCGAAGAATGTAAAAAAGTCAGAAAGATGGAAACATACCAAAGATGACATCGTGGACTTTGGTTTTCTCCTCACGAAGACTCTGGAGTTCAGCCCGGAGTGCCTCAGAAATATCCCTCTCTTTGAACACGTCATTGGTGAGATCCGAGATTTTCTTCTCGTGGAGTGCAATCTTGCGATCACGCTCCACGGTGGCCATGGAGGAGGATTCGAGAATTTGAGCAATGCTCTTCTCATGATCCGCCTTGAGCTGGTCTTGCTCTTGGCGGAGATCTTTGTTTTCCACCACCAAGGTCTTCAGATTCTCGGCCTCTTCAATCATAGCGCAGGACTGCTTTACTAGTGCTGTAAGTCAAAAAAACATTTCAACAAAATATTCGACTATGAAAACGCAAGACAAGGTTTGAGTCTCGGAATGTTTACCTTCGGCCTCATCCTTGGAAACTTTTAGTTCAGCATTTTCAAGTCGGAGAGCTTTGATCTCTCTCCGCTTGTTGCAGATATTCTTCAAAAATTCCTGGTTATATGAATTAACTTTCTACAAGTCAGAATACCCAGAGTCAGAAGTCTACTAAAGACTCGGGCTAATATTGCAGCTAATATCAGCACGAGCCTTGGGGGCTACAGTAGTTCATTCTTTGGCATCCTAAGGAAGCATAAACTCGGATTATCTATCCAACTTCATGCTTGGGGGCTAGAGGATATGATATAAAGTACCATAAAGGAAAACGTGAGTTGGAATTCTGACTTACATGATGTTCATGTGTGAGCTTGCTCAGGCACATGTTCACTTCAGTGGTAACCTTCTCGGCGAGGGTGAGTGGAATAATTGGAGGTGGTGGAAGCACACCAGCTCTTAATCCCTCGTCGCGAAGGCGAACTTGTTCGAGAAGTTCGGAGTACTTGACGTCCTTCACTTCTTGTGCTTCTTCTTCAGCAGAAATGGTTCAGCTTTCAAGACATTCCTTGGCCAACCATTGGATCTCCTCTGTAGATTTCCGAGATAATCCAAACTTGGCGAGTACCGGATTGCTCAGGAGGTTATCAATGAAAACTTCTGCCGAGGGATCATTACCCGAAGAGGGTTCACCCTTATCAAAACCTGAGTCACCCATGGTGACGTCAGTCTGTGACTCAAGGATCGTTGGCTCTGCTGAAGGAGCCGGATCTTCTACAACGGTCGGAGATGGAGTAATTTCCGGCGCTACAGAAGGCTGAGGGGCAGGAGTCGGAGGAGCCACGGCAGGAGAAGCCAATGTTAGCTTCGACTGACGCAGGGGCTTAGAAGTAGCTCCCTTCCCCTTGGCCTTGATGAGATGTTTAGCTCTAAGAAGGTAATAGAATGAAGAAGATTACATCTCGGAAGAAATCACAAGTGAAGTACAAAGGCGGAAGTTGTGAGGAAAGTTACCTCTTCACAACTGGCACTTCCTTTGTGCCAATAGCCATTGTCGGAGCTTTGCGCTTTCTAGGCACAACGTCCGACAGTGGAACCAATTCCTCCTCCCAAGAAAACTCTGGAGGATATCCCTCGATAGGAGCTAATTCCGACTCGAGGAGGTCGGCAAGCTGAAAAGAAGATAGTATCTCAGTGTTGCGAAATAACTTAAAGGTGAAACACATAAAAGGGTTGTTGCTAAAGCTTACCGGCACAACAGGATCGTCCGCTGTATGCATGTCCAGGGATAGCTCCGGAATCTTCCTCTCGATCTGCTCTCTTATCAGCCATTTGATTTGGCTTATATAATCTTAAGGCCTTGGGGCTGATGCAGAGGGAGTCTTTTTTCGACGTCATGATGGAATGCATCAATCGGTCACCATGGTGTTGGAGAGGCTGAATCTGGCGTGCCACCTAGCATTGAACTAAGTCGGACCCTTTTAGGCCCTTGTGCTTCATCAGGTATTCAATCCGTCTCTTGGTGAGAAACATATCGTCACTGAGAGCCAGAGCGACCTCGTCCCAAGATGCTCGGGGCGTGGCGGCTCCATCGATGAAAGCCGGCAAAGCAGTAGCTTTGCCAGGAGCGGGAATATCCTTATGATAGAAAAAGGTAGCTGGCCATTGTTTGACCGACTCACTAGCTAAAATCCGAGGATAAACACGCTCACGCCTATCGAAAAACTAATTGTACCAGTAATGTAAGGATTACCGGCGGTGATGGAATTTCTCCGGACATGAAAATAGTACCGGAAAAGAGTGAAACTCGGCCTAATGCCGAGATACCCCTCGCACAAAGATGCATAAGCACTCATCTCTAAGATGGAGTTCGGGGGGAGATGGTGGAGTTGAACACCTGATACATTGCAAATGTATCTATAATTTTTGATGTTCCATGCTTGGTTTTATCCACTTTCTTGTGTTTTGTTCCAACTTTGGAGTACTTTTCATATGATTTCTTGGACTAACCTATTAACAAGAGCCATAGTGCCAGCTGCCTGTTTTCTACTGTTTTTGGTTCCAGGATAGTCAGAAAATGAATATTCTCAGAATTGGACGGGACAAAAGCCAAAGTGCCTATTTTTCCGGATGTCATCAAGTGCCAGAATACGAGACGGAGAGGGGCCAGAGCGCGGCCACACCACCTAGCCACGTGGCCAGGCCTGGCCCACACCAGGGGGTGGTGTGGCTAGCCTAGGCACCCCCTCGACCTCCCCTTCCGACTATAAGATGCCCTTGGGACGTAAACCCTAAGTACCCGATCAAAAATCAACAAAAGAGTCTATAGCCGCCGTCATCTCCATCCCTAGATCGGGAGGGATCTGAAGCTCTTCCCAGCACCCTGCCAGAGAGGGGAGTTCATCCTGGAGGCCTACTTCATCACCATGCAAGCCTCCGGTGTGATGCGTGAGTAGTTCATCCTTGGACTACGGATCCATGTAATAGCTAGATGGCTGCTTCTCCTCCTTTGTGCTTTCATGTTTAGATCTTGTGAGCTCCATTCATGATCAAGATCATCTATTTGTAATTCTGCATGTTGTGTTTGCGGGGATCCGATGGATATTGAGATGCTATTTCAGATTGATTATTGATTCTATCATGTCTTTGTTATTTGTGATCTTGCATGCTTTTCGTTGTTAGTAGCTATCTTGGCCAAGTAGATGCTAGCAACTCCAAGAGTTAGTATTTATGCTCGATAGTGGGTTCATGCCTCTGGTAATCTGGGGAAGTGACATAAATCTCTAAGGTACTAGATGTGTTGTTGCTACTAGGGAGAAAACAACAATCCTTTGTTCATAGAACAATCGTATTGTTTACTTTACACGCAGTTCGTAAAGCAATAATCTGTTGCTTGCAACTTAATACTGGAGGGGGTTCGGATGATAACCTGAAGGTGGATTATTAGTCATAGATGCAGTTGGATGGCGGTCTATGTATAATGTTGTAATGCCCAATCAAGTTTCAAAGGAGTCAAGATGATTAGTATATGCATCTATTGCTTTCTTGATGTTTGTGAATTGCCCCGCTGTAATTTGTTCATCCAGCATGTTATCTATCTAAGGAGAGCCACCTCTAGTGAACTATGGATCCCGGCCCTTGTATTTACTTTCAATCTACAATCTTTTACTGCTTTGTGTTTACTTTCTGCAAAATTTTACTTCTTTCCATTCAATAAGTTTAATCATTTGTTTTCCGCAAAACACGGTGAGATTAACAACCTCATCGCAAGTTGGGGACAAAGTTCTGTGGTTGTGTTGTGCAGGTCTCCACGTTGCTACTAGCACCGCTAGTGCGCCCTGCCAAAGCTCAGCTAGTAACACCTTTGGGGTGTTTCCTTGCTCCTACTGGTTCGATGAAACCTTGGTTTCATAACTGAGGGAAACTTGCTGATGTGCTCATCACACCTTCCTCTTGGGGTTCCCAAAGAGCTTTACATCAACCATGCACCAACACTTTTCTGAGCGCCATACTCAGAGCCATCAAGCATTTTACTAGCGCCGTTGCCGGGAGTCAAGGACATCTTCACAAGGGGAGTCCCAAAGAGCTTTACATCAACCATGCACCAACACTGAGATGCTCGTTGTCTGCTTGCCTTGTCATTTTGATAAGGGGATTCTTCCGTATCATCGGGCAAGGGGTACCCCGTTGGTGGTTCTCAATGATACAGATGTACTTACAATGACAAGAACTTACCGGTGACTAAACTTGAGTAGCATGAGGAGCGGCCCTCGTATACAAGGGACATGAGATTTCTGACTTATACTTCGTCAAGCATGTACACCATAGTTTGTTCACTTTAACCTTAATCACTTCAAGATGTTTATGATAGGGGCAATGAGAGCTCAAAGCTATAAGTACCATAATTTTTGGAAGCTCTTTATGAGACTTGAATCCCTACTTCCTTTTATAAAGGCCTTTCTTCCACCATTATATTGAGTCTCCACCTTCTATCTTTATGCACTTACTTTGAGAGCATAGTGGCCATTCTTAGTTCTTTGTGCATTGTCCCAAGACTAGTTGATTCATGCATACTTTGATATTGCTTGTTTTAAACTATTGTATCTAGTCACTCTAATGAACTTTGAAGGTGTCCTATGCATTTATATTTGCTACTCTATTGAGGGACAAGCTAAATACTATTATGCTATGTTTTCTTTATGTGAAACAAACAAACGTCTTGCAAAGCATTGTTATTCATGAATCTTTTGGTTGTGCCTTTTCATGTTGCATCATAGTTTCTTTGTCTTATTGCTAGAACTATGTCTTTCATGTTATGATTGAAGTACTATGATCCCAGCTTTGAATGTTTTGCAAATACTTTGATCAAGTCTTTGATGGTGCATGTCACCTCAAAAATTATTCTTTCTTTTTATCACTTACCTACTCGAGGACGAGCAGGAGTTAAGCTTGGGGATGTTGATACATTGCAAATGTATCTATAATTTTTGATGTTCCATGCTTGGTTTTATCCACTTTCTTGTGTTTTGTTCCAACTTTGGAGTACTTTTCATATGATTTCTTGGACTAACCTATTAAAAAGAGCCATAGTGCCAGCTGCCTGTTTTCTGCTGTTTTTGGTTCTAGGAAAGTCAGAAAATGAATATTCTTGGAATTGGACGGGACAAAAGCTAAAGTGCGTATTTTTCCAGATGTCATCAAGTGCCAGAATACGAGACGGAGAGGGGACAGAGGGCAGCCACACCACCTGGCCACGCGGCCAGGCCTGGCCCACGCCAGGGGGTGGTGTGGCCAGCCTAGGCACCCCCTCGGCCTCCCCTTCCGAATATAAGGTGCCCTCGGGACGTAAACCCTAACTACCCGATCAAAAATCTACGAAAGAGTCTGTGGCCACCGTCATCTCCATTCCTAGATCAAGAGGGATCTGAAGCTCTTCCCGGCACCCTGTCGGAGAGGGGAATTCACCCTGGAGGCCTTCTTCATCACCATGGAAGCCTCCGGTGTGATGCGTGAGTAGTTCATCCCTGGACTACAGATCCATGTAGTAGCTAGATGGCTGGTTCTCCTCCTTTGTGCTTTCATGTTTAGATCCTGTGAGCTTCGTTCATGATCAAGATCATCTATTTGTAATTCTGCATGTTGTGTTTACGGGGATTCGATGGATATTGAGATGCTATTTCAGATTGATTATTGATTCTATCATGTCTTTGTTATTTGTGATCTTGCATGATTTCCGTTGTTAGTAGCTATCTTGGTATGCTAGCAACTCCAAGAGTTAGTATTTATGCTCGATAGTGGGTTCATGCCTCTAGTTATCTGGGGAAGTGAAAGAAATCTCTAAGGTACTAGATGTGTTGTTGCTACTAGGGATAAAACAACAATCCTTTGTTTATAGAACAATCGTATTGTTTACTTTACACGCAGTTCGTAAAGCAATAATCTGTTGCCTGCAACTTAATACTGGAGGGGGGTCGGATGATAACCTGAAGGTCGATTATTAGTCATAGATGCAGTTGGATGGCGGTCTATGTATAATGTTGTAATTCCCAATCAAGTCTCAAAGGAGTCAAGATGATTAGTATATGCATGTATTGCTTTCTCGATGTTTGTCAATTACCCCGCTGTAATTTGTTCACCCAACATGTTATCTATCTAAGGAAAGCCACCTCTAGTAAACTATGGATCCCAGCCCTTGTCTTTTGCTTTAAATCTACAATATTTTACTGCTTTGTGTTTACTTTCTTCAAACTTTTACTTCTTTCCATTCGATAAGTTTAATCATTTGTTTTCCGCAAAACACGGTGAGGTTGACAACCTCATCGCAAGTTGGGGACAAAGTTCTGTGGTTGTGTTGTGCAGGTCTCCACGTTGCTACTAGCACCGGTAGTGCGCCCTGCCAAAGCTCAGCTAGTAACACCTTTGGGGTGTTTCCTTGCTCCTACTGGTTCGATTAAACCTTGGTTTCATAACTGAGGGAAACTTCCTGCTGTGCTCATCATACCTTCCTCTTGGGGTTCCCAACGAGCTCTACATTAACCACGCACCAGCACTTTTCTGGGCGCCATACTCAGAGCCATCACCACCGTAATGATCTATCACCTCAGAAAATAAATCTGAGGGAGGAAAGGAAAAACCTCTGTCTAGGTGAGTGCCGAAGTTCACTCGTTCGCCGTTGCGAGGGTTGGGGATAGCTTCACCGAAGCCGCTCCTCCAGTCGCCGGCGCGGAGGAGCCCTTCTTATTCTACACCACGGAGCTTGTCATTGTTGAGGACGCACAGGATCCAGACCCCGCGATTGCTCTCCTTTCCCGCCACCGCTGTTGTCGCTGCTGCGCCAGAAGATGATGTGGAAGCCATTTTTGGTGCGCCGGTGACCTTGGATGGGCGGCGCTGGGAATTTTTGGGAGGCAAGGGAGCTCTGTGTGCGTGAGAGAAGTAGGGGAGAAGGAAACATCGTTGGGAATAGGTGAAGAAGATGAGGAAAAGAAATCCTCACCCCATATAACCGCCATCCGCGCCAAGATTCGTGCAAATGTCATAGTAAATGTGCCACGCGTCGTGGAAAGGATAGGGAAACCTCCACGCGATGATTACGTCGCCTTTATCTCCATGCACGCATTAAAACGATGCCTCGGTTCCGTGAAAGGCGGACCCACCAACGGTCGTGCTGATAGGAAATGTCTGTCAGTGACGTGACTTGACCATGGCTGGTGTCAGGCTACGTCAGAGACCAAGTTCCGGCTTAGTTTGAATTACGAGCTGGAAACACGACTTACATACTGATAGGTCCGACTTCTTTTTGAGACTCGGATCGTATCTTTTGTTTTGAAGTTTCAGGAACCCTTCAAGATTCTGCAAGCCGAAGATCAAGCTAGATGATGATGAATCCGACTTTGGATCTTGGAGACTTCCGGGGGCTGCTGTTGGGGATATACTTTCCAGGTATCCTCAACATACCTCACTAACCAGGGTGGCCCACTTCAGGTTAGAGCTTTGCTTCACGGGCGGCCCAGTCAGAGAGAAGAACGGAGTCCAATCCGGCTACGGGAAGGCCCAAGAAGACTTACCGACATAGGCCCATAATGTTACTTGTAGTTCAAGATGTACTTTGTAACCAAATCTTAGTGGTAGCCAGACAGATCTCTCTTGTAAACCCTAGGCCGGATATCTATATAAGCCATCCTAGGGAGATCCTTTAGGGCAACCAACCCTTACAATAGTCTACAATCTCAACTCGCACAGGCGAAACCCTTGTAACCCATATTCCAGCTCTGCCGTATTACTGGATTGCTAGCAGGAGTAGGATCCATCCAAAGCCGGTGGATTCGAACCTGGGTAAACTTGTGTGCTCACCGTCCCGGAATACCGTACGACTCACACCCGTCTCTTCCACACGCCTCGAGGACCCCCTCATGGCGTACTTGACATCAATCCGACGACATATAGCGTGTTGGGCACAATATGGGCTAACTCCTCCGCTTCTTCGGCCCAAGCCTACTAGCGACGGGTCTCGCTTTATTTCTTCATTAGCCTTCTTATTGAATTTGGATCACAATATAACAATCATTGGATGACAATGTGATTATATAACACTCCCTAAAGGTAACGCAAACTGTTTTGGTACATTCCCCCTCACTCCTCCAATGATTTGGTGCGCTCGACACGTGGAAGAGGCAGAATGAGATATGGATCGCGTGCAGTGGTCGCCTGGTCGATGGAGGTGGTCGGAACACCAAGTGTAAGGTCAATGACGACATTGCACCATCATCGCCGTCGCCGGCAAAAGAATTATCTGACTTTCCACTAGCTCCTATTCGACTAGAGAGAGAACCAACTTTTTAAACATAAGGCACATGTCCAGCTTTATATATAAAGCTCACAAACATCCAACAAGTTCATAGAAATGCAGATTCCACCAACCGATTACAAGTCTCCGGAGACCATAGATAAAGGGGTTACAGGCCACGCACGCCACACCCAAAACACCAGTGAAGCCTCGACCATATGGGGCCCTACTCTACTATAGCCCACTCCAAAGCTCTTATGTCTCCCGGTCTGCTGAGGATCTTCCAGTTTTGCAAGAAAATAGTCATTTTGCATATGCAGTCAGCTGGTTGTGTAGGGAACACGTGTTTGATAGTCATTTTATTTCTAACGTTCCACAACGCCCATCAAAGCGCAGCAAAGCACACCCACGCTACCCTACCCAACCTGCCCAACAGCCTTTGCAAGGTGGCCATGAAATCCTTAACCCCAGTTGGTTTCCATGCACACGACAACATTTCCCTAACGCCTGCCCACATGAACTTCGCTAGGTGGCAAGTGAAGAAGATATGGTTGGTATCTTCCCATTCCCCACACAGGAAGCCCGTCTCGTCCGACAAACCCCTTCTTTTCGCTAGATTGTCATTCGATGTGAGGCGTCATCTAATGAGTTGCCAAAGGAAGATTTTGATTTTTAGTGACGTTTTCATCCTCCAAACATCCTTAAAGCTTGTAAGGGAAGTGCCCCTGTAGGGAGAACCAACTTCGACTATCACTAATGAATTAATGGATTTTGTGACAATGAAATTAGAGGCTTTTAGATCTAAAATGTGTAGCTTGTGTTCTATGGTTTTTCTGATAGGAAATGACTGGGTTTTCATGGTTGGGTTTTAGATAGGGTATTTGGATTGTTTTATAGAGATCAAAATGTGCTATGAATTTTTTAGATGTTCTATATCGTTTGTAGCCATACGGTTTGTAGGGTTCATGTGGTGTTGGGGTTCATGTAAGGGCTTTGTTTGTAAATTGATGGTAAAAGTTGGTTAGTCTGATCGATACTCTATTATTTGTAGGCAAACGAAGTGATTTTGTTTAGGTGAACCTGGTGGATATTCTGTGGAAATCGGCTGTAATGGGGTATATTGTAATGGGAGTCTGATCTGGTTCTATTACGCTGACATGTAGTATTGTACTACATGTCTAGTTGGTAGTTCAATTGAGGAAATTGGTTATGTGAAGGAGGGCAGAAGTAAGGCTCACTGATTTTTTTTAAAGAAATGCGGTAGGCGAAGCCCCTACAATGATTTTTTTTTTGAATAAGAAGAACCTAAATTTGTATCCGTGAGGACTTGAAACTAGATGGATAGACTATACATCGACTTCCCTAACCAAGTGAGATAGGCTCACTTCTTAGGCTCGCTGATTATGAGAAGTAAAGAAGAAGTAAGGTTTACTAGTGACCAAGTGGCAGTGAACAAGCTCAACAACAAGTATAGAGAGTACAAGGTGCTACAGTCTGAAACGTTTTTCTCGCCGATGGTGATCTTGGGGCACCCTAGGGTGTGACCGCCGCTGCCACGAGTGGCTACTTCCTTTGGTGCTTTGCTGGGTACCATAGGTACTTTCTCCCCTGTATTAGGGTCTCTTCCCTCCCTGGATCCTTCCAGTGATGAGGTTCAAAGTTCTCCATCAAGTTTGCTAGAGGTTCTGTAAGGATCTTGAGGATTTTGATTTATACCCTCTTGGCTTGGTCTAGAAGTTTAGTTAACTTGTTTGTTTAAGAAAGGTTTGGATAGAAAAATCAAGGAGTGGATAAATGATACTAGAAGGAGGAATTATCGTGGGGGCAAAATCTTTCCGAGCAGTGCGTGCACTTCAGGGTGTTTTGAGGCAAAATAAACCAGATGTGATATTTCTTGTCTGAAACACATATGTCGAAACCTAAGGTAGAAAGATTGAGGAGAAAGTGTGTTTTTGATCATGTGTTGGTGGATGAGAGTGATGGGAAGAGTGGGGGTTCAATTCTGATGTGGCGTGATGCCATAAAGTCACGGAATTAAGCGTGACCGATATACATATTGATGTGATGATTGACGATGATAAAAGTGGATACTCACGGGTGTGTATAGAGAGACAGATTGGAATCATAAGGAAAGAACATGGTCAGATCTTAGGGACATGTATGAGTTGTTTAAAGTTCCATGGCTTGTTTTTGAAGACTTCAATGAGATCTTATATAATAGTGAAAAGGAGGGGGCAACCCAAGACCATCCAGGTTCATGAAACCTTTTCATGGTTGTATATTGATGGACATGGACTACATAGGTGACAAATTTACGTGGAGAAGAGGGAAAATAAGAGAAAGGCTAGACATATCAGTATGTAATGCAGATTAGCAAAATTTATTCCCTTTTGCAGCTCTCAGTAATGAAGGTATGCCATGTTGGGGTTCGTCAATGCATAAACAAAGATTTCCCACTACTACGAACAACCATGGATCCAACCATGAAGGTACTAACAGGTTTGATCTAGTTCATCATACTGACGTTAATGCAGAAGAGAAGCTAGTCAATGAAGATGTTAATGATTCCAATGATCCACTTGATGTGGAGGATCAAAAGCATGACCCCTCCATAGGTTGCACATGTGCGGTTCTTCCCGATCCGTGTTCAACGTTTCGTTGTCCAAAGCTCGACATTGTCTAGTGCTTCACTAGTATTCACGCAACACTTTGCTAGAAGACTCGCGACGTACTCGTATGGAGAGTGGAGAGGTTCCCGACACACGGAGGAGGAGGAGGATCTTGACATGTGTGGAGGAGGAGCCCCTGGGGGTATATATAGGAGAGGGGAGGGGGTGCTCGCCCTAGGGTTCCTCCCTAGGGCCGACGGCCAAGGGGTGGCACCCCCTTTCCCCTTCTTTGGCAGGTCCCCGATCCTCTCATGATACGTAGTATCATATGCTACCTTGTATGGAGAGATTCCCAACTTGGCAATTAAGTAAAATCATCTCCTACCAAGAATAGAAGAATGAATCGGAACCTTTCATATCTAGAGATTTGACTAGATCCTTTCCTATTTATGCAAGGCAACAAATAAGGAAGATCGAGGTGTCACCACATGGGTCCATGTGCTAGCCTTGGGGGCTGGGCGCCGGCCATGGGTGGGCCTGCCCCTCTCCTCTAGTCGGTCCATCAGAACCTTTCTGACGCTCCATATATGTCCCGGTTTCTTCTCGGATGAACCCGGAACTTCAACCCATATATATTTCGAAACCATTCCAGAAGCTCTTCCAGAATATGACCATCTCACGATCATTAAGAGTTACCTCGAAACCAATCCCGATGACATCAGAACCACCGTCTAGTTTTAGGTCAAACCACCGGAACTATTCCGATCCTTCTCCGAAGTGGCATAGCAAGTCACGGAACTATTCTAGTATGTTTGGAAACTATTCTAGACGACTCTCTCACCTACTCATCATACTTATGGTACACACAACTTGATCGGTCAACCTTAAGCGTGTGACCCATTTGGGTTCGGTAGTAAGTGGGTATGAATCAGAAGACCTTCAGATCATCAACCAACAATAGGACCTGGACATTCATGATGGTTACCACTTCACTACGAGAAGATCACATTGAGTGAACCCGTTAATTATACAAATACTAATCCCTTTGCTTCATGATATATGAGACATACCAAGGTAAGACATTGGTATCCTTGTGATTCAATCACTTGATCAATATACCCATTAGCCTTGCCACGTCCATACTCTGTTTACTCACATCTGTACTTCGATGTTCTGTATGATCTTATCATAACTGTGTATGCACAGACAATAGAGACATTGTAATACCGAGTGGGCCCATAGAATATCTCTCCATCGTTAGGAGGATAAAGATCCCACTTGTTCAACTATCAAGTTCTCACCATGCTTTCGTAAGTACCCTGAGATCACCTATATTGCCACCTTTGCAGGTGGTGTTGGGATAACCTCAAAGATAAGTCCTGGGGCATGTGGTCACTAGATATTCTCATGGTCTTAAGGTTTCACGTATAAGATAATGATCCGATGTTTTGACTATTAACTTCACAAGATAATCTCATAGCAACACATTTTTTGGACCTATTTGGTACACTTGTCATCCTGACAATAGTACACTCATAGTTATTGGTATTCTCGATTCCATTAACTTCAATACCATGATCTAGAAACTTCGATCATCCCACAACCTATGAGATAGTCCTAGAGGCTGGACTAGGAATATCCTAGTTTTCTCATCTTTATCTACACCTGAGGTTTCCATTGATTCTCATAATCAATACTCACATCAGTTATAACATAGCATTGTGAGCCTATATATCGAACATGGGATCATATATAATAATCATTATTATTGCCTCTAGATCATTAATCCCACCATGATAAACTCCGACCACATGCCTATAGTGGTAGATACTAAGTTTTATAAAGCTAAAATCATAGGGACTATTGTTTCTTCGAGAAGATTTGAGGCGAGGTGGCTAGAAGAACCTTCCACTGATGAGGTAGTTAATAATTTATGGGAGAAAGCTAAAATGTATGGTAAAGAGTTGATGGGTAAGCTTAGTGAGGTGCATGGTGGTATGCATAAATGGGACAAAGAAATCTTGAAGATCTCGAAAAAAGAATTGCTAATCTAAAAAAGGAACTCGAGGAGCTTAGGAGAGGACTTGCCGAGGAAGCTTTGAGTAACACTACAAGAAATGTGTCCATCCGCAATGACTTTGCCCATCGGTCATCATAGAAGGCACGTCTTCCACGACGATATTTTTTTTTCTGGTTTCGCGGCCCTCTACTACAACGAAACTGCTAAAAACATGGAGGAAGTTGGGCCCGCGCATGGCAGAAGCAAGATTTTCGGTTCCTCGCTCGATGTTGAATCGCCGAAGTCTTTTGAGGCGTGTGGGTCCCAAACGTCAGTGTCTCTAGCGCACCATACTTTTCGGTCGCGCCTTCCTGATTTGAACTCGATAACGTTGCTCGATGCGTCTGCCGTTTAGTCAGGCTACTGGGTCCCACATGTCAGCCTCTCATCATGTGTATGATGAAATTTTTTCCTTCGCTCGCACTACCCTATTCCGAACATGGTAGCGTTGCTCGATGCATTTGTCGTTTAATCAGGCTGCTGGGTCCCACATGTCATCCTCTCATTAGAAGAAACATGTGCATGCTAGAATTTTTTTCCTTGGCTCGTGCCTCCCTAATTTCAACTCGATAACGTTTCTTGCTGCATCTGCCATTTAGTCACGCTGTTGGGTCATCCATGTCAGCCTCTCATTAGAAGAATCGTGTGTATGATAAATTTTTTTCCTTTTCTTGCACTACCCTATTCCGAACTTGACATCGATGTTCGATGCATCTACCGTTTTATCATGCTGCTAGGACCCACATGTCATCCTATCATTAGAAGAAACGTGTGTATGATAGAATTTTTCCCTCAGTTGCGCCTCCATGTTTCGAACTTGATAGCGTTGCTCATTGCATTAACCGTTTATTCAGGTTGGTGGGTTCCCTATGTCAGCCTCTCACTAGAAGAATCGTGTGTATGATGGATTTTTTCTTCTATAGAGCTACCCTGTTCTGAACTAGATAGCGTTGCTCGATGAATCTGTCATTTGGTCACACAGCTAGGTCCCACATGTCAGCATCTCATTATAAGGATCGGTTGTATGATTGACTTTTTTCTTCGCTAGTGCCTCTGTGTTTCAAACTTGATAACTTTGCTTGCTGCGTCAGCCATTTTTTAGGCTACTGGGTCCCCCATGTCATCCTATCATTAGAAGAAACATGTGTGATGACTGCAAGTGCACAGACCAATTGTAGCTAGTTTCGAAGTAAAGATATCAAATCCATAGAGAGCTATTGGTAAAGGTCTTTATGCTCCTCGTTACTATCTACCAAAGAATACTAGTAAGTTGTCTTTGATTTCAAGTAAAGGGTGTTTGAATGGTTTATAGTTTTTTACAGAAAAGTAATTAAAACAAGTAACAAGATTGTATGAAATCGTGGTTGAACTCAATCGTGCTAAGATTTTCTTGGGGATGTAGGATACACCACCAGAATAGTACTATTATCATATGTAATCAAGATAACATACTTCTCATGTCATGATATGTGTGGAGAGAGCCCCATAATAAGATGTTCACGACAAGGCTCGTAGGAAGCCACTTTGTTGAGCCAACTCTGAGGTCACCTCTAAATAACCACTTCAATGCCCGAGAGCAATCACCCATACAGATCATCGCAATTAAGGGTTTCCCCATGGATATCGTAATTAGCTTAGGGAGTCCCTCTTAATCCTCCTTTGACCGTGTAGGTCACAAGCCGGCGCCAATCTGTCACGGGGCATTCGGGGTATGCTTACAAAACACGTCCAAAGGGTTTCTTCCTCGCTTTAGTCCCAAAGGCAAATGATATGTGGTCGACTTCACATATCATCTAAAGAGAGAAATCAAACACAAGTCATAATTATATCATAGACAAGCAAGTCATATGGACACAAGAATAGATCATCTTTATTACAAGTTCATAGTGGTGCTAGGGTTTCTCCATCTCCCCAAGAAAAAAGGAACTACTCACTCATGGAATCAATCAACAACATCATCATAATCAAATGAATGGATTAAAGTACGGGGGTAGATCTAATGCAAACCATAATTGCATCTGGAATTACAAAGAGATCTAATAGATGAAAGATGGAGTAATGGTGGTGATGAAGATGCAGCAGTTGATGATGAAGGTGATGATGCGTTGTCCTCCAATGATCTGTGAAGCAGCTGGGATTTTACTCCAGCCGAGTTCCTCCTTCATATCCCTCTCGCATGTGGCATTTCGTGGTTTTTGGTTGCTGTGAATGTCGGATCTCCCTCTCGTCTTTGCTAGGAGAAACTATTTGATGAGGCGGTCGCGATGGCGCCTGGTATGGGTAGATGGTACGGGCGGGCTTCGCCCGTACCAGTGGTCGTTATCGGTACTGATGCCTCCTCCTTGTTTGTTATTCTTCCAGGTGCGAAGGTAAATTTATAAAATGACTTTTATCACTTAGAAATATCATATACTTACACAATATGATAACTCTAATTGATATGTTCATATATGACTTCATGATTGTGGATCCTATTGAAACAAGAACGAAATAGTGCGCGTAGGCGTAGTAAAATACAAAAACCCCTACTCTATTTATGCAAAAACAAAAGGTAAATATGCTTCAATTTTGGACGCATCAGTGTGCATGCTGCACTTTTTTCGCACGCACCTCCCTGATTTGAAACTTGGCAACATTGGCAAGTTCATTGGACCTGTTGTTTTGACCTTGGCAACATTGCTCGATGCGGCAGCTGTGTATGATATTGCTGCTGGGGCCCCCATGTGAGCCTCTCTGGTATGTTCTGGTTTGTGCATGTCAGCCTCCATGGTATGTTCTGACTTGTGGGTCCCCGATACCAGCCTGTCTATACAAGTACTTAACTTCTTTTTTTCAAACCCGCCCATTAAACTCGAGAGACGCCGCAGGCTGGTGGGTCTGTGATGTCAGCCTCTCCGTAAATAATATTGCTACATGAAAAATTGTAAACCCAAATAAATATATGTCAAGCACACATGATTCAAACTCAAGACTTCAACAAATATAAACCGTATGCGTTGCCACTACGCCAAAGAAATCAGATGAAAATTATCATTTAAAGCTTTATAGTACATATAACTTATGTATTAGTCTTCTTAAAAATATTTTAGGTGTCCATGTTTATCTCTCTTAAAATAAAAGGGCAGTACTACTTGAACCTCAATTTGTAAAATGCCACATAATGGATTAGTTTCTTAAAAACATGGGTAGGCACAGTTTTTTTAGAGGAGGGGGGCAATACCAAAAAGGCCAAATTTAAAAGTTTTTAGGATATGGTTCATGGGCTCCTATCTCAAATTTCACTAGGTTGTGGCTTGACCGGATTCAAACACATACCTCGTCGAGGGAGGAAAAAAGCGATAATTTCTTTGATAGATATTCATGTAAAATATCTAAAGAACCAGGGACACACACCGCGTGCGCCAAAACATGGCTTGTATCCAATGTCTTCACTTGGTGAAATCACGCTGTATCTTTACCCTCTCATCTCTGTCCAAAACATATCCAACGGTTCCGATGACACACAAGCAATGTAGCATCCCAATTGTCTAATATTGTAATGCTACATGGTTTATTATATATATTAATACTACTAGATACTTGTTATTATTGCATCATCATAATATCATGCTCATGTCACCATGCCACATTACATTTGAGCATCATATTAAAATTATTCCATTTGGTTTTTCTTCTCATATTGCATTTGTTTTGCATATTATTATTTTCTTCTTGATATATTGTGTTAGCATTTTGATTAATGATATAATGCCCAAACTGTTTTGGGGACATATCTTTTAATTCTTTCCATCCACTAACATGCCAATAAATCTTATCATTTGACCTTCCTATATTTTTATTAACCATACATGCCATATGGGTTCTCTTGTTTTATTTGGATTTAATTCATGCCCATGTATATTGTGTGTGGTCCTATCTCTTTCAAATCATCTTTTCAAATATAGTACATTTGTCACTATCTCTCTACCATCCATACCATGTGCCTTCTTTCTATTTTAATTCTAGAGTGCATGTGATAATAATTCCTTTCTCTAGTCACATGCAATTATAAACCTCATGTGATTATGCCTCTTATTTGAATTCGTTTCGATTTGCCTTAATCATTAGAATTTATTTAAATCTTGATCTTCATCTAATTCCTAGCTAAGCTAGCCTTGTGTTAATAATCGGAATCATCAACCGTATCGATCATCCCTAGCTAGCTAATACCCAATCACTCCATCTACCAATTGGTTCCTAGCTACTCTAGTGTAACCGAACCAGGTGTACCTGGAACCTATGCATGTGCCTGAACCCAACCTTGTTAGCGACCTGAACCCCATCGCGGTTGGAACGAACCCGCTCCTGTTTTTCTTCCTCGACTACACGTGATCGACACCCCATCGCCAGCATTCCTTGTGTGTTTTTCTCCCTCCTTTATTCCTTGAGTGAAATGCATCAGCAATCCTGAAACTCATCATCTATGTCTAAAACGGTCCTCAAACACAAAAAATGCCTCAAAACAGTCCTGGAACTTATATGAACGTCCATATACGGTCCTAAATACGTAGTACAGTGGTGTGGACTTATTGTCTATGTCTAAAATGGTTCTGAAACACAGACAACACCTCAAAACAGTCATAGAACTTATATGGGCGTCCATATAGGGTCCTAAATACGTAGTGTAGTGACGTGGCAATGGCGGTGGACCCACGCCTCCTCAATACATGGAAAATTGCTAATACCTCGTGCAATTGTTTGTATGCTTTTCATTTTCTGGTTAATTAGGCTGTGAATTTGATAGCTAGCTCTGCCTTCATTATGTAATTTAATGATGTGAAATATTGCTCTAAGATTGCTTTGACTTGAGAGTGAATTTGCTCTACGGTGTTTTTTTAGGTTGAATCTGCTACGTAGACTGATGCATGATTATAAGCACGATATTATATGTCTCTATCTTACTTATAATTTTTTATTTTACCACTATTTTTTTGAACTACATCACCCTTATTACTTTCTTATTTTTTCTACTGTTTTATAGAACTGTCTTGCTTATTATTTTCTTATTTTTCACTATTTTTTAGAACTATATCATACTTATTAATTCAGAAAAAAAAGGCGAGTTCCCTTTTTTTATGTATGTCCAAACAAATGATCTCTCTAGGTACTATGTATATGATAAATTGCCGTGTAAAGGTACACCGGATCGCACCAATGAAAATGTTAGAAAGGGACAACACGTGAGGACGTGTGGGCGCCCTAGGCCATCCTGGTGTGTCGTCGTGGGTCCACCGCAATTGTCACATCACTGCACTACATATTTAGAACCCTATACGGACGTCCATATAAGTTTCAAGACTGTTTTGAGCGTTGTTTGTGTTTCAGGACCGTTTTAGACATAGACAATAAGTTCATATCACTGCACTAGTATTTAGGATCGTATATAGACGTCCATATAAGTTAGAGGACTGTTTTAAAACGTTTTTTGTGTTTGAGGACCTAGACAATGAGTTCCATGACCGCTGATGCATTTCACTCCCACAAAAGCTAGAAGCAGCACTGCATGCCTCGCAACCATCCTATCTTTTTCCCCCTCTCCAAGACAACCTAGATCAAAACCCTCTCTGTTGCCATGGCCACCTCCCCTGGTCGGTCGCTGTGTCGTTGATCCGCGCCGTCGGAGGACTCACCACCGCGAAGAGCAGCCCCGCATGATCTACAGCTTCTGAGTGGTACATGGAGCAAGGAGGTGAAGGCCAGTGCCAACGCTCGCGTCCAGCGCCCCTCGCGCTCGCCAAAGATGCCCGACATCGCGCGCACGCCTTCCTCTCCCGGCACCCTCTACCACCCCCGAGATGCCTCGTCGCGCCACCGAACCCTAGGAGAGCTCCCTCAACTCCCCTGACATAGTATCCCTCTCTATCTCATCCTGCAGCGCCGGATCATTGCATCGAGCAGTCGCCATGCGCCGTCTGTAGCTTTGTCACGCTCATGTTTTCCCGTCAACTTCCGACCAAGACCTCCTCCACTAAAGTGTCCTTCTGTCGATCTCCTTCACACGCCATGGTATCTGGTTGTACCAGTTCTCCAACGCAACAAATGGCGCTTCGTTTGGAGCCTAGACGTGCTCGCAGTCATCCGCTGAAGTTGGTCGCATCCACCTAGTCTGACGGTGTTTCTGTAGTTTCAGTCGACAGCCTTGTTTCACCCTCTGTTCCAGTCCCTTTTCCCGGCGTCCCTGGACATCCTCCGGCGGAATCCCCAACATAGAAGTTGTTCTAGGTGTATCAGGCTACAGTTAGGCGAAACCACGTTAAATTTCGTGCCCAGAGACGGTCGAAATCCTTCCCCAAAGATCGACGAATTTCGCTGACTGCACGTGTGCACGACCGCAGTGTGTTTGCCGCTATGTTCCCGAATTTATTCCGCCTGCTCTAGTCTTCCTACGGCACAACACTCCACGTTCTCTTGTTCTTGGTTGAACAAGATTTCCAATTCAACCAACCTTGCTCGTTTTGGAGCTCCGAGCTGCTCACAATCTTCCTCGGAAGATCGACAAGATTCTCTGTGGAACTGTCCCTCGATTTCAGTTTCGACAGTCCAATACTCCGGCCTTGGATCAGTATTCTGAATAAATCGCGCACCTAATCTAACACGAACTTGATGTAGTTCAGTGTTTTGCGACCGATCCGATCTATGCACTCTTAGGTCCCAAGTTCGAATCTCCCCTCTTGCTCCAGTTTTTGCTCTCAGAGTTGCACTTCAGTTAAGTTCAGTTAGCAGTCCCTGTCAGCATGTGCATCTTTCTCAAAATACCCTGCCCAAATTTTAAAAACCTAGTAACTTTTAAAATTGAAGTCAAATCAAATATTTCAAAATGGAAAGTATTTGGAATTGCTTAAAGGTTTCAAAGATACATTTTAATTTAATTTGGAATATTATAAATGCATAAACATTAAATAATTTGACCTTGTCTATTAAAAAGGAATAAATCATAACTTTTGTTTGCTATTTCCAAACAATACAAATGATATATGCTTTGAGATCAGAAAAATGCCAGGAATATGAATATGCTATTTAAAACATTTTCTAGGCATCTAAAATTTTCGAATTAATAAATACCATTAATATGCCTTAATAAATTTATAACTTTAATTCCGTAAATTCAAATTTGACAAATAATATGTCTAAATCAATCAGCACGACGAGCCTGTTCTGTTTATGCATTCCATGATATAAAATAAAGCATGCGTCATATAAATATTAAAAGGACAGCAAGATTTATAGGAGCAAAACATGCCTAAATAATTAATTAACATGGTCTATTATTATTATCGCACCTCACCGATGCCATTCTATGTTATACCATGCAATTGTACATCATTTCATCATGGCATACTTTGTTTGCTTGTTGAATATATTCATATAATTGCGTACTTTATTTATTATGGTCCTTTGTGTGTTTGGTTTTTATTCCAGACAGATGTCGAGCAAGGAAACTATCAGGAGAACCAAGAGTACTACCCAAATCCCGGTTACCCTACTGCTAATCCGACAGGCAAGCATTTCCCCATACTAGCATACATATAGCACATATACTTCTATCTTATTCTTGCATCATTGAGTCATGATTGCATTAAATTGAATTCCAAGTATTGCATAGCTTTTACTTTTAAACCCCACCGAAGCTTCTATCCTCAATCCTATGAGGCATTACTACATGAGTTGTTTGAGCCATGTGAGTCATAGAATTGCATGTGTAGGGTTTGTGCGAGTCTTTTGATAACGAGGTACCGAAACAACTTAAACCGAGTAGTAATGGGATAACTAAAGAAAGAGGCATCAGTGGGCAATAGTTGTTATTTGGTTCTTCCATGCTCACTTATGTCCCGTAGGATACCGAGTACTTGATTCATGTTCCTTGACTATCACACTATCCGCATGTGGGACCATGAATCCCCTTAGCCTGAGCTCGATTCACACTTTATTTCTTGGGGCCACAAAGTAGTTTGGGGCGTTATTACTATCCCCATGATTTACTTCTTTATTTACTATTACGCGTGGAGCGTCTGTACTGTTTTGGAACCCCGTGCCATGTTTTCGTGGTATCGACAAGCCCAGTCACACTTTCGGGTTCCTAGCCGTTTACAGCCGTCGTCACAAACCCTGGGTCCATCTCGGAGCTAGCTAACTTCGTTGTGGGTAGCTTAGTGGAGGTGCCCCCCGAAATCATTTATAAATCTTGTGAGTGCTTTGTCGTGAGGCCTTGTTGTATTTTATTTGGTTTTCCCGAGGTTGATCATACGTGTGTTGCTATTTGTGCACCCCTGTAGGGTAAATCTTTCTGAAAACCACGTCCACGGTTATGGATGACTTGGAGCACATTTTCTCGATCATAGATACGCATAACTAAAGTACCACATTTAATTTGACTAAAACATGACTAGTAAATAGTGCAACACTGATGGAATGGTTAATAAAATTGCCAACAGATGGGATATTCTTCTGCCTTCTCGTTGGTAAGCGAGAAGGAGGGAGAGCGTTGTTTAGTTATGTTACTTACATAACTGTTGTACTAATTAACGAGCGCCCATCCATATCTGGTTGGGTGGATGTTGTAGTGTGTCTCTATAGAACTGTTTAGTTATTATCTTTCGCTGCAATTGTGTCACCCCCAGGTTGTTCACTTTAGATGCATTTAGACTTGCTGGGTACCCCTAGGGTCTCACACGATAAATATTTCGTTCAGATGGACATGTATACTCTCAAGAAGGTTACTAGGTCGAAGAGACCGATGATGGTGGCAACGACTGTCAGGTGTAGAGATTTTGGGGATGGAGATCCTTGAGATCTGTGGGCGGGATGTGCTTATTTTCAGGGCATCTTATGCCAGTTTGCTTCTTCTTCGTACTCGGATCTTGTTTTGTGCTTCCGCTTGATACTCTGATGTGTGATGTATGAGGATATATCCTAAACTATTAGCACTATCTAGGATATTTGGATCTTGCCATATGGCATTGAATTCTTATGTTTCTATTGTTTCTAGATGGTGTGGCTCTGATGTCTATTGTATGTCGCTAACATACATACTCATTTGTGTATGTTTTTGATCGCTTTACCTGTCGACTATGCCAATCGCTCTTGTCCCAATGTTCTGGAAAGTGGGTGGGATGGTTGGCCAGTACCGTGCCCTGCTCCACGAGGTGGGCCTATTGTGTGTGGCTGCGCGGCCCCACGGTAGTACGTCATGTCCATATTTGGTTCATCTAGGCTTGAGCTTAGAGCGTAGGGTCCGAGGTATTACATGCAAAAGCTCTAGTGCAAGCAGCCTAGCAGTAAAGACAAAACTTTTGACAAATTCAGTTGCATTTGAAAGATTAAGCAGTACAAAATAAGACATAAAAAATATTGACAGATTCCTAGTTCATATTCAACAGCGCTTGACCAATTCAGCAACATTTTAAAGTGACTGATTCAGCAATACAAACACTAAAATTCAATAGCACTACAGAGAGCCAGTTCTTGTTTCATCTCTAAAAACCATGTCACACGATCAATTTGTCCTTTTCTCCAAATACACTCGATCATTGGAACACAATTATTGTCATAATATTTGGTCATGTAGGGAGCCGTCATATAGATACAGATATACCATATTAGTTACGTAATAGGCATAGCTACAATCTAGCAAAAGGTTATCATAGTTTTACGATCCATATATGATCAGTGGAGATAATACAACCACATAATTAATTACAATAACATACGACTAGAGCTAGATAGCTAGGAACTTCATGTTTTTACATCATGCGGCATTCAGAGCAGTGAGATACATCAACCTTGACCATTCTTCCAATGGTAAGTTTAGCTGCTTTCTAGAACTTGATCCACCTAGAAGTAGCTGCCAAGCACCCATCAGTCTAGTTAATGGTGTAGCGTCCCTCCATTCACACTCCTTCGCTCTGCATCTTGAAGACTATTGTGCCCTTTCGTCTGACCTAGAGTTGCTTTGTGGCACTCTTTGGCAATTTCTGAGTCAAAGCAAGAGATAGACGTATAATTAATAAGAGCAATGCACTGAATCATGTGAAACTTGAGAAGACATTCATAATAGTTTATCTACCTCCATATACTCACAAACATAATCTGGTGTGACCTTGTGATGACACATGTGTAGGATACGATCTGACAAGGCACTGCCTGGGCTGATGAAGGAGCTTGTGCCGTTGCCTGTGCTGGGGATGGTTGTGGCGCCCCGCAAAAACACTACTAGAAAATCGCGTTGTTTTTGTGCATTGCATCATCATGACCGCATGCTCATGTCATCATGCCACCTTGCATTTGAGCATCGTCATCATCATGCATCTGTTGTCTGAAACTATTTTTGAAAAAACCCTATTTCTGTTTTCTAAATACCTAGCCTTTATTCAAATACAAAACCCGGGCCTCCAAAATATTTTGGTTTGTCTAAATACGGTTTGCAAAAGCCCCGTTTTAAATAATAAAATTTTATAATATTTTTAGGAGGCAGCCCGCCAGGCCCGAAAGCCCGGTCGGCCACCTCCACGCCCTAAAATAAAACCTAAGCTAAATCCCAAACCCTTTCTACCAAATAACCTACCCAGCCCTATCCTACCCAGCCCCTCCACCTCACCCCACCCAATCAGTGCACGCCACCTCACCCTTCTCTTCCCTCACACCCGCCACCTCATCGGTGGACACACACACCCCACCCACCCCTACAACACACGCAGGCACACACGCACACGCACGCCACGCACGCTTTCCACCCCGCCCCTGGACACGCTCCCGCGTAGGCCCCACCCCGACAACCTCGGTACCCCGCCCCGGTCCCACACCCAGACCCCTCTCTCCCCTCGATCCCTGCTCCTCTCTCTCCCCAGCCCCACCTCCTCCTCCACGCAGCCCCGCCGCCTGCCTCGGCAGCCCGCCTCGCCGGCCGCCCGAGGGCGTCCCCCTCTTCCCCTGCACCTCCCGCCTCCGTCGCCGGCCGCGAGCCTCTTTTTCCTTCCCCTCTCCGGCCTCATGCTACTCTACCGCCATAGGAGCTCCGCCTCGCCGCCGACCTCTGCGCCGGTCGCCCTCCTCTCCGGACGGTCTCGCCGTCGTCTTCCCCGGGGCCTCGCCGCGCCAAGCCCTCCTTCTCGCGAGCCTCGAGACCTCACCGGCCCAAGCCCGTCCCCGACCTCGGCTACGACCGCGCCCCTCTGCTCCGCTGGCTCGGTATCGTTGACGTCCGCCTCGTCTGCGTCGGTCGCCGCCTCACCTCGCCCTCCTCTCCGGCTACCGCCGCGAGCGGGCCCGGCCGCGCCGCCATTTCCTCTGCCTCGCGTCCCCGGCTAGAGCCAATCCCCGCGTGTCTCCTCCTGTTCGTGGGCCACCACCGCCGGGAGCTCAGCGCCCGGCCCCGCTCGTCCTCGCCAGGCCGGCCTCCCCTCCTCACAGGTCATCGGCCGCCTCACCAACCCCGCCGCCTGCGACCACGCCTCCCTCCTCCCACTCGCTGCGGACGCGGACCGTCGCCAGGAGATCATCGCGCCCGGCCGCTGCCCCGTGCTGTTTACCGCCACCGCGCTGAGCTCGCCCTACAGCCAGCGAACCGCCGTTCCTGAACCTCGTCGACCGATCTCTGCCACCGCCACGGACGTCCTCCTTGTCGCCCGCGAGCCCTTGCTCCATCTGGTTCCAAGGCCGCCCCCTCCATGCTCAAGCAAGCCCTACGCTGCCTCTCTGTCTTGTGTCCAAGGTCGTGTCTCCTGCTGCTGGTTTGTTGTGCAAGTCAGGTACTCCTGCTCAATACCTGACTGAAGGTAGTGTTGTACCCGTGTTGGCACATGTCTGCGTTTCGCTCGATGTTGATGTTGAACTGATGCAGTGTGTGCTGCTTCGGCTATGCTGGCCTTCTTCCTGCCAAGTCAAGGACCCCTGGAAGATATTGCGTTGGCGTACGACAAGATATCCTCCTCAACCGATGAAATGATGTGCAAAGCACCAAGGCCGACACAAGGATGTAACGAGAAGACACCCAAGATTTTGTCACGAAACTCAAAGTTGATGCCACTCAAGTTCTTCTTCCCGGACTTGAAGGTCGTTTCCGAGACCGAACCCCGAACCCCCCAAGATCTTCGGACCAATGTGTGAACCATATCCGAGCCCCTATTTTATCAAATGCTATATGAATTGTTGCATATCAATTGTACATGCTTGCATACATATTTTGCGGGTCCGGGTTGTATAGTCGATTCACCTCATAATTAAATATGGAGACTATATGCGGGCTATATTTGTCTCATATCGCCTCCATTTAAATTTTGCATAGCGAACCGATGCCATGATTCGCCTGGTTAATACAACATTTAATTTGCGGGGTAGTTAAACAACATGAACCTATTAACTAATTGTCGGGACCCCGGTTCCGCTTAACACTGCCTAATTGCACCGCATCTGCATCATATCATAAGCATGCCGGATCTTCTGCCGTAGTATTAAATATTGCATCCGGTGTTTCTTGTAGTGATTTGCTTCTTCGCGGATTAGGCCGATGAGTTGATGCGAGTATCGACAAGTTCTCCGGATATGATCCTTCGGCAGTGTTTCCCAGGCGAGCATCTCTCCCCCTTCTACCTATTTTGCATTTATAGTCTTTACTTCCTCCTGTTAATCTATTGCTATCCGTGTCGCGATGCTTTAGTTTCCGTGCACCAGTTATATCCCGTGTAGCCTCTATATTGCCTTGGACACCTCCTATTACCTGTGTTTGGTAGATAGCTGGCCTTGCGAGTCGTAGTTGCTTGCTCATGTGCGATCTTATGTTGTTGAGTACCACAGTTGTTGGAATGCTGGCGGATGTTTATGGTGGAGATGCTTACTGGTGGAGATGACCATGTCTTTAATTACAACTATTAAATTGCTAGATATAACTAACGCAGAGGCATCAGTGGGCAATAGATGTTATTTGGTTCTTCCACGCTCACTTGTGTCCTGTAGGACCCCGAGTACTTGATACCTGTTCCTTGATTTTTCGCACTATCCACATCTGGGAGGCCTTATGGACCCCCCTGAGCCAGAGCTTGATTCATTTCTATTTCTTGGGGCCACAAGTAGTTTGGGGCTTTATTACTATCCGGTACTTATGCCATGCTTTACTGTTTTATTTAAGATTGTGCGTGGAGCACCTATACTATTTTGTAGCGCGCCATGTTTTCGCGGTATCGACAAGCCCAGTCACACTTTCGGGTTCCCAGTCGTTTCCAGCCGTCGTCGCAAACCCTGGGTCTGTTCTGGAGCCGGCCAACTTCGTTGCGGGTAGCTTAGTGGGGTGGTCCCCTGAAATATTTATGAATCCTGTGATTGCTTTGTCGTGAAAGCCTCGTTGGGTTTTGAGTTGGTTTTTCCGAGGTTGATCGAGTGTGTGTTGCTATTTGTGCACCCCTGCAGGGTAAAACTTTCTGAAAGACGTGTCCGCGGTTATGGACGACTTGGAGCACAGTATCTCGATCATAGACAAGCATAACTAAACTAGTGCTATAAATTTGACTTAATATATCTGACTAGTAATCAGCTTCACTATAACGGAATGGATATTAAAAATGCCAACCACTGGTGGACCTGGGTTGTTTTCTTATACCTGCCTAGTAAGTATTACAACTCCAATGGAATGTGATAAAAGTGCCAACAACTGCTGGGTTTTGGGATTCCTCAGGACAATTATATCTGACTAGTAAATGTTCCAACTACCACGGAATGGTTAATTAAAATTGCCCACTACTTATGCTTCAGGATGAATCAAGATATATATCTGACTAGTAAATGCTGCAACTATAATGGAATGAATAAACTGCCAACTGTGTGAGTTCCTTGGTTTGACTTCCTCGTTTGGTCTCGAGGGGGAAATATCAGGATGCGTATGTTTGGTCTTAGTATTAGGTTGGATCCGAATAGGTCTTTCTTACCCCTCTCTGATAACCGCTAGTTGTCTGAGTCTCTATAGGTTGTTTAGTGCTGCTGCGCTGCCGCTTCAGTCCACCATACCTATGTAGGCGAGAGCCGCCGAATTCTAGCCTCGCCGTGTACTGGCCTCAGTACTGACGCTCCTCTTTTTCCTTTGCCCTTTGTCAGCACCCCCTTTTGTTTTAGCAGGTTTGAGATCGACGTCGTTAGCAGGGTTACCCTTCCGGCTTGGCCTGGGCAGAGTTATGGACGCCATTGGTTATTCTTCAGGGCTCTTAGCCCCATTTGCATCTTGTCCGTAGTCGGACGCTCTATCGTTTTCAAGGTGATTTGGATCTTTGTATTGTATACCTGTATCTAGACTCGTTGAGTCGCTGTTGTATATATATCTGTTCTGTGGGTCCCATCGAGGACTGTTGTGTAATGGTATTACTTCGTTTTCCACCCGCACGAAAGTGCCTGGTGGGCGTCCTTGAATCGTTTCTATGCGGGTTTGGCGGAAAGGGCTAAAACTTGCATAGGGCCGATTCGAGGGTGTTACATAGTGGTATCTGAGCTCAGCAGTTGCGATACCCCACAAGTCCAGCCTGTAGGATAACCTAGCTAATGGCCGAAGTAGAGTGTCAAAACTATTTTTTGCAAAATCGGGTGGATAGATCTGATAGGTCTGATTTTACTCCATACCCCTCTGCTGTTCTCCTCTTACCTCTGCGTGTTTTGAACCTGCTCTCTTATCTTTCTTCGAGTCCAGGAATTCTCGTGGTTGGGTTTCCGTCGTACCTTCAAGGTTTTGCTTCCTTCTATGGTAACGGTGCTTCTACATCCGGTCTTCATGCTATCGGAGTGATCCTTTATTTGTGGTACCATTCTTTGTTCCTTGTTTGTGTCTTCCGGTGTTTTCCAACGCGACGACATCATCTACGCCAGATCCAATGCAGAGTCTACATTCCTCCTTTGTTCTGAACCTCGCTTGTCGAGATCTTCAGTCTGATTCCGAGAATGGCTGCACGCGTTTCCACCGAATGTGCGGAGCAATAGTTTGGGTGCGTGATGGATTGGCCCCCATGCCGACTACTCAATCTATTTGCTCTTGTACATTGAAGTGGATGAGAATGCATCGGTTCTCTCTTTCTATCAAAGCTAGAGGTGGCTTTATTTGTGGATACCTTTACCTTCGTCCTTTGTTTTCCGGAGTGTTCTCTCGACGATCACGGATAACGGCCTCTTGTTAGTGGTGTCGCGAGGATCTACACGAAGCATGAAGAATCTGATCGTCGATCTTCTTCCCCGTACTATGAGGCGGATCTCGAGGGCGAGATCCATTGTTAGTGGTGTCGAATTGTGGCGCCCCGCAAAACCACTACTAGAAAATCGCGTTGTTTTTGTGCATTGCATCATCATGACCGCATGCTCATGTCATCATGCCACCTTGCATTTGAGCATCGTCATCATCATGCATCTGTTGTCTGAAACTATTTTCAAAAAAACCCTATTTCTGTTTTCTAAATACCTAGCCTTTATTCAAATACAAAACCCGGGCCTCCGGAATATTTTGGTTTGTCTAAATACGGTTTGCAAAAGCCCCGTTTTAAATAATAAAATTTTATAATATTTTTAGGAGGCAGCTCGCCCAAGAAGACTGCAGCCAATGCCAATGTGAATGCCCCAGCTCAGCAGCAACGTCGTGTTCAACCTGGAAGGAGATTTGCCCCAGGGAACCCTCACAACCGCAATGGCCGTCTCTTCCACATGAACGCAGAAGAAGCCCAAGAAGCGCCAGATGTAGTGTTGGGTATATTTTCTGTCAACTCAGTTTTAGCAAGAGTATTGTTTGATTCGGGAGCATCGCATTTGTTTGTCACCGAAGAATTTGCATGCACTAGTAAGATTCACCCAACCAACCTGAAGCATGTCATGATAGTTCAAATCCCCGATTCAACAACCAAAGCTAGAAAAATTTGCAAAGTTGTGCCTATCAGAATACATGGGATAGATTTTATGCCAACCTAATTGTACTTGGAACCAAAGGTTTGGAAGTAGTACTAGGTATGGATTGGATGTCAAGGAAAGAAAGGACTGATAGACTGTGCTAAGAAAGCCATCACCATGACCAGTAGTTCTGGAGTAACAGTAGAGCATATCTCTGAAACCTTACCCCGTCAATTCAAGTGCAACAAGAGTGTAGCCCTGCCCACCATTGACCAAGTACGAGTAGTCTGTGAATACCCCGACGTATTTCCAGATGAATTTCCAGGTATGCCCCCGGATAGGGATATTGAGTTCATTATCGAACTAATCCCCGGAACCGGACCCATAGCCTAGAGACCCTATAGCATGAACCCCTCAGAGTTAGTGGAACTGAAGAAGCAGTTGGATGCCATGTTAGAGAAAGGCTTGATTCAACCAAGCGCATCACCATGGAGATCACCAGTGTTATTCGTCGACAAGAAAGATGGAGGCAACCGTCTATGCACGGATTACAGAAAATTGAATGACATCACTATCAAGAACAAGTACCCCTTGCCAAAGATAGAGGATCTATTTGATCAGTTGACTGGAGCCCAGGTATTCTCAAAGATTGATCTTAGGACTGGTTATCACCAACTTAAGATTCGTGCAACGGATATTCCGAAGACCACCTTTACTACTCGCTATGGTTTATACGAGTATACGGTTATGTCTTTTGGATTAACCAATGCCCCTGCTTATTTCATGAAACTCATGAATAAGATCTTTATGAATTTCCTAGATAAGTTTGTAGTTGTGTTTATCGGCGATATCCTTATCTACTCCAAGTCAGAAGAAGAGCATGAGCAACATCTGAGAGTAATCCTAGAAACCCTGAGAGAGCATCAATTATATGCCAAGTTCAGCAAGTGTGAGTTTTGGCTGAAAGAAGTAGGATTCCTAGGACATATTGTGTCCGCCAGAGGAGTCTCTGTTGATCCCGCCAAGATCAAAGATGTCGAAGAATGGGAATTTGAATTAAGTAGGACTCTCTGCCTTCGTCAGCATTGCTTGTGCCCCTAAAGATGGACCCCACCGCTACGCTTATCTTTATTTCCGTTGCTTGTTGTATTAAGACTGGATCATGAGATCCTTATTTGTGTAAGAACTTATGTATGGTTTGTAATGGATGATGTACTGTGATATCCAATCCGTTATCTCTCGCAAAAATGGTAATCCTGGGATTGCGAGGTATGGCATAACGGGCATCTAGGATTAAAAATCCGGGTGTTGACACATTCCAAATCTCATGGTTAACACATAATATACAGCGCTAGAATCACTGGCGGCATTGGTTGTTAAGTCCTAGATATTATGTTCCTTTACCACCGAAACTGTATCAAAAGATTATTACCCCTTGGTAAATAATCGATAATCATGTTATTGTGAAAATAGTGTTTTTTGACCTTTTTGAAATGCAGGTGATGACAACATTTGAGTTACAAGAATTTGATAGTAAATAATCAAAGGACATGAGGAAGTTGTGAACCTGCCTTTTGTGATTGCAACATTATGCACTCACGGTCTTCAAGATAATAGAAGACCCAAATTTTGAAACAACATCATTGGTCTGGTAATGACTAATGTTTAAAGAAGCATAATGCAATTATGCATAATGTAATGCAGTTTGGAATACCCTTAAGTAATACCCCAATATGGTGAATACGTTAAATTTTAAGTGATTTTCTTAAGATTTAGTTGGTCTATAAGTTTACTTTACAAGTTAATATACATATACAAGGAACTTTAGACTAACATGGATGATATAAAGTAAATACAACAACACACGCTTAGACTTCTTGGATATTATGTATTTATTAAGGAAGTCCATGTTTTAAGTTGATGAGATTGTAGTTTGAAGTGGCAAAATGAATAACATTTGAAGAGAAGGTTTCTTTGATAAGATTTAACCAAACTTTATGGTTAGTAAAATATGATCGATGTCATTTGTGTTTGTTCTATAAGTTTGGATTTGAGATGCCTTATGGCTTAATCTGGAACAGACAAAAGTTAACTATAAAACAGAATTGGATCCAGAGTGTGGTGTGTTTAAAAGTATTAATAAACTTTAATCTTAGAACAAGCATGTTTGAAGGTGTAGGATCATTTACTTTTAGTTTAAGTGAGTTTTCTAAATGTTAATAGTTTTACTTTTAAGTATTATTATCGACTTAAGGTGTGGTTTTAGAAATAGTATTTCAATGTACAAGATTTATGGTTCTATAAAATTATGATTATTTCTTATTTAAGAATGTTGTTAAAGAATTTACCAACTAAATAATAAATAAGGATTTATTTCATAATAACCTTAAAATGTGTTGGAATAATATAATTAGTATTTTTCTAGTAAAATATACTTACTTAAGATCTTAGAAGTGAATTTTATTTGATTTTAGGTGTTACCCTTATTTTTACAAAATTCCATAAAGGATTATATATTTTTAAATATTTGATTTAAGCTTTATTTGTTAAAAATTAAGTTAGTACTTTTATAAAATAGTAGACTCATTTCTATATGTAAAAATGATTTTTATTTAATTTTAAGTCTTTGTTTTATTTTATGAAATTTCTTTTAGGTCCTAATGGTATTAATATTTATTTATATTTTTTAACTCAAACAAGTTATGTTATATTTTACTTAGGTATAAATTATTTTTGTGATCGGTTTAATATATTATGATTATTTTTAAGATTTTTCTATATTTTTCTCGAGTTCAAGCTAGGCTCAGGGGTATTTTGGTCATCTACTAATTGGGATAATCATTTATTTTGGAATTTATTTTTGGAACTGGGCCAAGCTCACCGACTGACCCACCTGGCCCAACTTGGCCCAATTGGGCTCAGGGTCAACATTCAACACCGACCCCAGCCCACTCCTCTCTCACGCACACACACACGCGCGTTATCCTCACCCCTCTGGTTCCCCTCTGGTCATATGATGCGACGTCACCATCGCCGCTCCAGCCGGTCGCCGGCCAACTCGAGCACTGCTGCTTGCCGATGAGGCCCTGACTCGATCTCCTCCATCAACTCTCACCACCTTGATGCCGCTCTGCTTCCCCGTCAACGCCCCCTCGAAACCCTAGCCGAGCGGTTCGGCTAGGTCGCCGGCGCAGCTCCTCTGGCCCCCATATCTCCGGCTGCTGCTCGAGGAAGACCACGACCTTCTCTTCCTCGACCCCAATCTACTTAAACACTGACGGGATGGCGGTGCTTAACCACAACCCCGGTGACTCCCACGGTGGTGTGGTGCTCGGTGCTAGCGGTGTGGTCCGATGGTGTGGCTTGGTGCAGGTTGCAGCGCCACCGACGCTCCTTGTGCCACCATGCCACCGAGCCCTATATTCTCCATCACCAGTCTACTTCGTCTTCTTGCTAGGCGAGGCCTCCAGGTATGTTCTTCCTTCTCCTCTATCCTACTCTCTGCCCCTACTATCTGCTATGCTCTTGGCTGAGGTTGTGAACCTTATCTAGGATTGCTCTAATTTTAGAATACTTGTTATTGTTAGAGAAGGTAGAGGTGAATCTGAGTGTGATACTATTGTGAGTATAAAATGATGATCCTATTTCCATGTTTGATCTAGAACCACTGACAGTAGCTCCTGTCAACAGGTTACTACATGAACCTATGCTCGTTGTTATCTGTATTCTGAGGATGTAGTATTAATTTGTGTCTAGGTTTTACTCAATAAAACATGGTTCTGAGTGATGTGTTGATACTTTAATTTGAATAATAGCTTCTGCTATTAGGACCATGGAAACTTGATTGAACAGTTTTGCACTATAATATATGATTCCTAGTTAACTTTTCTAGGAAGATGATTTGTTTTTCTGTCAACTTCTGATAGTGGAACAATATATACTCCTGATTCCTAGAGTTACTACTAGGAAAATTATGAAATTGGTTTGTATACAATTTGTAAGCAGAAATGGTGGTTGTTATGATTATTCTGCCAATAGTTGAGATGATTCTCAACCAGAGGGCTAAGGGTATCCCCTAGTATCAAGAGAAGATGATTGTTTAATTGGTTTGTCTTAAAAATTGGTGCTGGTTTGGGGAATGCCACTTTGAAACCTCCTGCTAGATGGTACACAGTGGTAACCTCCATATACTGGAATTAAAAACTGTTCTACTTCATGTGTAGATAATGTGCAAGCATAACTTGTCTGTCCTTGCCCTGATTCCTGGCTAGGCTAGCTAGGAAAATGATGAGAAACTTCTTTACTTTTTATTAGCACATGATCACACTTGGTTCTTAGGTGATCTGACTATAACTACCATGTATGCCACTGTTGTGCCTTTCCTGAGAGAGTGCACGGTGGTAAACTTGTAAAATATGAACTACTACAACCCTTGTGTTGGCCTGTGATGCAAAGGCTGAGGCCCAATATTTAAATAAGAGCAAATTTGGTACAGGTTTTGTGTTTAACCAACTTAGTGGTTTCTACTATTAAATCTGTGGTTGTGGTGCCTCCCATGTGGAGTGTGCACAACAATAGGTTGTAATGGTATGATTTGGTGCTAAGGTGGTTGTCCCTGCTAAGGATGCACAGGCTGAAGCCTTGTTATGAATAATATCTATATTGTGTTGGCCTTAATTCATCCAGTGATGAACTTGCACTCCATTTGAGTGTAGTTCTGAGGATTTACCTCCTCCTACAACACTCATGCCCATTACTTGAGAAGAATAACAGATAGACATGAGTTGAATGGTCAACCTGCTACTTGTAGTGTGGGCAGATGATTTGGTTGTGGCTCTTGTGGTGGTGGATCTTGGTCCACTACCCTTACTGGTTCACTTGATCTGCTTTGCTTTGTCACCAGCTTGTCATTGTGGCCTTCTCCAACTTTATCCACCTTTCATTGCTACTTTTACATGTGTTTCTTCTTTGAACATGTCTAGAACATGCGGAATTGGGGATTGCTGATGGTGTGTATGGAGTGTGGTGAAATGGACTGGGATATGCTAAGGCGACTGCAGCTACTCCTCTTATCCCTAGTTGAGGTACTCCTGCCGTGGTGACAGCACACTCGACATGCAGGATGTGTAAGCTGCTTGCAGGTGGCCCCTGATGTGTACAAGTTACAATGCTTGTCTTGCTGGACTTGACGATCAGATCAGCTATGAAGATCTTTTTTGGCTGTGGTTACATTTTTACTTTTACCTGTTTACGATGTTGGGGAAACTTTCCCCTTAAGGCCTATGATGTTGAACTGAGGCAAAAATCTAGATAAGAACATATACTACTATTTGGACCCTCTTTGAAAAATACCCAATGATGAGATTAGCAATGCATTTCATTGCAAATTTGAGGGTACAACTAACACTAATCTCCTTCTTCTATTCTCTTGTCTTTTGTTTTTGTGTTGCAGGACAGGGAATATGAAGATTACAAGATAGAGAAAAATTTAGTATCTAGTTGGAATTTATTTATTCTTTTGAAATTCCTCTTTTATTTGGAAATTGTACAGACAATGTAATACCGTGTACTATTAATAAAGTTAATATTTTTTCTCTCTTTTGTAATTTGAGAATTGTAATTTCTTGAATTCATATTTCTGTAATGTAATCTTCCATTGTAACATTTTATTTAATTTGTTGCTACTGAATAGAGAAAAGAATAAGAAGTAACCTTTTGTGTATTATATAAAGGACAATAAAGTTTTTATATTCATCTTATATATAAGATTTCTTCCGTATTATATTATTGTGATGTACTTATTATAAGGAATATTGTAATATACATTTATTATAAAAAGGAATACATTTTATTGCCTCATTGCAATTCTTTTTCCATTATTATTTTTTAAAGGTCCAACTGTTGTATGATGAAATAAATTTGCATTTCAATTCTGAATTTCAAATATGAATTGAATTGTTTTCCGAGGACACATAAATATAGTAGAGGTCATGTCGAAATCCGTAACACTTGCCCTGATGTTTTCATCAGAACAAGAGAGATCTCGATCCCTCTACACTCTTCTAGTTTTGCACGAAAATTCCCCGGATTTTCTATGCATGAATGCAATGCACACATCTTAACTCAGCTTGTTTCTAAGCTCTAATGCTGGGATGTTACAGGCATAGACCCTAGTTCATGCAACAACACCTATTGACCTAAATAGGAGAAAGAATAGAGGTAGTAACTTAATTAGCTTGTATACTCTCATCTCTGTCTAGGAGTAACTATTGTATAAGAAACCATTTTGCTTGTACACATCTCATAGGCCTCTCTGACCGCTCCTGCAGTCCCCTTACCTACCCCCAGAAGGTAACCATATCAAGCTACTGGCACCAGCACTAACACCCGCACCAGCACTAGCCCTAGTTCCTGCTCCAGCACCTGTTGACCTAAGGAGAAAGAATGGAGGTAGTAACTTAATTTGCTTGTATACTCATCATATCCTTTGATCACTATCTTGTGAGTAACTATTGTATAAGAGACCATTTTTCTTGTACACATCTCATATGCCTCTACCATTCCTACAGTCATATTACCTACCCCTCAGAAGAAATCTGGCATCAAGTTACTAGCGCTGACACCAGTTTTGGCTTCCGCACTAGCCCCTCTACAATTAACTACATCGACACCATCTCATTCACCAGCCCCAGCACAGGTAGCAACACCATCTCCTGCACCAGTCCCTTTCCTGCACCAACACCAGCTACTGCACCATTGTAACACCCTCGAATCGGCCCTAAGCAAGTTTTAGCCCTTTCCGCCAAACCCGCATAGAAACGATTCAAGGACGCCCACCAGGCACTTTCGTGCGGGTGGAAAACGAAGTAATACCATTACACAACAGTCCTCGATGGGACCTACAGAACAGATATATATACAACAGCGACTCAACAAGTCTAGAATACAGGTATACAATACAAAGATCCAAATCACCTTGAAAATGATAGAGCGTCCGACTACGGACAAGATGCAAATGGGGCTAAGAGCCCTGAAAAATAACCAATGGCGTCCATAAACCTGCCCAGGCCAAGCCGGAAGGGTAACCCTGCTAACAACGTCGATCTCAAACCTGCTAAAACAAAAGGGGGTGCTGACAAAGGGCAAAGGAAAAAGAGGAGCGTCAGTACTGAGGCCAGTACACGGCGAGGCTAGAATTCGGCGGCTCTCGCCTACATAGGTATGGTGGACTGAAGCGGCAGCGCAGCAGCACTAAACAACCTATAGAGACTCAGACAACTAGCGGTTATCAGAGAGGGGTAAGAAAGACCTATTCGGATCCAACCTGATACTAAGACCAAACATACCCATCCTGATATTTCCCCCTCGAGACCAAACGAGGAAGTCAAACCAAGGAACTCACACAGTTGGCAGTTTATTCATTCCATTATAGTTGCAGCATTTACTAGTCAGATATATATCTTGATTCATCCTGAAGCATAAGTAGTGGGCAATTTTAATTAACCATTCTGTGGTAGTTGGAACATTTACTAGTCAGATATAATTGTCTTGAGGAATCCCAAAACCCAGCAGTTGTTGGCACTTTTATCACATTCCATTGGAGTTGTAATACTTACTAGGCAGGTATAACAAAACAACCCAGGTCCACCAGTGGTTGGCATTTTAATATCCATTCCGTTATAGTGAAGCTGATTACTAGTCAGATATATTAAGTCAAATTTATAGCACTAGTTTAGTTATGCTTGTCTATGATTGAGATACTGTGCTCCAAGTCGTCCATAACCGCGGACACGGCTTTCAGAAAGTTTTACCCTGCAGGGGTGCACAAATAGCAACACACACTCGATCAACCTCGGAAAAACCAACTCAAAACCCAACGAGGCTTTCACGACAAAGCAATCACAGGATTCATAAATATTTCAGGGGACCACCCCACTAAGCTACCCGCAACGAAGTTGGCCGGCTCCAGAACAGACCCAGGGTTTGCGACGACGGCTGTAAATGACTTGGAACCCGAAAGTGTGACTGGGCTTGTCGATACCGCAAAAACGTGGCGCGATACAAAATAGTATAGGTGCTCCACGCACAATCTTAAATAAAACAGTAAAGCATGGCATAAGTACCGGATAGTAATAAAGCCCCAAACTACTTGTGGCCCCAAGAAATAGAAATGAATCAAGCTCTAGCTCAGGGGGGGTCCATAAGGCCTCCCGGATGTGGATAGTGCGAAAAATCAAGGAACGGGTATCAAGTACTCGGGGTCCTACGGGACACAAGTGAGCGTGGAAGAACCAAATAACACCTATTGCCCACCGATGCCTCTGCGTTAGTTATATCTAGCAATTTAATAGTTGTAATTAAAGACATGATCATCTCCACCAGTAAGCATCTCCACCATAAACATCTGCCAGCATTCCAACAACTTTGGTACTCAACAACACAAGATCGCCCCTGAGCAAGCAACTACGACTCGCAAGGCCAGCTATCTACCAAACACAGGTAATAGGAGGTGTCCAAGGCAATATAGAGGCTGTACGGGATATAACTGGTGCATGGAAACTAAAGCATTGCGATACAGATAGCAATAGATCAACAGGAGGAAGTAAAGACTATAAATGCAAAATAGGTAGAAGGGGGAGAGATCCTCGCCTGGGAAACACTACCGAAGGATCATATCCGGAGAACTTGTCGATACTCGCATCAACTCATTGGCCTAATCCGCAAAGAAGCAAAGCACTAAAATAAACACCGGATGCAATATTTAATACTACGGCAGAAGATCTGGCATGCTTATGGTATGATGCAGATGCGGTGCAATTAGGCAGTGTTAAGCGGAACCGAGGTCTCGACAATTAGTTAATAGGTTCATGTTGTTTAACTACCCCGCAAATTAAATGTTGTATTAACCAGGCGAATCATGGCATCGGTTTGCTATGCAAAATTTAAATGGAGGCGATATGAGACAAATATAGCCCGCATATAGTCTCCATATTTAATTATGAGGTGAATCGACTATACAACCCGGACCCGCAAAATATGTATGCAAGCATGTACAATTGATATGCAACAATTCATATAGAATTTGATAAAATAGGGGCTCGGATATGGTTCACACATTGGTCCGAAGATCTTGGGGGGTTCGGGGTTCGGTCTCGGAAACGACCTTCAAGTCCGGGAAGAAGAACTTGAGTGGCATCAACTTTGAGTTTCGTGACGGAATCTTGGGTGTCTTCTCGTTACATCCTTGTGTCGGCCTTGGTGCTTTGCACATCATTTCATCGGTTGAGGAGGATATCTTGTCGTACGCCAACGCAATATCTTCCAAGGGTCCTTGACTTGGCAGGAAGAAGGCCAGCGTAGCCGAAGCAGCACACACTGCATCAGTTCAACATCAACATCGAGCGAAACGCAGACATGTGCCAACACGGGTACAACACTACCTTCAGTCAGGTATTGAGCAGGAGTACCTGACTTGCACAACAAACCAGCAGCAGGAGACACGACCTTGGACACAAGACAGAGAGGCAGCGCAGGGCTTGCTTGAGCATGGAGGGGGCGGCCTTGGAACCAGATGGAGCAGGGGCTCGCGGGCGACAAGGAGAACGTCCGCGGTGGTGGCAGAGATCGGCCGACGAGGTGCAGGAACGGCAGTCGGCACGGCGGTTCGCTGGCTGCAGGGCGAGCTCAGCGCGGTGGCGGAAAACAGCACGGTGCAGCGGCCGGGCGCGACGATCTCCTGGCGATGGTCCGCGTCCGCAGCGAGAGGGAGGAGGGAGGCGTGGTCACAGGCGGCGGGGTTGGCGAGGCGGCCGATGACCTGTGAGGAGGGGAAGCCGGCCTGGCAAGGACGAGCGGGGCCAGGCGCGGAGCTCCGGGCGGCGGTGGCCCACGAACAGGAGGAGACGCGCGGGGATTGGCTCTAGCCGGGGACGCGAGGCAGAGGAAACAGCGGCGCGGCCAGGCCCACTCGCGGCGCCGGCCGGAGAGGAGGGCGAGGTGAGGCGGCGACCGACGCAGATGAGGCAGACATCGATGATACCGAGCCGGCGGAGCAGAGGGGCGCGGTCGTGGCCGAGGTCGGGGATGGGCTCGGGCCGGTGAGGTCGCAAGGCTCGCGAGAAGAAGGGCCTGGCGCGGCGAGGCCCCGGGGAAGACGACGGCGAGACCGACTCTGGAGAGGAGGGCGACCGGCGCAGAGGTCGGCGGCGAGGCGGAGCTCCTATGGCGGCGGAGTAGCGTGAGGCCGGAGAGGGGCAGGAAAAAGAGGCTCGTGGCCGGCGACGGAGGCTGGAGGCACAGGGGAAGAGGGGGACGCCCTCGGGCGGCCGGCGAGGCGGGCTGTCGAGGCAGGCGGTGGGGCTGCGTGGAGGAGGAGGTGGGGCTGGGGAGAGAGAGGAGCAGGGATCGAGGGGAGAGAGGGGTCTAGGTGTGGGACCGGGGCAGGGTACCGAGGTTGTCGGGATGGGGCCCACACGGGAGTGTGTCCAGGGGCGGGGTGGAAAGCGTGCGTGGCGTGCGTGTGCGTGTGTGCCTGCGTGTGTTGTGGGGGTGGGTGGGGTGTATGTGTCCACCGATGAGGTGGCGGGTGTGGGGGAAGAGAAGGGTGAGGTGGCGTGCACTGATTGGGTGGGGTGAGGTGGAGGGGCTGGGTAGGATAGGGTTGGGTAGGTTATTTGGTAGAAAGGGTTTGGGATTTAGCTTAGGTTTTATTTTAGGGCGTGGAGGTGGCCGGCCGGGCTTTCGGTCCTGACACTCATTGGAGTAGTGACCCTTCACTCCACACTCGAAACAAGTGATCTGGGACTTGTCCTTGACTGCGACAGGCACAACATTGCTGCATGTTCTGGGTGTAGTGTTGTTGTTGTTGTTGCTATTGCTCTTGGGAGGTGCACGGTTAAAATTGTTGGCATTACCGGAGTTGTGATTGTTCCCTCCGGATTTCACATTGCCCCCGCTACGGTTGGGGTAGCTTGGGCGAGACGTTGGGGGTCGGTTATTCCTTGGTGCATATCCTGGTGAAGGGTTGGGACGGTACTTCTGGTGACTATTAGATCCAGACTGCTGCATCATACGACGCTTGCGGTTGTCATTTGCCTGGTTAATCTCCCCTTCCATCTGAATGGCAGAGTCGACTAGCTCTTCGAGATCCTAGAAACGGATGTTGACGAGGACAGTCTGCATTTCATCATGCAGTCCGTTCAGGAATCTCTCCTTCTTCTTGGCCTCCGTGTTGATCTCATCAGGTGCATATCTGGCAAGCAACAGGAATCTATCACGATACTCCACCACAGTCATTCTTCCTTGCTTCAATTCGCGAAAATCATCTCTCATTCTGTTGACTAGACCTTGCGGCACGTGGGTGCGGCTGAACTTGACTTTGAATGCTTCCCATGTCATCACTTGACCATGGTTCATATTGCGGATGCTATTCCACCAAGATCTTGCATCTCCTGCTAGATAGTGGGTGACAAAGAGAATTTTCTCATTTTCATCAACTCTTGCAACTTCTAAGTTGTTTTCCATGGTCTGTAACCAGTCATCAACATCTAATGGGTTCTCAGATTGGTTGAAGATTGGAGGATTGGCGTTCTGAAAGTTTTTGAGTTTGGATCCCTGGTGATCCTGATTTCCATGCCCTTGGTTGTTGAGAGCCATCTGGGCGATCTGCTGCAATGTTGCTAAGTTGGCTTGGCGCTCTGCCCTGCTTGCTTCACGGTCTGCGATGAGATTCTGCAAGATCTGCAACATTGGGTCTTGCGACGAGCTGCTCCCTCCTTGGTTTCCACGAGTCATCTGAAGATTGAGATGGATATAGGGGTAAGAGGTAATTTCTATGGTTCATGGTTTTGGGTTTTCAAAGCTAAAACTTTGAGTTAGACTCAGGTTTTTCAACTAACTCCATTTCATTCAGGCAAGCAAGCACACGATACAACACACACCACAACAATCAAAGGGAAAACAGATGGTTTGAAAAACCATTCTGCAAGCTACGATACAATGAGACCGATACATCTCATGCTACGACAGTGCTCTAGTGCATCTACTCATCGTCGATGAAGTCGGAGTCCTCATCGTCAGTGTAGAAGTCCACGGCATCCTCCGCCAGAAAGTCATCATTGCGGAGGTAAGAATCCATGTCACCCTAGATGTCTTCACCCTCATCTTCTTCTTCTTTTGCTGCAAGCTGGGCTGGCTGCTCCTTGACTGTCTTCTCGAGGTCGGCCACCTTCTTGCGTAGACGGGCGATGGTGCGTTCCTTCTTTGCACGCTGGCGGCAAAGAGACTGGCGATCCTGGACGAGTAGTGTGAAAGTCTGGGCCTTCTGGTCGGCAATGGCACGGTTCTGGTTGGCTAACTCTCTGGCATTGTCCAGCTCCTTCTGACGGTCATACAACAGGAAGTCAAGGTTCTCCACTTGGCGCTTCAGTGCTGGATGACTTGGCATCTCCATCGGCATTCCCATGAAGTCACGTCTTGCATAGTGGGCAAAATGGGTTCCTTGGATCTGGTTGACGCTGAGCGCACATAGATGTGCGAGAGCTTCATGCATTGCCCTGGCTAATCCATCTAGCCAGTTGTTCTCTCTCACGGAGAACTGAATTCTCCCAGAAGTTGGTGCTTCAATGCTTCCTCTAAGATCTACGGTGACTAGCCACTGTAGGTCTCCTCCTGGGGGTCCTGGAAGTTGAGCTCCAAGAAACTCCGGATGTGGGCGTCCCAGTAACTCTGACAGTGAATCCAGATCCCTCTCGAAGATCAGCTGACCTCCGTTTCCCAACTGGTAAAACTTGCTGAACCGAGTCTCCATCTACAAGAATTCAGGATGAGGAAGTTAGTGAAGTGATAAAGTGTGTCAAATTTTAAGTAGTAGTGTAAGAATTTTGAGGAACATGAATTTTTGAAAAAAGGTGAATCCACAAGGATAAGAGAGGAGGTAGTTTTTCATAAATACTCACTTTGGTTTGGAAACTAAGTTTTTGTTTGAACGTCCATTCTAACTAGGGTCTCCTATGGTCAGGATGGCTCTGATACCAACTTGTCAACACCCGGATTTTTAATCCTAGATGCCCGTTTTGCCATACCTCGCAATCCCAGGATTACCATTTTTGCGAGAGATAACGGATTGGATATCACAGTACATCATCCATTACAAACCATACATAAGGTCTTACACAAATAAGGATCTCATGATCCAGTCTTAATACAACAAGCAGCGGAAATAAAGATAAGCGTAGCGGTGGGGTCCATCTTCAGGGGCATAGGCAATGCTGACGAAGGCAGATAGTCCTAGTTATCATAGCCGTCCTGCTGGCCATCATCTTGATAGTCTCCTTCATAGTCTGGCCATGATAATAGCCAGGGACAAAATCCATGAGTACACTTTAAGTACTCACAAACTACCACTAACGAGTAGGATAGTTCTAAAGTTAAAGTGCTAACTCTATGTTTAACTATAAAGTTAAGTTTGAAACCTAAGCTGAGTTCAGAAGAAAAGAAAGATAAAGTAAAACTCAAGAATCACTTAAGTTGGGAAGCTAATGTCATAAACACAACCCTATTGTGGTCAAGTCAAAATTCATCCTTCATTTCAAGTTATTTAGAAAGCATCTGACAACAAAACAGTATGGCCATTCCACCTATCCATAACTGCGGGCGCGGCTATTCGAATAGTTTGACACTCTGTACAGGTGGTACACTTTCACCACAAGATTCAATACATCTGTCAGGGATAATCCAGAATCATCATACTTAGTATGCAGATAATCAAACATAACATTCCCTTTACACACTCTAGTATAAGCACCTCTCCTATGAGCATGGCCTCCCAATCATGACCATCAGTCATCTTGGGCACTGCATAGGTGGACATCATGAGAGGTAGCCTCAGCTCAAACCTCTCCCGCGAGGGAACTAATACTAATGCATATAAATTTCCAGCTAAGCCTTACCCAATTCAGGTAGTGTGGTTGTACGGTAAATTTGGAATGGTATCGCATCCGAATCCAACCATCAGTTTTATAAAAAGGGTTAAGGCTCATGCCTCAACATTTTCATCATCATGAACCATTTGTGTTTCTCAACACATTTCAAAACATCTCAATAGAATGACTCATCATTCCAAGGTTTTCATAATTCATTTTCACCAAGTGTTCCCATCTAAAATGACTCAAGTTTTTGATCTACTCTAAACTACTAAGTGAAAAGTGTTCACTAAGGTGGAAAAGATGGGTTCAATCTCATGCCATAGAATAACATCTAAAGGGTTCTAAATAGGTCAAGTTTTATACTCTTTATGCTACCTTCAAAACAAGGGAAGAACTTTGTGTAAACTAAGGGAGGTAAAACTTGTAAATAAGACTTGGGGTAACTAATAGTCAAAGGAGTGTGATCAAAGCATGCCTAAAGCATCTTTTCTAAATCATCTAGTTTGATCCTAGCTTGCTAAGCAGGAAACTTGCAAGGGTTAGCTTGCATTGTTAATGGTGGCTTGCCTTGGTTGGTGAAGTGGTTGAGGTTTCTTCTTCTTCTTCTTCTTGGTAGAACTCCTCCTCCTCGAAAGCTTGGTCGGTACTATCGTCTATAAATACATACGGAGTACGCAATCACCAAACAATACTTAACTAGGCTAAATAGCATTCTAAGACACACATTTGATGATCTATTATCATCATAAGCATCACAAGTTTAAATCACTAGTTTCATTCTTTTTAAATTAGAAAAGTAATTTCTACTCATTGAAAAATTAACTAAGATTTAATATTCACCATTTAAAATATGGGATCATGTTGACATATGTCATCACCACATATTCTAACATGTGGGAATGAGATTTAAAGGTTGGATCATAATTACTTTGGTTTAAGTTCATTATTTAATGATTTAAAGTGACTAGAAATGCCTATATAGCATTATTTTGGTAGTAGTCCAAAGTCACTGCAAGTAAACCTTAATATTATTACATATTCAGATAGATATGATGAAATGTGCCTTTTGAGAGTTGGAATCAACTCAAAACCTATCTTAGTTGATTTTATAAAAATGTTGCAAGGTGCAAATGCTTCTGTTTTGTTATTTTTTACTAGGAGAGATCTATAACTTTAATTGAATTAAATCCAACGGGCTTGGATAGATCATTTCAATACCTTTCAGGCAAAATTGGTTTCATGCCAAATCGATTTGTAAAACTCCCAGAATTGAATTTTAAACTAGTGGACAAAAACTAGCTTAACTCTAAAAAGAAAAAACTAGATTTGAATTTCTAACTCGCGCGGGAACTAACTGTGCCAGCCCAGCTACGCACAGTGAGCGCAACGGGCTGCCTGACAAGCGGGCTCCACCAGTCAGCGGCACAAAAACACCAAAACGGTATCTAGCATTCTAGGCCGCACGATTAAAAGGGGATCTAACGGTAGGAGTTCATCATCGTCGAAGGATTACTCCAGCGAGAGTCTGACCTAGACACGGCGGTGGGGGTCGATTGGGGGCATACCAGGGCTCCAGCAAGGTCGATGAGGCGGGCAAACGGGCTGGAAGACGACGGCGAGACGAGGAGCGGTTGCGGCGGAGCTTGGGGTGCCCTAAATCATAGGCGGCCTTCTCCTCCTGCTGCGGCGGTGTCGGCTCCAATTCCAGTGAGGCAGAGCTCGAGCGGCGTCGGCAAGAGGTGGGTGAGGTTCAGTGATAGGTGGGGAGTGTGGAGAAATGGTGCTGGGGTGGCCGCTTTATATAGGCTCAACGGTGAGACCGAGCGGTGTGGGCAGGCGACTCCGGCGAGGGCGGCACAAGGGGATAGCAGCGTGGCTCGAGGTAGGGGACGATGGCCTGTCTCCTGGCGGTGCTCTGAGGCTTAAAGGCGCGGCAAGGCGAGCTCTGTGTTGGTCGGGAGCGTCACAAGCTCTGGGCGGCAGAGGCTGCGGGTTCGACGGCGAGCGGTGGCTGTGGCGCGTTGGGTGGCCAACAGGGGTGTCTGGCGTGTTCCCTGGGTCATGGCGAAGCGGTGGGTGCGGGCTACGGCCGAGGGGCGGTCTGTGCACGCGGTGACAGGGCGCGCTCTGCGGGCGGCGTCGGCATGGTCGACCAGCGCCGGGCACGGCGGTTCCTGGCCGTTCTGGTCTCTGTCTCTGGGCTAGGGCTGGTTGGACGGTGGCGATGGACCACGGGCTAGCGTGTAGACATGGCGAGAGAGAGGAAAGCGGTCTGCTGCTGCGAGGGCCAAGTTGGCCGGCAAGGTTCTCTTGGCATGGCCTTGCAGTGTAGCTAGGAGGTATGGATGTGTTGGTGTTGGTCTGGTTAGGCTTGGGGGAGACAAGGGTGATCAAAGCACTTCAATTGGCTAGACAAGATCAACCCCAAAACAATAATAGTTAGGCCACTTTGATCTTCCCCACAAGGTGTTTGACAAAATGGCCGAAAGAGAAAAACTTTTGAATTTTGAGTTCAAATTTTTTGAGTGTTCTCCACTGGTACTAGGTAGTCTCTGGTTGCAAGGGTTTTGAAAGTGGAGCTCAAATTGATGGTTTTTGAAAAACTGGGATCTTCCCATATGAAATAGATTCAATTTTCCCATGCCTTTTAAATATAGTGTTTGAATGTTTTTACCAGATCAAAAGGTGGGCCTTGGTACCTCATTATGTGTACTAGCAAGGGGTGTAAAGATCTAGAATTATATCTGTTGAGAGATAAGTGCTAGGAACACTCAAAGTAGTGTAGTGGATTAAAATGGCCAAAATGACCATTCCTCCTTTTTAATTGTTTTTGATTTGATTTTCTTTGGGAAAAGTTTGGGAACGATGTAGATGATGTTTAAATCACCTAAGAAACATTTTACAACCAAAGAATCACAGAACCATGGCAATTCAAATCAATTCCTAATTTAAATGCTCATACACATGAATGCTTTCATTTTTAATTTTAAAAACTTTTTGTTAACCCTAAATTTGATGATTTGGATCTTGATAAGCTTGGATTGAAGTTTTGGGATGTTACAGAATGGGGTGGAGAAGTCAACTGTATCTTCTTCCTTTCATATGGAGGCAAGATGACCTTATCGTGACGTTGGGATTCCTGGTATGGATCCAACATATGGGTGGGCACCCTTAGGCCCCATGATTTTGGGTGTCTAGATTATTTATGAGTGGCTGCCGGAGGTATAGTCAAGACTTTTATGGAGCTTTCCAGGGGAATCACCAACTCATAGAGTCTTCGGGAACTCACCAGGGTTATAGCTTGCCCTAGTTGGAGGCTTAACGGAGGTGTAGTCAGCCTCGGAGGATCGTGCAGACATATGGGGTCGCGGAGAGGGCAGTGATTGGCTTGGATCACCTACTGGGCCCCACATCAAGGAACTGAGGACGGGAAAGATCGCCCGGTTGTGCAACAAGGAGTTGATCTCTCATGGGTAAAGCAACACACTTCTGCAGTGTGTAAGAATTGTGACATGTTACTCCCTGTTTCGGGAAGGAGCTACGAACGCGTCAGGAAAGGAACTCCATGAAGTTCTGGTCAACCTGTGAAGGTTGTCGGACATAGTTTTCAGAATAAAATCAATCTTTGAAGAAATGTTTACGAAAACCTACATTGCCTACGACCTATGGTATGTGGCAGTAGTAGAGATCGTGCATCATACACTCCTTTTTAGTGAACTTACTGAGTATGCCCGTACTCAACCGTACCTTCTTAACCCTTGCTAGATTCTAAGCCATTCAAGACGACGTCAACATCAATTTCTGCTCAAGAAACCATCATCAACAACTCAAGTTCTTCAATAAAGTTAATGAAGTCAACATATACATCAGCTGAAGTGAAGATAAAGTGTCAGTTTAGAGAGGAGTAGATTCTCTAGCCATAAAACCTACTTCTGTAGAGCATTGCAATAGCAGCAATGGCAAGCCAAATAGTTTAGATACTAGTCATAGTTACTATATATTTCTGAGTTAATATTTCTGGTTCTTCTTTGTAAGAAGTTTCTTTCTCTCTCTTTAACCTAGAGTGTTCTCTGGATCTTATGTAACGAGTCGAGTTGTAATCTATAGTCATGTCTTGGACCTGCTGTGTTTCTGTTGTACCACTCTGAGGGATGTAATACTAGTGAACGGTGTTTCATTGGTGTTATGTCAACGACTATAGTGTACTACATCATGCAGTGGTATGTTGGGTCTCCGCAGATGGTATTAGAGCATATGCTTTGACCTTAGGTTGGTAAACCTAGTAAATGGGTAGAACTTGTAGGAAAGATGTTAGCAACCATAAATAGTTCTCTAGAAATATGATGGATATTCAATTGAGAATAATCTCGTCATGTTGCTAGTGCGATGATTCTTTATTATGCAATATTAAAATGAGTACCATGAGTTTTAACTCAAGATGACTGATGATAATTTCTTATCTATAGTACAAGAATGGCACCCAGGTATCCACCTCGGAATGTTCAAGTGTTGAACAAGACCTTAGATGATTACAAAGATGCATGTACAATCACTCTAAGACAACTTTTATGGAGTCTAGTTTGTGAGTCTCGACTTTTGGTCAAGGTTTAAAGTTTCTATGATGGACGGATATTGGCCAAGTACTGTATCCTGATCATGTTACCCAAGAAGTTGGGAGTGCATGGAGAAATTCCATCAGTAGAAGCAAGATGTATGGGAACAACCTATCAGATTGCAGTAGTAGCATCCATAACCAAGATAAGGGAACAAAATTCCAAGGCACTAGAAGGTACTACTTATACTGCTATACCTCATGAAACTCCTAGTTCTGATCTAGAGTTCAATCATTCTGCTCTGGTAAGGACCAAACCTAATCTGGCAATAGAGTATATGGATCATTATAAGTCTTTACTGGACACGTTTCATAACACTCATCAAGTGCTAGTTCAAGAGTTGGACACTGTCATTGAGGATTTCACTGATCCTGCAAAGGCAAAGGCACGTAGAAAGAACTTTGTTAGAGAAGCAAAGCACTCAAAGCCAATATTTTCGGGAGAGGTGTTTGAAGAAACAGAGTTTAATGATCCACACTCTAAAGTCTATGCCTATTACCCAGTCGAACCTCAGCAACCAGTAGATCCATGGACCAAATACGAGGAACAGAGGATATGGAATGCACCCAACCACAATAACGTCATTGGAGATTCTACCGGATGGGAAGGCCAGTCCTATGATGAAGTCATGGGACGAGCTACACTTCATGAATCGGGTAAGGGAGTAGAAACCAATTATAATCCTATAGAATCATATGGACCATATGGGAGTAACAAGATTCCCATTGAGCTGGAAGAGTGTCCTAGTAGTTACTACACCAATATGTATGACTGGATTGTGGAAAAAGCAAAGAATGCCTCTTACTTTGAGGATGCGCCCAGAGGAGGACATGAGAATACTGAAGAAGGAAATGAGTTGGATAGTCATTTTTCAATGGCTAATCTCACTCTTGGTACTTCTACTCAAGGTTACGCACCTACTGGATGTTCTGATGCACCAGAAGGCAGTCATCGAACTTCAGGTCATCGTGGACGAAAAATCTGGAAGCCCAGAAGTGAGTGAAGAAAATAAGTGTGGGCGTAATCTAGGTAGTAGCATGCTTGAATAATGTACATATTGGGTAATGCGTATTGTAGTGCTTGTGAGGCTTGCTGAAATAAGTGAGAGTATGCTCACATAAGCAAGAAATCCCTTGTAATATAAGGAGGAAGTGTACAGCGGGAGTGTCTTGCTGTGGTTGGGAGTTGTAAATTTCAAAGACATATGTTTAATACATGGTATATGTTGGAGTATTTCTTGGTTTTTCTTGGATTTTCTTGATTGACTAGATCTGTACATGAAGCTTGGCTTGGTGTGCAAATGCATGTGCATCATCAAGTTATTACTTGATGTTATAGACCTAGATAGGAAAGGGAATTCGTGTAAGGGAGTGACGAGTTCCAAAGACCAAGATGAAGACTTGTAAGAAGAAGGAAGCCAAATATAAGGTGTATTAACACTATTTTGAAGGATGATTAATTCCAACTTATTAGTAGTTAAGTAACAAGGAATACTAGTACAGAAATGGTGTGGAGCAACATGAAGAAATGAACTAGAGTTCACTCAAGATAGGTGATGTTGCTCAGGAGTTAATAAAGTAGTCGTTCCAAGTTCATGGAAATATCATCAATTAGTGCAAAGGAGAAATTTTGAAACCGTAGCTGGTATTCAAGCTTTGACAATTTAGAGAGAATGTAAGTAGTAAATCCAGAACCTATAGAATAATTCATACACCAAGGAGGATTCGCAGTTGGTATTCATAGCTGGTATCCTAGCGGTATAGTGAAGTAGGTTATCTTCGTATAAGATAAAGAGTATAAAACTTGACCTAAGTTAAGATAGACCTAAGGAGTATAGAATTTAAAGCGAAATGGCTTTCGAGATGCTTCGTGAAAGTCGGGCTTACTAAAGCAAAATGTTCAGAAGGTTAAAAGTAAGATAAACAATGTTGGAAGATTCATTACGGAGATCCACTACCAAGTAGGTGTACCGTAAATTCTCTCAAGAGACCTTATATAGGTAAGATATAAGATGGACAGAGACCAATACCTTAACTAATGGATATTATTCGTGAAGTTTAGAGACCATTAGGAAACCCCAAGGGGGAGAGTAAACAATAAACACTGAAGTGTTGTTGTCTAACTTTCTTACTAAAGGTTGGAGAAGAAGTACTAAACTATGAGGAGATCAAGCCTTATTCTCATAAGGTTATAAGAAGTCATCATTATAAATCATTTCCAAGAGTATGTCTGGATGAATGATCGAAGGAGATATAATAAATTAAATCTAGTGGACTAGTTGTAAGGCGAAAACAGCTAGTAATGTCCTTGAGAAGGACGAGAGCCTACTAAAAAAGTCTAGTGTATCGTAGTAGAAAGGTCATATAGGAAGGGGCAAAATGTGTCTGAAACCAATTCCAAATAGAACGGTAAGAACATAATCCAAGGGATTATCGTAACAAAACTCATAGGATAGATTAGGATGATAGTTCGAAGTTGCCAAGCAAGAAGATAATTCAAGGAAATAGACATGGATATGAGCGACCACAATTATTTCCAATGTGGATCACAATGGAATTTTAGAGATGGTGTGATCAATACAAGGCAATTCCTCATTCGGAAACACAAGAGAGTACGAACATCGGGGACAAAGTTTATTTTAAGGGGGAGAGTCTGTAACATCCCAGCATTAGAGCTTAGAAACAAGCTGAGTTAAGATGTGTGCATTGCATTCATGCATAGAAAATCCAAGGAATTTTCGTGCAAAACTAGAAGAGTGTAGAGGGATCGAGATCTCTCTTGTTCTGATGAAAACATAAGGGCAAGTGTTATGGATTTCTACATGACCTCTACTATATTTCTGTGTCCTGGGAAAACAATTCAATTCATATTTGAAATTCAGAATTGAAATGCAAATTTATTTCATCATACAACAGTTGGACCTTTTAAAAAATAATAATGGAAAAAGAATTGCAATGAGGCAATAAAATGGATTCCTTTTTATAATAAATGTATATTACAATATTCCTTATAATAAGTACATCACAATAATATAATACGGAAGAAATCTTATATATAAGATGAATATAAAAACTTTATTGTCCTTTATATAATAAACAAAAGGTTACTTCTTATTATTTTCTCTATTCAGTAGCAACAAATTAAATAAAATGTAACAATGGAAGATTACATTACAGAAATATGAAATCAAGAAATTACAATTCTCAAATTACAAAAGAGAGAAAAAAGATTAACTTTATTAATAGTACATAGTATTACATTGTGTGTATAATTTCCAAACAAAAGAGGAATTCCAAAAAGAATAAATAAATTCCAACTAGATACTAAATTTTTTTCTATCTTGTAATCTTCATATTCCCTGTTCCTGCAACACAAAAACAAAAGACAAGAGAATAGAAGAGGGAGATTAGTGTTAGTTGTACCCTCAGATTTGCAATGAAATGCATTGCTAATCTCATCAATGGGTATTTTTCAAAGAGGGTCCAAACAGTAGTATATGTTCTTATCTAGATTTTTGCCTCAGTTCAACATCATAGGCCTTAAGGGGAAAGTTTCACCAACATAGTAAACAGGTAAAAGTAAAAATGTAACAACAGCCAGAAAAGATCTTCATAGCTGATCTGATCGTCAAGTCTAGCAAGACAAGCATTATAACTTGTACACAGCAGGGGCCACCTGCAAGCAGCTTACACATCCTGAATGTGGAGTGTGCTGTCACCACGGCAGGAGTATCTCAACTAGGGATAAGAGGAGTAGCTGCAGTCGCCTTAGCATATCCCAGTCCATTTCACCACACTCCATACACACCATCAACAATCCCCAATTCCACATGTTCTAGACATGTTCAAAGAAGAAACACAGGCAACAGTAGCAATGAAAGGTGGATAAAGGTGGAGAAGGCCACAAGGTTAAGTTGGTGACAAAGCAAAGCAGATAAGGTGAACTAGTAAGGGTAGTGGACCAAGATCCACCACCACAAGAGCCACAACAAAATTATCTGCCCACACTAGAAGTAGCAGGTTAACCATTCAACTCATGTCTATCTGTTATTCTTCTCAAGTAATTGGCATGAGTGTTGTAGGAGGAGGTAAATCCTCAGAACTGCACTCAAATGGAGTGCAAGTTCATCACTAGATGAATTAAGGCCAACACAGTATATATATTATTCATAACAAGGCTTCAGCCTATGGATCCTTAGCAGGGACATCCAGCTTAGCAACAAATCATACCGTTACAACCTATTGTTGTGCACACTCCACATGGGAGGCACCACAACCACAGATTTAATAGTAGAAACCACTAAGTTGGTTAAACAAAAAACTTGTACCAAATTTGCTCTTATTTAAATACCGGGCCTCAACCTTTGCATCATAGGCCAAGGCAAGGGTTGTAGTAGTTCATCTTTTACAAGTTTACCACTGTGCACTCTCTCAGGAAAGGCACAACAGTGGCACACATGGTAGTTATAGTAAGATCACCAAAGAATCAAGTTGGATCATGTGCTAATAAAAAGTAATGAAGTTTCTCATCATTTTCCTAGCTAGCCTAGCCAGGAATCAGGGTAAGCACAGACAAGTTATGCTTGCACATTATCTAAACATGAAGTAGAACAGTTTTTAATTCCAGTATATGGAGGTTACCACTGTTTACCATCTAGCAGGAGGTTTCAAAGTGGCATTCCCCAAACCAGGACCAATTTTTAAGACAAACCAATAAAACAATCATCTTCTCTTGATACTAGGGGCATACCCTTAGCCCTTTGGTTGAGAATCATCTCAACTATTGGCAGAATAATCATAACAACCACCATTTCTGCTTACAAATTGTGTACAAACCAATTTCATCATTTTCCTAGTAGTAACTCTAGGAATCAGGAGTATATATTGTTCCACTGTCAGAAGTTGACAGAAAAACAAATCATCTTCCTAGAAAAGTTAACTAGGAATCATATATTATAGTACAAAACTGTTCAATCAAGTTTCCATGGTCCTAATAGAAGAAGCTATTATTCAAATTAAAGTATCAACACATCACTCAGAACCATGTTTTATTGAGTAAAACCTAGACACAAATTCATACTACATCCTTAGAATACAGATAACAACGAGCATAGGTTCATGTAGTAACTTGTTGACAGGAGCTACTGTTAGTGGTTCTAGATCAAACATGGAAATAGGATCATCATTTTATACTCACTATAGTATCACACTCAGATTCACCTCTACCTTCTCTGACAATAACAAGTATTCTAAAATTAGAGCAATCCTAGATAGGGTTCACAACCTCAGCCAAGAGCATAACAGATAGTAGGGCACATAGTAGGATAGAGGAGAAGGAAGAACATACCTAGAGGCCTCGCCCAGCAAGAAGAGGAAGCAGACCGGTGATGGAGAATATAGGGCTCAGTGGCATGGTGGCATAGGGAGCGCCGGTGGCGCTACAACCTGCACCAAGCCACACCATCGGACCACACCGCCACACCGAGCACCACACCACTGTGGGAGTCACCGGTGTTGTGGTCACGCACCGCCATCCCGCCAGTGTTTAAGCAGATTGGGGTCGAGGAAGGGAAGGTCCTGTCTTCCTCGAGCAGCAGCTAGAGATATGGGGGCCATAGGAGCCGCGCCGGCGACTAAGCCGAACCGCTCGGCTAAGGTTTCAAGGGGGCGCGGACGGGGAAGCAGAGCGGCAGTGAGGTGGGGGGAGTTGATGGAGGAGATCGAGCCAGGGCCTCATCGGCAGGAAGCGGTGCTGGAGTTGGCCGGCGACCGGCCGGAGCGGCGCTGGTGGCATCGCATCGTACGACTAGAGGGGTGAGGATAACACGTGCGTGTGTGCGTGAGAGAGGAGTGGGCTGGGGTCGGTGTTGAATGTTGACCCTGAGCCCAGTTGGGCCAAGTTGGGCTAGGTGGGTCAGTTGGTGAGCCTGGCCCAGTTCCAAAAAGAAATTTCAAAATAAATGATTATCCCAATTAGTAAATGACCAAAATACCCCTTGTATATGTATATTAACTTGTAAAGTAAACTTATAGACCAACTAAATCTTAAGAAAATCAGTTAAAATTTAACTTATTCACCATATTGGGGTATTACTTCGGGGTTTTCCAAACTGCATTGCATTATGCATAATTGCATTCTGCTTCTTTAAACATTAGTCCTTACCGGACCAATGATGTTGTTTCAGAATTTGGATCTTCTATTGTCTTGAAGACTGTGAGTGCATAATCTTACAATCACAAAAGGAAAGTTCACAACTTGCTCATGTCCTTTGATTATTTACTCTCAAATTCTTGTAACTCAAATGTTGTCATCACCTGCATTTCAAAAAGGTCAGAAAACACTATTTTCACAATAACATGATTATAGATTATTTACCAAGGGGTAATAATCTTTTGATACAGTTCTGGTGGTAAAGGAACATAATATCTAGGACTTAACAACCAATGTCGCCAGTGATTCTAGCATCGTATATTACGCATTAACCATGAGATTTAGAATGGGACGGAGAAGTCAATTGTATCTTGTTCCTTTCATATGGAGGCAGGATGACCTTATCGTTATGTTGGGATTCCTGGTATGGATCCAACATATGGGTGGGCATCCTTAGGCCCCACGATTTTGGGTGTCTAGATTATTTATGAGTGGCTGCCGGAGGTATAGTCGGGCCTTTTATGGAGCTTGCCAGGGGCATCACCAATTCATAGAGTCTTCGGGAACTTACCAGGGTTATAGCTTGCCCTGGTTGGAGGCTTAACGTAGGTGTAGTCAGCCTCGGAGGATCGTGCAGATATATGGGGTCGCAGAGAGGGCAGTGATTGGCTTGGATCACCTACTGAGCCCCACATCAAGGAATTGTGGACAGGAAAGATCGCCCGGTTGTGCAACAAGGAGTTGATCTCTCATGGGTAAAGCAACGCACCTCTGCAAAGTGTAAGAATTGTGACATGTTACTCCCTGTTCCGGGAAGGAGCTACGAACGTGGCAGGAAAGGAACTCCATGAAGTTCTGGTCAACCTATGAAGGCAATCTGACATAGTTTTCAGAATAAAATCAATCTTTGAAGAAATGTTTACGAAAACCTGCATTGCCTACGACCTATGGTCTATGGCTGTAGAGATCGTGCATCATACACTCCTTTTTAGTGAACTTGCTGAGTACGCTCGTACTCAACCGTACCTTCTTAACCCTTGCTAGATTCTAAGCCATTGAAGATGACGTGAACATCAATTTTTCTGCTCAAGAAACCATCATCGAAAACTCAAGTTCTTCAATAAAGTTAATGAAGTCAACATATACATCAGCTGAAGTGAAGATAAAGTGTCAGTTTAGAGAGGAGTAGATTCTCTAGCCATAAAACCTACTTCTGTAGAGCATTACAATAGCAGCAATGGCAAGCCAAATAGTTTAGATACTAGTCGTAGTTACTAGATATTTCTGAGTTAATATTTCTGTTTCTTCTTTGTAAGAAGTTTCTTTCTCTCTCTTTAACCTAGAGTGTTCTCTGGATCTTATGTAATGAGTCGAGTTGTAATCTATAGTCATGTCTTGGACCTGCTGTGTTTCTGTTGTACCACTCCGAGGGATGTAATACTAGTGAACGGTGTTTCATTGGTGTTATGTCAACGACTATAGTGTACTACATCATGTAGTGGTATGCTGGGTCTCCGCAGTGCCGGTGCCAGTAGCTTGGTGCTGGCACCCTTCTAGGGGTACGTAAGGGGAACCGAACTGCGGTAGTGGTCAGAGTCATATGATGAGTAAAGATAATGGTGCAAAACAGTTAGTCGCAAGAAAGTCACCAAAGGTTGTGATGAGTACATAAGCCAATTAATTAGTACTACCTATGTTCTTGGTCCTTAGGTCAACAGGTGTATGATGGCTTGCAATTATCTGCCTAGGCTTGCTAAACTTGAATGCTACCTTGTCTCCCTGCTTCAGACCATTCTCACGGACATACTTGGACCAACCTCGGCCACGCAAATAGGTGGTGGCCATCGTCTAGGAGACATCCACATCATATACTTGTCGCATGCCTTTAGGGGCCTCGCTATACAAAGCTAGAAACTTGCCGTTTCCGAACATCTTGTTTATAATTGGGCGAGCGACACAAGGGATAACCTTCATGAAAAAATTCATAGAGAAGTAAGGCGACAACAAGAAAAGTGAGATACAATATCTTACATCAAGTCGGTCTAAACCACTTGGAATGCATACCTGATACCATGGGTACCATTTGTGAAGGGTGGCCATGCACCATTTTTCTTCCCTTTGCCTTTGGAAGGGCATATATGCCCCCCTTTCAATCCACAAGCTTCACAAGCGGATGGTAGAAGAAAGGACTGAGCAACTGGTGCGTGGTACTGATTGAAATTAAGTGGAAAGGTTAAATTATGTAAAGAGCATGTAAATCTAATAATATCAGACAAAATCATTGCCTCTAAAGCAAAAAATTGATGTTTGTGAACTTCTCATGAGCATAAAGATATAATAGCTGATAACAATAACATGGAAAATCATAACTTGTGAAATTGTGGATTTCCAAATTATACCCACTTCTTAGAGAGGTTAGTGCCCACCTGGGTACTGTGTTGACACTTCCTCATCATGTAGACGATGTCCGCTTTTGGTGGGGCCATCAGCAATCTACTAGCCTCTATAGTAGCCTCAGCCTCTGCAGCAACACCTTCAATCTGCATAAATAGAAATGAAGCTCAACAATTCAATACAGTACATAGTAGTCATATATGACTATATGCGATAGTTAGATAGATCCAAGTCTGGATTCACATGAATACACTACTAGAATTAATAAAATCACACATATGTTTTTGAACATATGATAAGCAGGCATGATACCAAGCGGATAATAATTAAATTAGACTGCACCATGGTAATAAGTGGATTAATAGAAAATATCTTTATCTTTAATCTGGGCCCTCCTAGCTAGTCAGTGGTATTGCACTTGTTTTGGTGAGTAGTGGTACTGGCCGGATCCTGTGACATATGGGGGTACCATCATGTTTGCCGCACCTGGAGCACCGCACGTTCGTAGGTATATACGACCGTGCTACAACAAATAAAGAAGAGATGGTGTCACAGAGGCTTCCACAAAAAATAGGATGTAGAAATACACAACTTTTAGCACAGGGATACATCCAGGTTGCACCCAACCACTTTTAGCATGGGAAAGAATGGAAGAATGCAACGAATATACTGCTACATTACCTTTTTAGGCAACTTTTAAGGGAACTGACGGGGCCATCCTTGTCCGTAGTGGCCTTGCGCGCGACTGGCCCATAGTTCTCCATACAGAATCTAACGCATGTCGTGGGAATGACCACGGTAGTCGCTACCAGGGGTAGCGATTGGAAGGCTTTGGGGCAAGAGCGAGTCACCATCTGCGGTGCGAGATTGGGGTCCAACACACGGGGTTACCCAGGTTACGGTAAAGACCTACTCCTGCTAGATTGTTTTGTCTCATGTGGATTACAAGGGTGGCGAGCTCGGTGGCTAGGCAGCGAGTCGCTTGGATGGGGTGTATGATGGAACATAAGTTATAGAGCATACCCTAGGGAGGTTTATATAGGGGGTACGTCGCTAGGGTTTATACGATTACAACCAAGCCAGTTAGGAACTCGGAGGATTTCACCTAATCCGACTGGGCCTATCTACGCTTCTGGGCCTTCAGCTTCCAGTCACCGGGCTTTATTCTTCAGTCACTTTCTAGTCGCCGTCCTGCAGGCCCATTCGCTCTAAGCTTGGGCCAATCGAAACACCTTGCTGGCTACACCCCAGTCGGCATATTCCCATCAGTGGTCCCCGAGGCCAAAGTTGGTTTAGCTCAGGTGTCCTTTTGGCAGTCAGAGTAGGTGAGTCCATTTTGGATGCCTAGTTGAATCGACGGTGGACTCCCTTAATGAAGGAAGGAATCTCTTTAACATGTCTTCAGTCGTAGCTTCGGTGAGTAGAAATGCGCTTGAGTCACCATGCCCAGTCGATTGTAAGGGGCGGACAAGCAGGCGAGTCAAGTGAAATGAAGTTGGACCGCCAGCTTGCTAGCCATTGGGTAATCCCAATGGTAACTTCGGTGAAATTAACGCGAGGTAATGGCTACCCCGAGATTGGCGGGTAGTGTCCCTTTATAAGGAGAATGGCAGAGGGAGAGACGAATCTTTGCATTTCTCCATCCCTGCACACTCTCAGTCTCCATATCTATTCCCGATCCAAAATCTCTAGACAAAGCGACCTCCCTCTTCTCTTGATGGCGCCTCCAAATCATCTATGGGGCAAGTCGAAGTACACCATTGCCGCCTTGAAATCCTTCCAAGACGCGGGCATCCTCTGCAAGGGGAACTTGCGGATCCCCATGCCTGGCGAGACGGAGCCAAAGCCTCGCCCCAGCGAATTCATTTGCTTCCAGAGCCACTTGGAAAGGGGGTTCGGGTTCCCCACTTCAATCTTCTTCTGGCGGTTCTGCGCGTATTACACAATCAAGCCGTCAGATCTGGGGCCGCACATCATAGAGCAGCTCACCATATGCGTCGCCTTCTGTGAGTGCCATTTGGGGTGTTGCCCTACTTTCCTCTATGGATGGAATATGTTCATGGCTGCATCATCCGCGAGGGGGCAGGCGGTCCCATCTTGGCTGCGGGTGGCGTCACCTTCCAGTTGAAGCCCAAGGCCATGTTCGTGAAGCTCCTACTGCCGAAGAAGGCCGCAAGTGAGTGGAAGAAGAGATGGTTTTACGTGAAGGACTCACCTCCCGACGGCGAGGTGCCGCTTCCAATGTACACTGTCGAGAGGAGCGAGCCTTGCCGGTTGTCGGCGACCAAGCTTCCTGATGATCAGAAGATGGCTATCAACGAGATGCTGACGTGAATCAAGGAGCTGAAGAAAGAAGGTATCAAGACCATCAATCTATACAACGGCTAGCTCGGGCGGCAGCTGGTTCCGCTGGCTACCCGAGCCCACTAGATGTACCCGTACACTAGTAAGGATGATGTCACAAGGGCGAGCAAGGCGGTCTGGGAGATCGAGGACTACATTGTCGTGCTGAAAAAGATCACGGAGGCAGAGTACACCGACCTGAAGGCCGGGCTCGCTCCATACGTCACCGGGAAGCATTAGCCCCCAGTAAGTTTCCTTGCTTTCTTAAACTCAGTCACTTTTTGCAGTCGCAGTTTCGTAGTCACAGTTTTGCAGTCGTGGTTTTTGTATTTGTTTTGATCAAGCTATCACTTCTTTTGCCTTTGCTAGTTGTTCCAAGTTCATGAGAACTGGCTTCCTTCACTTGACGAAGAGGTTCCCACGGAGCTCAAGGAAAAGGAGGAAGAGGAGTCCTCCAAGAGTGCGAATGAGGTAATGGAGGTGCACACTCCCTCGTCCGTGGCTCGGAAGACCCACGGGCGAAAACAACGCGAACTGGAGGTGAGTCGCAGCCTTGAAGAACACGACTGCGACATTGACATTGTAGAAGAGCACAACTGGCGTCGCATGACCACGCTGGCCAAGCCCGCGTTAAAGTTGAAGTCGCCACCGAAGATGAGGCAGTCGGTGAAGGCCAAGCTGGCAGTGAATCCTAAGTCACCGGTGAAGTCGCTGGCTAGATCTATGGAGATGTTCGACTCAGAAGCCAAGTCTGGCAATGTAGAAGCCCGGGACATAGCTAAGATTCTGGAGGATCCTACTCTGATGATGGAATCGATGGCCATGGACGTGGTAGTGGAGTCGGAGGTTGCACTTGCCATGCTCACACCAGAGACCGCAGCGCCTCTAGAATCGGGGGTTGAAGCGGCCACAGGGTCAGCGACTCCACCCCTAAAGGAAATGCCTGTGGCATTAGGACCGAAAGTTCCCGCTGCCGCAACTTTGTCGGTGAGAAGCACGTGGCAGCTTGGCCCACGAGCATGTTGGAGAGGGGGCTCGCACGCATATTGGGCCTAGAGCTAGATAAGCCGGGGCACATCAGCACTGGTCTGCACACCCTCCCAGTTGCCAGGTAGACTTTGTACTGCATTATTTTTTCGTAGTCATTGCTTGCCTTCTTTGGTGGATCGCCGACCATGGAAATCTCATAGGACTGGTGCTAAGAAGATCAGCCACCCTTTGGTGGCCAAGGTTCCGCCAGTCGACACTAAAGGGGGGGTGATCCTTCCAAGAAGAGGAAGGCAGTCACCATCAAGGTGCCAGGCAAAGGTGCGAAGAATAGGAAGGAGGGTAGCTCCACTGCCGCATCAGAGGAAGGCGGAGGAGAGGGCGGCTCTGCTGCCTCGCTTGAAGAAGAAGTGGCCACCGACTCGAACCAAGCAAGATGGCGCATCCTACGGAGGCATTAGCGCCAGCGACCGGTGCATTGGGGGCGGCAACTATGTTCCCATGCTTTATGGCAAGGCCTTTTGCCCCAACGACTAGAAATTAGTTCCCACAAGTTCTTGAGATCATCGACAGTGATGCCGGGTAGCAACATAGACATACGCCGTTCGTGGTTCCTTTAGCGGACGCCAGCGAGCTTAACAACATGCTAGGCGCTGCCATCCAGGTATGTCCATTCCCCAAGGGTTTAGTCGCTAAATGTTAGTGGCTAGACACTCAAACTTTGATTGTCTAGTCCTCGAGGGTCTAGTCGCTGAATTTCAGTGGCTAGACACTCAAAAGTTGATTGTCTAGTCCCCGAGGATCTAGTCACTAAATTTCAGCGGCTAGATACTCAGAATTTGATTGTCCCTGCTCTTATTGCAATTTTGTGTGTAGGGCTTGCAGAAGGAGTCTTGTGAACGGTTGTCTGTGAAGGAGCTGCTGGAACATGACCTGTGAGTAGCGCATGAGGATAATCAGCAACTCCAGGCGTCCGCAGGTGAGTTGTTGTTCTTGAAGGGATTTGGATTGCTTGGAGTTGTTCGAAATTTTGATTGCTATCTTCTTTGATTCAAACGAGCACGCTGCTGCACTCGCCATGGCCCGCGAGGGCTATGTCCTAGTCGCCGAGCTGGATGCTACAAATGCGTCAGTGATCGCGATAGAGGAACAAGCTGGCACCCTGGCGACGGAGTTGGAAACGACAAAGGCTCCAATGACTGCCTATGAAGAGAGGGCTAAGGCCCCGGTCACTACAGCGGAGGAGGAGCGGAAGGCCTCTGATTCTGTGATCATTGGCCTGCAGGGGAAGCTGTCCGCGCTAGAGAAGTTCATCACAGAGAATTGCCACAAGATTCTTGGTAATGGTTTCTTGCCGCGTGCTTTCTTTTGGTAGTAGAGGGCGAGTCCCCGAGCAGGCGAGCCCATAAGTATGCCCCCGCTTGAACTTGATTTTCTGACGTTGCAGATGTAATAGGTCAGGGAGATCATTTGGTGCAGACGTTTGATGCCACACAGAGCGTGATGGCGGTGGTGAACGCAGCCACCGCATTAGCGATGTGCATCCAAGCCGTCCTCCAGGGGATTTTTCCCACCGAGGTGATTCCTGGAGGGCTGATGGAGGTGTGGCGTTATCTAGAGGAAGCTCCTGCCATATTCGAGTGGATGGCGCATTCGGCCTTCCGTCGTGGAGCCACTATGGCGCTGAGTTTTGGGCTCGCACACTTCCCCGAAGACTTCGATCTTGATGATGTCACCAGCGGGTACCCCTCGTCGACTGGCTCGATAGAAATCGCGGAGGTTCTAAAGCTGACCACTAAGGCCGCTCCTTTCGTAGAGCGAGTGTTGGCAATGGGTGATCTGTTGTCGTACCAGGAGACACTCTTGGCACCGAACGACTCCAAGCCGAAGCATCGCGACCTGAAGTCGGAGCAACCCTTCCAGTCGTTGCTTGTGAAGCAATTGACGACATACCCAACAAACCCTTGGGATCCTTTTGTCCGGGTCAAGGGTGATGGCGACACATCCTCTTCGAAGCTTGCAGAATGAAGGATTACCCTGAACCAGTTTGTTAGTCATGGCGACTGGCCGCTTTTGTAATATGTCTTGATGACAAACAATATATGTTGTTACTGAAGGAGGAATGTCAATCGACTCACATTTGCTTTGTGATTTCTGTTTGTTTGTATTTTCAGTTGTGTGAGTCCCCGAGCGTGTCCGCCCTTTTGTGGGGTTGACCTCATGTATACATATGTTGGATTGTATTATGTTGTTAGAGTTAACCGAAGTCAACTTGTCATGGCTCGTGGAGCCAACCGCTTGGCAACCCCAAGGGGTACTCTGTACTTGGCCGTTTTCCCGAACACGAACGGGGTTGGTTAGGCTAGTCCCTCAGCATGGTACTTAGCCATTCTAGTCGCATACCCAAGGTAGGTGAGGACGTGGTGTGTTGTTTGTAACGCATCTCTCCTCCTGGCTCAGAAAGCCAGTCGCATGGCGAGTCCAAGGCATGCTCTTGTACTTGGTGTATTCTCGAGCCGCATAAGGGTTGTTTTAGACAAGTCCCTGAGCATGGTCCTTAACTGTTCGAGTCGCCATGCGCGAGGGTGAGGAGGACATATCGTTGTGGGAAGCGTGTTCAGTTGTCTTGGCCCGAAAGGCCAGTCGAGCGAGGCGACTCCGATGGTGGCTCAAGTTTAGTGTTTTCGTGAACGACGCAAGACCTGAAATTTTTGGTGCCCTTGGACCACACTACTTAGCCGTGCTGGTCGCTCAACCAAGGGTTGACTGCCGTAGTTAGCATATTGCTAGGTATGCGAGTGCGATTGGCACAAGAGATGGTGAGTAGACACAATTTGTAGGATCCGAATTTATTTCATCATATATCAGCTGGGTACAAGTTTTAGTTCTATGTATAGAACTTTCTAAGGGGATTTACATTCCATGGTCTCTCGACGTCGAGCTAGTTGTCACCTCGTATATCGATGATGTAGTAGGCATCATTACTAAGGACTCTCCCTATGGAAAATGGCCCTTCCCATGGGGGAGAGAGCTTGTGCATGCCCTTCTTGTCCTAGATTAGTCACAGAACCAGGTCGCCTTTCTAGAAAGTGCGGGTCCGAACCCAATGACTGTGGTAGTGGCGGAGTCCTTGCTGGTAGATCACGGTGCAGGAGCACTCTAGGTCATGGGTTCGTTGAGCTGGTTGACCCTGTCTTGGCGGGCAGCCTTATTATCCTCTTTCGCATAGTTGGCGACTCGAGGCGAGTCATGTTCCATGTCGGTCGGCATGACGACTTCATCACCGTACACCATGAAAAAGGGAGTGAACCCTGTCAATCGATTGACGGAGGTGCGAATGCCCCATAGCACAGAGGGGAGCTCTTCGACCCAGCAGCCAGGAGTCCGTTCGAGGGGGACCTATAGTCTTAGCTTGAGGTCGTGGAGGACACTCTGGTTAGCGCGCTCTGCTTGGCCATTCGATTCCGGATGGGCGACTGAGACGAGGTCGAGTCGTATGCCGTGCTCATCACAGAAGTCAGCGATGGCGCTCTTGGCGAAGTTGGTGCCGTTATCCGTGATGATGCTATGCGGGTAGCCATACCGGTGTATTAGCTTGCGGAGGAACTTGGTGGAGGTCTTGCCGTCGCACTTCCTGATTGGCTTCTCCTCGACCCACTTGGTCAACCCTTTGCTTTGGCAATAATAAAGTTGTTATTATATGTATTCCAAGTATATGATAGATGTTTATTTTGCATGCTATAATTGTATTAATACAGAAACCTTAATACATGTGTGTTTAAGAAACAAATAGAAAGTTCCTAGTTATGCCTCTCTATAAACTAGCTCGTTGATTAACATGATGATCAAGGTTTCCTGATCATGGACATTGGATGTTGTTAATAATGAGGTCAAAGCATTGGTGAATGATGTGATGAACATTCATCCGAAGTATGGCATTACGATCAAAGTCATTATGTTTATATTTCTATAGCATCATACGAAGTAATCTTTATCCTTAGACCATGAGATCATGTTAATTGCTAACACCGAAAGAATACTTTGATAACATCAAACATCACACCGTAACAGGGTGACTATAAAGATGGGTTCGGGTATTCTAAAGGTGTTATGTTGAGGCTCATGGATTAAGAGTGGAATTTGTCAATCCCGATGACAGATAGATATACTCTGGGCCCTCTCGGTGATATCACATTAAGATATCTTGCAAGCAAGTGATGTGATCACTAGAATATTATATCACGGGAACTAGAAAAGAGTACATGTCAGCAATGAGATCAAACTAGGTATGGAGATACCGATGAACAAATCTCGGACATGTAATAAATCACGAGACAATGGGGTTTAGTTACTAGTGTTAAAGGTTCTCACGATTACATAAGTCATCCTTGAATGTGTGGGAGTCGGTATGGATCTCCAAGTCCCGCTTCTGATTACTGATCTAAGAGGGGTCTTGATCATGTCTACATTATTCGCGAAGCGTAGGGTGACACACTTAAGGGATACCAACACCATTTGGAGCAAATATGTTTCAGACAAATGAGTTGCAAAGCGCTGGAATTATTCCAATAGACACAAAAATTGTTTCGGGTGAAATTGCTAAAATTGGTTATGCATGTGATATTGAAATGTTGCAGGGGGGTTTATGTGAATGTTTGTTAATTAAAGTAATTAAAAAAATTCTGAATAGAATTAATAAAAGAGTTTTATTAAATGAGAGAGTATTAAATTTGGAGAAATTCAATGCTTTTAAAGTGGAGACTTTAATAGAGAATGTGAAGGGGCATATTTATGTGGAGGGGGTTATCACCACATGAATGGGGAAGGTGAGGGGTCACCCCCATGGGGTGCTGGCCATAGGGAGGGGTACCCCCTCCTCCTATAAAAGTCTGCCCTCTCACTCCTTCTCACTCACACCTCCTCGTGAAGGATCTCTCTCCCCCTCTAGTATTATTCCCCCATGGTCTCGGATTAGCAAGATACATGTTCCCGGTGGCATTTCGTCTGGAAGTCGTTGCTGCTTCCGCTGCATCGCTGGAGCGATGAGGTGGAGGTTGTTCGGTGGCTTGAATGTGTGTGCGAGGACGGATACACTGCTGATTTACGGTGCTAGGACTTCCACACGATCTTGAGATCAGCAAGCGTTCGACTACATCATCCATGAGTTCTATCTTGTTAACAATGCTTTGTCGGTCTACGAGGGTATGTTATCTATGCATGTATATCCACCCATTGCTTGTATCTAGTAGATAGATCTTGGCGTATAATAGTTCCCATCATAGGATATTTTTTGTTTTGTATGTTGTGAACCCAACATGATGCCCCATATGTCGAATGGCCAGGTGATGGGGATAGTCTTGAGGGCCGAACTATGGATGTTCGTATAGTTGGCATAATTGTGGCACCCGTCGCATCGTTGGACGATGTTAGTGGCGTCAGCGTGTGTGGTGAGCTAGTAGAAGCCGTGGCGCATGGCCTTTGCGACTAGCGACCAGGCACCGACATGGTGGTCACAGTCACCGGCGTGGATGTCCTAGATAATCTTGCGTCCCTCTTCTGGCTACACAAAGTGCTGGAACATGTCGGTCATGCTGCACTTGTGGAGCTCGCCATTGATCATGATGAAGGATTCACAGCGGCGCATGATCATTCACGCCTCTGTCTCGTCCGCAGGTTGGATCTTGTGCTCGAGATAGGCGACATATGGAGTAGTCCAGTGTCTAGGCTCCATGATCATGGCGACCAAAGTAGGCTCGGGCTACAGCGGTATTCTGAAGTCGATCTCCTTTGGGGGGAGACCGAGGGCTTGTCAATGATGTCAAGGAAGACGCCCAGAGGTGGTGTCTGGCGAGCCGACCCTATGCATGAGAGTGCGTCGGCCTCTATGTTCTTGTGGCATTCGATCCACTCGACGGAGGAGCCGCCGAAGTAGCCCCCCAGTTGGTCCACCGCCTGGCGGTAAGCTATCATGTTGGGGGCGACTGCATCGTAGGTGCTGGCGATGAGGTCGGAGTCACCGTAGCACTTGACACGATTGATGTTCATCGCCTTGGCGGCCCGCATGACGTGGAGGAGGGCCTCGTATTCCGCCATGTTGTTGGTGTAGGGCGTGAAGTTGAGTTGCAACATGTATCGGAGCTTGTCGCCTTTGGGGGAGGTGAGCATGATTCCTGGACCGGTACCATCTGAGTTTTTGGAGCCATCAAAGTGGAGGTGCCAGTAATGGAGGTAGGGCAGCAACTCGAGCTGTTGTGCTTCTTCCTAGTCGGCTAGGAAATTGGCGAGGGCTTGCAATTTGATCGCCTTGCGCGGCTCGTACTTGATGTTGTGGACGCCGATTTCGACAACCCACTTGGCGACTCACCCAATCGCCTCGTGATTGCGGATGATATCCTGCAACGGCGTAGAGGAGACGACCATGATGGGATGCTCCTAGAAGTAGTGCGGGAGCCACCGCTGGGCTCTGAAGACCGCGTACACCAGCTTTTGGTACTGTGGGTAGCGCTGCCTTGAGTCCGTAAGGACCTCGCTGATGTAGTAGATTGGGCGTTGTACAAGGCGCTCCTTTCCCTCCTCCGATCGCTCGACGACCATCACGCTGACGACTCGAGTGGAGGCCATGATGTAGACGAGCATTGGATCCTTGTTGATGGGGGCGGCGAGTAGCGTTGCTGCGAGTAGCACTTCCTTGAGTGCCTTGAGCATGTTGTTTGCTTCTTTGTCCCGCTGGAACATAGGGTTCTTGTGCATCAAGCGGTAGAGGGGCATTGCCTTCTCATCGAGCCGGCAGATGAAGCGGCTGAGAGCCGCGACTCGCCCAGCCAGGTTCTAGACGTCGCGCGAGCACTCAGGGTTCCCGAGTCACGCGATGGTGTTGATCTTGGTGGGGTTTGCTTTGATGCCTCGTTTGGTAGGTCGCGCGGGCATTTTTGAGGCCGAACATCATTGTGGTGTAGAAGAAGGCACCAAATGGCATAATGAATGCCATTTTCTCCTCAGCCTCGACCGCCATCTTGATATGGTTGTAGCCAGAGTACGCGTCGAGGAAGCATAGTGACTCTGACCCCGTGGTCGAGTCAATGATCTGGTCGATGCGTGGGAGGACGAAATCCTCCTTTGGGCAGGCGCTGTTGAGGTTGGTGTAGTCTATGAACATTCTCCAAGTGTTCTTCTTCTTCTTCAGAACTAGGGCTAGGTTTACCATCCAATTGTAATAATTGATTGGCCGAATGAAGCCTGTAGTGACCAGGCGATGTACTTCTTCGGCGATTGCTCGGCGGCGCTCTTCATTGATGGGCCGTAGCGACTGCTTCATAGGTCGCGCTTTGGGGTCGACATTGAGTTTGTGCTCAGCGAGTTCCCTCGGGACACCAGGCATGTCGGATGGCTTCCATGCGAAGATGTCGTAATTCTCACGCAGGAAATCGATGAGCGCACTTTGCTATGCGGGGCTCATGTTGGTCCCGATGGTGACCTATTGGCTAGAGTCACCCGGGACAAGCTCAATGGTGCGGGTGTGAGTGGCCGCCTCGAAAGCTGCTCCCTCGGAGTTTTCGGAGGTAGGATTCTTCAGGATCGTGGGGTCGTCCTTGTCGACATTACTCGCATATTTCGCGAGCTCATCTGCATGGCTGGTTTCCTCGGTGATGACTGCATCGGCGAGCTAGGCGCCTTTGTCCTCGCATTCCACGACCATGTCAGGGTCGCCGTGTACAGTGATGATGCTGCGTGTTCCGGGGAGCTTCATCATGTTGTACGCATAGTGCGGCACCGCCATGAAGTTGACAAATGCTTTTCGCCCCAGGACGCAGTGGTAGGGGCTGTGGAAGTTCACCAGCTCGAAGACAATCCGCTTGGTGCATAAGTTGGCTGGTGTGCTGAAGGTGACTAGCAGCGTCACCTTGCTGATCGGGTACACCTTCCGACCAGGGACGATGCCGTGGAAGGTGGTGAGGGCCGCCTCGATTGTCGACTGTGGGAGATGCAGCCTCTTGAAGGTGTCTAGGTACAAGATGTTGATGGACCTTCCCTCATCCATCAGGGTCTTGGGGAGCCAGTAGTCAGCCACTTTGGGCTTGACCACCAGGGCGACTCGCCCGGGGTACTCAATCCGTGGTGCGTTGTCCTCGCGGCTCCAGGTGATGCTCTGCTCAGACTAGTTGAGGAAGTGGGGGATGTCGACCTGGGTCACTGCATTGACGGCGACTATGCAGGCGAGCACCTTCTTCTCGTGCTTGGTGCTGAGCCCGATGAATGTGTGCAGCGAGCCAGCAGTGTGGCCGAACCCGCTGTTGTTGCCATTGTCCCTTGGGGGTCGTCGTTGTTGCCATCCTTTGCTCGCCTTGCCTTCTCGATCTCTTTGAGAGAGTGGTAGTCGGTGGTTGTATGGGTGGCAGGATTTCCCTCCCTACTGTGGTAGATACAGAGTTGGGTGAGTAGAGCCATGGGGTCGAATTTCGGCCTTGCGGTGTTGGCCCGGTAGTTGCCGCTATCGCGATAGTTTCCTCTGTCACGGTGGAAGTTGTTGGGGTCGCGCTGCCCGTAGCCAGCGTTGGTGACGAACTTGAATCGCCCATCATCGTGGCACTTGCCGGTGAGGCGAGTGTTGCTATAGCGCATCTCGTGCTGTCTCCCGTTGTCATTGTTGCTCGTGCGGTGTCTCCTGCCTGACTCGTCGTCGGAGTCTTGATTGGGGTCCTCCTCCGTGTAGCGCTTGGCGATCTCGAGGAGTTCGGGGCTGTTGTCGAGTATCCGTTAGACTCTCTTGATCTTCACGACTAGAGGTTCGTACCGGTACGCGTTCTTGAAGTTGTGCATCTCCATGTCTGGGTGGATGCCAGAGGCGTTGATCCACAAGTCCTACCACGGTTGCACCCAGTGGCGGGTCGACTCGCGATGTCCCTAGATGCATCTCTCTAGGTCCTCGATGGTGGTGGCGCTGGTTTAGGAGCCCTCGAAGTGCCTAACGAAGGTTTCTCGCATGTCCTCCCACGATTCGATGTTGTCCACGGGGAGGGTGTTGATCCATTGCCGGGTCGCTCCCTCCATCATCAGGGGGAGGTAGCGAGCGGCGAGTAGGTCGGTGTGGCCAGAGATCCCCATTTCCATGAGATAAGTAGCGAGCCACACCGCTGGGTCGTACATCGGGTCGTACTTCTCAATCTTCTTTGGAGCCTTGAAGTTGGCGGGATACTTTTCACCTTGGATCATTGGTCCGAAGCATTGCGGGCCGACTCGGATGAGGGATCCCCTTCGCTCTGGCTCACCGTGGTTGGTGAGGGTGTGCCTCAGGTCGTTCGGCTAGCGCACTCGCCATGCCTGATTGTTGAAGATGTGGGTTTGCGCGTCAATCGGCTGACCGTTGGCGGCGACCATGTTGTTCGCGGGTCACGGCTCGTTGGTGGAGAGCGCGGGATTTGCGGCCTGCAGTTGGAGCTACAGGGGCTTGGGCGGTGGGTAGTTAAGGGTGTTGGCGACCGTTGGACGACCGCTTGAGGCTGCCCTGCTCCCAACGATCGGGAGTACATCGGCCCCTGCGGGTCAACTCCCGTGGCTTGCTGCTCAACGGTGCTGGCTAGTAGGGCCTAGGCGTACTTGATCTGCAGCATGCCCTCTCCAGTGATGTTGAGGTTGGCAACTGTAGCTTGCCCCGCGATTAAATTATCCATCGAGGTGGAGTACAACAGGAGTCCATTGGCATCCCGGGCTTGAGGTAAGATGATGATCCGCGGTTGATCTGCAGGAGGAGTACGGTGGGATGGTGGTGGAGCTCCGGTCGCAGGTGTTCCAGGTGGTGGGAGGTTGCTGCCACCAGGTGGCGCGTTTTCGTAGATCTCGCGCTCGGCCACATGAGCGGGGTCGTGCTCGTCGTCGAAGTTCAGGGCGCGACCCTAGACGTTGGAGTTCAGGTGGCTCCTGATGCGGCGTTGGTGGTAGAGCAACATCTCTTGCAACGTTTTCCGCTCGAGGCGGTATTTCTCGTGCTCGACCTGCTCTGCGCGCGTTGCCGCCTCCAGTTGTAGGTGGCACTCCTCAACCTCTGTTGCCATCACGGTCGGCGGGATAGGCATGGAGAATGGATCTAGCGGGGCTCTCGCGCTGTCTGCCATGTAGATCGTTGATATCTTCGATCCGGATTATGGATGTAGTATAACTTCTTTTTCCCTAGTATACCTAGCTTTATCGAATCCTCGGGAAGTAGATGCGTAGTGAAGTTACGGGAGTTTTAGAATTCCTTTTGTGTTTTTACCGGACCAAGAGTTTGCGTCTTTTTGTTGTTGTCGATGATGGAGAGAGAGGGCCTAGGGCATTCAGTTTCACCTGTAGCTATGCAAAACATCTGATGGGAATAAAATATAGGAATAAAGTATGCATGTAATTGTTAGAGCAAGATAAATTATATGTGGGTAGTGCATCCATAATTGCTATTGCCTCCGCAACCGCTTATAGAAATAACCTACTAGTCTCATCCATTGGAGAAAGAGAACTAATGATATGCATAGTGACATCACTATTAATCCCAAGTAAATACCCTCACATACAGTCGTACTACCCCTTCTGCCACTAGGGTTCCCAACATGCAGATTAGTCATTACTCATACTCCCTATACCTGGCTCAATCCTCGGGGACTTGGGTACCTGACAAGTCCTTAGATTGAGGCAAGAGAAGATACAATAATCATCATGTCATACAAACTAATACATTATCCCATCTATGATAAATAACATGCACAAAAGCTACATGGCTAGGCCGAAGCCCTTAGCCCAAGGAGAATTACTCACACATAGAGATGAGATCAATAATCACAAACATTGAAATGGAAATCATAAGATTAATAGCAAATAGTCTTAAAATGTCGCCAATCAAAGATGAGATCTACTATTACAAGTGGTGGAATATGGCTATGGAGATGGAGAAGGGTTTTGGAGATTAGATCTAAGTCTATTCTTCCGCCGGCTCTTCGGTGTGGTGGATGGAGATCTGGAGGCGGCTGATGATCTAGGGCAGGGACTCTCGAGGCTCTTTTCTCGTTGCCCAAGGCTTTTTGATATAGGGGTCCCTTCATGAAAGTTGTTCTGTTTGACCAAGCGGTGTCGTTGGCAACTATATGGCCAAAACTATACGGCCGAAATTTTATTCCAGTCGTATAGTTGGTCGTTAAAGCATCTGCCTCTGACCCACGAATCCTGCTTTCTTCTGGTTGTTGGAAATCTCGAATCTTTGACTTTAATATAGTGATTCCCATCATCAAACGTCATTATCTACGCAGGAAAAAATGGAAGGAGAGGATTGCATACCCCTTTGAATATTAGGCATTAGTGGCAGGGTTTAGAGAGATATTTCATCAAAAATATGAATAATTTCTAGTTTAAATGTGGACGTAGATGGCTATATTTCAGATCCATCAACCTCCCCAAGCTTAAACTTGATCATCCCCGAGCAAGAAAACTAAAATCAAAAAGGAACTCAGCATTTAAACTAAAATAATAAGATGATGATCTTACTCGTGATTGGTAGTCTCATGTTTCCTCCACTTCATAAATCTGAAAAACTTTAGCATAGATAGAGTAATGGCAAGCATATCATACGGGTTTTATGTATCCTTATAGAGCAGCAAAATTATTGTTAACATGGATGATTCAAATGAGTAAACTTTATTCCATATCATGTAATCAACTCATAGGCTTGCCTTTGAACAATAAAGTATAATCATGTAAATTGAGAGTATGAGAGTGAGAGTTGTCATGAAAAGCATATACACTAGAGTATCTCAATTCCCCCACATCAATAAATCAAGACTTTTCAAGCACTAATTTTCTATTCATTGTCCTTCAAGAATTTCAGTTCTTGAGTAATTGAGAGCATGCCAAAAAAAATATTAGTTTATCGAGTTGTGATGGACACTCGTGGCATCACTAAGGTTTTTGTTCCTTTTGCATAATGATTACTCATAATAGCCAGAGGAGTGATTCCATCATGAACACAGCTACCCGGGAGTGCCAAGAATCTTATCCACTATAGCATTGCTGCTACATGTGTTTAATCAACTCATAGCCGAAATCTAGGAGTTTCCTCCATGAAGATCGTTCGTATGCCAGCGGAGTTGTTGGCATCCCATGAAGTTTGACACGCATAAAGCTATATCATTCTTATGATTAACAAGTCAAAATTTCGCATGCTCACAAAAACCGCTAAACATTAATTCAATCAAACAAATCCTTTTAAAGAGAGCTATCAAGTCAATCAACATTTTAAGTGGCGTTGAGTGTCTCTAGAAATAAGCCTTCAAGACTAAGCACTACAACACCGAAGCCTTCAATTGCGAGACTTTTTCTTATTACAATTGTTTAGCAATTTTGAGGCAATATTCGGTTAACTACGAGAGCTAGAACAAAACGTACCCAACTAAATACCCATGCGAACAAAAATCTTACTACAATACAAAGAATCACTCCACCAATATAACATCTCAACATTTACTACTAACTAGCATGGGTTTCTCAAACTTCAAAAGTGGGGAGTCATAAGGCATACCTCTCATGTTGGTTCCACTTATCTCTTCCTTTTTTTATTTGCTTCTTGGAAACTCGAAGTCGATCACTCTCCTGCAAATATATGAGAACCTCGAGGCGGAAAGAAAAGAAAGAGGGAAAATAAAGAAAAATGGAGAAATCCTTTTGTTGTTTTTAAGAGAGGAAATTTAAAGAATAGAAAATTGGCGGCAAAGCTCGGCTAGAAAATCTCGAAAGCAAATATAAAGAACTAAAAATAAAGTGTTGGGGAAACCAACACGAGTGCTTAGAAACTCGAATTAAAAACACAACCTCGGAATAAATAAAAGCAAATGAACGCCAAATAAAGATACAGGAGGAAACTTCCCCAAGCTTAGGCTTTTGCAAGCCCTTCAAATCATTGTGGTGGCTGGAAAAAGTCATTACTCCAGTTCGCAAATTGAGTTGATAAATTACTAGTTGTTCCTCGCAGGTTCAAAGAGAGGCTATGCATCCTCTCCAGAGTCCCTCCAAGTTCTTGGAAATCTTGGTATGTAGCGAACCGGGTTTGTGACTGCTCCTCCTGATAAGCAACTTCTTGCTCCTCTTCTTAGTCCTCATCCTCCTCCAGAATTTCCTCCTCGAGTTGGTGTTGCTCAACCTGCAAGTCATATGGCAAACGTCCTTCCTCGATAGAAAAAAGACCATTAGGCATAGGAGTAGGGTACACTACAAGAAACATTGGCTTTTACAATAGACGATTTTCGTGGTTGAAGGCCCGTTTTTCGTGGCTAAAAAGTCTTCTATGACGGATGCCCATCGTGGTAAAAGCCCCATCACAAAAGAATCTACCACGGTTTTTTCCTGACCGTGGCGAATCACACCCTTCAGCCATGAAAACTTGTTCCATCATAGATCTATTTGCTAGCCCCATTGACTGTTGTCGTCATGCAAGATACCACGTGGCGAACACCGTTAACGCCCAGTTACTGCTGTTAATGGTCAGAGAAACTATGACAGAAGCCAGACCCAGACAAGGCCTGCTAAATATTAAGTGGGCCGACCCATGAGGAGAGCCCAATAAGAAGAAGGCCCATTACTGTTTCGTCCAGCACTGTTTGAAATGGGCCAACTAGTGCAGCCATCCGTGGCCCATGAACTTTCAGGCCCAACAATATTTCAGTCTATAGAAGGCCCACCTTGGTCCAATACTATGTGACCCATTCTCAGCCTGGGACAAGTCTGTTCGTTACTATTAAGGCCTGCTGTCAGCCCGTCACTTTTCTGGCACCCATCGTGGGCCCTTATGGCCCTCTATAGTTACAGCCCTTTACTATTCTAGATAATCATTGTTCCGGCCTTCTACTATTCAGTCCCATAAACGGGATACGAAGTTTCTGGCCTACTAAAGTTCTAGCCTCCTACTGTTCTAGCCTTGTTACTATTTCTGGCCTGTTACTGTTTTGGCACCTACAGTTTTCCTATACTGTTCTGGCCTTTCACTGTTCTAGCCTTTCACTATTCTGGGCTTTCACTTTTCTGGCCTTTTACTGTTCTGTTCTTTTGCGGTCAGATTCTACATATAATGGCCTCAGTGTAGGCCCGTCAATGTTGATTGGTGGCCCATAAAGGACTGATAAAACATTGTGGTCCTACTACTGTTTAAGCCTATCTAACTTAGATCCATTGCAAGGACATAAAGGTGGATAAACAAAGAACACAAGTTCTCTAAAATGCTAAATAAATTCTAGAACTATGGAAAAAACTTATGACTAGAAAATTAGTAAATTACTACAGTCCTAAAAAATTCTGTAGCTTGCAAAGCATCATCGGAGTACAACATAGCTGATGAGCAATATAATATCAGTTTCAAAAAATTTCCTTTTACGGAGCTCGCGCCGCCTGATGTCAGCAGCAAGTTTTCCCTTAAGTGGATCACCCAAGGTTTATCGAACTCAGGGAGGAAGTGGTCAAAGGTATTCCCTCTCAAGCAACCCTGCAATCAAGATACAAGAAGTCTCTTATGTCCCCAACACACCCAATACACTTGTCAGGTGTATAGGTGCACTAGTTCAGCGAAGAGATAGTGAAATGGAAGTGGTATAGATAATTATAAGTGGTAACAGTGATAGAAAATAGCTCGATGGCGTGGAAAAGACTAAAGTAAAACTGAAATAAAGATAGAAGCAAGCAAACATGTAATAGATCTAATAGCAAACGGTGTTTCAGTGCTTAGAAACATGGCCCAGGGATCATACTTTCACTAGTGAACACTCTCATATAAATATATTCTTCTTTATGATACTACGCTGAACTACTCTCCGGTTGGACACTCTAATCCATGGTAGGGCTATAACAGCACACCTCAAAGTTCATCTTTCCCATCTAGAAAACCCCACACTGTCACCTTGAGCACTAGATAGGTCCAACAAACACCACAATTTCATAAAGACATCCAACTCCAAATATAACTCATAACAAGTATTTGTAATCTCTAGCCTAAGTGCCACCATGGTGAGCACGCTGTCACTTTCACACACATGGGGAGAGCAGAGATTCATTAAAGCACTTGAGTAGCTAGGTAGATCTACTTGATTACAAAGCTCATGATCACAATACGATCATGCATAGAGAGAGAGAGATGAACACATAGCTACCGGTAGAACCCTCAACCTTGAGGAAGAACTACTCCCTCATCATCATGGGAATCAGCAACGATGATGGAGATGGTGGTGGAGATCGATGGAGATGGCTCCGGGGGCACTTCCCCGTCCCGACAGGGTGCCGGAACAGAGACTTTCTGTCCCCCAAATCACCCCTTCGGTGGCAGCGGCGCCGCGGAACTTTTCGTGGCTGGAGGCTTGATTATCTAGGGTTTTCGCATCGGGAGGCTTCTTATAGGCGAAGAGGCAAGGGCGGTGGGTGGCCAGGGGGCCCACACCACCTGGTGGCGCGGCCAGGACTAGCCCGCGCCACCACATGGTGTGGCCGCCCTATGGCTCCTCTCCGTCTCGTCTTCTGGCTCCATGAGACTTCCGGTAAAATATCGACCTTGGCTTTTGTCCCGTCCAATTCCGAGAATATTCATTTTCTGACTTTCTGGAACCAAAAACAACAGAAAACAGGCAGCTGGCACTGTGGCTCTTGTTAATAGGTTAGTCCAAAAAATCATATGAAAAGTACTCCAAAGTGTGGACAAAACACAAGAAAGTAGATTAAACCAAGCATGGAACATCAAAAATTATAGATACATTTGCAATGTATCAACATCCTAAGGCTTAACTCCTGCTCGTCCTCGAGTAGGTAAGTGATAAAAAGAAATAATAAATTTTGATGTGACATGCACCATCATAAACTTGATCAAAGTATTTGTAAAACATTCAAAGCTGGGATCATAGTACTTCAATCATAACATGAAAGACAAAGTTCTAACAATAAGACAAAGCAACTATGCTGCAACATGAAAAGGCACAAACAAAAGATTCATGAATAACAATGCGTTGCAAGACGTTTGTTTGTTTCACATAAAGAAAACATAGCATAGTGGTATTCAGCTTGTCCCTCATAGAGTAGCAAACATAAATGCATAGGACACCTTCAAAGTTCATAAGAGTGACTAGATACAAAAAGTTTAAAACAAGCAATATCAAGGTATGCATCAATCAACAAGTCTTGGGACAATGCACATAGAACTAAGAATGGCCACTATCTCTCAAAGTAGGTGCATAAAGGTAGAAGGTGGAGACTCAATATATATAAGTGGAAGATAGGCCTCCATAGAAGGAAGTAGGGATTCAAGTTTCATAAAGAGCTTCCAAAAATTATGGTACATATAGCTTTCAGCTCTCATTGCCCCTATCATAAGCATCTTGAAGTGATTAAGGTTAAAGTGAACAAACTATGGTGTATATGCTTGACGAAGTATAAGTTAGAAATTGCATGTCCCTTGAATACGAGGGCTGCTCCTCATACTACTCAAGTTTAGTCACCGGTAAGTTCTTGTCATTCTAAGTACATGTGTATCATAGAGAACCGCCAACGGGGTACCCCTTGCCCGATGATACAGAAGAATCCCCATATCAAAATGACAAGGCAAGCAGACAACGAGCATCTCAGCAATCTTCTTATTTACCATGGGAATATGGTGCTTTTTCTCTCTTTCCTCTTTTCATAATCTTTTTTTTTCTTATTCTCTTTTTTTCTCAATATAGGACACTTTTTTTATAAGAAGAATGCTTCATAGACAGCTCATTATGGTTACGCTGCAGGTTTCCACCATGTCAGCCTGGATTAGAACAGCGGCCCAGGCATTTCTCTAACACATATACATAACTCCATGGACTTACAAGCTCCCCTTTCATTTCACACTAAAGACATCCATAGACAAAAGAGCATGATATCAACTAGGTACAAAGTACAAATGCAATGTTGAAAGCGTTCCCCATGACAGCATGGTTCTGCTAATCCCCAACAAATAAGTGTAAGCATATACAACATAGACGACACAATGGTTCAATTTTATTAAGGGCAAGAAAAGTAAAGTGTGCCATCAAATTCGTGAGAGCTTTAATCACTAGTTTTCTCATAACAAGTTTAATTCAGAAGGTAGATAAAAACATGAATATACTTCGAATATCAAATTCTAGTAGGTAGGTATGGTGGACTCTTTGGAATAACTTGGTTTAAGGAGTTGGATGCATGAGTGGAACTCATACTTGGTTGTGGAGGCTAGCAAAAGACTGGGAGCGAAAAACTAAGAGAGCAATAATGGCCATAATCATGAAGAGAGACAAAACATCATTGATCAAAGCATAAAGTGATACTACAATTTGAAAACTAAAGGATCATAAAGGCTATGGTGACTTGAGATAGTCATAACATGGTGTGAGCATGCGCCAAGTCAACCCAAATAAAGCATCAAAGGAGAATACCACTATATTATGCTTTAATATGCTAAAACAATGCATGATTCATCCAAGGAACATTAAGCAATCTCAATTGTTTATAACAAGTCATGCTACAGCAAATAATACTAAGCATAAAGCCAAAACAATATCAAGCATGGCATGACAGAGCATAGGCCACAGTCAAAAACGAGCTCTTTTTACCACATAAGCCTGAACTTTCCTACTCTTTTCCAATCCAAACCAAACTATTTGAAAACCAATGTATGAAAGAGGGGGTCCAACCAATTTATTCATCAAAATAAGCAAACGGAAAACCAAAATGAAAACGAAAAATAAGACGCTCCAAGAACAACACAACTGTGCATGAAACAATAAAAATGAAGCGTTTGGAAGAAACCTGGGATTTTTATTGATGAAGAAGGGGATGCCTTGGGCATCCCCAAGCTTTGAAGCTTGTACTTATTGGATATTTCTTGGGTGACACGCGTGGCATCTCCAAGCTTGAGCTTTAGTCCATCCTTCATCTCATTACTCATTCCTTCCATACACCTGAAATTTTTCCTTCACACAAAACTTCACACAATCTTTATTAGCAATATTAGTGCACTCAAGATAATAGGTCTTTAGGTTCAGTTCCAACACCACTAAAACTTCCATTAAAACACTAGATACTATAGCACTTCCCTCAAAAAGCTCAATTCCCCAAAAGAACTCAAAAAGGAACCAGCAAGAAGAAAATGCAGAAAATGGCAGAAATCTGTCAAAACAGACCAGTAGGTAAAGACGAATTTTTTTGAAGACCTTCTGTTGCTCAAATCAAAAAGTGTTGAACTAAAGAAAGTTAGATAACAACCTGGGTCAGAAGCACAAAAATTGACGCCTCAAAAGGACGTACAGAGATTTTACACGAGTTTTTACGGTGAAGCACAGAAATCTGTTTCGGGACAGCAACTTTCCCAAGCATTACTTCTCTCTAATTACAGGCTACTCTTGGCACAAAAAGCAAATAAAAAGGATAAGGAGCAGTTATTACAGAGGTAATAACTTCCAAGACTCACCTAAAACTTTTGGGTTATCTCCCAATATGTACTTTTCTTTAACGCCTTTAAGTTAGGCATTATAGTTTGAGAAGATGCTCACATAAGAAATATGAATTGAAGTAAAAGAGAGCATCAAGAAGCAAATTCAAAACACATTTAAGTCTAACCCACTTCCTATGCATAGGAATCTTGTAAAGAAATAAGTCATGAAAGCACAAAGCAACAAGCATAGGAAAGCAAAACAAGTGCAACTTCAAAATTTTCAACATAAAGAGGGGAAACTTAATATTATTGAGATACATAAAACCATGTTTCCCCCTCTCATAATAACTTTCAGTAGCATCATGAATAAAATTAACAATATAACTATCACATAAAACATTCTTATCATGATCCACATGCATAAAATAATTAATACTCCCCACATAAACATAGTCATTCTTATTAGTTGAAGTGGGGGCAAATTCAACAAAATAGCTATCATTCTCATCACCATAATCATCAAATATAGGAGGCATATTGTAATCATAATTAATTTCCTCCTTAATAGTAGGTGGACTGAAAATATCATAATCATCATTGCAATCATCATATATTGGAGGTATAGAATCATCATAAGCAATAGAATAGTTATCATTTGTAAACATATCATCATTGGAAGGATCATGGATAGCACTAATAGTATAGCAATTATTAATATCATCATTTTCATTATTGGTACCAAAGAGATTTTCAATATCAAAAGTAGTGTGCTTTTCCCAATCATGATCACTACCATAGGTAACAGGCATAGGAACATCATCGAGTTCAGACTCATCAAAAACTATAATAGGAGCAACATGCTTAGGGGAAAATACCGTTTCCTCTCTCCTTTTACTCCTCCTTTTCTTCTTTTTATTCTTCTCTTTAGGAGGGAGAGTCTTGAAAGGAAGCTTCTCCATATACCCTGGTTCATTGTTAGAGACAATAGAAGAAACTTTGGAGAATTCCTCCTTTTCATTAATAAGACCAAAACACATATTAGTCATGTCATATTTTGGTAAGATCTCAGCTTTTATAATATTTTGTATGTAAGTATTTGTGTGGCAATTATCAACACAATAAAGATGACAACCATGCATGACACTATTCATATCAAAAGCACCCATATCTACCAAAGAGGTTTTTCTTGATAACTCTTCACACCCCAAAAATAATGTAAGTTCATCATGCTAATTAGGAGTGATCATGTCATCACAATACAAACTTGCAGTACTCGTTGGATTAGAAGGGCTATTATTATGGCCCGAGCATTGAAAATTGAAATGACCCACTTCAAAGCAAAGTTCACAAATAAAAGGATAGAGGGCACACACTTTTTTACCAAGATCATTTAGAGCCCTATACCACGTTCTAGTTTTTTCATTCCTGTGGGTGATACAATATTCTTCTTCAATTTGGTTATTCTCACAAGGTCTATGTATGCCACAAAAATTAACATGCTTATAAGAAGTAGTACTTTCAGAGGTTTGAGCATGTTTATTGATATCATTAATAACAATTTCATTTTCCATGCAAGTGTCTTTATAAGGCTCATGATACATGTCCCATTTTTCTTTAGGAGCATTAATATGAGAAGCAAAGGTTCTATAACAATCAACAAGAATTTGAGGATCAAGACCATATTTAGCACTAAGCTCTTGAAAATCAATAGTTTCAGCAAAAGACTTAATGCAATCATACTCAAGTTTATACCTGGTTCTTTACCTTTGTTTTTATCCCAATCTTCGGTATTGCTTTGAATTGTTTCAAGAAGATCCCACTTAGCTTTAACCTCCTTACTTGTGAAGGATCCTTTTAAACAAGTATCTAGATAATCCTTGTAATGTCCTGAAAGCCTTGCATAGAAATTATTAATAACAATATTACTGGGGAGCTCATGAATGGGACATTTGAGCATTAGTGACTTCAATATCCCCCATGCTTGGGAAATACTTTCTCCATCATGAGGATGAAAATTATAAATGTAATTCCTATCTTTATGAATTTCATGAGGAGGATAAAATTTAGAGTAAAAGAGATATTCAAGTTCCTTCCACTCCAAATGATGAGGATCATCTAGTAGCTCATACCACTCCCTTGCTTTGTCCTTAAGTGAAATAGGGAATAGCTTCCTCTTAACTTGGTTCATTGAAATACCTGCACACTTGAACAACTCACATAATTCATGTATAAAGAGTAAATGATCACCGGGATGGACAGTTCCATCTCCAAAATAGCAGTTATTCATAACACGTTCAACAATTTTTATAGGTATTTTAAAAGGGATGCTTTCAGTATGTGGATTTAAAATATCACAAGTATCATTAGAATTACCACATATGGGAGATAAAGTATCATCAGAGCAAATTTTCTTCTTTAAAGCTAGGGAACCAAAAAGATCATTTTCATAAAAACCAACTTCCCCAAGCTTAGACGTTTCCATAGCATTAGTAACAAAGGTGTTCAAAAGATTCATACTAATAACATTGCTATTAGCATGCAAAGAAAGTTCCATGGGTTTTTTAATTTTCTTTTCAGACAATTCAAGTTCTAACTTAGGAAAAATACTAAAAAGCTCTCTAATTTTGTTGTGTTTTCCATTAAGCCTAACTAGTGAAAATAAAAACAAGAAACAAAAAGACAAAATTGCAGAATCTAAAGGAAATAACTTCGAGCACTCACACCGGAGGATGTGAGTACCTTTTACCTTACCTCCCCGGCAACGGCGCCAGAAAATAGGCGTTTGCCGTGGGAGGTTCTTCTTCTTTAATCCTCCGGTGTGAATACCTTTTACCTTTCCTCCCCGGCAACGGCGCCAGAAAATAGCTTGATGTCTACGCACTTCTATTCTTGTAGACAGTTGTTGGGCCTCCAAGTGCAGAGGTTTGTAGAATAGCAGCAAGTTTTCCCTTAAGTGGATCACCCAAGGTTTATCGAACTCAGGGAGGAAATCAAAGGTATTCCCTCTCAAGAAACCCTGCAATCAAGATACAAGAAGTCTCTTATGTCCCCAACACACCCAATACACTTGTCAGGTGTATAGGTGCACTAATTCGGCGAAGAGATAGTGAAATACAAGTGGTATAGATAATTATAAGTGGTAACAGTGATAGAAAATAGCTTGATGGCGTGGAAAAGACTAAAGTAAAACTGAAATAAATATAGAAGCAAGAAAACATGTAATAGATCTAATAGCAAATGGTGTTTCAGTGCTTAGAAACAAGGCCTAGGGATCATACTTTCACTAGTGAACACTCTCATATAAATATATTCTTCTTTATGATACTACGCTAAACTACTCTCCGGTTGGACACTCTAATCCATGGTAGGGCTATAACAGCACACCTCAAAGTTCATCTTTCCCATCTAGAACACCCCACACTGTCACCTTGAGCACTAGATAGGTCCAAAAAACACCACAATTACATAAAGACATCCAACTCCAAATATAACTCATAACAAGTATTTGTAATCTCTAGCCTAAGTGCCACCATGGTGTGCACGCTGCCACTTTCACACACATGGGGAGAGCAGAGATCTATTAAAGCACTTGAGTAGCAAGGTAGATCTATAGATTACAAGCTCATGATCTCAATATGAGCACGCATAGAGAGAGAGATGAACACATAGCTACCGGTAGAACCCTTAGCCTCGAGAGAGAACTACTCCCTCCTCATCATGAGAATCAGCAATGGTGATGGAGATGGTGGTGGAGATCGATGGAGATGGCTCCGGGGGCACTTCCCTGTCCCAGCAGGGTGACGGAACAGAGACTTTCTGTCCCCCGAATCTCCCCTTCGGTGGCGGCGGCGTTGCGGAACTTTTCCTGGCTAGAGGCTTGATTATCTAGGGTTTTCGCATTGGGAGGCTTCTTATAGGCAAAGAGGCAAGGTCGGTGGGCGGCCAGGGGCCCACACCACCTAGTGGCGCTGCCAGGGCTAGCCCGCGCCACCACATGGTGTGGCCGCCCTGTGGCCCCTCTCTGTCTCATCTTCTGGCTCCGTGAGTCTTCCGGTAAAATATCGACTTTGGCTTTTGTCCCGTCCAATTCCGAGAATATTCATTTCACTACTAGGAAACGGCCTATAGATAGACAAGATGTTCAGTGGCGCATATTCGAAAGCATGCGCCACAGGAAAACATCAGTGGCGCACCGGAAAGCATGCGCCACAGAAGATTGGAAGTTCCGTGGCGCATTCCCCAGAGTATGCGCCACAAAAGATTGGTGGGACCCGCACAGGGAATCTAATTCACCCACTTCTGTGGCACATATGGACTTATGTGCCACAGAAGTTTCAGCATCTGTGGCGCATTTCCTCCATATGCGCCACAGATGAGGGTGTCCAGATCCATGTTAAAAAAGGTGACAAAAGCTAGCTTTCTTATCTATCTATCCACCACCACCCATTTCACATCTCTACCTCCTCCCAACTCGTCTTCCTCCTCCCTCACACCCCATCTTGCCCATAGTTTCTCCATTTTCTTGTAACTAAACCTACTTTAATCCATAGATTGGTTAGTGGAAGCTTCGCTCCAACTTCTAGATCTAAAAGTTCCTTACTTTTCTCTCTCACATCTCTATTTGTTTACTAATTTCCTCTCCACCAACTTGCATTGTAGATCTATTTGTCAACACTCTCTCATCGTGCGGTCTCGTCTCGCTATTATTGTGTCTACTATAGGTGAGTACTTGGCCATCATGAACATGTAGGTGAAGCTTGTCGCACGGGCGGTGTGTGTGTGCGATCCATGGCGAGACGATGCTTGTGTGGTGCATAAATGTTTGCAATGGGAGGAAGTTTTTTGTTGGTTGCTTGTTGTTGTCGGGCTCGGCCGGTGTGGTTGCATAGATGTTTGCCGAAATGTTGATTCATTTCCATTTCGGCAAATTTTTGCACTACCCATATGTCCTAATTTTAGGAAAGGTCATGCCGAATTTTTTCCGGCTAGCATTCATGCATGTGTGTGTTCATATGGTGTGGTTCTCACCTATACTCTCTGTTTTGACTGCTCAGGCAACCATGGTCCTCACGATGAGCAAAGGTCGAATTGCTAGGTACAAGAAAGGCGCGAAGGAGGACATGATTCTGAACAGCAAGACCATGATAAGATGTCCATGTCGAACATGCAAACTGCAGCGCTGGATCGACCCTAAATCTGGACAATTGGAGGGTCACCTGCTCAGGAGAGATTTCATGCGCGACCTCAATGAGGCGCCGGCGGGCATGATCATCATGACGAAGGAGATGTCGGCGGGCATGATCAGCATGGAGAAGGAGATGGCGACGAACATGATCATGATCATGAAGAAGGAGAAGACGCGAACACATAGACGCTGCTAAGTTCAGTCTTGCAGGACCCTCATATTCAAGAACTGCTCCTCAAGGAGACGAGCAACGACAAAGCTGCAGCCAGAGAGAAAGCCAAGCTGGCCCAAATGGAGGTAGACGGGATGACTCCATTGTATCCTGGGTGTCGCCCCGAGGATACACGTTTGAGTGTAACGCTCAAGGCTCTAGATATGAAGGCTGAACACAAATGGACCGATGTGAGCTTCAACGCGAACATGGGATACTGGCACGACCGACTTCCTAAGGGGAACACATTGCTAACAAGTATTGAGGAGGCCATGAAAACCGTGTGCCCTCTCGACCTACCACACATTAAATACCACGCATGCATCAATGATTGCGCACTTTATCAGAACGAGTACGTGGATAGAACCACATGTCCAGTGTGTGGCCAAGGACGGTACAAGAGAGGGAACAAGAAAGTTCCTCGAAAAGTGGTATGGTACTTTCCTATCACCCCTCGTCTGCAGCGATATTTCATAGATCCTAAGGAAGCAAAGCTCATGCAATGGCACGCGGAAAGAGAGAAACCCGAAGATGATCCAGAGAAGGGCAAGATCCTAACACACCCTTCAGACGCTAGCCAGTGGAATGCACTAGACATCGAGTTCGAAGAGTTCGGGGGCGATGCAAGGAACGTCAGGCTGGGTATGAGCACCGATGGACTCAATCCTTTTGGAAACCAGAGTAGCACGCATAACACCTGGCCCGTGTTTGTATGGCCATACAACCTCCCCCCGTGGCTATGCACGAAGCAAAGGTATGTACACATGAGCATTCTTATTCAGGGGCTGAAACAACCAGGTATCGATATGCATCTGCATCTCGGGCTATTGAGAGAGGAGTTAGCCAGCTTGTGGGAGACGCCGGCCTGTACGTGGGACGACTACACTAAAGAATATTTCCACCTGAGGGCCGCGTTGCTCACGACCGTGCAGGACTATCCTGGTTACACATATGTATTGGCCCAGGTGAACCACGGACACAATGCATGCGTCAAGTGCATGGATGAGACACCTCATCTCCAGCTACCAAGGGATCCCGGGTCTTTGAAAACCGTGTTCCAAGGTACTCGAAAGTGGATCCGCATGGATCACCCGTGGAGAAAACGTGGTGACCTGTTCAATGGTAAGGACGAGCTCGAAAGAGCCCCGCGTCCGAGGAGCGGCGAAGAAATCGAGGAGCTTTTGAATAATTGGGTAGATTGCCCTGCGCCTGGAAAAAAACGACCGAGGACAAAGCCGCTGCTAGGTGTATGGAAAGCAAGGTCTGTTTTCTGGGACCTGCCGTATTGGAATGCCTTCACACTCCCCATAGCCTCGATGTAATGCACATCACGAAGAACTTTACCGAGAGTCTGCTTGGCACTCTACTGAACATGCCGGAGAGGACCAAGGATGGGCCGAAAGCAAGAAAGGACCTTAAATTGCTTGGCATAAAGAAAGATCTTCAGTACCCTGATAGTGATGATGATGATCATCATCATCAGGAAGGGACTCAAGGTCACCGCAAAAGACTTAAGAAGAATGAGGTGGTGCCTCGTGCTGCCTGCTTCACTCTGATTCTGGAGGAGCTCAAGTAGTTTTTCAGGTGCCTCTTAGGAGTGAAAGTTCCTCACGGTTACTCGGGGAAGATAAGCAGATATCTGGACTTGGTGAAGAAGAGGTTCAGCTGTATGAAGTCTCCCCACTGTCATGTGCTGATGACGCAGATACTCCCCGTTGCGATCCGTGGGATAATGGACGAGCATGTCCGTGAGACGTTGTTTGGCCTCTGTAACTTTTTCGACATCATATCTAGGAAGTCGATCGGTGTGAAGCAGCTCGACAGGCTACAGGAAGATATCGTGATGATACTATGCGAGCTTGAGATTTACTTCCCGCCCGCATTCTTCGACATCATGGTGCATCTGCTTGTACATGTCGTGGACGACATCATCCAGCTCGGGCCGACAATCCTCCACAACATGATGCCGTATGAAAGGCTAAACGGTGTCATCAAAGGATTCATTCGCAATAGGTCTCATCCAGATGGAAGCATAGCCAAGGGCTTTCTGATCTACGAGTGCATCTCCTTCTGCCAGAATTATCTAACCACCAAGAACGAGGATGTTGGAATACCCACAAAGAAGCACCTCAGCAGGCTCGGTGGATATGGTCACCGCGAGGGCTGTTGCTCACTACATGTCGGCATTGATGGTCGATGCACTGATTTTGAAAGGGCACACCGAGTCGCGCTACAACACATTGAAGTGGTCGGCCCTTGGAATTTCACAAGTACTTCGACATGCCTACTACTACTAAAGTAAGAAGGAAGACCACACTTCCTACTAAAGGTTGTCCATTCACAAGAAGAAATCTCAAAGTTCACAGGCTAAAGTATTCAACCACGACGAAAAAGGGCAAGAAGATTGTGAAGAGACACTAGCTCGACACATCACATGATTGTATATGTTCGGAGAGAGAGATTTTTTTGAATAAATATGAATGTTTGTATATGTTCTTGCTTCATTTTAGACATATATATAATTAAAAACACATTACATGATTGTATATGTTCGGGGAGAGAGTTTTTTGAATAAATATGAATGTTTGTATATGTTCTTGCTTTATTTTAAACAGATCTATAATTAAAAATATATTTTTAAAAAATAAAAAAGTGTGAGACATCCAGGATTCGAACCTGGCTGCCTCAGTTTAGAATGGCACAAGCAAGCAATAGAGACCACTAAGGCAAGTGTGTGTTCTTGTCATACTACCACGCGCGCCGCGTTTTTTACTAAGTCCATAGGTTCTGTGGCGCATTTCGGCAGTATGCGCCACAGAAATATTGCCGAAATGCGCCCCAGAACTTGTGGACTTAGCGAAATAAACGGTACGGCCTTCATTCCCCGTCTCCCCATTCAGTCACACCGCCGCGCGCTAGCCCTAGACCGCAGACGTCACACCGCGCGCCGCGCTAGCCCTTGCTGTCGGAGCCGCCACCGCCGCGCCGCCCGGTGAACCAGTGGAGGAGGAGCCGCCCGACAAACCCGTGGAGGAGGAGGCGCCCTGCAGCCCGTGGAGGAGGAGCTGCCACGCCGGACCCCGCAACCCTCGTCGTCATCAACCACCGCCACAAGTTCGTCCCCCCACCCCCCACGGTTCGTCCCCCCCCCCACCCCCACCCCCCTCTGATGCTCTTCCCCTTTCTCTGTTAGTTAAATACAGAGAACAAGCAATTAAATACAGAGTAGTTGCTACCGTTTTTGGTTTTGCTGGTTATTGAGATTTTCTTGAATCTCTCCCAGTTTTATAATGCAAGTATAGTTAAAGAAAAGAAAATTCTAACTTGCACTTTCATGGTAGAAAATATTCAGTGTATATGAGTGTACTCAAGTTAATTGAGATTTTCTTGAGTGTATATGAGTGTACTCAAGTATATTCGGTGTATATGAGTGTATATGAGTTAATTGAGATTTTCTTGAGTGTATATGAGTGTACTCAAGTATATTTAGTGTATATGAGTTAATTGAGATTTTCTTGAGTGTATATGAGTGTACTCAAGTATATACAGTGTATATGAGTGTATATTCAAGTTAATTGAGATTTTCTTGAGTGTATATGAGTGTACTCAAGTATATTCAGTGTATATGAGTGTACTCAAGTTATTGAGATTTTCTTGAATCTCTGTCAGTTTTGCTGGTTTATAATGCAAGTATATGAGTGTACTCAAGTTTCATGGTAGAAAATATTCAGTGTACTTCATGGTAGAAAATATTCAGTGTACTCAAGTTTCTTACTGCAGTGGGTCCTTGGACTGAATCTGAGTACTAGACTGATGTTCTAAACCAGCATTGTCCTAGACTTGAAGGTAGGTATGGTAAAAAATAAAGTACTATTGGTAGAAATGAAGTCCAAGTACCTATACATGGGCAGCCACAAGTTTTGTGTACTTTGTGTACTATCTATCCTATGCTATTTCTAGATTCTATCTATCCACAAGTTTTGTGTACTTTGTCTCACTAGAGGAAGGACTGGATGTCACTGAAATACTTCAATACTTAAAGATAGTCACCACAGGATGTTCTAATCCATTCTGAGTAAATCAGTCCCACTTGATATTTAAAAAGCTGATAATGTGGTGCTAAGTGATGTGTGTATAAATCTATCCTAGCAAACCACTAGATACATACAATAGGGCTGGACAAAATAATTTATTTGTTCAGCATTAGCTTTAAGTACACTATGTGATCATTTTGTATTGAACTATGCACTGTTGAAGGACATGTACTGCTGCTGTATATACCAGAGCCTTTCCATCCTATTTTCTGTATTGAACTATGCACTACTGAAAGACATGTATTGCTGCTGCTGTATAAACCAGAGCCTTTCCATCCTATTTTCTATATTAAACTATGCACCGCTGAAGGACATGTACTGCTGCTGTATATACTGATTATTTCTGCAGATTTGCAGATTTCTGAGCACTACAGAATTCTGTTTATGATCATACTATTCTGTCTTGTATGAGAAATACTAGGCATTCTAGTTAATATCTGGTGTACATGCTGTATGGGGATGATGGTACCTGCTGTTGAAATGTACTGTGGATGATGGATGATGGATACTGGGGTCAATGCATAGGGGGATGGGGTCTTTTGTCTTGCAGGGATATATTTCTTCATTTGAGTTGCCCATTTCTCCCAAAGTGTCGATTCACTTTCGTTTCGGTTGAGAAATGGGCACTCCTAGGTCAAAAAATTAGCAAAGGTCATGCCGAATTTTTCGGCCGAGATTTGTGCTAAAATTTTGCCTCTTTTAAGTAGAGTAGTGCAAACATGTCGGGCAATAAGGAGTCTGGCCCTTCTAAGCACATGATCAACGTCGAAGAACAAGCTAGACAGGCCAACCAGTCATTCTAGTAGGGTTCCCAACAGGAGGAGGAGGAGGCGATGAGGATGACACCACCACCGGAGGAGGAGGCGACCATCGCCAGAGCTGCTGGGGCCAATGAGGGCGGAGATCCTGATTACGAGGGGGACGAAGACGACTGCGATGGAACTAGTGAAGGCGGCGGCGAAGAGGATGACACCTCCGATGGCGGCGAGCGCACGGATGGCGGTAGCGGCAACCTGGCCGCTTCTCAGAAGAAGAAGAAGAAGGAACAGAAGGAGCGGAAGGTGCCAGTTCTCACCACCGTCTGCGATGAGTTCATTGAGGTCACAGAAAGTGGCCAACCCATTGCGCCAAAGGCGATTGCTAAAGGGTATGGCCTGCAACTCGGGTGCATCGTCCGGGAAAGCATGTCGATCAACACGAAGTACATCAGACATGCTGACCATGCAGCTTTGGTCGATAACCTCCTTAAGAAGCTTCACAAGCGATACAGATTCCCAGAGCAGTTTAGAAACCTCGAGAGAAAGAACCCAGTGAACAAACTAGCCCTCACGAAGATGAGCAACGCCTTGAGCAGCTGGAAAACCCGGGTGAAGAATAGCATTGACAAAGGTGAAAGCTGGGAGGTTATTAGTAAGAAAAATCCGATGCTCGACGAAGAGGAGTTTAGGATATTCAAGGTGGATATAGCTACCGCTGACGCTATAAAATGGACTCAATGGGGAAGGAGTATGCGGGAACAGAACATAGGTAACCACCGCCTTGGAAGCGGCGGTTACAGGGGAAATAGGCCATTTGGGACAAGGAGGACGCCGAGCTTGAACGCCTTGGTAAAGACAACCCTTGGCTTAAAATCATGGACTTGCAGCTTAGGAAATTTGTTCGGGCTCGCTACTACCTGGACAAGGAAATAGGGGAGTTCATCACCGACGATCCGGAGGTGAAGGCATTCGAGAAGAAGCTGGTAAGGAATTTATCGCCGATCTCAAGTCTATTGCGTTCTAATTAAGATAATGAAGTCAAGAATCTAAATGGGTTCACCTTTCCTTGTCTTTGCAGGAGGATGAACTGAACGCTACTGCCACAGAGTCGTCCCAGGATTCGACGGAGCTGTGGGACACGGTTTTCAACAGGGCGACCAATGCTTACAAGAAGAGGGACAAGGGGTTGCCGCTGTCCTCAGCTGGCCGTGTGTCCGGCTTCGGTACGAGCATGAAGTTCAAGGAGTACTACAAAGAGGACGCCACGAAAAGAAGGGAGAGGAAGAACCAGGATAAAGCCGTTGTTGCAGAGGTGAAGATGAAGGTGCACACACTGGAGGAGAAGGCGGTGGACGAGAAAACGGTGGACAAGTTAGTGGAAGAGAAGCTCCGCTCGATGATCCCCCCTGAGTTTTAGGGGCTTACTGCTTGGAATGCAGGAGGTCGACAGGGGCCGATACATCTGCCCAGCTTAAGCGGTAGCAACTCAGGCATAAATGTTACCGTGTCGCCGGACCTGGTGATCCCGCCGGCCATCAACATCGGGACGCAACCGCTTGTTTTGGTCACACCGACGCCCCCCTCCCGCCAAAGATACTAATAAGGCGCAGCCGACGGTGGTGGTGCTTCGTGAGGCACTCGAGCGGGAGATTGCAGATGATGATAGGCCGGCCGCCGGCATCGGCCGTGTCTCTACATTAGCCGAGATCCACGCCATCACCAAGGTAACTAATTAGTTAGTGCACGTCATCTCCTTTATGCCTTTGATGCATGACTGTTGCCATCTCATGACACCCAACAATATGTTTTTACCTTAGGACACTTCTTGCGTACTCCTGCTTAAAGATGTCGGCAGTGAGTTGAAGGATGTTGCCAAGGGCACTCTTATACAACCAGCGAACCACACGATGCACAACAATCCAATGGATGATGACGTGATGAGGGTCAGGTTGGCTCGGGTGTTGCTAGGGTGCGATGACATGGGCCCCCCCTTTCAACCTCAGGGAGCCGACGAACACAAGACCCTTGGGGAATGCTACAACTGGCCCTTGACATGGCCGAAGACCCGGATTCGTCTTGCAGGGGGAGCACCGGCGCCACCTCTCGACCGATCATCGCCCGGCCACCACCTCGGAAGCTAGTAGCCGTCATTGTCGCCACCACCAGCCATCACCATCAACTCTTGGAAGTGTGTGCACCGCCAGATGGCAAAGACGTTGTGCCGCAACCGCTGTCGCCCCCGCTACCACCACCACATGATGGCACCGGTGAAGATGATGATGAATTGGTCAACGTTGACGACTTCATCAACACCGGCGCCGCCAAAGGATTGTATATGCCTTCTGTGGATGAAGAACCCTTCGCAGCTCGCGACGACCATCAAGCTGGTTGGCCCAATACATGCACGCAGTGCCTGGTCTTCCATGGTATTTCTCAAGAGATGCCTCCGGCCGCCGATCCACCACAAGAGAAACCGGGATTGGTTTTCAGCCACAACACACTACGAAAGGCGACTGATGAGCAGATGGCAGTGGCTGACACTGTTGTGAAGAAGAAGCACTACAGGAAGAGAGGTAATAATAATAATAAGAAGGGTGCGAGCTAGCCTCTTCCGAAGAGGATCCGGGGTCAGGACGCCATCGTCGTACCATCCACACAATTTGGCTCGCCCCGAGTGCATGTAGCTGGTGATCCGATATTGACTTCGGATATGATCCACATTGCGGTTGGAGCCATGTTAACTTTGCATGATGGTGTCAAGACACTAGAGGCCCTCCTTAAAGACGAAGATCCAAATTACCCGGTTTTCACGGCCAAGGTGCCATTTGACGTGGGCTTCGTCGATGAACCCCCCGCGGATATATTCTTCATAGCGTTCGAGGACATATTCAAGCTGTTTCTCATGAAACAGCTGGACTATAACTTGGTCCGCCTATACGCGCTCAATCTGGCGCTCACGATAAGAGAGAAAGTACCCTGGAAATCGCGATAGTGGATCCCTACTACATGCGGGACAGCCAGTTGGTCGAAGGATCGGAGACACGGACCAAGGCGACGGCGTACCTCGAGAAGTTCATGGTGGACAACAAGAGGAAGGGCACACTTATTTTGCCTTTCTTTCCCGAGTAAGTACACACACTCGCTCATCGCCACCGTAACTTATGCATTTCTTATAGATTTCTTCCTTTGCTCTTTTTCCAACATTCCATTCCAATTGTGTTGCGCAGAGACAAATACTGCACACTCATCATCCTTGCCCCGAGGTATTCGCTAGCCACGTATTTCGACTCGGGGAGTTTGACGAAGAAGAAAGACTACACCAGAATAAGGGGTGTTCTCAATGAGGCTCTCGAGGGCTACACCAAGAAGGGATGCACCTTCGTAGATACGGGGGAATGTATCAAGGATGGCAAACACGTGTTCAAGCACATGCTCGACTTCCCCTGCGTCAAGCAGTCGACTACTGGTGCCAAGGAGGCCTTCTACGTCCTCCATCACCTTAAAGGCTATGTTCGGGATTGCCAGAACCTAACGTTGCCATCTAGTCTCCGAGGATGGGCCGAAACCTTAGTGAAAATCAACGATGCTGATCTTAGAGAAGACTTCCATCACATTCATATGAAGTTGTCGCAAATCATCAGTGAAGATGTCAACACAAGGGGCGGTCCCCTACAACAAGCCAGAGGGTTGAGTAAGAGGGAGATCGAAGAACACCTCCGGAAGTAGGGTGACACAAGGACGTGGATGACGAAAGAGGGCTATCTACCGTTCCCGAAGCCGAGCGAGAAGAGGAAGTCTTCATCATGATCGATGTGTGCCTCTAGCATGATCCAGTGTGTGTATATTCTTGATGGACGCGTGCTGTATTAGTGTGTGTGTCATAAACTTTACTATCTCGTGGTCGAAATGGTCATTGTTGTTAGACTTAAACTACCTTGTGGTCGTGTTGTCGTTGAACTTATTGCTTCTATGATGATCTAACTTTTAGGTTTATAGATCATTTGTTTTATATTCTGTGAACATATATATATATATGGATGTGAACCCTTTATTCATTCTTTTTGTTGTATTTTTACTAATATGCCTTGTCGTCTATAGAGATGGTGACGAGGTGGTATGTGGTGTACATGGGTAGGGTTCCAGGAGTCTACGAGGAGTGGGAGGATTGCCAGAAACAAGTGAACAAGTTTAGCGGCAACATCTACAAAGGATACGCGACTAGAGAGGAGGCGATAGCCAAGTGGAGGAACCACTTGTGGAGGAAGAACCGGATGAAGATATTGGTCGGGCTAATGCTCTTGCTCACCATTATCACAGTTGTATTCTATTTGATCCTAGTGTAGGCGGCGGTGGCCACTTCATATTTGTAATGTGAGCTGATATGAACTTTGTATTCGGCGCTTGTGTAAAAATTTGGCACTTGACACTATATATGTATCTCGATCGGGCTCTAAGTGTTTGTATTATATATATGTCGTTTTCATGCATCTACTACTTGTGCAATGTATTTTATACTCATCTGGATAAATACTGTATAAATCATGTATAAATACATGATTATACACCAGGAAAGTATTTTACTTTGAATACGTGTTACGCAATCAGTGGCGCATATAATTATATAGTCAGTGGCGCATGGCTTTTCTGTGGCGCATATGCATAAATGCACCACATAAGTCATTCCTGTGGCGCATATGAAGAAATGCGCCACAGAAGTCTGGGACTTCTGTGGCGCATATCTATATGCGCCACAGGAAGCAGATATCAGTGGCGAGGTAACAGTGGCGACTAGGATATGCGCCACAGAAGATGTAATTACATGCGCCACAGAAGAGCTGTTTCCTAGTAGTGTTTTTTGACTTTCTGGAACCAAAAACAGCAGAAAACAGGCAGCTGGCACTGTGGCTCTTGTTAATAGGTTAGTCCAAGAAATCATATGAAAAGTACTCTAAAGTGTGGATAAAACACAAGAAAGTAGATAAAACCAAGCATGGAACATCAAAAATTATAGATACATTTGCAATGTATCACCCCCTCACATGTAACGATGGGATTACGACGAGACTTGTTGAGGATATTATTAAGTAGATTCTCCGTCAAAGCTTTCTTGTTTTTCAACTCAGATAACTCCTTCCTTGCTATGGTGACTACTGCATCTGTTATGTTGCCTTCCCGTCGAACTACATCAAGTGCATCTTGGAGTGTAGCACCAAAAACTCTTTCTGCTAGAATGTATGGAGCAATCGAGACCGTCTACCTACGTGAGCAATACGCACTATCACTGCTTCTCTTTCCAAAGAGATCTACACTTGAGGTAGTTGTTTTTTGTTCTGCCTTCAAATTTATATTTGCAACCTAAAACAAAAAGAAACGTCATATAACATCATTACCAAGGAAAACAAAAACCAATGAATTTCAAATCAGTCCTTTTACTAAAAGGAAGAAAGCAATTAGTAACGGCCGAGCATCATACATCTCTTTCTTCTGGAATAACTGGAACAATTGACTTCATAGAGGGGTGAGATAGTGTGCAACTATCACTTCTGCCTTGTGAAATGATGCTCTACTTGATGAATGCTGAAACTAACATAAACGAATTTACAACATCATACAAAGAAACAAAACTACCATGTTCATTGTCAAAGATTTTCAAAAGATTATTTGGTCTGTTATAGCAATGTAAGTACTCAACCAAGGACCTCATGCAGACGTGTGCCTCTAATAGACTAGCCAAATCATTTTAGAGAAATGGTCAAACAATCTATCGAACAGTTAGAATGTTTTGATTGTCTACCCAAGGACAAAGTGTACTATCATGTTCCTGGTATTAAAATAGCCATACACATGTAGATACCAGAGAGAGATTTGAAGTGCACTGTTGCTTATGATCCTTCCGTTTCTGTTATACTGGATTCCGTTGCATTTATCGCCTTGTTATAATCACCCTAGTGCCTCCGGCAAAAATAACAACTCAACTAGAATGGCATGACACCAAGGGACTTAAACTTTAAAAAAGGGGGCGCCCTTATAGTAGCTCTATGTAGAGTCTCAGGGTTGCTGATCTGGTTACAGGTATGTTCGTCAATGATGTCCGCTGCATCAAGTAATTGGACTGGTGGTCTCCATAATTCAGTGTTGGTCCTCTGCATAATGGTGCAGCGAATAGTAAACACAAACATGTTCCAGGCTCAAACATCTTAGCATGAAGTGATACAAAAGCAATAGATACTTACGAGATTATAGGGGCCATTCATTCTATGATTTCTAGTGTAAACTGCACATGTTCATTGCGTAACAACAACAAACAGTTAGGAATAGTGGGGTAAGCAGAATCAAATGAAACATACATCTTAGTGGAAGCAGTATAACGAATGTAAATGTGTACTACATAGATAGGACAAAAGCATCAAGCAACAAATAACGATAAGTGCCATAGCCTACGCCAAGCCAGAGAGAAATTGTAACCGCATCACATATGGACACTTACTAAAGTAGATAATGGAAACAAATGTGTTAACCGCTGGCTGGCTCATATTTCGCCATGACATACAAAATTGCAGTTGAATGCCTTCCGGTTAAACCTGACTACAAAAAATATTTAGGAAGATATGGGTAACAAGTATAGTACTTGTAAGTTACTATAAAAGTAGCACCAATACAAAATACAGCTAACTGCTACACATTTATCTTACCAAACTCCAAGGAGATATGGTTACCTCGGTCGCGACAGCTTTTAGGCATCCTGCGAATCCGGGGTGGTGACGTCGAGGTTATGGAGGGTGCTACGGTTGCAGTGCTTGTGGGCGAAGGTGAAGAAGTAGATTCTTGGCGGTGGGAATGTGTTCGGCGCGCTAGGAGAGTGGGTCGGTGAAGTAGATCTGGTGCAGTGCATGGCGATGACGGTGAATCAGATCTAAGGTGGTGAAGGTAGATCTAGGGGTTTCCGCAGGGCTTGCGCAGCTGGGGGCAAGGATTGTGTGTGGGTGTGGGGTTGGGGGGTTGGTGGAAGGGGGCAGGGCTATAGCTGTACTGAACAGGGAAATTATGATTGAAGCCCCAATGAACCGACTTCACTAGGGGTAGAAGGGGGATTCCAAGATGTTTGAAACATTGGATAGCGGGAGATTTTCCCGCTCGACTAAATTCAGATTTATCTATAGTCCAAGTAATAGTAAATTGGTAAGCCATACTCCGTGGAATCAAAGGCTGACAGGCACATCGGTGATCATCCATGGCCCATACTGCCTCAGTTCAAAAATTAAGGGCCCATTTGGCCATTTGGCATCTAAATATTGATCATCCATGGCCCAGATTGGCTCGGTTCAGATATTAAGGCCATGTTTGGCATCAAAGTATTTTTAAATTATTTAGAAAACATTTTGATTTCTGAATAAACTGAACTATTGAATACATTTAGTGTTTTGTTCCAACAAATAATAGGGGTTTAAACTAAAGTATTCTCCAAAACTATGTTTTTAAAATAATTGAGAAAGAGGTCAGACCCCCTTTTAAAGAAACTGAGAAGAGAGAAAACTGAAGTATTACTTTGGTAGGCACTAAAATACTATGGAATTGATATATTTCCGTATTATGATGCGTATGAAGATGTTGTCACCAAGACAGGCAGTGAGCTCGAAAATTACGAATAAAGCCCCAACCAACTCGACTAAATTTGAATTTATCCATAGTCCAATTAATAATAGCAGAATGGTAGGCCAGTGGTATGGGGAATCGAGTGTAATAATAAAGCGCCCTGAGCTTTAAAAAAATAAAGTGTCCTTTATTGATAACTTTTCAATCACTATGGTTGGGAGTGTTCATACTTCTATTCTAAACAAAATATGGGAACCCACTATTTCGCTAACTTGAATAATCTAGCGCCCGAGGGACGACATCAAACCACTCATAAGGTAAGCAACGATGGTGTTTTCATTGAAAAAAAATGTGAAAGTTGCTAGGCCCCACAAGTACTTTGTTCTCACAAGTCTTATTGTCCCTTCGCGCTAAGGATGGCAATTTTACCCACCAGTGCCCACAAGTACTGTACCCATGTTGGTAGGGTATGGGCACAATTTTATACCCATGGGTAATACCCATACCCTAACCTGTTAAGTCATGGGTATGGGTATGAGTAGATAGACCCATACCCTACCAATTTAAACTGGCATAGTAGTAAAACTTACCTGTAGAGTTACAACCTATGGGGCCAAGCAACCTAGAGAAGAGTATGATACTGTGAGTTCTAAACTTCGATATTTTTCATGGGTACATGCATGGGTAAAGTTTTATACCCACGAGTACGGGTATGGGTAAAATTTTATACCCATTGACTAAATGGGAGTGGGTATGATATTGCTCTACCCTACTCATACCCTACCCATTGCCATCCTTACTTCATGCTCATTGATAAATGCGGCCATGTTTTCCTTCAGGTTTTTCGAAAGTTGTTCAGTCATACACACATAGCATATTCTATGAAGTATAGTAGTACAACATACGTAGACCGCAATTAATTATTCAAGCTAATCACTATTGTTCTTATTTAAAAAGAAAAAATATTGGGTTTTTGAGCATGTCCAACAACCTTTTTGTATTGAATTGCTAAAACCCAACTCTAGGAAGAGGAGCGTGAAGGTTTATCAATGGAACATAACTTCCAATTTCCTAGCCTTCCTATAAGAATTCATTAGTGTTTGCCCTTCCTAGCAAAAAACATGTCTACTCTCTCCGTTCTGAAATATAAGACATTTTAGCTTTGTGAAATAAATGTGTCTAGACGCCTTTTAGTGTAAAGGTTCACTCCGAATCTCTACGAACCTATACACTAAATGACGTCTAGATACATTCGATTCACAAAGCTAAAACATCCTATATTTCTGAACGGAGGGCATACATGACAATGACATGTGGAGTCAACCACTCGGCCAGCCAATAAATAAATCCCCTTTATCAATAAATTTTGAATCACTATGGCTGGGAGTGTTCAACCTTATGTTTAAAAGAAAATTTTGGGAATCCACTATTCCGCTAACGTGAATAATATAATGCGCCTGAGCAACGACATCAAAGCCACCCATGAGATAAGCTCATTAAAAAACAAGAAGAAATGTGGGGTTCCTAGCCCCCACAAGTAATCTCTCCTCACAACTCTTTTTGTCCATTCACTCTCATTGATACATGCGTCCTTGTTTTTCCTTGAGATTATCCGAAAGTTTTTCGGTCATGCACATATAGCATTATCGCCAATGTTTTCAAATTATCTCTACTACTATAATGGAGAAGTTTTGAATTGGATCCATAGCACCAATCCTGACTGTTGGGCTGTTAGATCCAATGGTTCAAAGCAACTGGATTCGTTCTAAAGGAGTAGTACCTAGAGCAAAACTCCACCATGTTATAGAACCATCATGTCACCCTCCGCAAAAAAAGTTCATAGCACAGTAGGTTGTATTCTCAATATGTGTAGATAGTTATTATTAATATACTTAACGTATGCCTTTTTTTCTCTAACAAGACTATTGGTTAATAACAACTTAATGTTCATTAAATCACATTTCATATAGTATATACAAGTGTGGCACATGCCTTTTACTAGTAGGAAGTAGCGTGTGACTTCTTGCAAATCTTGCCACTATATAATGTACGAGTAACTGAACAATGAAAATTGAATCAAGACTGGCAAATCCCAACAATGTTAACTCTTGGATCTTTTTTTCCTTCTAGCACGTAGAAGATTCTATCGATAGTCCTTAGCACAATGAACACTATGCAAAAAACCACAAAGATTCTAATGACATGTTATACATTTAATTATCTTAGCGTACCCCAATATATAGTGTACGAATAACTTTGAACTTTAACCGTTGGATGAAGATTGGAAATCCCAACATTGCTAACCGATGGATTTTCCTTCGACTCTAACATTTAGAAGATTCTATTGATATAGTCTTTAGGACAATGAACACTATGCATAAACCTCAAAACACACTTTCCATCATTATAAAATGTATATATCATTTCTCTAGAGCATGTCGGGAATGATGTACATACTAATAGGTTGGTTTCTAAATGATACAACTTACAAGAACCAAAAATACACCAGATATTTTATGGATGTGTCTCAAAATTATAATTATTTTTTGAGCTTTACCTATTATTAATTTAGATAAAAATTATATTCTAGTACTATATTATATAAATAACTAAGAAACGTTTCCCAAAAAACTAAGAAACATTCAATGAATGGTTATGTATTATGTGCAATGATTACAGAAAATGTCTGTATTTTGCACAGAAAAGGTCTATGGTTGTTGTTATGTGCAAAAACCTCCCCAACATGTGGTGGTACTTGCAATATCCTCGCTGTTGATGCTCTCGGGGCGAAGGTGTACCAACTTTTCGATCTTGTTTCAACTATGGAAGGGAACTTTTGTAAAAAAACAATGGAAGGGAACTCTTGTATAAAAAACGATGGAAGGGAACTGCCAGACTGCTCCTATGGCACGTGGAAACTCTTGGATGTCCCGAGCAAGCTTTTTTAAGCAGTCATCAACAACAACCACCTCTCCCATCCAGGCATGATGCACATAGCGAAGAACTATCTCTGTCTCTCCATGTCCCTTTAGGCCGGCCAAGCCACCACACACACACAAAAATGGCGCGCAGCTGCTCCGATCAGTGCACCTCCATTGATGAGTCCAATGCACGGGCGAACGGGGATATCAGTCCCTACCATGGTGATAGCGGGGAGTCTGTTGACGAGCCGTACTATTCTGACACACATGAAGGTAATTTTTCCAACGAGGACCCTGCTTACCGTCATCTGATGGAGGGGACGCCGTCAATAGAGAGCAAAGAGGAGGTGGGGGAGGAGGAGGAGGGGGAAGCATGATCCTTGGTCTTTCCTCTATGAAGGAGATGTCGTCTTTAAGAAGAGTTCACTCGATCCATCCTCCATCTGCAAGAAGAAGAGGGAGCAGGAGGATGAGGGTCGGAAGATTTATGGCCATTTCTCAACTTCGCCTCCAAGAAGAGTGCACTCGATCCCGCCTTCATCAGCAATGAGAAGAGGAAGGAGAAGCAGGCGGGATGCTTGAACAAGAACAAGACGGCGAGAGCTGGGGGATGCCACAGGAAGCGGAAGGACCACGCCAGCATGAAGGTGACAGCGGAAGGATCCAGGTCCAAGAAGATGAAGAAGTATTAGGATTAATTTTGTTTAATTTCACCTCTACTTCCTTTTTGTAATAATGTTCGGAGATTGAATATTATTATCAAGTGCAAATTGGAACGGTGTTTGCAATCTAGTACTAGCATAAGTACTCTGTTTGTCATTTCATGTTCCACTGCAATGCAATAAAACCTCTTGTATTACCAATGAAGGTGAAATTACTTCCTCCCCTTAATTTCTGTATGCGTTCGAGGAAAGAAGGGTGCTAATACAGAGAAACCCATGTTAATTACTCACGTGAATTCAGGTAATTAATACTAAAACGAAGAAGCCTAGGAACCCACATGTATTCTTTAATTACTAATATCAATCATTATAAATCTCAAAACAAATAAAAAATACCAATCATTATAAGTGAAATACAGATTAATTTTATATCAAAGTCCATGCATAAAAAATAACCTCTATACAGTCCATGTAAATCATCTCCTTGCGCGGCATTGATTTGAAATAATTTAATGTCACATCGATTTGAAAAATCAACTGCGCCCAACGTGCCACGTGCTCTCCCTATCCCCTGGTCGTCACCGTGGCACGTCAAAAAGGCTATGTTGCCTGCAAAATCAAGCAAGCACAAAACATTAGTCTATATACGCCAGAATAATCCAGCAGACACGCAAACATCACAATCATATCCCTAGCTACCCTCGGTCCCATCGATGCTCACCGGCGAGGCACCTGCGATTACATCAGCATTAAGGTGCACCTCAAGCTTGTGGGTTACCCACAAGAAATAGAAAATTGATTTCCCCTCTCTCCTCTCTCTTCCATTTTCTGAGTTCATTCCAATTTTCACTGGAAACGTCCTCCGTTTGCACTACAGGTGTCACATAGTTTTGCTCATGTTTTTTTAACATTGGTAGCTCCACAATATGTCATTTCATCAAAATTTCCAAAAAAAAGATTCACGAAACACCTTCTTGGGCGCACAAGGTGTTCTTCTATGTGTTGTAGGGTTGGGCCCTGATTGGTCGAGAAGTACCTCACACGGATCGTGGTCACCCAGTTTAGGATCCTCTACGATCAAACGAGCTTGATATCTCCATGCTATCTCCCTTTTCGTTCAAATTTGGCACTAGATCACTAGTTTGACACCAAAGCCATTAAAAAAGTTCTTTGAAAAACCCTAGCCTTTTTTTGATGATGTTATTTATAATTTGTAATTTGTGAGGCTTTTTGGGAATCGTTCCCTTTGTAATTTGAAATTTGTGAGGCTTTTTATGATGTTTTTTATAATTTTAAATCCGTGAGTCATTTTGTGATCCTTTTTATAAGCTAAGATTTATGACATGTTAACAAATACAGGATCCCTATTATAATTTGAATTTTGTGAGGATTTTTTGATCCTTTATAATTTGCGAGGATGTTTATAAACATATGACCCTTTTATATTTTGAAAATTGTGAGGCTCTTTGTGCAGCTTTTTATAATTTGAAATTTGTGAGGTTGTTTATGAATCTGTTTTTGTTTCTAGAATTGTTTTCAAAACATGGTCAAATTTCGAGGCATGCATATTCTTAGCAAGAAGTTGAATCTTGCCAAACTCTCACTCGTTCTCGATACATTGACTGCCTGGTGGGTCCACTAAACATATTTTCGCAAGGTGTGAAGTTAATTTCGAAACACAACCAAAATTTCGAAACACAGTGAGTCATTGCCTCTTTGATTCTTTTCAAAACATGGTCAAATTTCTATGCATGCATATTCTTAGCAATAAGTTGAATCATTCCAAACTCTCACTCGTTCTCAATACATTGACTGCCTGGTGGGTCCAGTGAACAGATTTTCGCAAGGTGTAAAGTTAATTTCAAAACACATGAAAATTTTCAAAACGCGGTGAGCCATAGCCACTTCGATTGTTTTCAAAACACGGTAAAATTTCTAGGCATGCATATTCTTAGCAATAAGTTGAAGAATTCCAAACTCTCACATGTTGTCAATACATTGACTGCCTGGTACGTCCACTGAACAGATTATCGTAAGGTGTGAAGTTAATTCCAAAACACAGCTAAAATTTCAAAACACGGTGAGTCATAGTCTCTTTGATTGTTTTGAAAACATGATCAAAATTTCGAGGCATGCATATTGTTTGAATCTTGCCAAACAACTCTCACTCATTCTCGATACATTGACTATCTAGCGGTTCCACTGAAAACATTATCGCAAGGTATGTAGTTAATTTTGAAACACAACCAAAATTTCAGAACACGGTGAGTAATAGTCTCTTTGCTTGTTTTCAAAGCACGGTCAAATTTGTAGGCATGCATATTCTTAGCAATAAGTGGAATATTTCCAAACTCTCACTCATCTCGATACATTGACTGCCTGGTGGTGGGTCCACTGAAAAGATATTTGCAAGGTGTGTAGTTAACTCCGAAACATGGGCAAAATTTCAAAACACGGTGAGTCATAGTCTCTTTGATTATTTTCAAAACACGGTCAAATTTCTAGGCATGCATATTCTTAGCAAGAAGTTGAATCTTTGCAAACTCTCACTCGTTCTCGATACATTAACTGCCTGGTGGTCGCTCCACTAAACAAATTATCGCAAGGTGTGAAATTACTTTCGAAACAAAACCAAAATTTCAAAACACGGTGAGTCATGGTGTCTTTGATTGTTTTCAAAACATGGTCAAATTTCAAGGCATGCATGTTCTTGGCAAGAAGTTGAATCTATCCAAAAAACTCTCACTCATTCTGCATACATTGACTGCCTAGTGGGTCTATGATGGCCCAAGATATCTTGAGCTCGTTGGGGAACCCCAAGAGGAATGTATGATGAGCACAACAGCAAGTTTCCCTAAGTTATGAAACCAAGATTATCGAACCAGTAGGAGCAAGGAAACACCTCCAAGGTGTTGTTGCCAACTTGGAATCCTGCACAACAAAACCACAGAACTTTGCCCCCAACTTATAGTGAGGTTGTCAATCTCACCGGTTTTGCTGAAAACAAAGGATTAAACATATTGTGTGAAAGAAAGTAAAAGCTTGCAGAAAGTAAACAGAAAGCAATTAACAGTTGTAGATTGATGATAAAAGAAAGGACTGGGGGTCCATAGTTCACTAGTGGTGATTCTCCTTAAGATAGATGACATGTTGGGTGAACAAATTACAGCGGGGCAATTGACAAACATCGAGAAAGCATACATGCACATACTAATCATCTTGACTCCTTTGAGATTTGATTGGGCATTACAACATTATACATAGACCGTAATCCAACTGTATCTATGACTAATAATCCACCTTCAGGTTATCATCCGAACCCCCTCCAGTATTAAGTTGCAAGCAACAGATAATTGCATTACGCATTGCGTGTAAAGTAAAAATACGGTTGTTCTATGAACAAAGGATTGCTGTTTTCTCCCTAGTAGCAACAGCACATCTAGTACCTTAGAGATTTCTGTCACTTCCCTAGATTACTAGAGGCATGAACCCACTATCTAGCATAAATACTAACTCTTGGAGTTGCTAGCATATACTTGGCCAAGATAGCTACTAACAACAGAAATCATGCAAGATCACAAATAACAAAGGCATGATAGAATCAATAATCAATCTGAAATAGCATCTCAATATCCATCGGATCCCCGCAAACACAACATGTAGGATTACAAATAAATGATCATGATCATGAATGGAGCTCACAAGATCTAAACATGATAACACAAAGGAGAAGAACCATCCATCTAGCTACTACATGGACTCGTAGTCCAAGGATGAACTACTCACGCATCACACCGGAGGCTTGCATGGTGATGAAGAAGGCCTCCAGGGTGAATTCTCCCCTCCGATAGGGTGCTGGGAAGAGCTTCAGATCCCTCCCGATCTTGGGATGGAGATGATGGCGGCTACAGACTCTTTCGTGGAATTTTTATCGGGTACTTAGGGTTTCTGTATCGGAGGCATCTTATAGGCGAAAGGGGAGGCTGAGGGGGTGTCCTGGGCAGCCACACCACCCCCTGGCGCGGCCAGGCCTGGCCCGTGTGGCCAGGTGGTGTGGCGGCCCTCTAGCCCCTCTCCGTCTTGTATTGTGGCTCCGTGTCCCCTCAGTGAAAAACTGACTTTGGCTTTTGTCCCGTCCAATTCCGAGAATATTCATTTTCTGACTTTCTTGGAACCAAAAACAGCAGAAAACAGGCAGCTGGCACTGTGGCATCTTGTTAATAGGTTAGTCCAAGAAAGTTTATAAAAAGTATTCCAAAGTGTGGACAAAACATAAGAAAGTAGATAAAAACCAAGCATGGAACATCAAAAATTATGGATACGTTAGCAACATATCAACATCCCCAAGCTTAACTCCTGCTCGTCCTCGAGTAGGTAAGTGATAAAAAGAAAGAATAATTTTTGAGGTGACATGCACCATCATAAACTTGATCAAAGTATTTGTAAAACATGACAGCTGGGACCATAGTACTTCAACATAACATGAAAGATAAAGTTCTAACAATAAGACATAGCAACTATATTTCAACATGAAAAGGCACAAACAAAAGATTCATGAATAACAATACTTTGCAAGACGTTTGTTTCACATAAAGAAAACATAGCATAGTGGCATTCAGCTTGTCCCTCATAGAGTAGCAAACATAAATGCATAGGACACCTTCAAAGTTCATAAGAGTGACTAGATACAAGTAGTTTAAGAATAAGCAATATCAAAATTATGCATCAATCAACAAGTCTTGGGACAATGCACATAGAACTAAGAATGGCCACTATGCTCTCAAAATAGGTGAATAAAGATAGAAGGTGGAGACTCAATATAAAAGTAAAAGAAAGGCCTTCATAGAATAAAGTAGAGATTCAAGTTTCATAAAGAGCTTCCAAAAATTATGGTACTTATTAGCTTTTAGCTCTCATTGCCCCTATCATAAGCATCTTTAGGTGATTAAGGTTAAAGTGACACAACTAAGAGGATATGCTTGACAAGTTATAAGCCGAAATCTCATGCCCCTTACTTACGAAGACAGAACCTCATGCTACTCAACTTCAGTCACAAGTAAGCTCTTGTCATTGTAAGTACATATGTGTCATAAAGAACCGCCAACGAGGTACCCCTTGCACATGATACAGGAGCTATCCCATAATCAAAATGACAAGGCAAGCAGACAATTAGCATCTTAGCGATCTTTTTATTTTCTATTTGCATAGGTTTTTATTGAGGATGCTTCATAGAGTGCTCATTATGGTTATGCTGCAAGTTTCCACCATGATTAGGCATGGCTTAGGCTAGCGGCCCAGGCGTTTCTCTAACACACATACAAACTCCATGATCTTACAAGTTCCCCTTTTATTTCACACCGCCAGGATCCATAAGCAAAAGAACATGATATCAACAGGGTACAATGTACAGGTGCAATGTTGAAAGCGTTCCCCATGATACATGGTTCTACTAATTTCAACTTATAAAGTGCAAGCATATATGCAACGAAGATGGACGCAATGTTTCAAGTTTATTAAGTGCAAGAAAGTAAAGTGTGCCATCAAGTTCATGAGAGCTTTAATCACTAATTTTCACATATCAAGTTTAATTCGGAAGGTAGATAAAAACATGAATATACTTGGAATAGCAAATGCTAATAGGTAGGTATGGTGGAATCTTTGGAATAACTTGGTTTTAGGAGTTGGATGCATGAGTGGAACTCATACTTGGTTATGGAGGCTAGCAAAAGACTAGGAGCGACCAACTAAGAGAGCAATAATGGCCATAATCATGCAAAGCGACAAAACATCATTAATCAAAGCATAAAGTGATATTACAAGTCAAAAACTAAAGGATCATAAAGGCTTATGGTGAATTGGGATAATCATAACATGGTGTGAGCATGTGCCAAGTCAACCCAAATAAAGCATCAAAGGAGAATACCACAATATTATGCTTTAATATGCTAAAACAACGTATGATTCTTCCAAGGCACATTAAGCAATCTCAATTGTTTATAACATGTCATGCTACAGAAAAGATCACTAAGCATAAAGCCAAAACAAAATCGAGCATGGCATGACAAAGCATAGGCCATAGTCAAAAACTAGCTCTCTTTACCACTTAAGCATGAACTTTCCTAATCTTTTCCAATCCAAACCAAACTCTTTGAAAACCAATGCATGAAAGAGGGGGTCCAACCAATTTATTCAGAAAACTAAGGAAACCAAGCAAACGAAAACCGAAAACGAAAGCAAAGACGCTCCAAGAACAACACAACTATGCATGAAACAATAAAAATGAAGTGTTTGGAAGAACTCTAGGATTTTTATTGATGAAGAAGGGGATGCCTTGGGCATCCCCAAGCTTTGACGCTTGTACTTCTTGGATATTTCTTGGGGTGACACGCGTGGCATCCCCAAGCTTGAGCTTCAGTCCGTTCTTCATCTCATTACATCATTCCTTCCATACACCTGAAAATTTTCGTTCATACAAAACTTCACACAATCTTTATTAGCAACATTAGTGCACTCAAGATAATAAGTCTTTGGGTTCAGTTTAAACACCAATAAAACTTCCATTAAAACACAAGCTACTATAGCACTTCCCTCAAAAATCTCAATTCCCCAAAGAGAACTCAAAAAGGAACCAACAAGAAGCAAATGCAAATAATGGCACAAATCTGTCAAAACAGACCAGTAGGTAAAATCCAATTTTTTCGAAGACCTTCTGTTGCTCAAATCAAAAGGTATTGAACTAACGAAAGTTAGATAACAACCTGGTTCAGAAGCACAAAAATTCATGCCTCAAACCGACGTACAGAGATTTTACACGAATTTGTACGGTGAAGAACAAAAATCTGTTTTGGGACAGCAACTTTCCCAATCATTACTTCTGTCTCATTAGAGGTTACTCTTTCAAACTTTCAAAACACGGTGAGTCATAGTCTCTTTGATTTTTTTCAAAACAAGGTCAAATTTCGAGCCATGCATATTCTTAGCAAGAAGTTGAATCTAGCTAAACAACTCTCACTCGTTCTTGATACAGTGACTGCCTGGTGGGTCCACTGGACCGATTATCACAAAGTGTGAGGTTAATTTCGAAACACGGGAAAAATTTCAAAATATTGTGAGTCATAGTCTCTTTGATTATTTTTAAAACACGGTCAAATTAAATTTATATGCATGCATATTCTTAGCAAGAAGCTGAATATTTCCAAACTCTCACTCGTTCTCGATACATTAACTGTCCGGTGGTGGGTCCACTAAACAGATTATCGCAAGGTGTGAAGTTAGTTTTGAAACACAACCAAAATTTCAAAACACGGTGAGTTATAGTCTCTTTGATTGTATTCAAAACATGGTCAAATTTCGAGGCATGCATATTCTTAGCAAGAAGTTGAATCTTTCCAAACAACTCTCACTCGTTCTCGATAGATTGACTGCTGGTGGGTCCACTGAACAAATTATCGCAAAATGTCAAGTTAATTTCGAAACATAGCCAAAATTTCAAAATATGGTGAATCATAGTCTCTTTAGTTGTTTCCAAAACACGGTCAAATTTTGAGGCATGCATATTCTTAGAAAGAAGTTGAATCTTGCCAAACAACTCTCATTCGTTCTCGATACATTGACTGCCTGGTGGGTTCACTGAACAGATTATCGCAAGGTGTGAAGTTAATTTTGAAACACAGCCAAAATTTTAAATCACGGCGAGTCATAGTCTTTTTGGTTGTTTTCAAAACACGGACAAATTTCTAGGCATGCATATTCTTAGCAAGAAGTTGAATATTTCCAAACTCTCACTCGTCTCGATACATTGACTGCCTAGTGGTGGGTCCACTGAAAGATTTTTGCAAGGTGTGAAGTTAATTTCAAAACACGGGCAAAATTTCAAAACACGGTGAGTCATAGTCTCTTTGATTATATTCAAAACATAGTCAAATTTCTAGGCATGCATATTCTTAGCAAGAAGTTAAATCTTGACAAACTCTCACTCATTCTCGATACATTAACTGCCTAGTGGTGGGTCCAGTGAATAGATTATAGCAAGCTGTGAAGTTAATTTCGAAACGCAGCCAAAATTTCAAAACACGGTGAGTCATAGACTCTTTTATTGTTTTCAAAACATGGTCAAATTTCTAGGCATGCATATTCTTAACAAGAAGTTGAATCTTTCCAAACTCTCACTCGTTCTCGATAGATTGACTGCCTGGTGGTGGGTCCACTTAACAAATTATCGCAAGGTGTGAAGTTAATTTCGAAACACAACCAAATTTCAAAACACGGTGAGTCATAGCCTCTTTGATTGTTTTCAAAACACGGTCAAATTTCTAGGCATGCATATTCTTAGCAAGAAGTTTAATCTTGCCAAACAACTCTCACTCGTTCTCGATACATTGACTGCCTGGTGGGTCCACTGAACAGAATATCGCAAGATGTGAAGTTAATTTCGAAACACAGCCAACATTTCAAAACACGGTGAGTCATAGTCTCTTTGGTTGTTTTCGAAACATGGTCAAATTTCTAGGCATGCATATTCTTAGCAAGAAGTTGAATCTTTCTAAACTCTCACTCGTCTCGATACATTGACTGCATGCTCTCCCTCTATAATTTTACATTTTGAGGCTTTTATGATGATTTTCATAATCAGGAGCCTGTGCACCGTGCCAAGAAATGAAGAGCGAGCAGAGAGAACAAAAATCTCCAAGAAATAGAAGTATAGAGTAGCGAAATGAATTGCCTTGGCTGTGTGGTCAGGTAGAAAGGATTTATCCAATCGCTAGGCATCAGGGCCCACCTGGGACGTGAATTTGAGCACCTGTGTCTCTGGTATCTCCCTAGGAACCGTGGTATGATGACAGCTCCATCTGAGCAGTACAGGAATGCAGTACACTACTGAAGTCTTACTTCATGAATTAGTGAGGAGGAGTACTTGAGTACTACTCTGTGCTACTAGAACCCTACTGCCACCGCTGCCCGCCGCCCTAGGAGTAGTAAAAAGCCGTAAATAGCCACCACCGCCTGTCACCCACTGCCTGCAGATGCCTACCTACTGGAGTAGTAGTATAGTAAAAATAAGACATATGTATTACTATTGGAGTACTGGTAGTTCAACTAGAGTATAAAAATACATATACTCCTTATTATTGGAGTACTAGTTCAAATGTACTACTACTAGTACTCTGTATCTGGACAAGCTTTAACCACAAGAAAGAAATGGAGAAGAGAAACGAGTTTGCAAGGCCGAGAAAGAAAGATCCAGAAGAGACAAGCATATTGAATAAAATGCAGATGGTGTTGAATACATGCATGAGGTCCTCGTTCTCTCCCATGCATCACTGTACACTTTGCGCCATGCCCCAGGTTTCTCCGTCTCTCTCTAGGTGTAGACCTTCTCCATTTCCAAAAAAGGCGTAGACCTTCTTACCACTCACGTGGGTAGGATATGTTTGTCTGGTATAGTACTGTATATCGTAATAAGTACCTGATTTACTCTCACCTGTCAACTTTCTGTAGCCTTTGTTAAAAAAAGAACTCAATGCTACATAAAAATTCTGGACTGCGGGCACTACATCAGCGAGTCGAGCTTCCAGGGAACCACTCCAATGCTGGACGCGTCGGCGGATTCCACCAAGAGCTAGCCGGCGATAAACAAAGACGAGCTAGCGCCGATAACTGTTCTATGCCCCCACGACGGCTGCCTCACCATGGTCGCCTACCATGAGCTTGACAACCACAAGGCCGTGTGCATGTATAGCCTGTGTGGCTACACGGAGGTCGGATCCAGATTCACTGCCTCACTGGTCGAGCTCCTTTTGCACCTTAACAACGTCCACAGGGTACAAGTTCATAGGCGATCGTACGACCAACACTTGGAGTGTATAGTAACGATGCCATTACCATCCTTTTCAGCATCCATGGTCATCATCTATGGTGATTATGCTACCGTGTTCAGCCTCATCATCGGCGAGCTCGGCCAGGCCGCTGCCATTTCCTTGGTGTGCGTCAGGGCGTCCTCGTGCCCGTGGCCCCGGTACAGGGTGAAGCTGTGCGTGACTAGCCCGTAGTCACCGGCGAACTTCTCAACGGACACCCTTAATAGGGTCATGGAGCCGACGAGCTGCGCGTCACCCGGCAGTGTTGGCCTCGAAGATCTAACGTTCCTCACGATGCCACCGCGGTACATTACCATGGCTGATGGACAGTACCAAACTATCAAGATGTTGTCTTTTTACATTTGCATTGATAGGATGAATGATCTTAATCTTCGGCTAAGTTATCCTAATGCGATGGTAATGATGTATTACTAGTTAATTTAGTTGTAGATAAGTACCACTCGTTTACTAGCTAATGTAGTAGTAGTTGGAGGTAGGGTCTCTTTTGGCACTAGGAAGGGTGTATTTTGGCTGTAAACTGTCTTTGATGCTAATGTTTATTTTTCGAATTTTAAGTGTTTTTTGAAATTGTTCAACTACTACTCCACGTGCCCACTGCTAGTGGGACTCATATCAACATGCCCCTGTATCTACCATCCAATATTCATCCGATGGACAAATGTGATCCACAACAATGTATTAAATCAAACATCTCACACTTATGCCCCAGTTTTCAACTATGTTTAATTTTTTCGGCACTAGACAATAAAAAAAATTTGTCACTCATTAATAGTTCAAATACATGCATATATTTATTAAAAAATATAGACATATAATTTTCATACTTTTGTCCGCACACTATATATACTAGTGGTAAGATAAGAAAATAAAGACTATCAATAGTATCTTCTCAATGGTAAAATGGAAATGAAGATCCAACGTCTGACAATGTTGGGATTCGAGTCTTGATCCAACAGTTAATATTCGAAGTTATTCGTACACTATACAATGCTAAGAAAAAAATGAGAAACATGTGTTTTGACACCTCTGAATACAAAAAAAAATGCTCTGGCTTCATCACAATGTGTATTGGCCTACGGTGTATGAACATTCCTGGTTTTGACCGAACATCCAAGGTCATGACCATATTGACATCATATATAGTTTATGATACAATTCCCGCATCTGGTAGATTCGTGCATCTTATTCAACAAGATCTGCTGAAAGTGAGCAGTGCGTTGTTTTCTTTTGTTAAGCAAGCATACTAGTCTTACCATTACCACTATCTTAACACTATATGGTGTACGAAAAACTTTGAATATTAATTGTTGCATAAAGACTCACGAATCCCAACATTTCCAGCCATTGGATCTTCTTTTCCATTCTAGCATCTAGAAGATTCTATTGATAGTCTTCATCACAGTGAAATGCTATATGCACAAACCTCAAAACATACTTCTCCATCATTCTAGAATCTTCTCCCTCATTTCTATAGACCATGTTACCAAAATTTTCAAGTATTTGACTTTAGGGTCCTTTGTGCTAAATATATGGACTTGGATGTATTTTTCATTTTATTGAGGTCCTTGGTGTAACATGTACACATCCACTTACCGTGTTAATTAATTGAAGAATCTCGCTCCCTCAGGACATATACCTTAGTCAAAACTAGTATGAAGAGTATGGTTCGATGAGCTGCTCTCTCAAGAAGGAGCCGTACCCGACTATTTACCTTGCTTGGTTTTAGGGTCCTTTGTGCTAAACATATGGAACTTGATGTAATTATCCCTTTTTTATGTCCTTGGTGTAAAATGTACTCCCACCAACCATTTAAAATTATAACCAAAAGTGTAAGTGGTGAAATTTAAACGAATTTAAGCTTACTTGTCAACGAGTATGAACATTCTTGGATTTCAAGCCAAACGACCAAGGTCAAGGCCATATCAACATCATACTTTATGTTGATGACCCCATATCATTAAACTTGCATGGCAACAGATTTTGCCATATTTTGACACAATCGAAGAAGAAGTAGTATGAAGAGTTTGACTCGGATCAGCTGATCTCTCGAGAAGGAGCCAAACTGGAAAGTTTTCCTTTTAGGGTCCTTTGTGCTAAATGTATGGACCTCGATGTAATAATTTTCCTTTTTAGGTCCTTGATGTAAAATGTACTCCCACCGACCATGTAAAATGTTAACCTAAAAGTAAATGGTGAAATTTAAACGAATTTAAGCTTAGTTGTCAACGAGTATGGACATTCTTGGATTTCAATCCAAACGACCAAGTCAAGGCCATATCAACATCATACTTTATGTTGATGATCCCATGTTAGAGAATTTGCATGGCAACAGATCTGGCCATGTTTTGAAAACAATCGAAGTAGAATTAGTATTAAGAGTTTGGCTTAGATCAGCTAATCTCTCGAGAATGAGCCGAACCAGAATATTTTATTTTAGGGTCCTTTATGCTAAATGTATATGGACCTCGATGTAATTTTTACATTTTTTTGGTCCCTAATGTAAAATGTACTCCGATCGACCGTGTAAAGTTCTAACCTAAAAGTAAGTTGTGAAATTTAAACGAATTTAAGCTTAGTTGTCAACGAGTATGAACCATTCTTGTATTTCAAGACGAATGACCAAGGTCAAGGCCATATCTACATCAGACTTCATGCTGATGATCCCATATCCAAGAATTTGCATGCCAACAAATTTGGGCACATTTTGAAAACAATCGAAGATGAAGTAGTATGAAGAGTACGGCTCGATCAGCTACCCTCTAGAGAAGGAGCAGAACCTGACTATTTTCCTTACTTAATTTTAGGGTCCTATCTCCTAATTGTATGGACCTCGATGTAATTTCCCCCTTTTGTTAGGTCTAAAAGTGTAAGCGGTGAAATTTAGACCATTTTAAGATTACTTGTCAATGAGTATGAGCATTCTTGGATTTCAATTCGAATGACCAAGGTCACGGCCATATCAACATCATACTTTGTGCTGATGATCCCATGTTAGAGAATTTGCATGGCAACATATCTGGCCATGTTTTGAAAACAATCGAAGAGGAAGTAGTATTAGAGTTTGGCTCAGATCAGCTAATATCTCGAGAAAGAGCCGAACCATTTTTTTTGCTTTTAGGGTCCTTTATGCTATGGACCTCAATGTAATTTTTACTTTTTTGAGGTCCCTGATGTAGAATGTACTCTGATGGACCCTATAAAATTCTAACCTAAAAGTAAGTGGTGAAATTTAAACGAATTTAAGCATAGTTGTCAACGAGTATGAACCATTCTCGTATTTCAAGACGAACGACCAAGGTCAAGGCCATATCTACATCATACTTTATGATAATGATCCCATATCCAAGAATTTGCGTGCCAACAAATTTAGCCATAATTTGGAAATAGGGATTTCTATTTTCGTGCTTCTGGTTCGTTAGTTGTACTCAGTTTTCCCCAGCCGCTTAGTTTTTCCTCACTTTTCCCCTCCCTCCATTCCAAAACCCTCACATGCGCTTAGACGGGTGGATGCCCTCAGGTCAAAGTATTGACCGTTACATGCTGACATGTGGGACCACGTTGGGCGGGTCCTGCATTGAGCGTTACGTTACGTCTCATCGACCGTTACATGATGACAGGTGGGGCCGTGATACACGGCGAACCAGCCATCCGTCTCTCGCTGACTTGTGGGCCCCATTTTTCCTGATTGTGTGGTCCATGTAGCCAATGACAAATGGGGCCGTTCTGTGGGGCGGTCGAAGCCAATAAACGATGGGGCCACTATTTGGAGCCATTCTATGGGGCCTTCATAGCCAATGACCGGTGGGGCCATCATGTGGGGCTGGAGAGGGGATTTGCATATTTGCCATGTTTTACTATGCAACTTGCATATTTACCATTTTGTGTGTCACTAGCATGTGGTGGTCATGTGGAAAATATGCAAATTTCAAACGTTTGGCAGATATGCAAAATTGGCAAATATGAAATAATTGATAGGTGGGGTCATGTATGACACGTTGGCTCTCTCTCTCATCCGCTCCTAGCTCCCAGCCACGAGCAGCTCCTATCCCACCGGCGGACAGCGCAACCATCGTCGGCGCGTCGGCGCGTCGCCGGATCTGTCCTAAGGCGGTATCGGACGGACTGTCACGCTGCACCTCAACCACGGCTCTGGCACCTGTTTCGTCTACATTCATTGTACGTTGGGGTAGTACCAACCACAGGTAGGTCCGCCGCCCACAACGATCGAGATTTGGTTTCACTGCCATAGCTCGACGAACAATCGCAGCAATTGCTAGCAGTGCTTGCTAAGACCTCCCCTCCTGCTCCACCCACCCTAATCGATTCGGTCCCCGTAATTTCCATGATATTGTAGGTGCAAATTAGTCCTCAATGTCTGGTAATGATTAGTTACAGTATGCGGTTGTGGTGAAGGGTGCCACGTGTAATGATTAGTTGAATAGATAGCTAATTTAGAGAGTAGAATTGTTATTCAATAGATGGTTGTGAGTTCCTGCTAATTTAGTCAATTTGTGGTCCCAAAATTGTCAAGAGAATGCATTACGGTGCCCGAGTTGCTTGCCATTGGATCGAGCGGTCCCAAAGTGGTCGAGAGAATGCATTGCGATACCTGAGTTTCTTGCCATTGGATCTAGCGGTCCCAAAGTTGTCGAGAGAATGCATCGTGGGGCCTGAGTTGCTTGCCATTGGATCTAGCTTCCCGTAGTTGGCGCGCCAAATGCCTAGATGGTCAAGTTGGGGCCTATCGGTTTTGACTGTTCTATCGCTGCCATTGTCGTCGGATTGAGGACATGTACGCCATGAGGGGGTCCTCGAGGCGTGCGGAAGAGAGGGGTGTGAGTCGTACGGTGTTCCGGGACAGTGAGCACACAAGTTTACCCAGGTTCAAATCTGGCGGCTTTGGACGGACCCTACTCCTTCTAGCAATCTAGTAATACGGCAGAGCTGGAATATGGGTTACAATGGTATCGCCTGTGCGAGTAAAGTATTGGGTGTTATCTGGTGCCCTAAAGGCTCTCCCTAGGACGGCTTATATAGATATCCGGCCTAGGGTTTATAGGAGAGATCAATCCGGCTATGACTAAGAGTTGGTTACAGCGTACATCTTGAACTACAAGTAACATTATGGGCCTAAGTCGGTAAGTCTTCTGGGCCTTCCCGTAGCCGGATTGGACTCCGTCTTCTCTCTCTAACTGGGCCGCCCGTGAAGCAAAGCTCTAACCCGAAGTGGGCCACCCTGGTCAATGAGGAACTGTGAGGATACCCGGAAAGTATATCGCCAACAGTAGCCCCTAGAGGCCTCCAAGATCCAAAGTCGGATTTTATCATCGTCTAGCTTGATCTTTGGCTTGCAGAATCTTGAAGGGTTCCTGAAACTTCACAACAAAAAATACGATCCGGGTCTTACAAGTAAGTCGTACTTTCAATTGGTTACTCGGAATTTCTAGCTCGCTTTTTAAACTAAGCCGAAACTTGGTCTCTAACGCCACCTGACACAAGTATGGTCAAGTCACGTCATCTGACAGACGTTCCGTCAGCACGACCATTGGTGGGTCCGCGATTCGCGGAACTGAGGCGCCGTTTCAATGCGTGCGTGGAGATCGAGGCGACGCAATCATCGCCCGGGCCCTCCCCAGTTCTTTCCATGACGCGTGGCGGTTACACTGTAGTGTTTGCATGAATCTTGGCGCAGGTAGGTGGATATAAGGGGTTTAGATTTCTTCTTCTCATCTCCACCAGTCCTTTGCCATTCCTTCCTTCCCAATCCTCCTGTGCGCCCAGAGCCTCCTCGTCCTCCTCCCACAGAGCTCCTAGGGTCGCCACTTTAAGGTCACCTTTTCCACCGGAGAGAAATGGCTTCTTCTTCTTCTTCCTCTGGTTTGGCGGCGGCAGTGGCGACGGCGTCGGCGGAAGCAGCTGCGGAGAAGGAGAGTTTCCGGGGAATCTGGATCCCATGCGCCCTCGACGAGGCAGGCCTCAAGAACGTGGAGAAGGAGGGGCTTCTCGCCGCCGGTGACTGGCGGACCGGCCTCGACGAAACCGTCCCCAACCCGCGCGAGGGCGAGCGTGTCCACTTCGGCACCCATCTGGATCGAGGTTTGTCCTTTCCTCCCTCGGAGTTCTTCTCCGAGGTGATAGATCACTATGGAGTTCAACTCCACAATCTTCCTCCCAATTCTCTTCTAGAAATGAGCGCATATGCTGCGCTTTGCGAGGGCTTTCTCAGCATTAGGCCGAGTTTGCTTCTATTCAGGTACTATTTCCATGTCCGAAGAAATTCCATCACTGCCGGTGTTCCTTATATCACCGGTACCATTAGTTTTTCTGTTAGATGAGACCGGGCCTATCCCAAAATTTCTGCCAGTGACTCGGTCAAACAATGGCCAGCCACTTTCTTCTACCATAGGGATATTCCGGCTCCCGACAAAGCTACTGCTTTGCCGGCTTTTGTCGACGGAGCCGCCACAGCCCAGCCTTCCTGGGACGAGGCTGCTCCGGCTCTCACCGACGATCTGATCCTCGCTAAGAGGCGGATCGAGTATTTGATCAAGCACAAAGGTCTGAAGGGATCCGACTTGGTCCATTGCTGGGCCTCACATTGGATCCAGCCACTTCAGTACCACGGGGACAGACTGATGCACTCCATCATGTCTTCCAAAAAAGATTCCCTCCGCATCAGCCCAAAAGCCTACACCGCCCAGGGTTACATAAGCCAGATTAAGTGGCTGATTAAGGAGCGGATCGAGAGGAAAATTCCGAAGGTTTCTCTAGACATGCACACGGCGGAAAACCCCGTAGTGTTGGTAAGCTTCCATCAGTACACCTTTTATGTGTTTCAGTCTTTAAATTGTATACTGCAATGCTGATATGCTTTCCTGTTTTCAGCTTGCTGACCTCCCCGAGTCGGATCTTGCTCCACTCGAAGGAAATCCTCCTAAGTTTTCTCAGGAGACCGAAGTAGTCCCATTGCCGAATCTTGTGCTCAAGAAGCGTAAAGCTCCGACAGTGGCAGTTGGCACAAAGGAGGTGTCAGTTGTGAAAAGGTAACCTTTTGTCACAACATTTTCGCCTTTGTACGTTACTCAAGTTTCTTTCCGAGATGTAATGTTTCCGACTTTACTACTTTCTCAGAGCAAAATCTATCATCAAGGGCAAGGGGAAAGGGATTCCATCGAAGCCCTTGCGACAAACGAAGCTTACCATAGCTTCCCCTGCCACGGCTCCTCTGACTCCTGCCCCTCAACCTTCTACAACACCGGCGATTACTCCTTCTCCGGTTGTTGTAGAAGATCCGGCTCCTCCAACGGCGCCTGTGATCCTTGGGTCACACACTAACGTCACCGTGGGTGCGTCAGCTCAAGATAAGGGTGAACCCTCTTCGGGTAATGATCCCTCGGCTGAAGTCTTCGCCGAAAACCTCCTCAGCAATCCTGGACTTGCCAAGTTTGGCCTTTCCTAGAAATCTGCAGAGGAGATCCAGCGGCTGGCCAGGCAAGTCCTGGACAAAAGCCATCTATCCCCCAAAGAGGAAGCGCAAGAAGCAGAGGACGTCAAGTTCTCTGACCTTCTCGGTCAAGTCCGCCTTCGCGACGAGAGAATCAGGACTGGCGAGCTTCCAACAGCCCTAGTAATTCCTCTTACCCTCGTCGAGAAGGTGCCAGCAGAAGTGAACGCGGGGTTAGACAAACTCACCCGCGAGCAATATGTAAGTCGGAATTCCAACTCTTGTTTTTACATTATGTTATATCATATCCTCTAGCCCCCAAGCATGAAGTAGGATATAGAAATCCGGGTTTATGCTTTCATTAGGATGCCAAAGAACGAACTAGTGTAGCCCCCAAGGCTCGTGCTGATATTTAGCAAAAAATATTAGCCCGAGTCTTAAGTAGCTTTCTGACTTTAGGTATTCTGACTTACAGAAAGTATGTTCCTATAACCAGGAATTATTAACCAATGTCTATGATAAGCGGAGAGAGATCAAAGCTCTCCGTCTTAAAAATGCTGAGCTCAAGGTAGCCAAGGATGAAGCCGAAGGTAAACATTCCGAGATTCAAACCTTGTCTTTTGCATTTTCAATATCGAATTTTTCTGAACTGTTGTTCTTTTTGACTTACAGCGTTGGTGAAACAATCCATCGCTATGATTGAAGATGCCGAGAACCTCAATACCCTAGTGGTGGAGAACAAGGGACTTCGCCAAGAGCTGGATAAGCTCAAGGCGGATCATGAAAGGAGCATAGCTCAAGTCCTTGAATCCTCCTCCATGGCCACTGAAGAGCGCGATCGCAAGATTGCCGCTCAAGATAAAGTTATCTCGGACCTCAAGAATGAGCTTGGCAGAGAGAAAGATCTCTCCGAAGCGCTCCGGGCTCAACTCCAGAGTCTCCGGGAGGAGAAGACCAAGATTGACGACGTCATTCTTGGTACGTTCCATCTGTCTGATTTATCATTTCTTCGACTTTCATCAATGTCGGATTTTCCTTGACTTGTTTTGTCTTTAGGTCCTCTGAACTTGACGGACTCTTCCTCCTCCGAGCCCCGCACCCACCGGCTTACCCAAGTTGGTGATCTTCTGCATGACTTCCGCTAGTCTATTGAAGACATTGGCTAGTCCCTAAGGATTCCGGACATGCCAAGCATGTCGAATTTTCAGGTGCGGGACAAAGCCAAGGAGATGCCGTAGCTTGTCCGGGACTGGAAAATGTCCTACGCGCGGACTGCTGCGCAGAACGCTCTCACCATGGTCATGAGCCACCATAGAAACATGGAGATATGGCAAGTGACCAGAGGGTACTGCAAAGACGGCCAGGAGCAAGACCTTCAAGCCATCATGCACTCCTGTGCCAGATATGGGTGCCACGTAGCTGATCTGACCAGCTACGAGATCCCCTTCTTCACCCGCGTAGATATCCCGCCACCTCCTCCAGAAGAAACCGAAGAAGTTTCCGACGATGAACAGACCACCTCAGATCCGGACATCTTGGAACGATATCAAGGCAGAGTAACCAGCGAGCCAGCAGCTCCTTCATCTCCTCCTGCATCATAGACCACAAACTTATGTATTATTCTGTGAAAGAACATGATGCGCTTGTAAATATTAAGTACTATGACTTTTGCTAGTGCTAAGTTTTTTATCTATTCAGCACTTTTGTCTTAGATTTTTTGCGTGCCTGAAATGTTTTCATAAGCACTTGAAATTTTTCCATCTCTACTTATCGTTTATCTGGCTTTCTGCCTCGTCCCTTTCGTGAGCCGGCTAAACCTTCAGCCGGAAACTTTGCTGAGCAAAGGAGCTCAATTGCTAAACCAGTTTAAACTCGGAAACAAAGCTGGCTTTCGGTACCAACAATTCACTACTCGGAAGATACCCGCATCCAGCAATCAGACAAATAACCAAAGTAAAGACTAGAATTTTTAGAGTTATACCCGAAGGTAGTAGTTTTATAATCGGAAATCAAAACCAGAACGAACATGAGCATAAAGTACTTTCAAGCATTCTGGGATTTTCGACTATGACATGATCATTAGGAAATAAAATGGTACAAACTTCTCAGAAAAACTTTGAGGTAACCAAAACTTTTATTTCTCACAGAACATGTGCATATTTATGATTACAAAGAAGGATAAAGTAAGAATAAAAGGGACGTAGCTGAGCAATATTCCACGGTTTGTCTAACTCATCCAGATTTGTACTGCCTCCATCTCTCTTTCTCTTCTTAGTAGTAGGTCTTTCTTTGACTGGCCTCATGTCAGTTAAGTAGTACGATCCATTGTGCAATACTCGACTAACTAAAATGGGCCCTTCCCATACTGGGGAAAGTTTGTGCTTTCTTTGTTGCACAAGCCGGAGAACCAAATCACCTTTATTGAAATATCTAGTTCGGACTCTCTGGCTATGATACTTGCGTAACTTCTGCTGATACGTTGTAGATCTCATTTCAGCAACGACACGAACTTCTTCGACTAAGTCGAGATCATTTTGTCGAGAAATTTCGGCATCCTCTTCAATATACGCGGCCACTGTAGGAGAAGTATGAATTAAATCACTAGGAAGAACTGCTTCTGCGCCATAGACCAAGATGAAAGGTGTATATCCTGTTGACCTGTTCGGAGTTGTTCGTGAACTCCAAATTACAGAGGGTAGTTCCTCTGCCCAATCCCCCGCAGCACGTCTCAGTGGTGCTTCGAGTCTTGGTTTCAAGCCTTGTAGAATTAAACCATTTGTTCTTTCGACTTGTCCGTTAGCCTGTGGATGTGCGACTAACGCAATGTCAAGCCGGATATTTTGCTCATCGCAGAATTCAGCCAGTTCTCCCATGGAAAAGTTACTCCCATTGTCCGTGATAATACTATGCGGATAACCATACCAGATTATAACATCCTCGACAAATCTTTTGGCTGTTGCTCCATCACAACTAGTGACAGGTTTAGCCTCGATCTACTTTGTGAATTTGTCCACCATCACTAAGAGGTGAGTGCATCCACTTGGGGCTCGTTTAAAAGGTCCTACCATATCAAGACCCCAGACCGCAAAGGGCCATGTTATAGGTATTGTTCGCAGCTGATCAGCCGGAACATGAGCTTGCTTGGCGTATTTTGGTAGCCTTTGCATGTCTTGACTAATCGTTCGGCATCTGCCTAAGCTGTAAGCCAGAAAAATCCATGTCGAAAAGCTTTTGCCACTAAATATTTGGCTGCAACGTGGTGACCACACTCGCCTTCGTGGATTTCCCTTAAGATTTCCACTCCTTCTTCCGGAGATACACAGCGCTGAAAAACCCCAGAAACACTCCGTTTATGGAGCTCACCTTTAACAATAGTATAGGCTTTTGCTCGTCGGATAATATGTTGGCTCAACACCTCTTCTTTGGGTAATTTGCCATCTACCAAGTAATCGAGGTAGGGTTGAGTCCAGCTGGGAATTACAGCCAGAACTGCTATCAAAGGTGAGTCGGATTTGGTCAGATATTCCTCATCTACTCCCTTTATCGAGGGAACTTTGAGGTGCTCTAAAAATGCGCCATCTGGGACCTCTTTCCGCGTAGAGCCTATTCAAGATAATGCATCTGCTTCCTCATTTTCTGCTCGAGGGATGTGTTGAACTTCAAACCCTTTAAACGATTTAGATAGATCAGCCACGACAGATTTATATGCTGCCATGTGCTTATTTGCATTACAAATATCCGAGACTTGCTGAGCAACAAGATCCGAATCTCCGTAACACATTAAACGTCAGATGCCAATATCCTTAGCAATCCGGATTCCATGCAGCAGTGCTTCATACTCAACAATGTTGTTTGTCGCTGTGAAGTGGATCTGCAACACGTATAAAAGTTTATCTCCTTGGGGTGATTTGAGCACCACGCTAGCCCCCTCGAGCCTTAGACCCATCGAAAAAGAGGGTCCAATATTCCGCTCAGGGAGGACCATGTTCTCCTTGGTCTCTGTCCAATCAGCGACAAAGTCGGCAAGGATCTGGGATTTGATTGTTGTCCGGGGTTTGTACTCAATATCGAAAGCTGCAAGCTCTATGCCCCATTTGGCGACGCGTCCTGTGACATCGCTATTATTGATTATATCTCTCACGGGAGCCTTTCTCACCATGGTAATTGGGTGCTCCTGAAAATAGTGTCGTAACTTACGAGATGCTAGAAAAACACCGTAAGCCAACTTTTGATAGTGCGGATACCGCTATTTTGATTCTGTCAGGACCTCGCTGACAAAGTACGTCGGACGCTGCACCAGGTGTTCCTGATTTTCTTCTTGTCTCTCCACTACCATAACGATACTGACAACCTTATTTGTCACAGCAATGTAGAGCAACATCAGTTCCTGAGGTTCCGACGCTGCAAAGATAGGAGCAGATTAGAGTACTTTCTTCAGGTCTTGTAGTGCAGCTTCAACTTCGTCAGTCCAGACAAAATCCTTGGTCTTCTTCAGGAGTTTGTATAATGGTGCGGCTCTTTCACCAAGCCGGCTTACAAATCGACTAACCGCAGCAATGTAATCAGTCAATCTTTGTACGTCCTTCAGGCGAGTTGGCCTGGAAATATTGAGAATAGCCTTGATCTTGTCGCGGTTCACCTCTATGCCTCTTTGCGACACGATGAAACCTAACAATTTTCCGACTGGTATTCCAAAGAAGCATTTCTTTGGGTTAAGCATGATGTTTTATTTTCGTAGATTGGCGAACGTTTCCTCCCAGTCAGAAATCAACGTTTCCTTCTTTTTGGACATGACCGTGATATCATCCACGTATGCATGTACATTGCGTCCGAGTTGATCATGGAGGCAACGCTGCATCGTGTGTTGGTATGTAGCTCCTGCGTTCTTTAGCCCGAAGGGCATCGTAACAAAACAGAAGGTTTTGAAGGGGGTTATGAATGAAGTTTTGACTTTGTCAGATTCCTTCATCTGGATTTGGTGATAACCGGAATATGCGTCGAGAAAACAGAGGAGTTCCGAGCCTGCCATAGAATCGATAACTTGATCAATTCTAGGCAGAGCGAACGGATCTTTTGGACAAGCCTTGTTCAAGGCAGTATAATCAACACACATCCTTAAATCAGTGGTGTCCTTTTTAGGGACCATTACAGGGTTGGCCGACCAATCAGTATGGATGACCTCTTCTATGAATCCGGCTAACTCGAGCCGTGCTAGTTCCTTAGCTATTGCCTTACGCTTTTCATCACCAAACCGTCGTAAGGACTGTTTGACGGGTTTAGCATTCGGGTTTACATTTAGAGAGTGCTCGGCAAGTTCCCTAGGTACTCCGGTCATGTCAGATGGCTGCCATGCGAAGATATCTTGATTTGCTTGGAGGAACTTGACGAGCGCGCTTTCCTATGCGCTACTTAGGCCTACGCCTATCTGGGTCACCTTGGAGGGGTCATCATCCTTCAACGGCGGCGTCTTCGTCTCTTCTGATGCCTTGAACTCCGGATTTGGATTTGTGACCTCCTTCTTTGTTGCGGGCATCTCGGACGGATCTATGCTCTTCTTGATCTCCTAGTACTCCTAGGCGTGCAGCACGGCTTCGGCAAAGGCGGCATTTCCATCTTCGCACTCTCGCGCCTTCTTCGGGTCTCCCCTGATGGTGATCACGCCAATGGGACCTAGAATTTTCATCATATTGTAAATGTAACACGGACGAACCATAAAAGCCCAGTAAGCCGGACGTCCGAATATAGCGTGGTATGCGCTCTTGAACGGGACCTCTTCGAAGGAAAGTGCCTCCGTTCGATAATTCTTTAGAGTTCCAAAAGTAACATCCAAAGTGATCTCTCCCAGGGAATTAGCTTGTCTTCCTGGGACAACTCCGTGAAGGATCACGGAGCTATGGTTCAGCTGTGTTTCCGAGATCTTCATCCGGCGTAGCGTTTCGACATAGAGAATATTGATACTGCTACCACCGTCCATGAGGGTCTTGGAGAAACCATAACCGTCAATAAGTGGATTGACGATTAAGGCGTATTTTCCTTACCTATGTAGCTTAGGTGGATGATCAGTGCGATCAAACGTTATTGCCATTTCCGACCAGTCCAGATACTGAGCGACAGCCGGAACTATTGCTTTGAGCTCGTGGAGAACTGCTTTCTTGACCTTTGTTGGTTGAGATCCGAGGAAGGTGACGTAAGTGTCCTTCTTGGTGGGAAAAGTTTTCTTCCCTTCTGACTTGGGATTTGAAGCATCGGCTTCCTCCATGTCGGAATCTTCCTTGGTCTCTTTGTCCTTTTCGGGATTTTTCTTTCCCTTCTTCCGCTTAGCTTTGTAGCCCGCGGTATCATCTCTCTTGATGTTGTCGTTAAAACGACACTCAATGTTGGTGTGGGACGAGCCCCCATTGGCGTCCAAGTGATGCACACATGGGTTATTGGCGATGTCGGCCCAAGTGTAGGTTTTGCCTGGTTGTTGCTCTCCTCTACCTTGGACCCATGATGTCCCACGGCCATGCCCGCGGCCTCCGCCACGTCCTCCTCGTCCTCCAGACCCGGAAACAATAGTGACTACTGCTTTCTCCGTGTTGGGTTTTTCTTCTGAGGTATTTTTGCGCTTCTGAGCTTGTTGCTTTGGTTGTTTTGCCGACCGAGGCATAGCCAGGACATTGAGTAATCCCTCTGCATTGTCGTCAGCATCTGCATACTTGCTCGCTGTTTATATCATCTCTCCCAGATCAGTAACCTTGTCACACTTCAAGCGATGGCGCAGTAAACAAATTGGGAGACCTGCGATGAAAGCTTCAATCGCAGTTTGATCATTTACTCCTCCGTAGGAGTTCTTGGTGTCAATCCATCGTCCGAGGTAATCCCGGCAAGTTTCTCCGGCTTTCTGGGTGCAACGCTGTAGGTCTCCAACCGTACAGGGCCTCCAATATGTGCCTTCGAAATTCCGAAAGAACGCACTTTGTAAATCATACCAGTTATGGATGGTGTTCGCCGGAAGTTCATTGAGCCATGATCGTGCCGTCTTCCGCAACATAAGTGGGAGATATCGGGTTGCGACCAGGCTGTTTCCGCCTTTGGCGATGTAGCAAGCTTGGAAGAAATCCTGTAACCAGGTGTCTGGCCGAGCAATGCCGTCGTAGGCTTGGATATGTCTTGAGATAGCAAATCCTTCCGGGAACTTTGTAGCTCTGATGCGTGGTCCGAAGCATTTTGGGCCCACGTATACATCATCGTTTTCGTAGCGCCGAGCCTCTATATTGGAGTTGATCCTGTGCCTTGTGTCGTTCGGGGATAGGGATCGTCCCGAATGTCGGCTGTGGCTGCGGTGCCTTGGAGCTGGACTTCAGCTTTTGCCACCACCTCCTCCGCCATGTCGTCCTCCTTGACCTCCTTGGGGGCCGTTGTGATAACTGTGTGGTAAAGAGGGTGGTGTAGCTGGATAGTTTCCGGCTGATCGCCGGCCTCCGTCCGGAGAGTCATTATTCCGGCTCCGGGGAGGTTCTTGACTATGACGAGCCCCCTGCCGGCTTGTTCCAGCGTGGTTTCCGTCGTTCCTTCATCCATCGTTCCCACCATGGTGAGGCTCAGCCGGACGGTTTTCATGTCTAGGAGGTGGCATTCTCTGACGATCCTCCTCCCGACGTTTCTCTTTATCTTCTCCCTTTCGGGGAGGATTCCTCGGATTCAGTGCAGCGATCGCGTCTTTCTTGGCTATCGGAGCGACATTGCTCCAGTTATGTGTAGCTCTGTGGTGCTGCCCCGACGATCCGGTTCTTGAATAATTGTCTTCCCTGCGTTCGGGGTGACGATACTGCGCCCGAACGTAGTGGGATCTTACGTCAGCCCATGCCGGATCTGTGCGACATTGGTCGGAATCCGAGACCAGCTTTTGACTTCCAGACAGGGTGACCTTTTGCTGCTCCAGTCCCTTATTGAGTAGCTTGATACCCAAACGTATCTCCTCCTGTCCTGGATTAGCCGATAGAATTTCGCGGGCTGCCACGGTATTTTGCACTGGTGTTGGGTAAACCCAATCTCTGTTGCTATCCTTCCGTGGCTTCTCCATCTCATCTCCAAAAAGGATGGCACGGACTCATGGGAATTGGTTGTCATCTATGTGACGCTTCTGTGTCTTCTGATGCAGACGGGACATGTACTCCTTGTTTGACATACGCTTCTTCTCCACCTCGATGTTTTTGGCTTCATCAAGGAGTTTTTGACGACGCACTTCTAGGGCCTGGGCCCTTTCGTCCAGCTCATCTGCAGTAAGTTCTACAGCTTTAGGGATAGGTGTGGTTAATGCGGCATCGATGAGTTTACGCGCACCTTCAGTGATCACGTGTCCATCAACCGATGCCTCTTTTTTCGGCTCGTCTAGGATAAGTGCTCCATCCGAGTCTTCTTCGTATTCCTCGGCGATTACCTCCTCTGTGAGGGGGTCTTTTGCCGGGGTCTTGTTCTTCTTGTTCTTCTTCTTTGCCTTCTTGGCAACGCCAGTAGCAAAGACGGCTTTGGGTCCGTTTCTCGGAGTCAATCTCTGATCGGTACTTTCGGACATCTGGACCTCGGGATTATCTCCGATGTCCATGTCATCCTGCGCTTTGGGAGAGTGTTCCCCGGATCCTTCATCCATGGCTTCTCCTTCTTCTGCAGCTTTGGAGTTGTACTCCTCTTCGTATTCCGCGGAGAACTTTCAGAATCTGCCGACATCATAGATTCATCTGAGGATGCGGGAACACCGGCGTTTGTTGCAATTGCCTCCAGCACCGAGTCGGTGTTTTCTCCAGCATCGGCAGAGCCGGATCCGGATCCAACATATCCGAAGAAGTGCGATGCGTGCTTCCTGAGGTACCTGCGGCTTTCGCGATCAGCCATATCGAAACTTTTAATGGTTTCAAGGATTGCATCTGCGCTAGCGCCTTGCAGTATCATACGTCTTAGTGTGTACCTGAGGAAAGGCCTGTCTGTCCGGCATCGTCAGAGCCGGAATCAGTGTCGTTGATATGCTCCTCCTGGATTTCGACTTCCACGGGTGGGTCGATCTGGGATCCGGCTTCACCAGGGAGATCCACTCCAGATACGACTTGGACCGTGAGGTCTTCTTCAGGCTCGGATTTCTCCACTATCTCTGCAACTGGTGCGGGCTGGGTGGGATTAGGGTTTTCTGAGATCCGGAACTCTGCCGCCTCCGCGAACAAAGGGGACCCAGAAGATTCTTCCGCCTCTATCATCACTGCTAGGGTGGGTTGGACAGGTCCAGCAAAACCGATGTAAACATCGATCTCGCCAAAAGACATGATAGTATAGGCAGTCACGGCATCCCTAGCCGAAATCCAAGTCTCGTCGAGAACGATGAGAGGGACGTCACTGGCGTAGAGGATGCGACCGACGGCGATGGTCTCACCGATTCCGATTCTTGCAGATTCCGCTCAGAATGCAGATCCGAAGCTCACTTGCCCCACGGTGGGCGCCAACTGTCATCGGATTGAGGACAAGTACGCCATGAGGGGGTCCTCGAGGCGTGCGGAAGAGAGGGGTGTGAGTCGTACGGTGTTCCGGGACGGTGAGCACACAAGTTTACCCCGGTTCGAATCCGCCGGCTTTGGACGGACCCTACTCCTGCTAGCAATCCAGTAATACGGCAGAGCCAGAATATGGGTTACAATGGTATCGCCTGTGCGAGTTGAGGGTCTAAAGTATTGGGTGTTATCTGGTGCCCTAAAGGCTCTCCCTAGGACGACTTATATAGATATCCGGCCTAGGGTTTACAGGAGAGATCAATCCGGCTACGACTAAGAGTTGGTTACAGAGTACATCTTGAACTACAAGTAACATTATGGGCCTAAGTCGGTAAGTCTTCTGGGCCTTCCTGTAGCTGGATTGGACTCTATCTTCTCTCTCTAACTAGGCCGCCCGTGAAGCAAAGCTCTAACCCGAGGTGGGCCACCCTGGTCAGTGAGGAACTGTGAGGATACCTGGAAAGTATATCCCCAACAGCCATCATGACTACCATGTAGAGTTGCAGCATTGGCGGCAGTATCCATTCCCCCATTCCAAATTAGTGGCTGAGAATGTCAATCCAAGTTATTTGACTCAAATTCCTCAAGATACAATCGAATCTAGTCAAATCTAAATCAACTAATTTGGGTGGGAGGGTGTACTACTTATGAATCAGCTTTAGAGCATATCCACCATCCTCACTGCTCAAATACATAGCAATTTTGATTCAAATCATACATATTTCGATCAAATTTATAAAAGTCCATCGAAGATTGTCAAATCATACGGAATTTTGGTTCAAATTGGGCTCAAATTTTTCCCAATTTTAAGTGGACAGTGAGCTAGCCGCCCTCCCGACCATATGTGTACTCCAAGAAGTACATGCAAACTGCTCCCATCCGGCCTTCACCGTCGACGTGCTAGCCGCGGCTGCGGCCTGCCACCCACAGCTTCGTTTCACGAGGGCTTGATCTGGGCCATCGCAGTGATGTTGCGAATGATGGCTTCAATTGTCTTTGCACCGATGACCACAGTCGGCACGGCAGCCGTAGATGTTGCGGATGATGGATTCAATCATCGTCGCATCTATGACCACTGTCAACACCACAACCGTAGATGTGAACAGATGATGGCTTCCATCGGTGTCTTTCATCAATGGCCACTGTCGGCACCATCGTCGTCGCACTGATGTTGTGGATGATGGCTTTCATTGGTGTCGTTTAGACTGTTAGATCCTCACCGCCACACGCCGTTCTAGCAGCCGCGCTTAGATCCGTGTCGCGGCAAGCCGTTTCGACCCCCACGCATAGGTCCGCGTCGCCGTATGTCGATAGGAGGGGAGGACAATGCGGCTGATATATGTGCGACAGGGAAAGGGAGGGAGAGACCTCCAGCCCATCGGATCATGATGTATCCAATAGTGGTTGTCCAAGATCCGTGTCACATACATCTCGACCAATCAGAGCGTAGCCAAACTGAGCGCTAGCTGATGCGGCTGGTATACGAGCGACAGGGAAATGGAGGGAGAGACATCTAGCCCGTCGGGCTCTCCTCGCCGTACAAGGTTAGGTGCGCCCATCAGGAGAGAGAGACCTCCAGCCTGTCGGATCATGATGTATCCAACAGTGGTTGGCAATGATTCGTGTGACGTACATCTCGACCAATCAGAGCGCTAGCCAAACGGAGACATGAGAGAGGGGTAAAGTGAGGAAAACTTTAGTGGGAGGGGAAAACTGAGGAAAACTTTAGCGGAAGGGGAAAACTAAGTAGAGCTAAGGAAAACAAGGGCGCTCAAAAAATGACTAAGGGAAATTCAAGCTTTTGGCATAACAAATGGAAAATATGTTATTTGAACAAAATAATCCATCTTGGCCGACATTATATTGTTTGCAACTCAAAGATACACAAGTGTGCCAAATTTGGCCTCATTTAGACAAAGTATGTTTTGGGATGGGTTATCTTGGAGGTTGACTGAGTAGAAAGCCATGCATCTTCATAGCTAGTAACTCATTCCAAGAAGTGGTTTAGGGGAGAAGTCCATTTCTCTTTATTTCCTTTTCCTTTATTATTCATGCTAGGTTTTAGTTAACATAACAAGACTCCATGCGAAGGTTGCACTATGTTTTGACTTTTTTTGAATTAAGCTAACCCTAAAACCATTTATTTGAATTTAATCACTTAGAAAAAGAAAATTCTGGCTGATTACAAGTAAATCCAAAATTTCCAATTTCATATGGTAAATCAATCCAAGATACACAAGTGTGCCAAATTTTGGATCAATTGGTCAACCTTTTCTATGGTTTAAGCCATGAACTAGCTAAACCCCATGTGTTAACCGCATGTCGAGAGAAAAACTGAGCAGTGCTAAGAAACTAGGTGCATGACAATAGAAACTTGCAATAACACATAAATTATGGGGTTATCCAACATACAAACTTGGAAGTGTCACAAAAAATAAAATTAGTTCAAATTCAATACAAACATTTTCAGTAGTTCAAATTCATCATACAAATTCAAATTAATAATTCAAATTCATTTTTTTCTTGCTCCTAGTGTTTTTCGCTAGAATATTCTCAGAGTTCACCACCTTGCTTCGAGTGATCCTGGTTGGAATATTCTCGGAGTCCATCATCAGCTTCTTCCGTTTGTTCCCTTTGTTCTTTTGCTCTGCATCAAATGAATCAAGTGCTTCAGTCTATCGTACAATTGGTTCAACCATGTGTCGATTCATTGATTCATACGGTTCAAAACACATTGGCATTATTTCTTCAATATCCTCTTGTGTAATTCCTTTACTTCTGAACTCTGCTTCCAATGAATAAATTGCTTCAATCTCCCATGTATTTGGTGCAATCTCCTCTTCATTTGGTTCAATCTCCTCTCGATCCATTGGATCAAAATCCCTTGCATCTGGTTCAATCTCCTCTCAATCTGTTGGTTCAATCTGCAATGTATACATTGCTTCATTCTCCTCTCGTTCAGATACTTCATTCTCATTTGCATTTGCTGCTCCCGCCTAATCATCCATTCCATAAGCTGGGTCCACTGCATTTTTACAAAGCCTAGCAATGTGCCCAAGGATCCCACAACGTTTACACTTACATCGTCGAGGTGGTGCACCACCCTCTTCACTATATCTCATCCTATTCTATAACATCGCAAAACTTAATCCAAGGTTATTAAGATCCAAATCATCTAATTTAGAGTCAACATAAACTTTTCCATTTCAAATGTTAAAGCATTCATATGTGTGTGCATTTAAATTAGGAGTTGTTTTGAATTGCCATGTTTGAGTGATCCATTGTTTGTAAAATGATTCTAAGGTGAATGAAACATCATCTAGATCATTCCCAAACAAATCCCAAAGAAGAACAAATCCCAAAGAAAAACAAATCAAAAAGAATAAAATAAGCAAATGGTCATTTGTACCATTTTAATCACCATGCCTACTTTGGCTATTCCTAGAACTCAAATCTTAACAGAAACAATTGTGGATCTTTGCACCCCTTGCTAGTACAAGTAGTGATGTACCAAGGCCCACTTTGTTTCATCCCAAAAACTTGCAAACACTAAATTTAAATGACATTTGAAAATTGAATCTAGTGTATGTATCAAGATCACATCAATTCAAAAACCACTCAAATGAACTCCATTTTCACATCCCAAGCAAACCTAGATGCTTAAGCATGATATGAATCACTCCACCAAAAATCAGCTAAAAATTCAAAAACTTTTCTCATGCGGCCATTGTGTTGAACAGGTGGTAGACAGAAATAAACCTGCCTAACTAACACTGCTCCTAGTTAAACCCTTCTCCCCATTTGCACCCTCTCTGCTCTCCTCTTTCCCCCTTGAGTCCAACCAGACCCCCACCGGCCTACCCCCTTAGCCACAACACCAGTAGAGCGCCACCACTTTGTGGTCACCGCCGGCCAGAAGCGGGCAACGCGCCAAGGACCGCGCCGTGCCAAACCAGCACGTCCCCTAGCTCCACCCAACCCTACCGCCGCCCATGGTCCACCCCTCGATTAACCTCAGCCCCTAGACCACTCCCTAGCACTGCCGCCCTTTCTCTCTGCGAGCACGCCAGAGCACGCCAGAGCGCGATAGCCGCCAACACGCAGCAGACCGTGCCTCGGCAACAAATCCCGTACGCCACTCCGCCTCGACCCCAGCACCCCGCCAGACACGGCCGTGCACCGCCACGTGACCCATAGTCGCTGAGCGCCGCGTCGAGCACCGCCTCTGCCTCCTAGAGCGTGTGACGCTCCCGACCAAATGCCACCGCCCCTAGCCGCGCCATTGCGCCGTAGCTAACCGCCAGGGAACCGCCCACCGTCCGCCTACACCGCCCATGCCTATAGCACCTTGTTTTGTCGTCACCAACAAGCTCGCCGTTGCCCCCTTGGTCCCCTCGTCGAGCCTATATAAGGATCCCTCCCCAGCACGAATTCCTCACACCATTCCGCTCGCCTCTCTCCCCTGAACATTTCCCCCCTCTCGCCGGAGCCGCTCGGGCTGTAGTTCGCCGGAATTGCACCGGAGGAGCCCACTACAGAGGAGGAGACGTTGCCGTCAATTCTGTCCACCGCAGCCCCTGTCGTGACCTCGCCTGAGTCCGTCGTCGCCGTCTAGTTCGATCGCCCGCCTCGCCGCACTAGCTGGAGCCCTGGTACATCCCCAGTAGACCCTCACCGGCCGTTTAGGGTTCGGTCTCGCCGGCGACGAGTCCGTCGTCGACGATGACTATGAGCCGTTGATCCACGTTATAATCGTGTGGCCTAGATCGCTAGATACCGCTTCGGGTTTTAAGTCTCGCTGACAAGCGGGACCAACCGGTCAGCCGCCCTCTGCGCCGTTGAGCGTCACTAGGCCGGCCCATTTCCTTTCCCGCGCTAGCCCACGAATTCAAATATAGATTTTTCTATTTAAGTTTAAACTCAATTTTGTCACTTAGTTCAAAAATCAATTCAGGAAGATTTAATGAACCAAATTGAGTGATTCCAATTTTGTTGGAAAGCTTCTGAAAAGATCTATCCAAGCCCCTTGAATTTAATTCATTTAGAGATCTCTCCTAGTAGAATAACAAGACAGAAGCTTTTGCACATTCATACATTTTTATAAAATAAACCATAGTAGCTTTGGAGTTGATTCCAACTCTCAAAAATCACATTTAACCATACCTATCTGAATATGTAATAATATTAAGGTTTGCGTGCAGTGACTTTGGACTAGTACCAAAATAATGCTATATAGGCATTTCTAGTCACTTTAAATCATTAAATATTAAACTTAGACTTATTAAAATGTGATCCAAACTTTAAATCACATTCCCATATGTTAGAATATGTGGTGATGACATGTGTCCACATGATCCCATATTTTAATTAGAGAATATTAAATCTTAGTTATGTTCAATGAGTAGAAATTACTTTTCTTAAATAAAAAGAATGAAGCTAGTTAATAAAACCTTGTGATGCTTGTGATGATAATAGATCAACAAATGTGTGCCTTAGTGTACTAAGTAGCCTAGTTAAGAATTGTTTGGTGATTGTGTATCTCGTATGTATTTATAGATGATAGTACCGACCAAGCTTTCGAGGAGGAGGAGTCCTACCAAGAGGAGGAGGAAGAAAACTTCAACCACTACACTACCCAAGGCAAGCTAGCACTATACAAATTAACCCTTGCAAGTTTTACTTGCAAGCCTAGCACTTCAAGTAAACTGAGCAAGCTATTTTTAGCAAGCTATAATTAAGCTAGATAACCTAAGCAAGATGCAACAGGCATGCTTTGGTTATACCACTTTGACTATTACCTACTCCAAGTTTTACTTTCAAGATTTTACTTTCTTTACTTTACCAAAGTTCCTTACTTGTTTGAAGGTAGCATAAAAAGTATAAAACTTGACCTATCTGGATAACCTTAGATGTCATTATATGGCATGAGATTGAGCTTAGCATCCCACCTTAGTGAACACTCTTAACTTAGTAGCTTAGAGCTAAATCAAAACTTGAGTCACTTTAGATGGGAACACTTCGTGAAAATGAATTGTGAAAGCCTTGGAATGATGAGTCATTCTATTGAGATGTTTTGACATGTGTTGTGAAACACAAATGGTTTATGATGATGAAAATGTTGAGACATGATCCTTAGCCCTTTTACAAAACTGATGTTTGGATTCGGATGCGATACCGTTCCAATTTTACCGTACAACCACAATACCTGAATTGGGTAAGGCTTAGCCAGAAGTTTATATGCATTAGTATTAGTTCCCTCGCGGGAGAGGTTTGAGATGAGGCTACCTCTCGATGTTTTCCACCTATGCAGTGCCCAAGATGACAGATTGTCATGGTTCGGAGGCCATACTCATAGGAGAGGTGCTTACACTAGGGTGTGTAAAGGAAAGGTTATGTTTGATTATCTGCATACTAAGTATGATGATTCAGGGTTATCCCTGACAGATGTATCGAATCTTGTGGTGAAAGTGCACCACCTCTACAGAGTGTCAAACTATTCCAATAGCCGCGTCCGCGGTTATGGACAGTTGGAGTGGCCATACTGTTTCGTTGTCAGATGTTTTCAAAGTAACTTATGAAATGAATGATGAATCTTGACTTGACCACAACAGGGTTGTGATTATGACACTAGCTTCCCAACTTAAGTGATTCCAGAACTTTATTCTATATTTCTTTGTTTCTGAACTCAGCTTAGGTTTCAAACTTAACTTTACAAATAAACTTAGAATTAGCAATCCCACTAGCACTACCTTACTTGTTAGTGATAGTTTGCGAGTACTTAAAGAGTACTCATGGCTTTTGTCCCTGGCTATTCCTATGGCCAGACTATGAAGGAGACTACCAAGATGAAGGACAACATGACGGCTATAATAACTAGGACTATCTTCCATCATCAGCATTGCCTGTGCCACTGAAGATGGACCCCACCGCTACGCTTATTATTTATTCCGCTGCTTGTTGTATTAAGACTGGATCATGAGATCCTTTATTCGTGTAAGACCTTATTATGGTTTGTAATGGATGATGTACTGTGATATCCAATATGTTATGTCTCGCAAAAGTGGTAATCCTGGGATTGCGATGTATGACATAACAGGCATTTGGGATTAAAAATCCGGGTGTTGACATATTCTTCCTTGGCCTACTTGCTGGTCTAGTAAAAACTGGAGGGTATAGCTTGAAGCCTGGATTCACTTCCATCCATTGGTATTTTCCCAACAAGGCTGGAACATTTTGAGCATATGCTGCCCTAAATTTGGCAACGGAGAAATACTTTGACACCCTATTCACCTCCTAGAAACACCCATGAAAAACAGTGCATGTATGCAGGGTTTCCCACGGAGCTGCCATTGCCTATAATGGCATGTCATGTCAGCCAAACTCACTAGATACCTCCATTGCCTATCTTTACTGTCAGTGTATGTTACCTCAACCTCCATTCCTTTTCTAATGCATTTCATCTTCAATTGTTTTTCCATGGCATTCAATTCCTTAATCAAAGATGGGAGGATGAGATGGCCAGCATATACTGTTGATGCAATTCTTTGACGCAAATCGATCTTTATCATGATCATCTACCTAATCTTATCAAATATTTGCCACAACATAAGCCCTTTCAATGACTTGACCTTTGCATTGAAACTCTCTGCAAGGTTACTTGTCACATAGTCTACCTTGCAAATTTCATTGAATTGGCTTCTTGACCACACCATTCCATGATGTGATCCAAGTACTCCTTCACCGCAGGTTTTTGTTTATACAACACTTCCAAATGATACAGATGCTTCCTCAAACTGCATGTGTATGAAGCTGGCCATAGGTTGTCAGTATAAACTTTACCCTTGAATTTCTTTGTAAAATTTTGCATTAAGTGTGGCATACATTCCCTATGCTCCACTACGGGCAATACTGCTTCTACAACTTTCTCCAAACCTTTGCAAGCGTCCGTGTAGATAGTAACTCCTGGTGGATGACCTATAAGGTCGCGCAAATTCTCTAGAAACCAAGTCCAACTTTCTTATGACTCAATCTTCAAAACTCCAAAAGCAACAGGGAACATTCAATTGTGGCCATCAACTGCAGTAGCAGCTACTAGTTATCCTTTAAATCTACCATGAAGAGATGTTGCATCCACGGCCAAATAAGGCCTTCAACCATCCAGAAACCCTTACCAGCAAGCTTTGAAACAAACAAAATCCCTTCTAAAGCACTCCTTCTCCATTGTGTTCCCTCTTATTTTGTACTGAACTATATGCCTATCTATCTGTACAACACTAGCTAGACTAGCCATCTCCACTTCAGCTTTGAAGCTGTAAAGCAACTGAAAACTTTCATTCCATGGACCATTGATCCTATCAAGAGCCATTTCCTTTGCATAGAACATCCTCATGTAAGGTACTGTAATATTAAACTTTTCAAAAACTTTTTTATGAGCGCTATTGCACCAAGTGATGGGTTCGATCTCATCCAATCCATGATTGCATCCGCCAACCACCTAGTATTTGCTAGTTTTGTTTTGTCCTTAGGCTACCCCCTTGAGGTGGACAAGAATGTTCGAACTGGTTACCTTTTATCTGAAACATAATGAAAATGTTAGGTATAGTTAATAAATTCTACACAATGATCTAAAATACACAACTGGCTGTAATACCTAAACCAAACTGCTCCTGAGCATAGTGGATGCGTGCATCCTCCACCTACACCTCTTGTATGGGCACTTCACTGTGAACCTTGCTGGCTCACTCTTAATAACAACATAATCATTATTGGTGCATATGCAATATGTAGTAAGGGCATTACGTCATCCCCGCATCATTTCAAATATGGTGCCTTCTGAAATCTTAGGATCGTTCCGGTCCTACTCAATTATTGGCAAGTCCTCACCATCGTACTCAGCTAAAATGAGACTGTCATTGTTCTCCTCATTCTCTTCTTCATCAGTGTCATCAAATTTGGCACCGTGGGCCAATTCCTCCGTGTATTGATCCTCTAGTGCCTATTTACTGAATCTATCTACCAATTCAGGAAACATCAACTCATCCTCATCATCTAGTGGAGGCGCTCCCTCGGCAAGCTCTGCTTCGTCCTCCACATCGGTCGCACGAGCAATTTTGCTTACACTCACAATGCGAATAGATGGTATTACTGTGGACCTAGAAGGAGTGCGGGGGCGCACACTATTAGCAGAGACAGCAGAGACACATGATGCCCAGCCACCTGATGATGCCTGACCACCAGATGATGCTTTAGCCCTCTTTCCCGTGTGTTTAACTTTAGGTTGCACATGAAGATGAATTTGACCAAAACGTTCGGCAGCATTCAAAGAGAAAAGCATTACCAGATCAGCTTTGCTAGTTAGTGGGAGAAATATTTGCTCGCTAATGTTGAAATATTGCAAATCAACTGAATCGCCATTGCTCCAGGGGAATTTAGAATATATTTTATCGTTCAAATATCTAGGAGTTATGGAGGTTGCAACCACCGCTAGAAAGTAAAATCCAGAGAGATGCCGTTCACAACCACAAATTACGCAAGTATCCAGTTTAACCGCTAGTCAAAATGCCAGCGCTAGATCAATCCTATTCGAAAAGCAAGGCAGTTAGCTGAGTACCGGCGATTCGCGCTCAATTACTGCCTATAATCAATCCACAAAGGGAAACAATACTTACCTAGATGGAATCCATGCGTTAGATCCCTCCGATTCCACCCAATCTTCTCCGTGCTCGACGGGGAGGACCGGTACACCCACCAGTGTTGCATATTGTTCCGTGAAAGGGGTACATCTAGCGGGGGAGGAAGAGGAGCTGGAGTAGGCTCTGTGGCTAGGGGGAGGGGGCGACTCGGGGGCCGAGGACGACATAAGGTAGGAGGGGCTCTCAGGTAGGAGGGCACGACAGCGGGGGAGCAGAGCGGAGGGGCGTTGTGGGAGCTGTTCCAGGCTCAGAGCGAGAATGGCCGGTCTGATGTGTCTCCATGCAGCCCCACCCTTCACCACGTATGCAAGACCCGTCCCAATGCGGTCCCACCCTTCACCACGTATGCAGGACCCGTCCCAACACGGCCCCACCTATCAGCATGTAACGGTCGAGGCGGCGTAACATAGCGCTCAACGTAGGACCTGCCTAACACGGTCCCACCTGTCAGCATGTAACGATCAAGCCTTTGACCTAACGGCATCCACCCGTCTGAGTGCACGTGAGGATTTCAGAATGGAGGGAGGGGAAAAGTGAGGAAAAACTAAGCAACTAGGGAAAACTGAGTACAACTAACGAACCAGGGGCACGAAAATAGAAATCCCTTGAAAATAATCTAAGATGAAGTAGTATGAAGAGTATGGCTCGATCAGCTATTCTCTAGGGAAGGGGCCGAACCCCACTATTTTCCTTGCTTAATTTTAGGGTCCTTTGTGCTAAATGTATGGACCTCGATGTAATTTCCCCCTTTTGTTAGGTCTAAAAGTATAAGTGGTGAAATTTAGAAGATTTTAAGCTTACTTTTCAATGAGTATGAGCATTCTTGGATTTCAAGCCGAATGACCAAGGTCAAGTCCATATCAACATCATACTTTGTGTTGATGATCCCATGTTAGAGAATTTTCATGGCAACAGATTTGGCCATGTTTTGAAAACAATCAAAGAGGAAGTAGTATTAAGAGTTTGGCTCAGATCAGCTGATCTCTCGAGAATGAGCCAAACCGGATTTTTTTTCTTTTAGGGTCCTTTATGCTAAATGTATGGACCTTGATATAATTTTTGCTTTTTTGAGGTCCCTGATGTAAAATGTACTCCGATCGACCGTGTAAAGTTCTAACCTAAAAGTAAGTGGTGAAATTTAAACGAATTTAAGCTTAGTTGTCAATGAGTATGAACCATTCTTGTATTTCAAGATGAACGACCAAGGTCAAGGCCATATCTACATCATACTTTATGCTGATGATCCCATATCCAAGAATTTGCATGCCGACAAATTTGGCCATATTTGAAAAAAAATCGAAGATGAAGTAGTATGAAGAGTGTGGCTCGATCAGATACTCTCTCGAGAAGGAGCCGAACCCGACTATTTTGCTTGCTTAAGTTTAGGGTCCTTTGTGCTAAATGTATGGACCTCGATGTAAGTTTCCCCCATTTTAGGTCCTTTTTGTAAAATGTACTCCCATCGACCGTGTAAAATTCTAACCTAAAATTAAGTGGTGAAATTTAAATGAATTTCAGCTTATAATTGTCAACGAGTATGAACATTCTTTGATTTCAAGCCGAATGACCAAAAGGTCAAGGCCATATATCTACAACATACTTTATTCTGATGATCGAGTATCCAAGAGTTTGCATGAAAACAGATTTGGCCATATTGTGAAAACAATCGAAGAGAAAGTAGTATGAAGAGTATGGCTCGATCAGCTGCTCTCCCGAGAAGGAGCGAAACTCGACTGTTTTCTTTGCTCAATTTTAGGGTCCTTTGTGCTAAATGTGTGGACCTCGATGTAATTTTCCCTTTTTAGGTCCTTGATGTAGAATGTACTCCCACCGACCGTGTAAAATACTAACCTAAAAGTAAGTGGTGAAATTTCAATTAATTTAAGCATAGTTGTCAACGAGTATGAAAACTTCTTGGATTTCAAGGTGAACGGCCACAAGGTCAAGGCCATATCTCTACATCATACTTTATGCTCATGATCCCATATCCAAGAATTTTCATGCCGACAAATTTGGCCATCTTTTGAGAACAATCGAAGATATTAAAATCATAAAATAATCAATTTCAATTTTCCAAGTGATAGGAATTTATTTTCTAAAAAGCAAGTAAGAATAATTTATTTCCTTTTTTCTATTAAAAAAGTAATGAGTGAGAAGAGACTATGAGCACAAAGGAGGCAGCAAGAGAGTTGCGAAGAGGAGGATTTGAAGGTGGTGTGATGTCCGAGCAAAGCTGGGATGGGTTCTTGACACAAGGTACAGGGTGCAGTGAGTAGAGTAAATTTCAGGACCACAATATATATCCATGCAAAAGAAAATGTGTTTTATCTCTCCTTCACTCCCTCATCACCACCCCCACACCCCGGCCAATTGATCTCTCCTCGTCCACAACGTGGTGCTGCGCATGCGCGTTGACCAACGACCTGCCTTCTATTGGTGGCTCCGTGTCTTTTTCTGGCGTGTTCGTCAGCTGGGTTGGTGGGAACCATTTTGGTCCTTACAATAGAGTAGCAATTCAAAATTTCTCGGTTTCGAAATTTTCACTTCCTTCACAAATATTCGGGGAGGGGAGGGGAGGACATTCAATAGATTGCCATTTGCAGTACTACTAGTACTACAGGGTACAGTGAGTACTACCAAAATAAACTTTTTTTTGACGAGTAGTACCAAAAGAAACTTCATTCAACCATTAACATAACAGCATGAGTTTACATATACAGGACTCGCTGCTGAAGTAGTGCAGGTCCGGCGCCTCCTAGCACCTAGTCCGCGCCGCCAGCTGTAGCTCGTGACATTGGCACCAATGACAGCTCCAGCAATAGTGTCGGCTCCTGACTCATCGGCACCTTCGGATAAGGCAGCGACACCTCCTGAGCCATCGGCGGCACCGCCGGATAAGGACGCGGCACCTCCGGAGCCATCGGCAGCTCTGGGAGAACACTGTTGATGAAGTTGCTGTTGTTTGGGAGAAAACTCTGGGAGAAAACTGGTTCCAGTAGTTGGTGAAAATGTTGGCGCCGGTGAACACCACCATCTTGCAGCCGCAGTGGAAGGCCTAGCCGTAGAGGAGACGGGTGTCCCTGAAGTTGATGAACTTGACCTTCAACATCCCGTCCAGATTGTCGTACATCTGGTACTTGCGATGACCGTACCCAGCATCGAGGAAGGCACACGCTAGCTGCCACTTTGTTCTCCGCGAGGAGAAGGCCCAAATGCGTAGGGCATTGTCCTCTTGTGTGGCGATGTCAGGGTCTTTGCGCTCTGGTACGGCGGGCGGCAGCCGGAAGGTGGCCATGGATGACAGACAAGGATGGAGATGGTTGCTAGAAGCGGGGGATTAGAGATGGTTTGGTGCAGGGAAGGGGAGAGATTAAATAGGGAGGAGGTGATCCGAGATTAATGTGGTAGATTACCGAAGTAAGGGGACAATCAATGTCGCTGATGAAGCCGATGCGTGTGGAAAATATCAATGACGATGACTAGGGTAAGCAATTGGACGGAATGTTGACTCTGCTTCCCACACTCGATGGCCCAGTCATAATTTTCTGGTGCGTCCAAGGCGACCACGACCTCCCCAATCTGTGGGTCTTACGTGGATGACTGAGTTGATGGGTGAAAACAAATTGATAAAGTGGTACTATTCAACATGAATCCAGCTGCTCTGAACCATTGGATCTAACAGCCCAATGGTCAGGATTGGTGCTATGGATCCAATTCAAAACTGCTCCATTATAGTAGTAGAGAAAAGTACCACCACCCGGTAGAATGGAAAAAAATAAGATCCAACAACTAGCATTGTTGGGATTCGTGAGTCTTGTTCCAACGGTCAATACTAAAAGTTATTCGTACATTATATAGTGGTAAGATAAAAATAACAAAGAATATCAATATTATCTTCTAGATGATGGAATGTATTAGAGGATCCAATAACTAGTAGCAATGTTGGGATTCACGGGTCATGAATCAGCAGTCAATATTCAAAGTTGTTCGCACACTATATATTAGAAATAGTGGTAAGATAAGAAAAGAAAGAGTATCAATAGTATCTTCTCGATGCTAAAATGGAAATGAAGATCCAACATCTGACAATGTTGGGATTCGCATCTTGATCCAACGGTCAATATTGAAAGTTATTCATACACTACACAGTGCTAAGAAAAAATGAGAAACATGTGTTTTGACACCTTTGAATACAAAAAATGCTCTGGCTTCTTCACAATGTGTATTGGCCTATGGTGTATGAACATTCCTGGATTTGATTCGAACAGCCAAGGTCATGACCATATTGACATCATATATCTACTACTATAATGGAGTAGTTTTGTATTGGATCCATAACACCAATCCTGACCGTTGGGCTATTAGATACAATGGTTCAGAGTAGCTCGATTCGTGTTGAATAGTACCTACAGCAAACTCCACCATGTTCTAGAACCATCATGTCACCACCCCCAAAATTTCATAGCACAGTAGGTTGAATTCTCATTATGTATAGATAGTTATTATTAATAGACTTAATTTATGCATTTTGGGGATGGTGACATGATGGTTCTAGAACATGGTGGACTTTGCTCTAGGTACGTACTGTTCAACACAAATCCAATTGCTTTGAACCATTGGATCTAATAGCCCAATGGTCAGGATTGGTGCTATGGATCCAATACAAAACTACTCCACTATAGTAGTAGAGAGAATACAACCTACTGTGCTATGAAATTTTGGGGGTGGTGACATGATGGTTCTAGAACATGCATGGTGGAGTTTGCACTAGGTGTTGTTCAACATGAATCCAGCTTCTCTGAACCATTGGATCCAACAGCCCAACAGTCAGGATTGGTGCTATGGATATCTTACCACTATATAGTGTATGAATAACTTTGAATATTGACTTTGGATCAAGACTCACGAATCCCAACATTATTTCCAACTGTTGGATCTTCTTTTCCATTATAGCATCTAGAAGATTCTATTGATAGTCTTTAGGATAATGAATGCTATGCAAAAACCTCAAAACACAATTCTCCATCATACTAGAATCTTCTCCCTCGTAGCTAATAATCGTTGACTTCTACATGATCTTATCTTATCTTATCTTACCACTATATAGTGTACAAATAACTTTGAATGTTGACTGTTGGATCAAGACTCGCTAATCCTAGCATTTCTAGCTGTTGGATCTTCTTTTCCATTCTAGCATGTGGAAGATTCTATTGATAGTCTTCGGCATAATGAATGCTATGAAAAAACCTCGAAACACACTTCTCCATCATACTAGAATCTTCTCCCTTGTTTCTCTAGACCATATTATCAAAAATTTCATGTGTTAGGTAGCTAATAATCTTTGACTTCTACATGATGGTACAAGGACCAAATATACACCCATACTTTATAGATGTTGATCAAATTTATAATTTAGTGTGCTTTACCAATTATAATTTTATAAAGTGATGATGATATGTCATACGTCTACTATCTGAGTCTCACGTGCAAGGCATGTGCAACTTACTAGTATAGTTTATGATACAGTTCCCGCATCTGGTAGATTTGTGCATCTTCTCCAACATGAGGAGTGCGTTGTTTTCTTTTGTTAAGAAAGTACTAGTCTTACCATTACCACTATCTTAACACTATATGGTGTATGAAAAACTTTGAATATTAATTGTTGGATCAAGACTCACGAATCCCAACATTTCCAGCAGTTGGATCTTCTTTTCCATTCTAACATCTAGAATATTCTACCGATAGTCTTCATCACAATGAAATGCTATATGCACAAACCTCAAAACTCACTTCTCCATCATTCTTGAATCTCCCCCCTTGTTTCTATAGACCATGTTACCAAAATTTCAAGTATTTGATTTTAGGGTCTTTTGTGCTAAATGTATGAACTTCAATGTATTATTCATTTTTTTAGGTCCTTGGTGTAACATGTTACCGTGTTAATTAATTGAAGAATCTCGCTCCCTCGGGACATATACCTTATTAGTCAAAAAAAAAGTACCACCACCCAGTAGAATGGAAAAAAGAAGATCCAACGGCTAGTAGTGTTGGGATTCAATGCTCAATACTCAAAGTTATTCGTACATTAAATAGTGGTAATATAAGATAACAAAGACTATCAATAGTATCTTCTAGATAATGGAATGGATAAGAGGATCCAATAACTAGCAGCAATGTTGGGATTCGCGGGTCATGAATCAGCGGTCAATATTCAAAGTTGTCCGCACACTATATATAAACTAGTAAGTTGCACGTGCCCTGCACGTGAGACTGGGAGAATAGATGTCTAACATATCATCACTATATAAAATTGTAATAGGTAAAGCAGAAAAAATATAAATTTTATCAACATCTATAAAGTATGGGTGTATATTTCATTCTTGTACTTTGTATATCATGCAGAAGTCAACGATTATTAGTTATCTAAAACTTTTACCGACAGCTAGAAATGTTGGGATTCGCGAGCCTTGATCCAACGGTCAGTATTCAAAGTTGTCCGTACACTATATAGTGGTAAGATCATGTAGAAGTCAACTATTATTAGCTATCTAAAACATGAATTTTTTGGTAACATGGTCTAGAGACACGAGGGAGAAGATTCTAGAATGATGGAGAAGTGTGTTTTGAGTGTTGTGCATAGCATTCATTGTGATGAAGACTATCAATATAATCTTCTAGATGCTAGAATGGAAAAGAAGATCCAACGATTGGAAATGTTGGGATTCACGAGTCTTGATCCAACGGTCAATATTCAAAGTTATTCGTACACTATATCTCTACTACTATAATGGAGTAGTTTTGAATAGGATCCATAACACCAATCCTGACCATTGGGTTGTTAGATCCAATGGTTCAGAGTAGCTGGATTCGTGTTGAATAGTACCTAGAGCAAACTCCACCATGCATGTTCTAGAACCATCATGTAACCACCCCCAAATTTTCATAGCACAGTAGGTTGTATTCTCAATATGTGTATATAGTTATTATTAATAGACTTAATGTATGCATTTTTTATATAACAAGACTTAAAGTATGATGGTTCTAGAACATGGTGGAGTTTTCTCTAGGTATTGTTCAACACGAATCCAGCTGCTCTGAACCATTGGATCTTATAGCCCAACGGTCAGGATTGGTGCTATGTATCCAATTCAAAAGTGCTCCATTATAATAGTTAGAGCTAATGGAGCAGTTTTGAATTGGATCGATAGCACCAATCATGTCACCACCCCAAAATTTCATAGCACAGTAGGTTGTATTCTTAATATGTGTAGATATATTATTAATAGACTTAATATATGCATTTTTTTTCTCAAACAAGACTATTGGTTAATAACACTTTAATATTTTTTAAATCACATTTCATACAGTATATACGTGTGTGGCATGTGCCTTTTACTAGTAGTGGTAAGATAAGAAAAGAAAGACTATCAATAGTATCTTCTCGATGCTAAAATGGAAATGAAGATCGAATGTCTGACAATGTTAGGATTCGCGTCTTGATCCAATGGTCAATATTTAAAGTTATTCATACACTATATAATGCTAAGAAGAAGAAAATGAGAAACATGTGTTTTGACACCTTTGAATACAAAAAATGCTCTCGCTACTTCACGATCTGTATTGGCCTATGGTGTATGAACATTCCTAGTTTCGACCTGAACAGCCAAGGTCATGACCATATTGACATAATTTATAGTTTATGATACAGTACCTGCATCTGGTAGATTCGTGCATCTTCTTCAACAAGATCTGCTGAAAGTGAGAAGTGCGTTGATTTCTTTTGTTAAGCAAGTACTAGTCTTACCATTACCACTATCTTAACACTATATGGTGTACAAAAAACTTTAAATATTAATTGTTGGATCAAGACTCACAAATCCCAACCTTTCCAGCCGTTGAATCTTCTTTTCCATTCTAGCATTCAGAAGATTCTATTGATAATATTCATCACAATGAAATGCTATGCACAAACCTCAAAACACACTTCTCCATCATTCTAGAATCTTCCCCCCTCGTTTCTATAGACCATGTTACCAAAATTTTCAAGCATTTGATTTTAGTGTCCTTTGTGCTAAATGTATGGAATTGGATGTATTTTTTAGTTTTTTTGAGGTCCTTTGTGTAACATGTACACATCCACTTACCGTATTAATTAATTGAAGAATCTCGCTCCCTCGGGACATACCTTAGTTAAAAAAATTACCACCACCCAGTTTTTGAGAAAAAGTGGGGACCATGTTTTCTTACAATTCCCTAGTCTTAGCACATTTCAAGATTCCCTAGCGAACCATGGCAACTTAAATATCTTTATGTTGATTTAAAGAAATTAGGTCAAATTTGAACTACAAGTAAGCGCGATAGATTCCTCTTGAATTTTTCTAACGTCGTATGAAGGGACCCACGATGTCTATATAGCAAGACTTAAGTTCCGGGACGGAGTACTAAACACTAGTATTACCTGCATCCAAGGCTCATGGCCTATATTTTGAAAAGTCAAACTATGCAAAGTTTGACCAAGTTTGTAGAAAAATATATTAATATTTACAATATGAAATACATACCCTTTGATACATCATGAAACATATATTCACATGGTATCTACTAATATTATACAGTAGTTCTTGATATTTTTTTAGAAGTTTGGTCAAACTTTTTGTAGCTTGACTTATCAAAAAAAGGCTTAAGCTTCGGGACGGAGGTACAAGTGAGATGAGGGAAAAAATCGAAGAGCAAGAGGAGCTCGGAGAATAAAAGGGAGACAGGGTGGGAGGGCAGCGTGACAGGGCACTTGAAGGCGGTGCGATGTCAGAGCAGAATTATGATGCGTTCCTAACATGAGGTACTACAGCCTTTATAGTGTACACACTCTAGTAAATTCCAGGACTTATGTGCACTCAAAAAAACAAAAATTATTTTTTCGCTCTCAGTCGCTGCCTCACCATCCATCTCAGCACTCCCTCATCCACAGCGCTGCGCATGTGTGTCTTGGTATGGCGGCTCAGCTGTGTCTTTGGCATATGCATTGGTGTACATAGGAAGGAACCGAGCATTAGCGGCAAAAAATAGTACAATTCAAACTTTGGAATTTTTCTCTTCCTTTCCAAGCATCAGGAATGAAGGTTATTCAAAGGATGACCATATCGACATCATATCTCTATCTCTACTATTATAATGGAGCAGTTTTCAATTGGATCCTTAGCATCAATCCTGACCGTTGGGTTGTTAGATCCAATAGTTCAGAGCACCTGGATTCGTGTTGAATAGTAGCTAGAGCAAATTCCACCATGTTCTAGAACCATCATGTCACCACCCCTAAAATTTCATAGCATGGTAGTTTGTATTCTCTCTACTACTACAATGGAGCAGTTTTGAATTGGATCCATAGCACCAATCCTGACCGTTGGGCTCTTATATCCAATGGTTTAGAGCAGCTGGATTCGTATTGAATAGTACCTAGAGCAAACTCCAACATGTTCTAGAACCATCATTTCACCACCCCCAAAATTTCATAGCACAGTAGGATGTATTCTCAATATGGGTAGATAGTTATTACTAATAGACTTAATGTATGCATTTTTTCTCTAACAAGAATATTGGTTAATAATAACTTAACGTTTGTTAAATCACATTTCATACAGTATATACGTGTGTGGCACGTCCCTTTTGATCAACACGTGAGACTCACATAATAGACGTCTGACATATCATTAATATATAACATTTTAATACGTAAAGCATAAAAAATATAAAATTGATCAATATCTATAAATTATGGGTGTATATTTGATACTTGTACTTTGTATATCATTTAGAAGTCAACGATTATTAGCTATCTAAAACTTCAAAATTCTGGTAACATGGTTTAGAGAAACGACGGAGAAGATTCTAGAATGATGGAGAAGTGTATTTTGAGTTTTGTGCATACCATTCATTGTGATGAAGACTATCAATAAAATCTTCTAGATTCTAGAATGGAAAAGAAGATCCAATCTTCAATTGGATCCTTAGCATCAATCCTGACCGTTGGGCTGTTAGATCCAATGGTTGGTACATGGATTCGTGTTGAATAGTACCTAGAGAAAATTCACCATGTTCTAGAACCATCATGTCACCACCCCCAAAATTTCATAGCATGGTAGGTTGTATTATCTCTACTACTACAATGGAGTAGTTTTGAATTGGATCTATAGCACCAATCCTGACCGTTGGGCTCTTATATCCAATGGTTTAGAGCAGCTGGATTCATATTGAATAGTACCTAAAGCAAACTCCAACATGTTCTAGAACTATCATTTTACCACCCCCAAAATTTCATAGCACAGTATTCTCAATATGGATAGATAGTTATTACGAATAGACTTAATGTATGCATTTTTATCTAACAAGAATATTGGTTAATAACAACTTAACGTTTGTTAAATCACATTTCATACAGTATATATGTGTGTGGCACGTCCCTTTTGATCAACACGTGAGACTCACATAATAGACGTCTGACATATCATTACTATATAAAATTTTAATAGGTAAAGCATAAAAAATATAAATTTGATCAATATCTATAAATTATGGGTGTATATTTGATTCTTGTACTTTGTATATCATTTACAAGTCAACGATTATTAGCTATCTAAAACTTGAAAATTCTGGTAATATGGTCTAGAGAAACGAGGGAGAAGATTCTAGAATGATGGAGACGTTTGTTTTGAGTTTTGTGCATACCATTCATTGTGATGAAGACTATCAATAAAATCTTCTAGATTCTAGAATGGAAAAGAAGATCCAATCTTCCATTGGATCCTTAGCATCAATCCTGACCATTGGGCTGTTAGATCCAATGGTTTAGAGCACCTGGATTCGTGTTAAATAGTACCTAGAGAAAATTCCACCATGTTCTAGAACAATCATGTCACCACCCCCAAAATTTCATAGCATAGTAGGTTGTATTCTCTCTACTACTACAATGGAGCAGTTTTGAATTGGATCCATAGCACCAATCCTGACCGTTGGGCTCTTATATCCAATGGTTTAGAGCAGCTGGATTCGTATTGAATAGTACCTAAAGCAAACTCCAACATGTTCTAGAACCATTATTTTACCACCTCCAAAATTTCATAGCACACTAGGATGTATTCTCAATATGGGTAGATAGTTATTACTAATAGACTTAATGTATGCATTTTTTCTCTAACAAGAATATTGGTTAATAACAACTTAACGTTTGTTAAATCACATTTCATACAGTATATACGTGTGTGGCACGTCCCTTTTGATCAACACGTGAGACTCACATAATAGATGTCTGATATATCATTACTATATAAAAATTTAATAGGTAAAGCATAAAAAATATAAATTTGATCAATATCTATAAATTATGGGTGTATATTTGATTCTTGTACTTTGTATATCATTTAGAAGTCAACGATTATTAGCTATCTAAAACTTGAAAATTCTGGTAACATGGTCTAGAGAAACGAGGGAGAAGATTCTAGAATGATGGAGAAGTGTGTTTTGAGTTTTGTGCATACCATTCATTGTGATGAAGACTATCAATAAAATCTTCTAGATTTTAGAATGGAAAAGAAGATCCAACGGCTAGAAATGTTGGGATTCGCGAGCCTTGATCCAACGGTCAATATTCAAAGTTATTCGTACACTTATCCATCATTGTAGAATCTTCTCAATTGTTTCTCTAGACCATGGTTCTAGAATATTGAATTATTAGGTAGCTAATAAACGTTTATTTCTACATGATATAAAGTGCAAGAACCATATATACACTCATACTTCAATGTTATATACTAATGACGTGTCATGCTTCTGTATATTATGTGAGTTTCACGTGCAAGGCACGTGCTACTTACTGGTACTACTACGAAGAGCATGGCTCAGCTCCATGATGGAGGAGCAGGACCCGACTACTTATTTTAATTACTTGATTGTAGGTTCATTTGTGTTAAATGTATAGACTTGGATGCGTTTTTCACTTTTTAAGGTCCTTGGTGTAACATGTACACATGCACTATCTGTGCCACCACCCGATTTTCAGAAAACGTGGACATGTTTTGTTACAATTCCCTAGTCTTAGGACATTTCAAGCTTCCCTATATATTATCTAACTACGCCCATGCACTCAAATAACTTTATATCGATTTAAAAAAAGTAGGTCAAATTTGAACTACAAGTAAGTGCGATAGATTCTTTCTTAAATTTGCAAGAGATCCAACAATTTGCAATGTTGGAATCTGTCAATCTATATCTGATGATCGATGTTCAAAGTTATTCGTTTTATATATCATATTAGTAAGTTGCACATGCCATGCACGTGAGAATCAGATAGTAGAAGTATATGCCATATCATTTTTTCTCTACTACTATAAAGGAGCAGTTTTGAATTGGAACCATAGTACCAATCCTGACCGTTGGGCCGTTAGATCCAATGGTTCAGACCAGGTGGATTCGTGTTGAGTACTACCTAGAGCAAACTCCACCATTTTCTAGAACCATCATGTCACCCCTCCCCCCCCAAATTCATAGCATAGTAGGATGTATTCTCAATATGTGTAGATAGTTATTATTAATAGACTTAATGTATGCATTTTTCTCAAACAATACTATTGGTTTATAACAACTTAATGTTTGTTAAATCACATTTCATACAGTATATACGTGTGCGGCACATGCCTTATACTAGTTTATATAAAATTATAATAGGTGAAGCCCAAAAATAATTATAATTTTGAGCTACGTCCATAAAATACCGTGGATCTTAATTCTATACATTCTAGCATCTAGAAGATACTATCGATAGTCTTTAGCACACTAAAAGATATGCACAAACCTCAAAACACACTTCTCAATAATTCTAGAATGTTCTTCGTCATTTCCCAAGAGCATGGCGAGTACTATTAGGTAGCTTATAGGTTGATTACTAATACATGATACAAAGTATAAGAACCAAATATACAACGGATATTCTATGGACGTGGCTCAAAATATAATTATTTTTGAGCTTCACCTATTATTATAGTTTTTAGTAGTCCTATTTATCAGAGTTGGGCAAGCTGGCTTGAGGATTGACGTCCTTTTGTTTCGGCATGTGGGTTCAGATCCTTCGCGTGCGAGAAAAGCGATTCTACGGTGCACGCTATCTAGGGAGGGGAGAAATGTGGGTTCACGTCCTTTCCTGAAATAGTCTACGTGATGAGACGATACAATACTAAGCCAGGACGTGATAGCTTGCTAGTATAGCACTCTAGCTATAACTCTAGCAGGCGTCCTCGATCCACTGTAGAAGACCGATGAGGGAACACGCAAAATTAACACCCCTCGTTCAAAGAGCCTCCCAACTTCCCCATCTCCGGTGATCCCCATTCGCTAATGCTGGCTAGCCACATTTTGGATCCTCTTGAGCGCCACACTTCCTAAATTTTCCTAGCCATTTCTCGCCTGCTGCAATGGTTCTTGCAGGCCTCCATCACTCTCCTCCAAGAAACCCCAAAAATCATATTTGAATCCGCCCTCACCCCCAGTCCATCCGGACGCAATGGTGGATTCGATGTACAACATTCGATATGGTGGCTAGAGCAAGGTCAGCGATGACGCCTTCGGAAAAATCACTATGCATATGGACACTACTAGCACCGTCCAGCTGGCCGCTGATGGCTCAATGCACGGCGCCCAGAAAAATGCTTGGTGCGTGGTTGATGTAGAGCTCGTTGGGAACCCCAAGAGGAAGGTATGATGAGCACAGCAGCAAGTTTCCCTCAGTTATGAAACCAAGGTTTAATTGAACCAGTAGGAGCAAGGAAACACCCCAAAGGTGTTACTAGCTGAGCTTTGGTAGGGTGCACTACCGGTGCTAGTAGCAACGTGGAGACCTGCACAACACAACCACAGAACTTTGTCCCAAACTTGCGATGAGGTTGTCATTCTCACCGTGTTTTGCGGAAAAAAAGGATTAAACATATCGAATGGAAAGAAGTAAAAGTTTGCAGAAAGTAAACACAAAGTAGTAAACAGTTGTAGATTGTATGTAAAGAAAAAGGACCAGGATCTATAGTTCACTAGAGGTGGCTCTCCTTAAGATAGATAACATGCTGGGTGAACAAATTACAGCGGGGCAATTGATAAACACCAAGAAATAAATACATGCATATACTAATCATCTTGACTCCTCTGAGACTTGATTGGGCATTACAACATAATACATAGACCGCCATCCAACTGCATCTATGACTAATAATCCACCTTCAGGTTATCATCCGAACCCCCTCCAGTATTAAGTTGCAAGCAACAATTATTGCTTTACGAACTGCGTGTAAAGTAAACAATACGATTGTTCTATGAACAAAGGATTGTTGTTTTCTCCCTAGTATCAACAGCACATCTAGTACCTTAGAGATTTCTATCACTTCCCCAGATTACCAGAGGCATGAACCCACTATCGAGCATAAATACTAACTCTTGGAGTTGCTAGCATCTACTTGGCCAAGATAGCTACTAACAACGGAAAGCATGCAAGATCTCAAATAACAAAGACATGATAGAATCAATAATCAATCTGAAATAGCATCTCAATATCCATCGGATCCGCGCAATACAACATGTATGAATTAAAAATAGATGATCTTGATCATGAACGGAGCTCACAAGATCTAAACATGAAAGCACAAAGGACGAGAAACCAGCCATCTAGCTACTACATGGATCCGTAGTCCAAGGATGAACTACTCACGCATCACACCAGATGCTTGCATGGTGATGAAGAAGGCCTCCAGGGTGAATTCCCCTCTCCGGCAGGGTGCTGGGAGGAGCTTCAGATCCCTCCCGATCTAGGGATGGAGATGACGGCAGCTACAGACTCTTTCGTGGATTTTTGATCGGGTCCTTAGGGTTTTCGTCCCGAGGGAAACTTATAGGCGGAAGGAGAGGCCGAGGGGGTGCCGGGAGCGGCCACACCACCCCCTGGCGCGGGCCAGGCCTGGCCGCGTGGCCAGGTGGTGTGGTGGCTCCCTGGCCCTTCTCCGTCTCGTATTCTGGAACTTGATCACTTCCGGAAAAATAGGCACTTTGGCTTTTGTCCCGTCCAATTCCGAGAATATTCATTTTCTGACTTTCCTGGAACCAAAAATAGCAGAAAACAGGCAGCTGGCACTGTGGCTCTTGTTAATAGGTTAGTCCAAGAGATCATATGAAAAGTACTCCAAAGTTGGAACAAAACACAAGAAAGTGGATAAAACCAAGCATGGAACATCAAAAATTATAGATACATTTGCAATGTATCAACATCCCCAAGCTTAACTCCTGCTCGTCCTCGAGTAGGTAAGTGATAAAAAGAAATAAGTTTTGAGGTGACATGCACGATCAAAGACTTGATCAAAGTATTTGCAGAACATTCAAAGCTGGGATCATAGTACTTCAATCATAACATGAAAGACAAAGTTCTAGCAATAAGCAAAGAAACTATGATGCAACATGAAAAGGCACAAACAAAAGATTGATGAATAACAATGCTTTGCAAGACGTTTGTTTGTTTCAGATAAAGAAAACATAGCATACTAGTATTCAGCTTATCCCTCAATAGAGTAGCAAATATAAATACATAGGACACCTTCAAAGTTCATAAGAGTGACTAGATACAATAGTTTCAAATAAGCAATAACAAGTTATGCATCAATCAACTAGTCTTGGGACAATGCACATAGAACTAAGAATAGCCACTATGCTCTCAAAGTAGGTGCATAAAGATAGAAGGTGGAGACTCAATATAATGGTGGAAGAAGAGCCTTTTGTAAAAGGAAGTAGGGATTCAAGTCTCATAAAGAGCTTCCAAAAATTATGGTACTCATAGCTTTCAGCTCTCATTGCCCCTATCATAAGCATCTTGAAGTGATTAAGGTTAAAGTGAACAAACTATGGTGTACATGCTTGACGAAGTATAAGTCAGAAATCTCATGTCCCTTGTATACGAGGGCTGCTCCTCATGCTACTCAAGTTTAGTCACCGGTAAGTCCTTGTCATCGTAAGTACATGTGTATCATAGAGAACCGCCAACGGGTACCCCTTGCCCGATGATACGGAAGAATCCCCATATCAAAATGACAAGGCAAGCAGACAACGAGCATCTCAACATTCTTCTTATTTACCACGGGAATATGTTGCTTTTTTCTCTCTTTCCTCTTTTCATAGTATCTCTTTTTTTCTCAATATAGGACTCTTTTTTATAAGAAGAATGCTTCATAGACAGCTCATTATGGTTACGATGCAGGTTTCCACCATGTGAGCATGGATTAGACCAGCGGCCCAGGCGTTTCTCTAACACATATACATAACTCCATGGACTTACAAGCTCCCCTTTCATTTCACACCGATGACATCCATATACAAAAGAGCATGATATCAACTAGGTACAAGTACCAAGTGCAATGTTGAAAGCGTTCCCCATGAAAGCATGGTTCTGCTAATTCCTAACAAATAAGTGCAAGCATATACAACATAGAAGACACAATGGTTCAAGTTTATTAGGGGCAAAAAGTAAAGTGTGCCATCAAGTTCGTGAGAGCTTTAATCACTAGTTTTCACATAACAAGTGAAAGGTAAACAAAAGCATGAATGTACTTGGAATAGCATAAGCTAGTAGGTAGGTATGGTGGACTCTTTGGAATAACTTGGTTTAGGGAGTTGGATGCATGAGTGGAACTCATACTTTGTTGTGGAGGCTAGCAAAAGACTAGGAGCGACAAACTAAGAGAGCAATAATGGCCATAATCATGCAAAGCGACAAAACATCATTGATCAAAGCATAAAGTGATACTATAAGTTGAAAACTAAAGGATCATAAAGGCTAAGGTGACTTGAGATAGTCATAGCATGGTGTGAGCATGCGCCAAGTCACCCCAAATAAAGCATCAAAGGAGAATACCACTATACTATGCTTTAATATGCTAAAACAACGCATGATTCATCCAAGGCACATGAAGAAATCTCAATTGTTTATAACAAGTCATGCTACAGAAAATAATACTAAGCATAACACCAAAACAATATTAAGCATGGCATGACAAAGCATAGGCCACAGCAAAAAACGAGCTCTTTTTACCACATAAGCATGAACTTTCCTACTCTTTTCCAAACCAAACCAAACCAAACTATTTGCAAACCAAAGTATGAAAGAGGGGGTCCAACCAACTTATTCAGAACACTAAGAAAACCAAGCAAACTAAAAACCAAAACAAAAACGAAAAAGAAGACGCTCCAAGAAAAACACAATTGTGTATGAAACAATAAAAATGAAGCGTTTGGAAGAAACCTGAGATTTTTATTGATGAAGAAGGGGATGCCTTGGGCATCCCCAAGCTTTGACGCTTGCACTTCTTGGATATTTCTTGGGGTGACACGCGTGGCATCCCCAAGCTTGAGCTTTAGTCCATCCTTCATCTCATTACTCATTCCTTCCATACACCTGAAATTTTTCCTTCATACAAAACTTCACACAATCTCATTAGCAACATTAGGGCACTTAAGATAAATAAGTCTCAAGGTTCAGTTCTAACACCAAATAAACTTCCATTAGAACACTAGCTACTGTAGCACTTCCCTCAACAAGCTCAATTCCCCAAAAGAACTCAAGAAGGAACCAACAGGAAGCAAATGCAGAAAATGGCAGAAATTTGTCAAAACAGACCAGCGGGTAAAGACGAATTTTTTCGAAGACCTTCTGTTGCTCAATCAAAAAGTGTTGAAATAAGGAAAGTTAGATAACAACCTGGGGCAGAAGCACAAAAAATTACAGCTCAATCCGACATACAGAGCTCTCTCACGAATTTTTACGGCGAAGCATAGAAATCTGTTTTGGGACAGCAACTTTCCCAATCATTACTTCACTCTCATTAGAGGTTACTCTTGGCACAAAAAGCAAATAAAAAGGATAAGGAGAGGTTATTACAGAGGTAATAACTTCCAATACTCATCTAAAACTCTTGGGTTATCTCCAACAAGTACTTTTCTTTAACGCCTTTAAGTTAGGCATAAAAATTTGAGAAGATGCTCTCAAAGGAAATATGAATTGAAGTAAAAGAGAGCATCAAGAAGCAAATTCAAAACACATTTAAGTCTAACCCACTTCCTATGCATAGGAATATTGTATGCAAATAAATGCACAAAGATCAAAGTGACAGGCATAGGAAGATAAAACAAAAGTAACTTCAAAACTTTCAGCACATAGAGAGGTGTTTCATTACCATAAAAACTTCTACAACCATATTTTCCTCTCTCATAATAATTTTCAGTAGCCTCATGAATAAACTCAACAATATAACTATCACATAAGGCATGATTTTCATGATCTACAAGCACTAGAGCTTTATTATAAATATTTTCAAAAGAATCCTCGGGAACATAACATTTACCCTCCTTTGATAAGCATGGGGGACAATCAAATAATGTAAGGGATAAAGAGTTACTCTCATTAGAAGGTAGGCATGGGTAGATCCATTCTTCCTCCTTTTGTCCATCACTCTCCTCCTCTTTTTCATCTAATGAGCTTTCAAGTTCAGCAATTTCTTCTTCCATGGAGGTTCTAGCAGGCGGTGGTTCATCTATTACCTTAGCAGTCATAAAATTGTTCCCAAATAGGAAACTGAGTGAGCTATCCATAATGAAATAGTGATTGGAGCAAAGCTAGTCATAAAGGCAACTTAAGAAAGGAACTAATTTTTATTTTTTTTGTGTTTTCTGAAGAACAAAACAAGCAAACAAAGAAAAAAGAAACTAAGCAAAACAAAACCAACAAAGTAAAGAGATTGGTTATGAGGGACTCCCCTTGTGAAGATGTCCTTGACTCCCCAGCAACGGCGCCAGAAAAATGCTTGATGGCTCAATGCACGGCGCCCAGAAAAATGCTTGGTGCATGGTTGATGTAGAGCTCGTTGGGAACCCCAAGAGGAAGGTATGATGAGCACAGCAGCAAGTTTCACTCAGTTATGAAACCAAGGTTTAATCAAACCAGTAGGAGCAAGGAAACACCTCAAAGGTGTTACTAGCTGAGCTTTGGCAGGGCGCACTACCGGTGCTAGTAGCAACGTGGAGACCTGCACAACACAACCACAGAACTTTGTCCTCAACTTGCCATGAGGTTGTCAATCTCACCGTGTTTTGCAGAAAACAAAGGATTAAACGTATCGAATGGAAAGAAGTAAAAGTTTGCAGAAAGTAAACACAAAGCCGTAAATAGTTGTAGATTGTATGTAAAGAAAAAGGACCGGGATCCATAGTTCACTAGAGGTGGCTCTCCTTAAGATAGATAACATGCTGGGTGAACAAATTATAGCGGGGCAATTGACAAACACCAAGAAAGCAATACATGCATATACTAATCATCTTGACTCCTCTCAGACTTGATTGGGCATTACAACATAATACATAGACCGCCATCCAACTGCATCTATGACTAATAATCCACCTTCAGGTTATCATCCCAACCCCCTCCAGTATTAAGTTGCAAGCAACAGATTATTGCTTTACGAACTGCGTGTAAAGTAAACAATACGATTGTTCTATGAACAAAGGATTGTTGTTTTCTCCCTAGTAGCAACAGCACATCTAGTACCTTAGAGATTTCTGTCACTTCCCTAGATTACCAGAGGCATGAACCCACTATCGAGCATAAATACTAACTCTTGGAGTTGCTAGCATCTACTTGGCCAAGATAGCTACTAACAATGGAAAGCATGCAAGATCTCAAATAACAAAGACATGATAGAATCAATAATCAATCTGAAATAGCATCTCAATATCCATCGGGTCCCCGCAAACACGACATGTATGAATTACAAATAGATGATCTTGATCATGAACGGAGCTCACAAGATCTAAACATGAAAACACAAAGGAGGAGAAACCAGCCATCTAGCTACTACATGGATCCATAGTCCAAGGATGAACTACTCACGCATCATACCGAAGGCTTGCATGGTGATGAAGAAGGCCTCCAGGGTGAATTCCCCTCTCCGGCAGGGTGCCAGGAGGAGCTTCAGATCCCTCCCGATCTAGGGATGGAGATGATGGCGGCTACAGAATCTTTCGTGGATTTTTGATCGGGTACTTAGGGTTTTTGTCCCGAGGGCAACTTATAGGCGGAAGGAGAGGCCGAGGGGGTGTCGGGAGCGGCCACACCACCCCCTGGCGCGGGCCGGGCCTGGTCGCGCGGCCAGGTGGTGTGGTGGCTCCCTGGACCTTCTCCGTCTCGTATTCTGGCACTTGATCACTTTCGGAAAAATAGGCACTTTGGCTTTTGTCCCGTCCAATTCCGAGAATATTGATTTTCTGACTTTCCTGGAACCAAAAACAACAGAAAACAGGCAGCTGGCACTGTGGCTCTTGTTAATAGGTTAGTCCACGAAATCATATGAAAAGTACTCCAAAGTTGGAACAAAACACAAGAAAGTGGATAAAACCAAGCATGGAACATCAAAAATTATAGATACATTTGCAATGTATCAGCCGCATGCTCCAAGGAGTTGCGCCGCCAAGTCATCAGTGGAAAAGGTAGCATATTCCCCAACTATGGCTGCAGGACATGGGTCGCCTTCCACAACTTCCTCAACCACAAGATAGCGTGCCCGCACGGCCCGTGCAACTGCACCGAGCCTGGCTGTGAGTTCGCCGCCCCACTCACAGTGCTCCTCGATCACCTCGAAAAAGCCCACTCAATTGAAGTGCAGAGTTTCCAGTACGGCGATGAACACAGGTACATCTCTCAGCCTTTGATGACACCTGGCTCAATGAGAGTAGACACCGTGGTATCTAGGGACGATAGTACATTGTTCACCGTGCGATTTGACATGCTCGACTATGGCCTCGCCGTATCCGTCTAGTACGTTAGTTCAGAGGCGTGCTTGTTTCCGCGGTACATGGTGGAGTTGCACTTTTATAAACCTTCAATGATTGGAGAGGACCTGGAGGAGTTCGCCGAAGATAGCCCGTTTTTCGAGCCTAAGAGCAGCGTGTCGCCGGCCTCCGTCAAGATTACTAAAGATTACCGTAATTTCTTGATTAAGAAACATGATAGGTGATGACCCACAAGTATAGGGGGTGTATCGCAGTATTTGCGATAAGTAAGAGTGTCGAACCCAACGAGGAGCAGAAGGTGTTGGCTAGTGGTATGGATCAGGAATTCTCTACAATACTTAGCAAACGGATTTTTAGGGGTTTTTGATAAGGCAAGTAAACAAAGTACGAGTAAATAAAAGACAGTAGAAATAACTGCAGCAAGTGGCCCAATCCTTTATGCATCAAAGGACAAGCCGGTTGTATTACTTAAGATGACCAAACGTTCTCGAGGACACATGGGAAGACTGTGAAGTGCTTTCGCTTCATATAGTAGATTAATCTTCTTTAGCTTGCTAAGTGTTGTGTGGGTGAAACTGTGCTAATGTACCGACCTTCCTAGGACTAATACATACTTGTGATTATACCCCTTGCAAACATTTGTAAGTACAAGAAAGTAATTAAGGTAGAAACCTAACCACAGCTTTAAACTCTAAGACCCTTACGTCCCTTGTGCAATGGTTTCCTAACGAAGGTTCAGGTTTCTGTCACTCCGGCAACCCCTACGATTACTAGCCAAATACACAATGCATTCCCCTAGGACCATATAGGTGAAGTGTCATGTAGTCGACGTTCACATGACACCACTAGAAGAAGTACACCACAACTTAAATATCAAACTATTGAATCTTTCTCAACACAATTCCACTACTAACAACATGACTTCTCCCATGTCCTCAAGAACAAAACGAACTACTCACAAGACATCATATGGATCATGATCAGACATGGAATAATGACGTATAACAATCTGAACATAAACAATAATTCAACGGTTCACTCAATAGCATCAACTATAAAGAGTAATCAACACCGGGAAAGTTTCCCCTAAGAACTAATGCAAGATTCAACTCAATTGTTACAGCAATATGGAGATGGTGATGATGGTGCTAATGGTGATGGTGGTGGTGGTGATGATGATGCTGATCCCGATGAAGTCCAGCTTGATGGTGGTGTTGATGGCGATGATCTCTTCTCTCCAGGAAGGAATTCCCCCGGCAGAATTCTGTCTGCCGGAGAGATCTTTCTCTCTCGGTGTTTTCCACCCCGTAGAGGCGGTGGAATCTTTCTGTGGTTGCTCCCTGAGTCTTAGGGTTTTGGGAGGAATATATATGCCAGAGGGGAGTGCCAGGGGTGGACCAGGGCGGCCACACCACCTGGTGGCGTGGCCTAGGCTGACCTGCGCCAGGGGGTGGTGTGGGCCCCCTGTGGCGCATCTCCAGCCCCCCTTCTGGCTTCCTTCGTCTTCTAGAAAAATAGGTTTTCCGTATATTTTCCCGGATTTTCTGATCTTCGTGATTTTTGCCTCCAAACAGCACCTTTTCCATCAGAATCCTGACTGCAGCGGTCCATGCTCCAAAAGTCATCAACCATGCAAAAACAGATGAAATAACATAAATATCACCTCTCAATACGAAATATATCAATGAATAATAGTGAATGACATAGAATAGTGATGCAAAATGGACGTATCAACTCCCCCCAAGCTTAGACTTTGCTTGTCCCCAAGCAAAACTGAGCTCAATAAACATGGCCTCTGGTTTATGGAGTGAAGAGTCGATAAAAGAATACGGACAAGAAGCATCACATTCATCAATACATAGATCATAGTAGAAGACAACTCACTATTATATAACTCAACTTGCAATAAGCAAAGGAAACACAATAAAGATACATAAAGTAAATCATAATTGGTAATGGCAAACTTAGCTCTTGGTCGAAGAATAGTTGATAATTTGCTGAAGTTCACAAATAACTGGTTTTCAATGATAGATTTCAAAGTAGTAATCACCAAGATAAGAGCAATGTGCAAAACAAGGAACATAAGAAACATGATTGAATAAATCATCATATGAATGAATGAAACACAACAACTCAAAATACTTGCTGAGATAGAAGGGAATAGGTTTACTGACTCAACTAAAAAGTAAAAGAAAGGCCCTTCACAGAGGGAAGCAGGGATTGCAAGTCTCATAAAGAGCTCCCAAAAATTATGATACTTACTAGCTTTCAGCTCTCATTGCCCCTATCATAGGCATCTTTAGGTGATTAAGGTTAAAGTGATCAAATACGAGGATATGCTTGACAAGTTTTAAATTGAGAATCTCATGTCCCTTGAATACGAGGGCCGCTCCTCATTCTACTCAAGTTTAGTCACCGGTAAGTTCTTGTCATCGTAAGCACATGTGTATCAGAGAGAACTGCCAATGGGGTACCCCTTGCCCGATGATACGGAAGAATCCCCATATCAAAATGACAAGGCAAGCAGACAACAAGTATCTCAGCAATCTTCTTATTTACCATGGGAATATGGTGCTTTTTTCTCTCTTTCCTCTTTTCATAGTATCTTTTTTTTTATTTTTCTCTTTTTTATCAATCTCTATCTCTTTTTTTATAAGAAGAATGCTTCATAGATACTCATTATGGTTACGCTGCAGGTTTCCACCATGTCAGCATGGATTAGGCCAGCGGCCCAGGCGTTTCTCTAACACACATGCAGAACTCCATGGACTTACAAGCTCCCCTTTCATTTCACACCGACGACATCCATAGGCAAAAGAACATGATATCAAATAGGTACAAAATACCAGTGCAATGTTGAAAGCGTTCCCCATGACAGCATGGTTCTGCTAACTCACAACTTACAAAGCGCAAGCATATACGCAACATAGGTGAGCACAATGGTTCAAGTTTATTAAATGCAAGAAAGTAAAGTGTGCCATCAAGTTCGTGAGAGCTTTAATCACTAATTTTCACATAACAAGTTTAATTTGGGAGGTAGATAAAACAAGAATTTACTTGGAATAGCAATAGTGCTAATAGGTAAGATTGGTGGACACAAATGGCAAAGGTTTTGGTTTAAAGGAGTGGATGCACGAGAAGAATTCCCTCTCAGTACAGGTTTTTGGCTAGCAAGGCTGGGTAGCAAGTACAAGAGTTGAAGGAAACAAACAAACATACAGTGATAAAGACAAACATGCAATCTTCCTTGGAAGCACAAAAGATCTTAACTAGAGAATACTGGACTTATGAGCAAATCAAGAAAGAAAGATGATGAAATTATATTTCTTTAGAGTACTTTTATCTTTTTCATTCAACTCTCAAAAATAGTGTGCTACTGACCAAGCCAGGTTTTCCAAAACCAACTAAATTAACTCAATGATCCCAAAGTGTTACCAATACTAACAACAAGATCAATCATATAACCACGAATTGAAAACTAATATAAGCTATGCAAAAGAGTAAATGATAGAACTTCTCATTAATATTCCATAATGGCAACTCACACCAAGGGATACATATATAACGAGAGAGGGGACACTTCCATAATGCAAACCATCCTACATGATAACTTCTCTATTCATGCTATAACTCTACTAAAAAGGTAAAAATATAGAAGATAGTGATGTGATACCGCGACACTCCCCCAAGCTTGGAACAAACCAAGGGGATGCCAAACTTGATGACAAATTACTCCTTTGGTGGTGGTGGTATCCTCTCGATGAGCTTCTTGACCAATTTCCCCAAGTCCTCAATCTTGAAGGTGAGAGTACGAATCAACTCCGAGTTGTGCTCGATGCGGTGCATGATCATGTCAGATTGTGTATCCCAGCTCTTGTGGTTCTTTTTCCATGCTTCCTTCTTGGAGTCTTCTTTCCTTGCATGGCGTGGAGCTAAACAGTGACGCGGAGGTTTCCCTCTAGTTGACATTTGTGCAGTCCTTCTGATCCTGGCAGGGTTCGTCACCACTCCAATGCTTGCAATGGTAGTGCCGGTGTGCTTTGCCTCCTCTTCACCTTCACTCTTGATCTCCTCCTCTTGACCGGGGTCTTGGAGATCTTCCTCCATAGGCTTCTTCCCCTTATCCTTGGCAGACACCATTGTGCTTCTAAGCTTCAAAGATAGTTCCTGGCAGAAATAGATCGAAATGAAAACATGATGAAAACACAGTATACGAACCTCGGGAGATCCGGGGGATTATATATTACAAAGTTTCACAACAAAAGGAAGGTACTGGGAGAAAACGAGTCGGAGACGGAGTACGGGGTGGACTCACCACCTGGTGGCGCGGCCAGGGGAGGGCCGGCGCCACAGGGTGGTGTGAGCCACCCTGGCTCCATTTCCGTCTCTCTTTCACTTCGTAGCTTTCCTTATTGTCTAAAAACTGCTAAAATATAGTTGGATAGTATTTTCGCTGAACTTTTCTTACCGGAACTGTTACCTATTTGAAAGCGGACACTGCAGGTCTTTGAATTTGGTATCCAGTAGATTCTTCCGGAGTCACCACTTGAATAACATCAATATCTTCATCTTCATACACTTATTACTTGAGTCATAAAACCCTTCTCTTCCTTATTACACCATTATCTCCACTACCTGGAAGTTTCTTTCACACAAAACTCCACACATTTCTCATTAGCAACATTAGTATATATGAAGTGATAAAACCTTTTGAGTCCAACTTCAACTGAAAACCATCAAAACATAAGCTACTGTAGCAACTCCTTTCGAAAACCCAAAAATAATGCAAAAAGGAAATCGAATAAAGAAGCAAATGCAAGAGTGGCAAAATCTGTCAAAACAGACCAGCAGGCAAATATCAATTTTTTCTAAAATCTTATGTTGCTCAAATCAAAAAGTGCAAAACTAAAGAAAGTTAAATAACAACCTGGGGCAGGAGCACAAAAAATTACAGCTCAATCCAACAGACAGAGATCTCTCACGATTTTTTACGGTGAAGCACAAAAATCTGTTTCGGGGCAGCAACTTCCCCAAATATTACTTCTCTCTCATTAGAAATTGATCTTGACACAAAAACCAAACAAAAAGGATAAGGAGCGGTTATTACCGAAGTAATAACTTCCAAGACTCAAAGAAGAAAAAACAAACTGAAAGCAAAAACAAATTGGGTTGTCTCCCAAAAATCTCTTTCTTTATAGCCATTAAGATGGGCATGATAATTTTGAAGATGCTCACATAAGAATATGAATTGAGGTGAAAGAGAGCATTAATGTAACATCCCAAAACTTTAATCCAAGCTTATCAAGATCCAAATCCTCAAAATTAGGGTTAACAAAAACTTTTCCATTCCAAAATATGAAAGCATTCATGTGTATGTGCATTTAAATTAGGAGTTGAATTGAATTGCCATGGTTCTGTGATCCATTGCTTGTAAAATGTTTCTTACCAGATTGCCGTGTAGGCTAAACACCATGATCAAGGAGAAGCAGCCAAGTTTGTATGAAGAGTTGGAACAGTTCAGAACTGAATTAGTTAGCAAAGGATTCCTAGCTAGCATTGAACTTCAACCCACTTTCATTAGCCAGATCAAGGAAGCCCAGAAGGGGAATGAAAGTATCGACGGCATCAAACGTCGTATTGGTACAGGAAAAGTACCTGGATTCACGGAAGACGAAGAAGGAGTTCTGTGGTACAAAGGACGTATTTGTGTGCCAGCAGATTCGGAGCTGAAGCAAGTTATCATGAAGGAAGCTCATGATACTCTTTATTCTATCCACCCCGAAGGAACAAAGATGTATCAGGATTTGAAAGAGCAATTTTGGTGGCACAAGATGAAGAGAGAAATCGGAAGCTACATCGCCAAGTGTGACATCTATCAAAGAGTCAAAGCAGAGCATCAGAGACCTGCAGGACTGTTGCAACCATTGCAGATTCTGGAATGGAAATGGGATTCCGTGGGAATGGACTTTATCACCAGTTTGCCTACTTCCAGTAGGGGAAATGGCTCAATATGGGTCATAGTTGATAGATTGTCCAAGGTAGCCCACTTTATACCTGTCAAGACTACCTACTAGAGTGCAAAGTTAGCAGAGCTGTATATTGCTAGGATTGTTAGTCTGCATGGAACCCCCAAGACCATAGTATCAGATCGAGGAACTCAGTTTACCTCGAGATTTTGGCAGGAAGTCCAAGAAGGATTGGGAACCAAGTTGAATTTCAGCACCGCATATCACCCGCAAACTGATGGACAGACGGAGAGAGTCAACCAGATCTTAGAGGATATGCTTAGAGCTTGTGTGTTAGAATATGGATCAAAATGGGAAGACTGCCTGCCTATCGCAGAATTCTCATATAACAACAGTTATCAAGCTAGTTTGCAGATGGCACCATTTGAGTTACTATATGGAAGAAAGTGTCGTACCCCTTTAAATTGGTCGCAAGTAGGAGAGAGTCAGATCTTTGGACCCGACATTCTCCGAGAAGCCGAAGAGAAGGTTCACAAAGTCCGGGAGCACCTCAAGACCGCCCAATCCAGACAGAAGAGTTATGCTGACAAGAGAAGGAGAGACCTGACTTTCAATGTCGGAGAATTTGTGTACCTCAAGGTTTCACCATTGAAGGGAACTCAACGCTTTAGTCTGAAAGGAAAGTTAGCCCCCAGATATATCGGGCCCTTCAAGATTCTGAACCGTCGAGGAGAAGTATTGTATCAACTGGACCTGCCTGAAGAGATGTCAGCCATCCACAATGTGTTCCATATCTCGTTACTTCGCAAATGCTTGGAAGTGCCCGAGAAGACTGAAGTTTTCAAGAACATCGATCACAGAGCTGTAGAAATCAACAATGACCTGACCTATCGGGAAGTGCCCATCCGTATCTTAGAATAAGCCTATAGAACCACCAGGACCAGGAGCATCAAGTTTCTCAAGATTCAGTGGAGCAACCATACCGAGGAGGAAGCCACTTGGGAGCACGAAGATTACATTAGGACAGAGTTCCCAGATCTCTTTAGTTCCTAGTTTTCTTTGTAAATCTCGGGACGAGATTTTGTTTAAGGGGGGAAGATTTCTAACATCCCAAAACTTTAATCCAAGCTTATCAAGATCCAAATCCTCAAAATTAGGGTTAACAAAAACTTTTCCATTTCAAAATATGAAAGCATTCATGTGTATGTGCATTTAAGTTAGGAGTTGAATTGAATTGCCATGGTTCTGTGATCCATTGCTTGTAAAATGTTTCTTAGGCGAATTAAACATCATCTAAATCATTCCCAAGCAAATCCCAAAGAAAATCAAATAAAAAACAATTAAAAATGAGGAATGGTCATTTTGGTCATTTTAATCGACTACACTACTTTGAGTGTTTCTAGCACTCATTTCCCAACAGAAATAATTCTGGATCTTTGCACCCCTTGCTAGTACACATAATGAGATACCAAGGCACACTTTGTGATCTGCTAAAAACATTCAAATACTAATTTTAAATGATAGTTCAAAATTGAATTCAATACATATGCCTAGATCACCCCTATTTCAAAAACCATCGAAATGAACTCCATTTTCAAAACCCTTGCAACCATACACTACCTAGTACTAGTGGAGATCACTCAAAAAAATTGAACCCAAAATTCCAAAGTTTATTTCTTGCGGCCATCTCATCAAGCACTTGGCAGGCAGAGTTAAACTCTAAACATAGCTCACTATTTGCAACAGGGTTTTGCACCCAATTTTCCTCAAAACTCTCCCTCTGTCCCCAAATGATCTAACCACGGCCTTTAAACCCCATCCCCTACCCCCTAGTGGCATGGCCATGCCAAGCCGAGCACCAACTCGCCGGCCGACCATGCCCTCACCCCAGCAGACCACCTCCCCATCTCTCGCCATGTCTAGCATCTAGCCAGCACTTCACCGCCGCCCACTGTCCCCTCCCCGAGCCAGGCCAAGCCATGGACCACCAAGAAAACCCTGCGCCTAGTGCCACTGCACCATGCCGAGCACGCGCTAGAGCGCCGCGTCCGACACGCGTGCCCAAGCCGCCGCTCGACCGCAGCCCACGCCCACCGTGTCGCCACGACCGAGGGAGCACGCCAGACACCCCCATTCGCCGTCCAACGCCTCACAGCCACCGCTTGCCGTCGAAGTCGCCGCCTCTGCCGCTCAGAGCGCCAGCTGCGCCCGGCCGCATACCACCGCCCATAATCCCGCATTCACTTCCTAGAGCACCGCCAGGAGACCGTACGTCGATCGCCGCCCCCAGCCATGCCGCTAGCAGCCCATAGCCATGTCGCCACCGTCGACTGGCCATGCCGCGTTGTCCCGCCGTCGAGACTATAAAAGGAGGGCACCCCCAGCCATTTGCAGCACACCACTCCACTCCCCTCACCTCTCTGATCGTCCCACACCTCTAGCCGGAGCAAGGGGAGTAGTCGTTCACCGGAATCACACCGGAGCAGGCCGCCTCTGGAGGAGAAGGGCGTCGCTGATTGCGACCACCCTCGGAGCTGCCTCGACCATCCCTGAGCTCGCCGTCGACCACCAGTCCATTTTCCCGCCTCGCCGTCGTTGCTGGAGCCCTCGTACGCCCCCTATGCACCCCCACCGAGCCGCTAGGGTTAGAGCTCGCCGGCGATAGGTTCGTCGTCGACGATGATCCCCAGTCGTTGATCCCCACTCTAATCCAACGACCCACATTGCCCCGTACCGCTTCGCGCGTTATGAGCCGTTGACCCGTGGACCCCTCCTGTCAGCTGAGCCCCGCGCTGCGGAGTGACATTGGGCCGGCCCGATAAGCTTTCCCGCGCAACCCAGTTAGTTTGAATTAGGATTTTTCTTTTTAGTTTAAACCTAGTTATGTCTCTGTGTTTGAAATTCATTTCAGAAAGATTTACAAATACAAATTGCATGAAACCATATTTGTCTGAAAGGTACTAAAAAGATCTACCCAATCCCGTTGGATTTAATTCAATTAGAGTTATAGATCTCTCCTAGTAAAAGTAATAAGACAGAAGCTTTTACACCTTGCAACATTTTTATAAAATCAACCAAGATAGATTTTGAGTTGATTCCAACTCTCAAAAATCACATTTCACTATATCTATATGAATATGTAATAATATTAAGGTTTACATACAGTGACTTTGGACTAGTACCAAAATAATGCTATATAGGCATTTCTAGTAACTTTAATAATGAACTTAAACCAAAGTAATTATGATCCAACCCTTAAATCACATTCCCACATGTTAGAATATGTGGTGATGACATGTATCCACATGATCCCATATTTGAAGTGGTGAGTATTAAATCTTAGTTAATTTTTCAATGAGTAGAAATTACTTTTCTAAAATAAAAAGGATGAAACTATTGAATTAAACTTGTGATGTGGGTGATGATAATAGATCATCAAATGTGTGCCTTAGAGTGCTAATTAGACTAGTTAAGTATTGTTGGTGATTGTGTACTCCGTATGTATTTATAGACGATAGTACCGACCAAGCTTTCGAGGAGGAGGAGTTCTACCAAGAAGAAGAAGAAGAAAACTTCAACCACTGCACCAACCAAGGCAAGCCACCATTAGCAATGCAAGCTAACACTTGCAAGTATAATGCTTAGCAAGCTAGGATTAAACTAGATGGTTTAGCAAAAATGCTTTAGGCATGCTTTGATTACCCTACTTGGACTAGTATTTACCCCCAAGTTTTAAATTCAAGCTTTACTTCCTTTACTTTACACAAAGTCCTTTACTTGTTTTAAAGGTAGCATAAAGAGTATAAAACTAGGCCTATATAGAATCCTTTAGATGTCATTCTATGGCATGAGATTGATCCCATCTTTTCCACCTTAGTGAACACTCTTAACTTAGTAGTTTAGAGTAGATAAAAAACTTGAGTCACTTTAGATGGGAACACTTGGTGAAAATGAATTATGTAAACCTTGGAATGACGAGTCATTCTATTGAGATGTTTTGACATGTGTTGAGAAACACAAATGGTTTATGATGGTGAAATATTGAGGCATGAGCCTTAACCATTTTATAAAACTAATGGTTGGATTCGGATGCGATACCATTCCAAATTTACCGTACAACCACACTACCTGAATTGGGTAAGGCGTAGCTGGACATTTATATGCATTAGTATTAGTTCCCTCGCAGGGGAGGTTTGAGCTGAGGCTACCTCTCAATGTTGTCCACCTATGCAGTGCCCAAGATGATAGATGGTCATGGTTGGGAGGCCATGCTCATAGGAGAGGTGCTTATACTAGGGTGTGTAAAGGGAAAGTTATGTTTGATTATCTGCATACTAAGTATGATGACTCGGGGTTATTCCTAACAAATGTATCGAATCTTGTGGTGAAAGTGTACCACCTCTACAGAGTGTCAAACTATTTGAATAGCCGCGTCCGCGGTTATGGCCAGTTGGAATGGCCATACTGTTTTGTTGTCATATGTTTTTCAAAATGACTTATGAAATGAATGATGAATCTTGACTTGACCACCACAGGGTTGTGTTTATGACAATAGCTTCCCAACTTAAGTGATTCTAGAACTTTATTTTATCTTTCATTGCTTCAGAACTCAGCTTAGGTTTCAAACTTAACATTATAGTTAAACTTAGAGTTAGCACTTAACTTAGAACTATACTACTTGTTAGTAGTAGTTTGTGAGTACTTAAAGAGTACTCATGGCTTTTGTCCCTGGCAATTCTCATGGCCAGACTATGAAGAAGACTATCAAGATGATGGCCAGCATGACGGCTATGATAACTAGGACTATTTGCCTTCGTCAGCATTGCCTGTGCCCCTGAAGATGGACCCCACCGATACGCTTATCTTTTATTTCCGCTGCTTGTTGTATTAAGACTGGATCATGAGATCCTTATTTGTGTAAGACCTTATGTATGGTTTGTAATGGATGATGTACTGTGATATCCAATCCATTATGTCTCACAAAAATGGTAATCCTGGGATTGCGAGGTATGGCATAACGGGCATCTGGGATTAAAATCTGGGTGTTGACAATTAAGAAGCAAAAATACACACATTAAAGTCTAACCCACTTCCTATGAAAGGGAATTTTGTAAACAAACAAGTTGTTGAAACTAGAGGCTATTTGCATAGGAAGGCAAAAGAAGTGCAACATAAAAACTTTCAGCATAAAACGAGGAAACTTGATATTATAGAGATGCATAAGAACACTTTTCCCTCTTTCATAGTAACTTTCAGTATCATGCATAACTTAACAATATATCTATCACAAGAACCATCATAGCAATGATCACTTATTCTAACAGAAAATACAGGAATACTAGCTCTCATAACACTACTATGTGAAACAATATTAGAGGTATCCTTACAAAGGATAGTGTGTCCCTCTTCTTCATATTTAGTAACAAAATCTTTCACATTTGCTATTATAGGTTCATCAACCATTTGTTTATCAGGTTCAACAGCTTTACTTGTACTTTCATTAACCATACTAGCCATCATAGAATGTTCCTTTACCTTAACTGGGAAAGGCATTTTCTCAATATAAGGTTCAGGTAAGACATGATTAGTAGTATAAACTTCAGTATTTCTTGCAGGAACACTCTTAGCAACATCTTTATAAGGTTCATGATACTTATTCCACTTCTTTTTAGGCACTTCAATGTAGGAAGCAAAAGCCTTAAAATAAGAAGCAATAGCTTGAGAGTCTAGACCATAAGCATTTTTAATATTTTGAAAGTCATCGGTTCCCATAAAAGATTCAATGCATTCATAATCATAATGTATACCTGACTTTCTACCTTTGTCATTCTCCCAAGCTTCAGCATTGTCTTGAATACGGTCCAGAAGATCCCATTTAGCTTCTTCTTCCATGCGAGTGAATGATCCAGCACAAGAAGCATCCAATAAATCCTTATCATGTAGAGGGAGCCTTGCATAAAAGTTTTTGATAATAATATTGTTGGGAAGCTCATGAATGGGACATTTGAGCATTAGTAACTTCAATCTCCCCCAAGCTTGAGTTGTACTCTCTCCATCAAGAGGACAAAAGTTGTATATTTGATTCCGATCTTTATGAACCTCACTAGGAGGATAAAACTTTGAAAAAAAGAGAGGCACTATTTCCTCCCATTCCAGAGCTTGACCATTCTTCAGCAGCTTATACCATTCCTCAGCTCTTCCTTTCAGCGATAATGAGAATAACTTCTTCTTAACTTGATCTATAGTAATACCTGCACACTTGAACAACCCTCATAATTCTTGTATAAAGAGCAAATGATCACCGGGATGGGCAGTTCCATCCCCAACATAGTAGTTATCCATAACACGATCAATAATTCTTGTAGGTATTTTGAAAGCATCAATTTTAGCAGGTGGTGGCTTATCTACTATCTTTGCAGTGGTAGTAGCATTACCAAATAAGAAACTCAGTGAATTATCCATAACGAAAATAAAGCAACTAGCAGAAGTAAACAATACTCACAGTAGAAGTTTCCTTTACCAGTTCCACTCTCCAATAGCGCTTCACTCCCTGGAAACGGCGCTAGAAAATAGTCTTGATAACCCACAAGTATAGGGAGTGTATCGCAGTATTTTCGATAAGTAAGAGTGTCGAACCCAACGAGGAGCAGAAGGTGCTGGCTAGTGGTATGGATCAGGAATTCTCTACAATACTTAGCAAACGGATTTTTAGGGGTTTTTGATAAGGCAAGTAAACAAAGTACGAGTAAATAAAATATAGTAGAAATAAATGCAGCAAGTGGCCCAATCCTTTATGCAGCAAAGGACAAGTCGGTTGTATTACTTAAGATGACCAAACATTCTCGAGGACACATGGGAAGACTGTCAAGTGCTTTCGCTTCATATAGTTGATTAATCTTCTTTAGCTTGCTAAGTGTTGTGTGGGTGAACCTGTGCTAATGTACCGACCTTCCTAGGACTAATACATACTTTTGATTATACCCCTTGCAAACATCCGTAAGTACAAGAAAGTAATTAAGGTAGAAACCTAACCACAGCATTAAACTCTAAGACCCTTACGTCCCTTGTGCAATGGTTTCCTAATGAGGGTTCAGGTTTCTATCACTCCGGCAACCCCTACGATTAGTAGCCAAATACACAATGCATTCCCCTAGGCCCATATAGGTGAAGTGTCATGTAGTCGACGTTCACATGACACCACTAGAAGAAGTACACCACAACTTAAATATCAAACTATTGAATCTTTCTCAACACAATTCCACTACTAACTACATGACTTCTCCCATGTCCTCAAGAACAAAACGAACTACTGACAAGACATCATATGGATCATGATCAGATATGGAATAATGATGTATAACAATCTGAACATAAACAATAATTCAATGGTTCACTCAATAGCATCAACTACAAAGAGTAATCAACACCGGGAAAGTTTCCCCTAAGAACTAATGCAAGATTCAACTCAATTGTTACAGCAATATGGAGATGGTGATGATGGTGCTGATGGTGATGATGGTGGTGATCATGATGATGATGATCCCGATAAAGTCCAGCTTGATGGTGGTGTTGATGGTGACGATCTCCCCTCTCTGGGAAGGAATTCCCCCGGCAGAATTCTGTCTGCCGGAGAGATCTTTCTCTCTCAGTGTTTTCCGCCCCGTAGAGGCGGCGGAATCTTTATGTGGTCGCTCCCCGAGTCTTAGGGTTTTGGAAGGAATATATATGCCAGAGGGGAGTGCCAGGGGTGGACCAGGGCCCCCCCTTCTGGCTTCCTTCGTCTTCTGGAAAAATATGATTTTCCGTATATTTTCCCGGATTTTCTGATCTTCGCAAATTTTACCTCCAAACATCACCTTTTCCATCAGAATCCTGACTGCAGCAGTCAATGCTCCAAAAGTCATCAACCATGCAACAACAGATGAAATAACATAAGTATCACCTCTCAATACGTAATATATCAATGAATAATAGTGAATTATGACACAGAATAGTGATGCAAAATGGACGTATCAATAGGTTCACACTAGATTACTCATTTTGCATCCACAATGTGGGAGACGGCAAATATGACCATCATGATTCTGATGATATTCTGCCGTTCAATTTTGTTTAGATCAAACGCTGGAGATGATCTAGCATTTCCTTTGAAACATGGCTCTGTATTTTTTCTTGGGAGTGCCTAGATCTCAGTCACCTGAGAACTTCTTATATGTATGTTTAGCATGTTGCAACTTAGTCCACAAATTCTTACTTCCTTTAGAAATCTTAGGTTCATCTCTCAGCCGCTGTCGGCACTGCGCTCATCAAGACTAGAGAACATCGGATATGGGGACGATGGTACGGTGTTCACTGTGCTATTTGACATGCTCGAGTGGGCGACATCATCGTATTCGTCATTTGCGTCAGGCCAGATGGGTGCTCGTCGCTCTTGTATAATGTGCAATTCACCGTCTATCACCCGTCACTAGAGGCTGGGTTTTGGGAGGGTGCAATGCGCAATTCCTTCACTCTTGGGAGCAAGGCGGTGCCTGGCATCATGCAGAAGGAAAAGGATTCCATGGTGGTTTACCTTCAAACTTCTCAGACCCAGGGCCTATATTACTCAATATGCATCCATCGCGAGGAAGAATTCCAAATTGACCATTCTACTACCTCAGATTTTTCTATCCCACTTTCACTACATACCACGGATGTACGTGTACTGGAGGTTGGATTTTGGATGCAGAGTAGTATTAGTATAGCACTAGTTCTTGTACTTTGGACTATTTTTTACTACTATATACTGGTACTACTTGTTTAGGCCAAAGACAGGAGATGGTCTTGCTTTGCCTTTATTCTGTCGTTGCTATTACTGAAATATTTTGTTTAACTAATAGTGATGTATTGTTACTTGTTTAGATCAAGTGCAGTAGTTTGTCTTTCTTTTCTTTTGAAAATTAGTATTGTCACAATTATCTAGATGAGTCTTGGGCATTTTGGGTTGCATATGGGGGATCACACAGGCATTGTCACTTGATTGTCGGTTTTGCTTGCTCCAATGACCGAGTCTGTTTTTTGAGCTGGAACTAGAACTGATTCTCTCTATACTGCTATTGAATTTCAAGCAGGAAAGCTACTGAATCTCTCAAATGTTCTGTCGTTTCTATTACTAAAACATTTTTTGGAACCAATACTGATGTATTGTACTTGTTTAAATCAAGGCAGTAGATAGTCTTGCTTTTCTTTTGAAATATGCCTTTTTGCAATCTAGATGAGACTTGGGCACTTTGGGTTCCATATGGGGGCCACACAAGCATTGATCGTCAGTTTATCATGCTCCAATGGTTGAGCATTTCCTTTCAAACATGGCTCTCTGTACTGGGAGCTAGCACTACTTGCTTAGATCAAGTAGCTTTTCCTTTGAAAATGGCCTTGCACATGTACTCCGTATCTATTCCCTCCGTTTCAAAATATATAAAGATGTTTTAGCTTTTGTGAAACGAGTTTATCTAGACTCTTTTTAGTGTGTAGTTCAGAGTGAACCCATATACTAAAAGGGGTCTAGATACACTCGTTTCACAAAAGCTAAAACATATTATATTTGAAACGGAGAGAGTACTACGTATGTTTTATCGCAGTCAGGTTACTCATATTTACTTTATAATGTTTTCTTATACTATTTAGCATGCTGCAATTTAGTCCGCTGAATCTTACTTCCTTTAGAAACTCCAAGTACATCTCTTAGCCACTGTTGGCACCACGCTCATCGAGAGTAGAGAAGATCGGGTCAGGGGACGATGGTACGGTGTTTGCTCTGCTATTCGACATGCGCAAGTCAGGCGACATCAGTGGATCCATCGTGCGTGTCAGGCCGGATGCATGCTCGCCGCCCTTGTACAATGTGTTGATCACTGCCTATTACCCGACAATAGAGCTGGGGTTTTGGACCCATACAATCTGCAGTTCCTCCATGCCTGGGAGCTGGGAGGTCTCGGGCATCATTCGGAGGAAAAACATTCCTTTATGTTCTGTAGTGAACCATCTCATATTACTGCCTTCATGACTCAATATGTATCAATTGTGGGGGAGAGTCCACAATTGACACAATATTGATTTAACCCGCTTAGGGATCTCTATGTGTTGGAGGGTGGATTTTGGATGCATAGTAGTACTAGTATAGTACTAGTTCTTGTACTATGGAGTATTTTGTACTACTATATACTAGTAGTACTTGTTTAGGTCAAGGGCAGGAGATGTCTTTCTTTGCCTTTGTTCTGTCGTTGCTTTTACCAAAGTATTTTCTTAAACTAATAGTGATGTACTGTTACTTGTTTAGATCAAGTGTAGTAGATTGTCTTGCTTTTCTTTTCAAACCTAGCATTGTCACAGTTATCTAGATGAGTCTTGGGCATTTTTGGTTGCATATGGGGTGTCACACATGCATTGACAAAATGAGGTGGTATTCGCACAGAAGCAGACATGATCATCAGTTTTGCCTGCTCATGTGATCGAGCCTATTCGGAGAACAGGGCAAACTGATCGTGTGCCAAGCTTTTTGAGAAGGAACAAGAACTTATTATCTCTGTACTGCTATTGAATTTTAAGCAGGAAAGCTAATGAATCTCACAAATGTTCTATCGTTACTATTACTAAAGCATTTTGTGGAACTAATGCTAATGTACTGGTACTTGTTTAAATCAAGGGAAGTGGATAGTCTTGCTTTTCTTTTGAAACATGGCCATGTCACAATCTAGAAGAGACTTGGGCATTTTGGGTTGCATACGGGGGTCACACAGGCATTGATGTGAGAAGAAGGTACTCAAAGCAGACTTGATCGTCAGTTTTGCTTGCTCCAATGGTCGAGTGTGTTTGGTGAAAAGGACAAACTGATCGTGCGACAAGGTATTTAGAGCTAAAACAAAAATTGGTTCTCTCTCTACTGCTATTGCATTTCATTATGTGTATTGCTAAATTGGTCACTTGTGAAATGCTGCTGAATTGGTCAAGTGCTCCTGAATATGAACTTAGAATCTCTTGATAATTTTTCTACCTTATTCTGTACTGCTAAATTTTGACATGAATAGCTGCCAAAACGAATTATTGCTTTCCCCTCCCTCTCTGAGGTCTTTGTTTTGAATCCGGCTGAGCACATCACAATGCAATTTTTATTAACCAGGAGAAGAAATGTAGTAGCTCATTCGGCCCCTCTTTAGCCTAGAACATTTTATTCAGCCTTTTCGGGTTCAGGGAACTGCTGACCACAACCCAGTGAAATTTGAGAAAGAATCCCATGGAGCATAGCCAAGAACATATTAATTTGGCCTTTTAGGGGTCAGGGGAATGCTGAGCACAACCCACTAAAATTTGAGAATGAATCCCATGGAGCATAGCCTATGGAGTATAACCCACGTAGAGCAGCCTATGTAGAATAGCCAAACCCTTTTTAATTCGGACTTTTGGGCATTGCCCCCACCTCTTAAAATAAAATAAAAACTCTACCTACGCATGTTTTTAAACAAAATACTCCATTATGTGGCATTTTATAAATTGAGATGCGAAGAGCGCTGCCCTTTTATATTTAAAAGAGATAAACATAGACACACAAAATATTTTTAAGAAGACTAATACATAAATTGTAGTACCAATAAAAGTTTAACAATATTTATTCTATAAATATCTTTGTTGTGGTGGCAACGCACTCAGTTTACGTTTATTTGATTTGAAGGTATTTTCTTCTAGCAATATTGCATTATTGAGAGGCTGACATCACAGACCCACCAGCATGCACCATTCCTAGAGTTTGTTTTGAGGGTGGGTTCAAAAAAAAGTTCAAATACTTATACAGAGAGGCTCGCATTAGGGACCCACCAGACAGAACATAGAAGTCTGCATCGGGGACCCACAAGACAGAACATGCCAGAGAGGCTGACATAAGGGCCCCAACAATAAGACCATACACGACTGCCACGGTGAAAATAGCGGACGCGGCCGGAAAAAAGTCCATCATACACACGTTGCACTTATAGAGAAGCTGACATATCGGACCCAGCAAGCCCAAGCATAGCCCATGAAATTAGCCTATCAGCCCCAAGCATAGCCCAATACCTTCTAATTTGGCTTTTTCATGGTCTTGTGGCCACCGACCATAGCCCATTCAATTTAGGAGTGGGCCCATGGAATATAAGCCATGACGAATAGGGCATTCGCCCCGAGTTAGCCTAGAATCTTTTTAATTCGGCCTTTATGAGCATTTTTTGTACTCTGAGACTGACATCTGGGACCCGAAAAAATAGTCCAACATACACACGTTTCTTTCAAATAGAGGTTGTCAGCTGGGACCCAGCATAGACACGTTTCCTGCACAAAGGTGGTTGACAGATGAGACCCAGCAAGTTGCCAAGGTAAAAACAACGGACATGGCCAAAAAAAAAGTCCATCATACGCATGTTTCATTTATAGAGAGGCTGATATGTGGGATCCAGCAGCGCGACCTTATATAGATGTTGCATCGAGCAATGTTGCTAGTTCAAAACAGGGAGGCGGGAACAAGAAAAAAGTTCAGCATGCACATGTTTCTGGTAATGAGAGGCTGAAATGGGGGACCCAGCTGCGTGAGCAAACGACAGATTTGAAGAGCAACATTATCTAGTTTGGAACAGGGTAGCGCTAGAGAAGAAAAAACTTCCATCATACCCACGATTCTTCTAATGTGAGGCTGACATAAGGGACCCACCGGCCTGAATAAACGGCTGATGCAGCGAGCAACGCTATCAAGTTCGGAACACGAAGGCGCGATAGAGGGTAAAAAATCCATCATACACACGTTTATTCTAATAAGAGGATGACATGTGGGGCCCAGCAGCGTGATTAAACGGTAGATGCATCAAACATCGCTATCAAGTGCGTAACAGGGTAGCACGAGCGAAGGAAAAAATCCATCATACACACGTTTCTTCTAATGAGAGGATGACATGTGGGAGCTCAGGAGGTTGGTTAAATGGCAGATGCATCGAGCAGCACTATCAACTTCGGAATGGGGTAGTGCCAGCGAAGGAAAAAATTCCATCATACACATGTTTCTTCTAATGAGAGGATGACATGTGGTTCCCAGGAGGTTGATTAAACGGTAGATGCATCGAGAAATGCTATCAACTTCGAAACAGGGTAGTGCGAGCGAAGGAAAAAATCCATCATACACACTATCCTTCTAATGACAGGCTGACATGTGGGACCTAGTAGACTAACTAAACGGCAGACGCATCGAGCAACATTATCGAGTTCAAATCAGGGAGGCGCGACCGAAAATTATGGTCCGCTAGAGACACTGACGTCCGGGTCCCACATGCCTCAAAAGACTTGGGCAAGTCAACATCATGCGAGAAAACAAAAATCTTGCTTCTGCCACGAGCCAGCCAAGCTTCCTCCATGTTTTTAGCAGTTCCATCGTAGTAGAGGGCCACGAAACCGGAAAAAAAAATTCCGTCGGCCACAGCCGAGCCGAGAATTTTGTCGCAGAAGACACGCCTTCTACGATGACCATCGGGTCAATTCGTTGCGGAAGGAAAATTTTCTTGTAGTGGTAAAGACGCCCAGCTCCAGCAATATGCAGGTAATAAACACCACCTCTCCTAGTGAGCATTCCACAAGCCTTTAAAGTAGAGAAACCAACACGTCGCTCACCTAGCACAGGTTGCAACTCACCTAGGTCGATGCCTAGGGCAGTGGAAAGCACGGCGATGATGCCTCCACCTGAGATTGGTCCTTGGCTTTGGGAGGATTGGTGCTCCAGGTAGCGCACAAGGATGGCGCCCAAGTTGAGTGACAAGTTGCAGTTGGTGTAAGCAGCCTTTGCGAGGACTATGAAGTCCTCCTCATTGAGAACTCATTTCTTGCCTGCAAGGTGTTAGCAATAACATAGAACAAATAGCGAATTGCAGAATGTTGAATATTCTTCCCCTTGCTCACTCTAGTAGTAAAACTCATTCCATTATAATATTGTGCAGGGGAAGGGTCTAAGACAATAAAGGATGCGCGTAAGAAATTTACATCATTGTTTGATAAATTAAAACATGTGCACCATTCATCTAGTGTTAAAGTGTAGTTGTTGTTCATAAGTCAGAAAGAAATCGTGTCCTCTCCTTGCCATAGTTTAACGGTGCTTTGCAAAGAACTTAGGAATTCAATAGTTAAGCGGCGATAAGTAGCACATCATTGTACACAAAGTTTTGCAGGCCAGCTCGATTGCAAAGTAAATTGAAGTCATTAGAAATACCGAGTTGGTTCAATATAATGGGGCAAGCCCAATTGGTGGCCTTCACTTCGCGGTTCTTGATCTTGTTGAAGCGATCATGTTGGAGCTCATTCCTAAACTGTATCCCCATGCGTTCTTGAGTGATAGCCCGAGAAGTTCTAGTGGTGGCACGAGCACGAGTTTGGCTCCTTGTGTTCATCATCTAAAACATTGAAGAAAGACAAAAATAAAACTTTTTGATCCAACAATAACAAGTATGACATATTCATCATCATAGCACACTAAACAATCTCCTCAACATAATAATCTAGGCAAGAAAATCATCCAAGTGCGAGAAATTGGAGGATCGGAGGAGAAACAAACCGTAGATCACTTGTGTGCGAGAAAATCGAATGAAATTGAGTAGAGATGAAGATATCTTGAGGTTTTGAGAGAGTATGGAGGTAGAAGGCACAAAAATGATTGAAGTTTTGGGGTTTGAGGTACCTTCCCGTGCGATTTTGTGGTCGGACGCAACTATACGGCCAGAACTATACGGCCGGAACAATGTGTTCTCGCCGTATAGTTGGCATGTTGTCAAAATTTTAGGGTTTCCACCCGGCGGCGCGGCTATACAGCCAGAACTATACGGCCGGAAAAATATGTTCCCCGATGTATAGTTGGTCATCAAACCATCTGTACCTAGGAAAACAAATTGTACAAAGGCATCGATATCTATACGACCGGCACTATATGGCCAGAATTTTTATTCCCACTGTATAGTTGGTCATTAAACCATCAGTACATGGAAAAGAATTTGTACGAAAACACCAATATCAATACGACTGGAGGTATATGATGTCTACGCATGCTTCTATTATTGTAGACAGTGTTAGGCCTCCAAGTGCAGAGGTTTGTAGAAAAGCGGCAAGTTTCCCTTAAGTGGATCACCCAAGGTTTATCGAACTCGGGGAGGAAATGATCAAAGTTATCCCTCTCAAGCAACCCTACAATCAAGATACAAGAAGTCTCTTGTGTCCCCAACATACCCAATACACTTGTCAGTTGTATAGGTGCAATAGTTCGGCGAAGAGATAGTGAAATACAAGTAATATGGATGATTATAAGTGGTAATTGAATCTGAAATAAGAGTGGTAGCAAGCAAACATGTAACCGGACTAATGGTAAACGTTGTTTCAATGCCTAGAAACAAGGCCTAGGGATCATACTTTCACTAGTGGACACTCTCATATAAATATCTTCTCTTCAATATGCTACCCTAAAATACTCTCCAGTTGGACGATGTAGGGCTATAACAGCACACCTTAAAGTTCACATTCCCCATCTAGATAACCCCTCACTGTCACCTTGAGCGCTAGATGGTTCCAACAAACACCACAATCTCATAGAGACCTCCACCTCAAATTATACTCAAGATAAGTATTTATGTAACCTTAGCCAAAGTGCCACACGGTGTGCACACTTTCAACTTCACACACATGGGGATAAGCAGAGATTAATTAAAGCACTTGAGTAGCAGAATAGATCTATAGATTACAAAGCTCATGATCTCATGAGATCACGCATAGAGAGAGAGATGAACACATAGCTATCTATAGAGCCCTTAGACTCGAGAGAGAACTACTCCCTCCTTATCATGGGAGTCAGCAACAACGATGGAGATGGCTCCGGGAGCACTTCCCTATCCTGGCAGGGTGCCGGAACAGAGACTTCTATCCCTCGAATCTCCTCTTCGGTGGTAGCTGTGCTGCAGAACTTTTCGTGGAATTCCGATCATGTTTCTAGGGTTTTCATCCCGAGGGGAATATATAGGCGAGGAGGCGATACCAGAGGTGGGCCAGCGTGGCCATACCCCCTGGTGGCATGGCCAGGGGTGACACGCGCCACCCTAGGGTGTGCCTACCTCCTGGCTCCCCTCCGTATCCCCTTTGGACTCCGTGTCGTGTTGGGAAAATAGGAACTTCGGGCTTTGTTTCGTCCAATTCTGAGAATATGTCTTTTCTAGCTTTTCTGTGACCAAAAACAGCAGAAAACAGGCAACTAGCACTGCAGCATCTTATCAATAGGTTAGTTCCAGAAAATGTATAAAAATGCCTCAAAGTGTAAACAAAACATAAGATAGTTGATACAAAACAAGCATGGAGCATCAAAAATTATTGATATGTTTACGATGTATCAGTATACAGCTAGAATTTTTATTCCCGCCATATAGTTGGTCGTTAAAGCGTTAGTATATATGAAAGAAAAATTGTCGATGACAAAGATATCTATACGACCGGAACTATACAACTAGAATTTTTATTCCCGACGTATAGTTGGTCATTAAACCTTCTGTATGCATCAAAAAAATTATGTTTCTTCGAAAATTATTTCTTATCATGTAACTTAGTGATATACCTTGTTTTTTACAGCAAATTGACAGTAAATATTGTCGACCAACAACAGCATGAATAAAGTAGGATTTTTAGTACTACTAAACTTCTTCTCCTGAATTGGAGTTTTCTAGCACTCTTTATTAAACATAAACTTAAACTAAATCTGGAAAACTTTTACTCAAACCTTTATTTCACATGGGTTGCGTCCCATGAAGAGCTCTTTTATGGTCAATAGCTTGACCTCAATGTTTCTCACTTAGGCCAGATGAGTGGAACACCCACTCCAAAATATTTGGCCTTCAAAGTGATGGCCTCCTTTTCATCATGCTTGGCTTTCTTCTTCCTGGAGAAATAAATAATAAAAGGATCCCGCGAAGGCAGTTGAAGCTTCACGTTCCCTTCATGTAGATTAATCAAAGCCTTAATAGTTCTTAAGAAAGGACAGCCTAATATAATAGGAGCAGTAGCATCTTCAGGCATGTCAACAATAACAAAGTCAATAAGAGCAGGACAGCCTTTAATGTATTCTAAAGTATTCTCCTTAATTCCTACAGCTTGTTTGTAGGTAGAATCTCCTAGATGCAATTTTAACTCAGTCATATCAAAATAGCCAAGATTTAACTTGTTGAAAAGACTCTTTGGAATTGTTGAGACGCTTGTACCTAGATCACAAAGTGCAGCTATCTCATTGGTCCCAATTTTAATATTAATAGTAGGCTTAAATATATCATCAAGCTTCACAGGTAATTTTTCAGCAACTTGCTACCTGATACGAAGTGTTGGTACATAGCTTCCTCATTACCTTAACTTACCGGAATCTTAATTTTGATCCTTTTTATGAGATTTTCAACGGTATAACTTGGTGAAGGAGCATTACTATAATAAAGTTTTAGCCTGCTCCCTCTGGATTCTCATCATCTTGAGGTCTTCAATAGGATTGGCCTTATCTTTACCTACAAATTTAGCTAGAATGAGAGTTTGACTCTCGGTTATCTTACCTAGCTGTGCCTCAATGATCCTTGTTCTTTCTTGGAGGGCCTGCAAATCATTTCTCAAACTTACAGCTTGGTTAGATAATTTACCAACCATAGCATCATGGTTCTCAGTTATTTTAACAAGAATATTGTTTTGTTTGTTCTGTGAGTCTATAAAAGACTTAAGTGTTCCTTGGAGACTACCATTACTAGTTCCCATATTATTATTAGAGTTAGATGCAGGACTAGAATAATGTTTCTGAAAATTAGGATTATAATTCTTCTTCCAAGAAGGGTTATAATCATTACGATCTATGAAGTCTATTTCTTCAATATTTGTTTCAGGGATAGCTCTTACCTGGGTTTCCTTACCTTTTACGGCTAGTATGAGCTCATCCAACTTAGCATTGAGTTCTTCATTTTCTTGTGGTGAGATGTAGTTCACCTTCTTTGTGTTTGATCTATCCACATGCCATTGGGCATGGTTGTCTTGCATATTGACTAGCACCTGCTTTGCTTTGGTAATATGTTTACCCATAAATGTTCCTCCAGTTGCAGTATCAAGCATAGACTTAAACATAGGGTTAAGAGCATTATAAAATAGCTGGAGAATTAACCAGTCTTCCATCCCATGAAAAGGACAGTTTCTCATGCATTCTTTCATCCTCTCCCATGCAAGCGCTAGTGGCTCACGCTCTTCCTGTCTAAAACCAGTAATATTAGATCTAAGTTGCATAGTCTTTGTAGGTGGGAAAATTTTAGTCATAAATAAAGAAGTGCATTCCACCCATGATGTAATAGTATTTCTAGGCAAAGATAGCAACCATTCTTTTGCTCTTTCTCTAACAGAGAAATGAAATAAACGCAATTTGGCTGCATCGGGGTCAACATATTTTATACGCATCATATCATATATTTCGGTGAAAGTATTCAAGTGCACACCTGCGTCTCAACAGCAGAGCCTCCAAATTGATTTTGTTAAACCAAACTTAAATAATGGGGCTTAATTTGATAGTCATCAGCAGCAATTGTTGGCTGAGTAATAGGAGTACGCAAATAATCATTATTGGGAGTAGCAAACTCCCCAAGCTTCTTTTCAGCCATATTTCCGATGTTTTTTGGTTTTCTTAAATAGAGACTTATAATAGTAAAAGCAAGAAATTAAAGACTAACTATTTTTTTGGTTTTTCAAATAAAGACTGAAAGCAAACTAACAAAATTTAAAAAAAGAATTAAAACTAGCAAGGTTCCTACTAACCTCACCAGGGTAGCTATTGCTTTCCTGGCAACGGCACCATAAAAAGGGTTGATACCTTCATTCTGGATTATGGATGTATTATAGCTTCTTTCTCCCTAGTAGACCTAGGTTTATCGAATCCTCGGGAAGCAGATGCGTAGTGAAGTTACTTTAACGGACCTTCGAGAGTTTTAGAATTCCTTTTGTGTTTTTACCGGGCCAAGAGTTTGCGTCTTTTTATTATTGTCGATGATGGAGAGAGGTCCTAGGGCTTTCGGTTTCACCTGTAGCTATGCAAAACATCTGATGGGAATAAAAGATAGAAATAAAGTATCCATGTAATTGCTAGATCAAGATAAATTATATGTGGGCAGTGCATCTATAATTGCTATTGTCTCTACAACCGCTTATAGCAATAACCTACTAGCCTAATGCATTGGAGAAAGAGAACTAATGATATGCATAGTGATGTCACCGTTAATCCCAAGTAAATCCCTCACATACAGCCATACTACCCCTTCTGTCACTGGGGTTCCCAACCTATAGATTAGTCATTACTCATACTCCCTATACCTGGCTCAATCCTCGGGGTCTTGGGTACCTGACAAGTCCTTAGATTGAGGCAAGAGAGGATACAATAATCATCATGTCATACAAACTAATACATGGTCCCATCAATGTTAAATAACATGCACAAAACTTACATTGCTAGGCCGAAACCCTTAGCCCAAGGAGAATTACTCACACATAGAGATGAGATCAATAATCACAAACATTATAATGGAAATCATAAGATTGATAGCAAATAGTCTTACAATGTCGCCAATCGAAGATGAGATCTACTATTACAAGTGGTGGAATATGGCTATGGAGATGGAGAAGGGTTTTGGAGATTAGATCTAAGTATATTCTTCCGCTGGCTCTTCGGTGTGGTGGATGGAGATCTGGAGGCGGCTGATGATCTGGGGCAAGGACTCTCGAGGCTCTTTTCTCGTCGCCCGAGGATTTTTTATAAAGGGGTCCCTTCATGAAAGTTGTTCTGTTTGACCTAGCGGTGTCGTTGGCAACTATATGGCCAAAACTATACGGCCGGAATTTTATTCCAGTCGTATAGTTGGTCGTTAAAGCGTCTGCATCTGACCCACGACTCCTGGTTTCTTCTGGTTGTTGTAAATCTCGTATCTTTGACTTTAATGTAGTGATTCCCATCATCAAATGTCATTATCTGTGTAGGAAAAATGGAAGGAGAGGATTGCATACCCCTTTGAATATTAGGCATTAGTGGCAGGGTTTAGAGAGATATTTCATCAAAAATATGAATAATATCTAGTTTAAATGTGGACGTAGATGGCTATATTTCAGAACCATCAATCACGTTGAAGCGATTGGATCTGGCGCGGAAGTCATTAGGAGTCTCCGACCCGGAGTCGCAGTCAAAGATTCCAAGGATGGAAGGGTCCTCGAAGTCCCGAGGATAGGTATCCGATAAAATATCATTGGGATCAAGGATAGGGTTACCGTTAGAATAGCGGTGTCAAGGTATTCCCGTTGACCATGCACACTTGGTGGCACATCATGTATGGGCTAGTGTCATTGCCATCTTAACCGAGGGAGACGCTATCGGGTGGGTCAGTGAAATCCATTGTTTTCTGTTCTAGGTAGATTTCTGCCATCCTTATCCTAAAGTTGATGTTTTCACTACTTTCCTCAAGTTCATAGTTTGCTGGGCTTGTTCCATGTGGTGCAGTTAGTGGGGGCTCTGATTCGAAGGAGAGATTGTCGTAAAGACCATCAAGATTCCCCAAATATGCCTCATCTTGCTTGTTTTCTTCTAGTGCTTCGATTTCTGCCATGACCTCCATGGAGGATCCGACGGATGATGCCGATATCACCGTAAGTGCAGTATTTTCCACCAAAGGTTCTGATGTAATCAGTGCCGAAGGGTGTGATTTTGGGGGGTTTTCTACTTGGAAGTGGAAGCTTCCGATGATTAGATCGGATCCTCCGTTGAATTCGGGGGGTACTACCACAGGGGTGGATGGGCATGGAACCGCTTTTGTTGGGTTGCTACTTGGAAAAGAGAGTTCTGCCGAATCCATGGTTCTAGCGTTCAAGTTTCCCATAGACGGTGCCAATTGAAGAGGGGTAACCTCGGCAATGTCCATGAAGAAGGACTTGGGGTTTCGCGGAAAAGAGAACATTAGGGATTTCGTCGGATGTCAGGAGAACAATGGAGTCAAAGTCGCCTGAATATTGGGTGAATCACACTATTAGAAGTCGCTTGGGGATTGTTCGATGTCCTCGCCTATGCTTCTCCTGCCCTATATATAATAGGCTGGGTCTCAAAGTTGTATGCGGATAGGTTACATATACGCGATCACGATACCAACATGATGTCAGTACTTTTTCCTCTTTCCTAATACAACTACAACCTTTGTCGGTTGCTCCTTTTGGGCCATCATCTTGACTCTTCATGGGCCATAAGCCTTTGTTTGGGCCTAGGTAGCGAATCATAGGTATGCGAGTAATCATACCTATGTCAGTTGGAGACCCCGTGATGGATTCTTCGCGTGATGCGGCGGTGATGGATCCAGTGACTGAGGCAGGGGTCGCCCAATCGGCGTCGTCGTGGAGGGCCGCATCATAGGTGGACGCATCGGTCCCGGCCGCATTGCTGGCGGCCGAGTCGTACTCGGATGCAAGACGGGTGATGGAGTAGATCCGGCCTTCCGAGAGTAGATCGCGGTGTGGTGGCGACCCGCCGATGATCATCGTCTCCACAGGGTCGACGGTGTCCGTGAACCCAACAAACAAGTTGATGGTGCCAACCGGCATCACTGTGATGTTGATCGGGCGCCACGCCGGGATGTAGCTATTGGACAGGATCTGAAGGATCCCGCCGCTTGCAATCATGCGGCTGGTGGCGATCGGCCGATCGATTGCTGAGTAGGGTCTCGCCGCAGAACTCAGGATGGACTAGTCATGCCCCACGGTGGGTGCGGCAGTCGCTACCAGGGGTAGCGATTGGAAGGTTTTGGGGCAAGAGCGAGTCGCCATCTGCGATGCAAGATCGGCGTAAAAGACACAGGGATTTACCCAGGTTCGGCCCCCCTAGGGTAAAGACCTACTCCTACTAGATTGTATTCTCTTGAGTGGATTACAAGGGTGGCAAGCTCAGTGGCTAGGCAGCGAGTCGCTTGTATGGGGTGTATGATGGAACGTAAGTTATAGAGCATACTCTAGGGAGGTTTATATATGGGGGTACCTCGCTAGGGTTTACAGGATTACAGCCGGGTCAGTTAGGAACTCGAAGGATTTGACCTAATCCGACTGGACCTATCTATGCATCTGGGTCTTTAGCTTCCGTTGTCGGGCTTTCTCCTTCAGTCGCTTTCCAGTCGCCATCCTGCAGGCCCATTCTCTCTGAGCTTGGGCTAGTCAAAACGCCATGCTGGGTACACCCCGGTCGGCATATCCCCATCAATGCAGAATCCATTGCACATTATGAGTAGAAACTAAATGTTATAGAAGTTAAGCATACCGAATACTACTAATATTACCCCTATTGGCCCAATGGGGAGCAAATTAAATAAAGACAGATTTCGAGGTGAGCAAATACACCCACCCATCTCAGCAAGAACTCCCCAATTGGAGCAAATTGGGAAAAGAAATGGTTACACCAGTTCCGACACTTGCTTGTTGTATGGGATCTATCTAGTGGTGGTTTCTGGTCGGTAGAAAGGCATGGGAAGTGGAGTAGTAGTACTAGTAGTAGTAGGGCTGGGCAGTACACTTTTTCTACTATAATATTTTTAAGTGGTGGTAGCGGGAATAGTTTACCAAGCGATTTCCAAATTTTGGATCCCAGCTATCACGTGGTGGCCTACAGTTATTTCAGGGGATAAGTTAAAGAGTGAACCACGTTAAGGGGGTGATTTAAAGCAGAACCCACATCAAGGGGGTGAGATAAAGAATTGACCGATCCAACCTCATCCTTCCCTTGGTACTACTAGTTCTCATGTGTCCCTCTCCTAGGACCAAGAAAATCGCCCCTATTCGAATCAAATTGATCCCAACTTATATATCCTCTTGATGATTCAGCTCACGAAGCATTGAGGGAGGGGAAGGGCTAGCAGAGGACAATACGGCAGTAGTTGTAGCATAGGGAACCAGCGCTGGATGCCTCAAAAACCATTTGGGAACTGATAAAAGCATAAGCTGGGATTCCAGACTAGAAACACACACACACACACACACACATATATATATATATATATACTAATATACGGAATAGTTTCCAATTACAGTTCTGATAACAAAGGCCTAGAAATTATAAGGTAGCTCCATATTACAGTACTACAATAGTAGAGAACCAATCATGGGATAGCTCTATATATATTTAGAGAGATCTTAGGTGCACCCCAAGATTTTTGTAGTTGGGCTAGTGGTCATGAGACTACCTAGACGGCACCAAAAGTACACCCCTGATGATCATCAGCCCTGCATCAACTCCATCCAGAAGTAGTGTACCCGATCCACAGCCTTAGGTGCAGGCTCATCAATGAACAAGTCATCGTCATTATCATCAAAGTCCTCTTCGGTTCTGTGATTACTAGATTAATAGATACATTTATAGAGAAACATCAAAGACACACAACCTGAACATTTGTCGTTCTACAGATATACCTTGTCATCTAGCATAGAAGAAGTACCAGAAATGAAACCCATTTCATGCAGCTTGCGCTTTTTCTCTCCTCCCCCTTCTCCAAGTTGATCTAGATGCTCAGGAGCTATTGCTCTGTCAGTTGATCTAAATGATCAACATCTGCTTCCCCTACTTGATCTTGATGATAAATATGTGCTTCCCTGGTTCATATGGAGGATCATATGGTTCACCATGAAATACCCATCTAGCATATGTGCTTAACATCCCAAATATGAAAATATGGTCTTATACTATACTTTGAGGTAGCACCCTATGATTCACACACAACCAGCAAGGGCAATGTACTTTTTAGTTGTCACAATGATCTCTAACAAACTCCATAAATCGTAAAACACCAAGGATATGTTTAACGTTGCCTAATAGAGCAACCTCTATCCAAAATCTGTCCATCTGTTTAATTATGACATACAATATTGGTTCTTATTAAAAGAGAAGCAGGAAACATATAGATGAAGTACAAAAACTATATATGCCTATGCATTTTCAGCAAACATATTGACAGCAAAAATCGGTGAAGGTATTTAAGAAGACAGATCGAGCATAGAATTAACTATGACCATGAAGATTGAGGAAAAATTAAACTATGTATTTGAGGAGGCAGATTGGGTGAAAGGGCAATAAAATGACAACCAGCTCGAGCTAGAGATAGAAGGACTACCGTGGGATCGATGTGCCGACTAGTGCGTCTCAAGAAGACCGACGGGAAGGGAAAGCTTCTCCACGCGCACGTTGGTGATGAGGAGCGATGGTGAGAGCATTTGTTTTGTGGGAAAGGGGTGAGGGTCTAGGCGGCGGAGGGTGGATGTTATTACACAGCACGAAGGGGTGGGAAGGCATAACTTTGGAAATTCTGACCTACAATTTAAAATAACTTCGAATTTGGATACACCCTTTGTAAACATTGTTTGAAATGCCAATATGTAGTTATGCACCAATCTACCAAACATGGATACGTTATCATAAACTATGGTAAACATATTGCCATGACCTTGGTCATGTCGTCTGAAATCCATGAATGTTCATACATGGTACGCCATATTGTGAAACAAGTTTCTTCAAAAGTTGTCACGTTTTAGCATACTTTTTCATGGAAACTAGGTAGTGCACATAAGAAGATACTCCGCGAAATAAAAACACTGCTTCAATTTATATATTTTTTATTTGGATTTTTCTTTCAAAAGGTCCTAAATTTGGCAGCATTAGCATTCATATCAAGAAGTTGAGAGGTTGTTTGGTTAAGCTTATCTATCGCTTTTAGCTTTATTTTATAAGCCAATTTTGATTTTGGATTTTGGCTTATACCATCATTTAGCTATGTCAGGGTAAAAGCTAAAAACTAAAGCCAAAAACAACTTCGTGGCTTATAAACCAAAAATCAAAAGTCAGAATTAAATCCCAACCAAACAGCGCCTAAATCTCACGGAACTCTTCGTGTTTCTCCCTTGTTTTAGTACTTGGGTACCTTCAACTGAGTTTAATAATAAATATGACCACTTGGTATCATACACTTGTAGATCAAAATTTGAGATACTTTCATTAAATTGCGGTATCACCATTCTATTCCACGAATATAACCATAAGGTATGAACATTATTGAAAATTCCCGAAATCCTAAACCCTAAAACCCTAAACACTAAAGCCCTAAATCCATAAACCCTAAAACCCTACACCCCTAAGCCCTGACCAAGCAGGTATCGTAAACTTGTAGATCAAAATTTGAGATACTTTCGTTAAATTGTAACGCCATTCTATTTCACGAATATAAGCATAAAGCTTGAACATTATTGAAAATTACCAAAACCTAAACCCTAAACCCATAAATCCCAAACCCTAAAACCCTAAACACTAAACCCCTAAACCCTAACCACGCACGTATCATGTACTTATAGATCAAAATTTGAGATATTTCCGTTAAATTGAGTAACACCATTCTATTCGACGAATATAAGCATAAAGCTTGAGCATTATTGAAAATTCCCTAAACCCTAAAACCTAAACAATGCATAAAACCTAAACCATAAAACCCTAAAACCCTAAACTCTCAACTGATAAACCCTAACCAAGCAGGTATCATGCACTTATAGATCAAAATTTGAGATACTTTCATTAAATTGCGGTAATGCCATTCTATTCCATGAATATAAGCATAAAGCTTGAACATTATTGAAAATTCCCTAAACCCTAAAACCCTAAACCCTCAACCCTAAGCGACCTTGACAAAGGAGGTATCATGCACTTGTAGATCAAATTTTAGATATGCTTTCGTTAAATTGTGCTAACGCCATTCTATTCCACGAATATAAGCATAAATCTTAAACATTATTGAAAATTCCCTAAAGCCTAAACCATAAACCCCTAAAACCTAAACCCCTAAACCATGAACCCTAGAACCCTAAACCCTCAACCCCTTACCAAGAAGGTATCATGCACTTATAGATCAAAATTCAAGATACGTTCATTAAATTGTGATAACACCATTATATTCCACGAATATATATAAGCATATATATAAAGCTTAAACATTATTATTGAAAATTCCCTAAACCATAAAACCTAAACAACCCTAAACCCTAAATCATGAACCCTAAATCCTAAATACCGAACCTTAAACAATATTTTAAATGCCAATACTCACCAATCTACCAAATATGGATAGGTTGTTATAAACTATAGCAAAGATATGGCCATGACCTTGGTCATCTGGTTTGAAAGCTATGCATATTCATACATGATACTCCATATATTGTGAAACAAGTTTTTTTTAAAGTTATCAAATTTTAAGATCATATTTTTCCATGGAAGCTAGCTAGTGCACATAGTGAGACACTAAGAGAGAAAATAATGGTTGTATTTCGTTCTATATTTTGTTTCTTTGTATTTTTTTTAAAAATGGCCCAAATTTTGTGTCATTAACATTCATATCAAAAAGTTGAATCTTGCAAAACTCGCGGTGGTTCTCCAATATTTGATTACTTCGATACCTTTGAATTATCTATTATCTATTATATATTAAAAGTACATGATGGGCTACCAAAAAAAAGAGAAAACAACTAGAAAATCCCACAAAAAACAAAGATATCTAGCCATCGATTAAACATATGTGAAAATCACAGCCATCAATATTGAGTATCACTTATTAAGTTGCAAGTATTTAGCCACCAATGCATATAATTATTCTCTATGTACCCCTTCAATCTTAATAGACGGGCATAGGTGAAAGAACTAGAAAAAGAGAAATCTAGATTGCCGGCTGATCCCCAACCTCACGAATGGATCATCTATAATTCAGTGAATCCATCCATTAGATACACACCTATTCGACCGAACCTATCTAGACAATTTTGTTCCTCATCGTCATCTTCCTGCCGCCACCAAGGGAAACTCCCGTGAAAAGAACATTCTCTAACCTTAGATTATCTTTTTTTCCAGAGTTGCAGCCTCCTTGCAATGATCGAAGGTGTAGCCGATCATCTTCAACTAATTATTCCTTGATTAGTGATGTATTTGAAGTTAAAGCACATGTATGGAGAGGAGAGGAATCGGGAGGGTTGGCTCGGATCAGTATCGCTAACAATTCAGCGGCGCGTGGAGGAGATCGCAACGAGTCGGAGCATTGGCTCAGGTATACGTCTCCTTTCTCTAAAAAACTGATACACGTCTTCTTAATCTCTGTAATGGTGTACATACAGTCTGACCAATCCACGATGATTAGGACTACCTCTTCAGGATACGACACACATATTTTCGTTTGGAAAAGAAACCGATCACCTACTCAGCGAGTCAGCGTGCATGTTGCAAGTGCCTAATGTTTGAGAAAACTTACACAAAAGGTTGGTGTGGTAAGATCAAGAGCTGGCTCCGCACTTCCATCAATCACCGTAATCAGCTGGATGCATGCTTCTTACATTAATTTATCCATGGTCTTCATTTTCTTATGGTCTCAACTTGTGATGTATATTTTGCAGGAAAGAATTGATTTACAAACATAAGTCCTGACACTAGAAAGCTATAGCTTCTGGATAAACTCATTGTTGCAGACTAACTAGCTTTCAGTTACACTTGCCATCAGCGCTTGATTCTCTTCTACAATTAATTTCACCTTCATATTCTTTGTCAAACACACATATGTTCGTATCAGGTGTTTTTCCTTGATCTTAAGCAACCAAATTTGTTGTATCATGTATTTCTCAATCTTAATGGAGTGCCGTACTGGGCTGATATTAACTAAAAGAGCAAAAAGAATTTTTTGCAATCTCTATGAGAAACGCATGCAGAAGGATAGGAATACTCACAGCCAATAGTCTAGGTCTAGAGGATGTATGCATGTAGACATTAAATCCAATAGTTATAGGAAATCTGAAAAGAGCCAGGTAAAACATATATACATGTCTACGGTACAACATAGAAGATTTTCACTATCAGAAGCCACATCAATAATCAACAATTTAAAAAGAGTTGTGCATCTATCATGGCTATGAGTATGTGCCTATGAAAGAATCAAAATTTACCGCTGCCCTCTCCAGGAGATACTCGATCACGGTGCCGCTGATTATCTTCGATTAATAAAGCAATTCACTATAGTAGGGTGTGTTATCTATTCATGTCTTCGTTCATCTGCAGATGTGGGTTGCTTCTAGAACGCTGCCAACACGGTGCAAAACAATGCGAGGAATCGAAACCAATATCTGTGCATTATGGTGACCGACGTGCGAAATAGACAAAGTTGTCCGTCGTTACAGAATTTGTTGGAAAGAATTAATTTGTAGCCGAGGTATGTTATTATCGTAACCTATCATTTTTCTGCAAGAAAAGGTTATATATCGTATTGACATGTCAATTAGTTGATCAACAATATTGGTGTGTATGTGTCTTTCGAGCCAATAAATCAGCATTAGTTGTAGACACAAATAAGCATTAGCTGATCTGCAATATTGGTGAGTATTCAACTTGACAGGTCAGAAAAGTGTCATGCCACTTAGCTTTAAAAAACATGAAGACAATGGTTTTCTTAGTTTGTGCAATATTTTAAATAAATTAAATAAATGACTCATTAATGCTTACACGGTTGTTATGAATACATGTCATGATGAATATGGTCTACAATTTCAAAACTATATAAAAAACAGGGATCACGACTTGATGTAATTAATTGCAATAATTTTGCCAAAAATATTTAAACATGATTACTTCATGCGATGATGTTGGGATTCAGTAAGCTTGTGGTTTCTTACAATGGTATTTATACATAATATAGGTTTGAACAATTATTAATATTCTAATATTTTCATAGTCTATATTATAAAAAATACAAAATTCTCACACATTTGAAATATAAAAAAATATAACCTTGAACCATTTGTGGGGTCCATAGTTAAATATTCAGTAGCAATTATAACATCAAAATGATAAAAAAAATCCAAGATAATAACAAATAAAATTGACACTCATTAATTTTGTTAGATACGAATGGATGTTGGGGGACCTAACACTTTAATGTCGACCGCGAGCCGAAATAAGGTAAAAATGACCATCAATCTAATTGTTATTAGGTTATTAATAACCACCATATACAAAAAAATATTAAAGAACACAAATATTACTTTAAAAATTTATGCGAGCTTTTTATTGGGTCATCCCGAGTTGTTTATCTTTTATGGATTATATAAAAAAAATAAACCATAAAGAACTTGCATACGCATGTTCTCGGGCCACTATCCTAGTTTTAAAAAAGTCAAGAGCAAGCTATATCACACACTTTGTAGTTTGAAATTAGAAATACTTGCTTCAAATTGTCAAAAGGTCATTTTATTGCATAGATTTAGCTAGGAAGCTTGGAAATTCATGAAAGTAGGGAAATGTCAAATCTAGAATCTTCTTTTGCAAACATTGCTTGAAATGCCAAGATGCACCAATCTACCAGATATGGACACGTTATCAAAAACTATGGCAGAGATATGTCCATGACCTTGGTCATCTTGTTTGAAAGCCTTCAAAATATAATGTTTATCAATTTTGAAAAATGTGTGGAAACTCGTTACAATGTTGGTAAGTATATTGTCGCTGGCGTGTGGATCTAGACAGGGCCAGCACATCAGAGCGGCCGCGTCGGAGTAGCGTATGTCGGAAGCTTAAACCTCAAAATTTCCGCGGAGCGTCGAAACCTCCCGCGCATCTATTCAAATATCCTGCCCCGTTTTTTGCAAATGCAAAATTCCTCTTCTATCCCTGGTCTAGAAACAAGGACTAGAAGAGTAATGCAATAATAGAGGGGTATAGGTGGTAAATGTGCGTCATCCAACATATATCCCCCCATCTCCTCTTGTCCGCCCACCCCCCTCCGACCTCGACCTTCCTCTAGATGCTTCACCGCTGGCCCTCTCTTCCACATGGGAGCTTATTCACCGCCCCATGCACCGGATCCACCTCTCCCCACCCTCGTCCACCGACTCCCGCGTCGTGGACACCGGAACTATTTCACTGACTCCCTCGCCGCACCAGATCTGCTTTAGCAACGCCATCGTCTACCGCACGGGGGAGGGGGGGCTTCACAGAATCACTCGTCGTTGACCCCGAAATGTCTGCCGCCGCCCTCTTGACCGTCCCACCCGCCCTTGCCGCGCAGCGGTAATTTCTCTTGCCCATTTGCTATTTTTTGGTACTTGTAAGCTACGAAATCATTAGAATGTTTCTCAATATCCTGCATACTATTGCCATTCCGTTTGTGCCCACATATGGTAGGTCCTATACACATCATTAGCTCCCCACTATTATTCCTTTTCTTACATTCGCACACTGTCGATATAATCCTGCAACACTAACTCATAGATGCTATTCTTTTCGAGCGCTGCACGGGTCATGCAAACAACTCATAGAGGATCCAACAGTGAAAATCTGACACCAAGCAAGGCTGAAGTGCGAGGTTTCCGTGCATTACTTAGGCCAGTTTCTTGTCATGTTAATAAGTTATATAACATGCATGCATAATAACTTAATAAGTCATTCTACCTAAAACCTTGCCATGACATTTGCATTGATGTTGTCAACACCCGGATTTTTAATCCCAGATGCATGTTATGCCATACATCACAATCCCAGGATTACCATTTTTGCGAGACATAACAGATAGGATATCACAGTACATCATCCATTACAAACCATAATAAGGTCTTACACGAATAAAGGATCTCATGATCCAGTCTTAATACAACAAGCATCGGAATAAATAATAAGCGTAGCGGTGGGGTCCATCTTCAGGGTCACAGGCAATGCTGACGATGGAAGATAGTCCTAGTTATCATAGCCGTCCTGCTTTCCTTCATCTTGGTAGTCTCCTTCATAGTCTGCCATAGTAATAGCCAGGGACAAAAGCCATGAGTACTCTTTAAGTACTCGCAAACTATCACTAACAAGTAAGGTAGTTATAGTAGGACTGCTAACTCTAAGTTTATTTGTAAAGTTAAGTTTGAAACCTAACCTGAGTTCAGAAACAAAGAAAGATAAAATAAAGTTCTAGAACACTTAAGTTGGGAAGCTAGTGTCATAGTCACGACTCTGTGGTGGTCAAGTCATGTCACAATTCATTTCATAAGTTGTTTTGAAAACATCTAACAACAGAACAGTATGGCCACTCCAACTATCCATAACTGCGGACGCGGCTATTCGAATAGTTTGACACTCTGCAGAGGTGGTACACTTTCACCACAAGATTCGATACATCTGTTAGGGATAACCCTGAATCATCATACTTAGTATGCAGATAATCAAACATAACCTTTCCTTTACACACACTAGTATAAGCACCTCTCCTATGAGCATGGCCTCCCAACCATGACCATCTGTCATCTTGGGCACTGCATAGGTGGACAACATTGAGAGGTAGCCTCAGCTCAAACCTCTCTCGCGAGGGAACTAATACTAATGCATATAAACTTCCGGCTAAGCCTTACCCAATTCAGGTATTATGGTTGTACGGTAAAATTGGAATGGTATCGCATCTGAACCCAACCATCAGTTTGTAAAAGGGATAAGGCTCATGCCTCAACATTTTCATCATCATAAACCATTGGGGTTTCTCAACACATGTCAAAACATCTCAATAGAATGACTCATCATTCCAAGGTTTTCACAAGTCATTTTCACCAAGTACTCCCATCTAAAGTGACTCAAGTTTTAGTTTAGCTCTAAACTACTAAGTTAAGAATGTTCACTAATGTGGGATGCTAAGATCAATCTCATGCCATAGAATGACATCTAAGTTCATCTAGATAGGTCAAGTTTTATACTTTTTATGCTACCTTCAAACAAGTAAAGGATTTTGGTAAAGTAAAAAAAGTAAAGCTTGTAAATAGAATTTGGAGTAGGTGTAAGTAAAAGGGCATAACCAAAGCATGCCTAATGCATTTACTTAGGTTATCTAGTTTGCAAGGTCTAGCTTGCATTGTTAATGATGGCTTGCCTTGTGTAGTGCAGTGGTTGAAGTTTTCTTCCTCCTCCTCTTGGTAGAACTCCTCCTCGAAAGCTTGATCGGTACTATCGTCTATAAATACATACGGGATACACAATCACCAAACAAAGCTTAACTAGTCTACTTAACACACTAAGGCACACATTTGATGATCTATTATCATCACAAGTATCACAAGGTTTAATTAACTAGCTTCCTTCTTTTTATTTGAGAAAAGTAATTTCTACTCATTGAAATTAACTAAGATTTAATATTCTCCAGTTAAAATATGGGATCATGTGGACATATGTCATCACCACATATTCTAACATATGGGAATGGGATTTAAATGCTGGATCACATTTTAATAAGTTTAAGTTGAATATTTAATGATTTAAAGTGACTAGAAATGCCTATGTAGCATTATTTTGGTATTAGTCCAAAGTCACCGCATGCAAACCTTAATATTATTACATATTCAGATAGGTATGGTTAAATGTGATTTTTGAGAGTTGGAATCAACTCAAAAGATATTATGGTTGATTTTAGAAAAATGTTTGAATGTGCATATGCTTCTGTCTTGTTATTTTTACTAGGAGAGATCTCTAACTCTAAATGATTTAAATCCAACGGGCTTTGATAGAGATTTTCATTACCTTTCCAACAAAATTGGAATCACTCAATTTGGATTTGTAAAACTCTTTGAATTGATTTTTGAACTAAGGGACATAATTGATTTTAAGTCTAAATAGAAAAACCTAATTTGAATTAACTGGGTCAGCGCGGGAAACTAAATGGGCCGGCCTAGTAACGCTCAGCGGCGCAAAGGGCGACTGACCAGGGGGTCCACCTGTTAGTGGCACATAAAACTCGAAGCGGTACGGGGCGATCAGGACCACACGACACAGATCGACGGTCCACGGTCGTCGTCGACGACGGACTCGTCGCCGGCGAGACCGGACCCTAAGCGGCCGGTGGGGGTCTACTGGGGACGTAGGAAGGCTCCAGCTAGTGCGGCGAGGCGGGCAAACGAACTAGACGACGACGGTGAGCTCAGGCGAAGTCGCGGCAGGGGCTGAGGTGGACGAAATCGACGACCACGTCTCCTCCTCTGAAGCGGCTACCTCCGGCAGAATTCCGGTGATGTGCTGCTCGAGCGGCTCTGGCGAGAGAGGGGAAACGATCAGTGGAGAGAGGGGAGTGGAATGGTGTGAAGAGATGGTGCGGGGAAGGCATCCGTATATAGGCTCGATGGTGAGGCAGTGAGGCATGGGCGCGGCTCGTTGGTGACAGCGATATAGTGGGCTACCGGCGTGGGTGAGGTAGACAGACGGTGGGCGGTCTGCTGGCGGTCAGCTACGGCGCAATGGCTTGGCTAGGAGCGGTGGTTATCGGTCAGGGGCTTCACGTGCTCTAGGAGACAGAGGCGGTGCTCGACGGTGATCATGGCGACTGTGGGTCGTGCGGCGGTGCACGGCCATGTCTGGTGGGTTGCTGGGTTCAAGGCGGAGCGGCGTGCGCGATTTGGTGTCGAGGCATGGTCTGTGGCGTGTTGGCGGCGATCACGCTCTGGCGCGCTCTGGCTGCACGCAGAGAGAAAGGGTGGCGAGGCTCTGGGGTGGTCTAGTGGCTATCTGTGGCCGTGGGGTGGACCGTGGGCGGCGGTGAGGTGGCTCCTTGCTCCCTGGAGTGGTGGAGAAGGGCTGGCGGTCTGCTGTGGCTCGGGCACAATCGGCCGACGATAATGGCGTCGGGGCGGCATGGCACTAGCGCAGGGGCTAGGGATAGGGGTGGTTTTGGTCTGTTTTGGCATGGGGAGACCAAGGTGATCAATGCACACCAATTGGCTTGACAAGATTTGCTCCAAAACAGTGTTAGTTAGGCCAAAAATTCTCTGCCTGCCACCTGTTCGATCAAATGGCCGCATGAGAGAAAGTTTTGAATTTTTGAAAGATTTTTGGTGGAGTGGTGTAACTTATGCTTGAGCATCTAGGTTTTCTTGGGATTTTGAAATGGAGTTCATTTGAGTGGTTTTTAAATTAGTGTGATCTTGATACATACACTAGATTCAATTTTCAAATGTCATTTAAAATTAGAGTTTAAATGTTTTTGGGAGATCACAAAGTGGGCCTTGGCACATCACTACTTGTAGTAGCAAGGGGTGCAAAGAACCACAATTGTCTATGTTGGCATTTGAGTCCTAGGAACACCCAAAGTGTCCTAGTTAGTTAAAATGGCACAAATGACCATTCCCTTATTTTATTCTTTTTTATTTATTTTTCTTTGGGATTTGTTTGGGGATGATCTAGATGATGTGCAATTCACCTTAGAGTCATTTTACAATCAATATATCACTCAAACATGGCAATTCAAACCAACTCCTAATTTAATGCACACACATATGAATGCTTAAATATTTTAAATAGAAAAAGGTTTTGTTAACCCTAAATTGGGTAGATTGGATCTTGATTAACTTTGGATTAAGTTTTGGGATGTTACACATGTTTTGTGGTGTTTCTATCTACGAATACTTAATTCGGAAAATCTCCATCTAGTTTGAATCATACATCTGGTCATTTTAATGCTATCCTTTTGGTCTTTTCACCTTCTTTCATTCTTCCAAACCATCTATCTAGTTTGAATCATACATCTGGTAATTTTTAATGCTATGTTTTTGGTGTTTTTCAAGTGCTTTCATCCTTCCAAACTAGCTAACTAGGATTTACATGTCATGCCTTAATGAAGAGAAATGACAATGGAGTAGAAAGACCAGACTTCCAGCTGCTTGGCTCAGATTCTTTTGGCAGATTGACCAGGAGTCACACCCGCTTGAGAAGGATCTACTATCTGCCTGAACATGTTACTGTAAGTTCATACTTACTTTAAATGATCTCTACTTTATATAATACTACTTGTTTCCCTTGTTCTTTGTTTTAACCTCTTTTACCATATTTTACTAGAATATAGTTAAAACAAAGCAAGAGTCCTCGAAAGGCAGGACTGAAAGTTGTGATCCCTCTTCCCATTCATCCGCTCATTGCATTTCTAAAGCAAACAACTTACCTAATATTCCACCTAGAACAACTCCTACAGGTGATAAATATATAAAGGATGTATTGCATGCAGAAAGAATGGGTGTAGCTGCTCTTAGATCTATAGCTAAAATGTTGAAGAAGAGGAAAAAATGATACATTGAAGCGAATCGCCATGTACCGATCTCTTACTAATGATACCAACACTTTGTAATCTTTCAGAATGTCAATCTTGTTGTATGATCTGTTGTAATAAACTTTTATTTTTGTGTAGTAAGTAGTTTAAATTTTTGTGTAGTAAGTAGTTTAAATTTGTATGAAGCGAATCCCACCGCCGCTGTTGTCCACCACACCGCTCCGGGCACTCCCTGGCATGGTGCCCCTCCTTCCTGCACCGGAGGCACACCGTCTCGAAGGTGCAGTCCTTCGAGATGTGGCAGTTCCTCAAGCAATTGAAGCAACACCTGGCGAGGTCTGACAGTAGGTCTTCACGAATGGCGAGCGTCGGGAGCTCCGCTCCACCACCACGCCGCCTCTTTCGCCCGCCCGTGCGCTGCCACTAGCCTTGTGCATCCCGCTGAGCAGCAGCACGCCCCGCCTCCGCCGCAAGAGCCGCCCGACGCGGAGAAGCACGAGGCACCACGGCAGGAGACGGCGGCTTCGCCGGAGTTGGAGATTTTGTCGGGGTCGGGGCGCGGGCCGCCGGGGAGGGCGTGCGCTATGAAGAACCTCGCAGTACGAACATGGGGAGAGGTCGGCTTCCTCGTCATCGGAGTAATCAGCCCACCTACGAGCCTGGGAGGAGGTAGGGGAGGAGAACGAGGGGGTGGGTGGGACCTGGACGGAGGCGGGGGAGGCCATGGTGGCATGGGTGTCCGCCGGCGCCGGAGTGACCGCCAGCGTGATGCTCTGGACGCCGCTATCGGTGGTGGGTAGCGTGCTCTCTCGTACCTTCAGAGGTTTCTCCCACAACGCTTGGTGGAGTAGTGGTAGTTGGTAGTTTCTCCCCTGGATAGGTCGTGGGTTCGATCCCATGGAAACCCTTTTAAGGCTCCTCTTTCACATGGCAAAGTATATTATGTCTGGTTTGCATACTTTCAAAGGTGCAATCTAGCGTGTTGGTGATGGGAAACAAATAAATATATGGGAGGATGCTTGGGTAGTGTTTACCCCTAAAGGTAATACTCTCCTAAAGAATGTTGATGAGTTAACTGATGCAGATGGTAATTGGGACGAGGAGCTTTTGAGAGATTTTTTTTTTTGGATAATTGATGTCAATAACATTCTTTCAATCCCCTTAAGTCAAAATGGCATGGAAGATTTTGTGGCATGGACGTTTCATAAGAAGGGTTTCTTCATAGTGAGATCAGCCTATCATATGGAATTGGAATCAACTTTTGAAACTAACCTGAGAAGAATAGACGGACCAGGTAATGCTACTCAAAATCCAGTACGGGAGGAGCTCTGGAAAAGTAACTTGCGAGCGGAAATAAAAATCTTCGGTTGGAAGTGCTTACAAGGAATCCTTCCCTGTTTGGGTGCGTTGGCAAATAGGCATATATTACAGTGAATAGTCAGTGTCCAATTTGTTCAAACGCTGTGAGGGTATTAAGCATACCTTGTTTTTATGTCAAGGAGCAAAAGAAATTTGGAAAAAAATGGGGCTTTGGAATTTAGTTGAGGAAGCATGTGCAACAGATATATCGGGTAATGCTATTTTGGACTATTTGATCATGTGCACATTTATTCAACCTCAGGAGCAATCTTATGCGGACCTAACTCCTAAGGGAGGTGATTATTACAATAGCTTACTAGTATATTTGGTGGGTTCGACGCCAAAAACTGCATGGTGAAAATGTGCAGCCGGTCAATCAGTTGGTTATAAATATCAGAGACATTGGTTACAAATTTTGTCCGAGCAGCAAATCCAAGAAAGAAAGGGGGAGAGAGTAAATGGATGAAGGCTCGCGAGGGTTTCGTCTATGTGAATGTAGACGCGGCCTTTGATTACGACACGAGAAGAGGTTCTGTTGGTGCTGTGATCCGAGACGGTAGAGGTAATTTTCTTGCAGCTTCTAATGAGATCGTGGACTATGCGTTTCATGCAGCTACTATGGAATGGAGGCGATGGCAATCAGACATATCTTGTGAATCAATTAGGGGCAAATAAGCTGATGGTTCAATCTAATTGCTTGGAGATGGTAGGGACTCTAAAAGAGGGAGGATACATAGACGACAGCGGCACTTATTGTCGAAGACATTTGAACTTAGGCTATATCATTCTCCAAAGTATAGTTTATTTGTTTTTCCCTAGAGAGGCAAACAGTGTTGCTCATTTTTTAGCTATATATAAGGAGGCGGGTTCCCAATGTTTGGTTCGAGGATCCACCGAGTTTCATTATTCCGTTGTTAATTGACGATGTAAGTGTGATTTAATATAGTACTCCCTCCGTCCCAAAATAAGTGACGTGAGTTTATTTAGATTCGAATGTATCTAGTATGTTTTAGTATATAGGTACATGCGAATCTAGACAAAATCAAGTCACTTATTTTTAGACGGAGGGAGTATAAAGATTCGCAGCAGAGTCATGTTGCTTTCCCTAAAAAAGGTTTAATGGTGACCAAGAAGTGCAACTTAAGCCCCCTTGACGACCATGCTCTGGGTGCATTGCAATCCAGTGATCAAAGTGACAAAATTCTCTAATTCCAGTTGTACTTCGTCCAGGAGCATTACGATTTACGAGCACTACGACTTACTACTCCGTGCTGATGGTGAGCATTCTTCAGCCAGAGAAGAGGACACAAGGGGCTAGAGGAGTGGAGCATCGTAGAAGGCCAAGAGGGGAGGGGAGGGCAAGAGCTAGCGAGAGGATAAGGTTGCGGGTCAGCACCGGAACGACCACGGTGTTCCCAAATGTGTTCCGCTCATGCGGCCCGTATTGTTTTTTTTAAAAGTCGGCCCGTATTGTTCTTGAGGAGGCAAGGCTTTGGGTCATGTAGGCTTCTTTTGTACCCATACTCATGTTTCCTCGTTTCAAAAAAAATACTAATGTTTCCATGAGTTCTGTTTTTTCTGAGTTTTTTTTTTTGGCTTAGAGCTTGTGCTCTCTTCTATCTGAATCAATCTCTCGCCACGTTTGTCATTACGGGTCAGCAGTTCAGCACTGGGCATGGCCGTGTCGTGCTCCCATCACTTCAAACTAACAACCTTTCCGCTACATTTGTTTTATATGACAAGGTGAGCCCATGGGGTCCATGATGCGTTCACACATATCAGCAGCAGTAGGTCAGATAGAACCACACGATGAAACGTAGACAAAGCCCAGGTGAAGAAACCGTGCGATGTCAACAGAGAAAAGCACACAGGTCAAAGAGAACTTGAGAAGGTACAGCTTCAACTCTTCTAGATATCCGACGCTCCCGGGCCTAACCTGCTTCCGCTGACTGCAGGTGTAGTGTCGCAAATATCCGTGCCAACTAACGACATAGCAACTTCTGCCGACCACATCCAACAATTGTTGGGCAACATTTAATTAACTACTCCCTCTGTTCAGAAATATAAGACATTTTAGCTTTGTAAAATGGATGTATCTAGACTTTTTTAGTGTATAGATTCATTTTAAACCTCTATAAACCTATACACTAAAAGATGTCTAGATACATTCTATTCACAAAGCTTATTATATTTCCCACAGAGGGAGTAGTACAGTACGTACTATTGTTTGTTACTTTGTTCTATTGCCTGTGACAATGCCATAGATTCTTGACCAGGCAACATGTTCGACTATCATAAAATTATCATACTAACATAATTAAAGATTATGTTGTGAGGCCCCTTCTGTTGCGAGACTTCTGATGACTGATGAATCTCTGCATATAACCTCTACATGCAATATATAGAACCTATCTATATCTAATACCTAATATATATATATATATATATATATATATATATATATATAAAATATATAATAATAATAATAATAATAATGGACGGATTGTTTCTTCCGGTCCAACAGTACCCTCCCACCAACACCAAATTACCCACCTATGCCACCGGTAAGTAAAAAAAATTGTTTAATATTTACTGCACCAGCTTTTTTGTCCGAGAGTACCGCTTTGTCATGATGGGAGCTCATGTTCTGGTCCGCAGGTTGGCTCGAGGCTTTAGTCGTTCATGAGTTCGTCAAAATGTTAAGTTGACTTTTCCCCATACCGATTAACAGCCGCTGCACTGGCCACCGTCTGCGACACTCGTGCCACCATTGGCAGTTTTCTCTCACGCCTCAACGCGCTTGCCTGATGGTGGCGAGGCAGGTGGGCCGATGATTAGAGAGGTGGATGGCCGCGGGGGAGTGTGCCCTGCCTTCTCCATCGGCGGGCAGAAATCGGCCCTTCCCGAGCCGCTGGCTTCCCACATCGTAGCACGAGGAGGAGGCGTCGCCGTGCTCTCGCATCCCACTGATCCCCGCGTCGCCGCCTACGAGCTCTTCCCCATCCCGTCACCTCTAGAATCCCTGCCCCACACCCCCACGGTCGCACTTATCGATCTCCGGCGACTAGAGCCTCCTCGCTCTTCCGGCTGGAGGAACGAGACCATCCGCCGCCGATCTCCCCCCTCCCCCGAGATCCGGGCCGTCCCGCTGCCAAGTCCCCATCCCCGGCGACCACCGCTGTCCGACTTGACCAGCTTTCCGCCAGACGGGCGAGCGCGCAGACGCGGAGAGAGCGGAGGCGCGTCGGTCGATGGGACCTATTTCCCGATCCCTATCGTCAGCCTTTCTACCTCTACTCACATACCCCTTCTTCCTCCTCCATGGCAGTGTTGTCTGCTATATCTCAAGCTAAACTCTGGAGGAAGGGTGGCCCATCCCCTGCATCCTTTCCCTCCAGAACCATTCCATCTCCCTTCTAGGTCGTCAATGTCATCTCCCCTTTCAAAGTGGCGCGACCACATGCAGTACCCCGCAACGCCAAATCCGGGAGAGATATGCTGAGGAATCCGGTATGTGAGGAGAGATGGGAGCAGGGAGGAGGAATGTAGGGGGTGGGAATGGGAGGAGCTCAGCCATGGCGATCGGGATGGGATGTGAGGAGATCGACCATGCACATGTTCAGTCTCTATCTCCGTACCTACTCCATCGACCGTGCATGTCGGTATCGAGCACGCGAGGCCATCGCTTCCAAGGCGACTTCGGTGAGACGGATGGTGGACCGAGCAACCGCTACGGAGGTGAGGCCGTGGAGACTACTCAGGTTGGTCCAGAATCTTGGCTTCGACGCTTTGGTGGTTTGGCTGCCTCGCCATGTTTCTGCCCCGCCCAGTTTGCCACTGGACACGACACTCACGAACTGAACCTTCTTCCAGTGTCATGAACACTCCTGGTCTATTTACTGAAGTTAGCAAAGTTATATCCTTCACCCAATGTGCTTTCCTTGCTTCGAAGTAAGCTGACGGTTTAAATTTTGACCAATTTTGGTACTATTGATTGCTCATGACCTTTCACGGACCAAGTTCTAATCCAGCCTCAAGACAAATTTTGCTCTGCTTGGTTATGCGAAAGAATCATTCGGACAGATGACAAGAGAATGGCATTTTGAGTAATCAATAGAATTTTCATCTGACTAAATTTGTTATTAGTAATATAGGGCTGCGATGAACAGAGGTATACCACACACAATTAACGCATGTTTAGAAATAACCAAACCATTCCACATAGATGCATCGAAAATTAGAGACATTTCTGCAAGCAACATGTCTAATTTAAATTATAAGTTGGTGATAATTATAAGATATGATTACCAAGACAAAAAAAATTCTCTTTCGCAGCATCGCACAGGCATTGTGCTAGTAGAAACTAAATTCTGTACACACTCATCGCACTTCTGAACTAAAGCTTTTATGTTCAAGTTGCCAGATATGCATAACATTTACTTTGGAAAAAAGCTACTCCTATATATAAGTTTAGTTAGCCTTTCAGCTTCAGGATACACCAACCGATCAGATGAGAAGAAATAAAACGGACAATAAGAGAGAAGAAACGCATACATCCAACTATTCTTTCCCTCTTTCTCTTGTACATACAGTACAGTGTCATCAACAGCATACAATTCGTGGTGGCCTGGATCACACAATCTACGTACAAAATAAATCTTCAACAATCAACTAATGCCTCATCAGGATACCAAGCGAAAATTAGAGCGCAACAGAATATCCAGATGAACACAAGAAACGGTTGTCAACAAAGAACCAGGAAACTACACAGGGTTTTCATCTGGAATTCACAACTTGTCTATTGCGTTAATCATCTACTATTGGGTACTTGTTACCTGCAACGATCCATCCTTCTGCAGCTTTAAGCTCAGGCTGGTGAACCGTTCTCTGGAATACTGTCTAGAGGCTTTCCTCCAGTCGGTTCCGGCCTTCATCATCGCCACAAACTCATCAAAGCTTATCTTGCCATCCTACATTTTGAGAAGAAACCACGATGTTCATTATTCCAGTCACACAGTCAAATCATAGCCATCGAAAAGAAGAGAAACAAAACAACTATAAGAGCCACAAACCTTATCGGTGTCTACATCGCGGATGATGGCATTGATAACCTCTTCATGATTTGGTCCCAGGTCATCAGCTAAGGACTCACGGAGCTCATCGATTTCAATATATCCACTTTGGTTCCGATCAAAGTATCCAAATGCCTTATGCAGATGCTCATCATTGCCGATCTTTTTCAGGTGAACAGACAGAGTAACAAATTCTCCATAGTCTAAGCATCCATTTCCATCAGCGTCCGCCTGACATAACATGCACAAACGGTAAATATATAATAAAAACACCTGCCCCTTCCTCACAGTAATATGTAGAAACTGTATGCATCTAACGCTAATGGATCTCTAGTTCAGAAAAGAAAAACTTAAGTTCATTTGCTCTCTACTGCCTTGCAAGTTCGCCATTTGAAATTTTAGATGGGTTGTTTCTAAAATCACTATCACTAAAATATGCTAACAACATCGTTTCATCAAATTTAAAAGGTTTTAGCCCCTGACTTCTGATATCTAACGTAATACTTATAAAACCCAAATTAATTAAAAATTTCGGTAGGAAACTCTCCTACTGTTTTGGTTAAAACAAAAGGAACTTATGAAGCCAACTAGATAGCACTGCAGAAAGGGTATTCTAAATAAAAAAACGAAAGACTCCAGTCTAATAACAAAGAGCTGCAAAAGTTTCCAGTAATGAAGAAAAGTAATGATTACTCACGGCATCCATTAGTATTTGGACATCTGCATCAGGCATTTGGTGCCCAAGCTTATGCAGACCAAGCTTCAGCTCATCAAAATTAATCATACTATCTTTGTTAAGGTCCATCTTTTCAAACATATCCTTTATGCCAGCCACCTCTTCTACCGAAAGATGCTCAGCTATGACCTGTAGTAAAAAGAGTTATGTGAGGAAATTCTCAGACAGCAAGTCCAACGTAGAAAGAAGATTACTCAGGTCCAAGTAAGACAGGTATACCCTAAGTGCATGCTTCTTGAACTTGTTCATCACAGAGAACTGTTGAAGTCTGGCCTTAACAGTTTCACCCAAATTGACATTTGGGGCCTTCTTAATATTCTGCAGCCAGGGATGATCTGGAAGAAAAAACAAGTTATGGAGGAATCTTCAGAAGTCTATCTCTACTTAACTTTAGTTGCAAGGTTTCCAAACTTGGAAAAATTGTACATCGATCTTTGCAACTCCGAACCATCAATTTTTAGGTTGGAAAGTTTCCATGTTGGTTTAAGAACAGAAGGAATCAAATATGGTATAATTAACTAGTTTCAAAAAGAGAGTGGGGAAATTGATTATTACCAAGCACTTGCTGGGCAGTTAATCGCCGCTTTGGGTCTGGGTTAAGCATTCCCCTGACAAGGTCTTTTGCATTATCTGAGACCCTTGGCCATGGATCTCTTTTAAAGTCAATGACAGAACGGATAATTGCTTGAGCAACACCTTGTTCAGTTTCTGCATTTTAAAATGGAAACAACAAAAGTGTTATACACACAGAACATTCAATAGCACAAGACAAATATACTTTTCTCAACCACAGTCCACAGACCAATCGCCCCAAAGCCAAATTAAGAAAAAAAGACTACATTGTAGAACGTGACACATGATCCCAATGTGACACAGTTCACTTTTACTATCTAGATTTGTAATGTAGTCGACCTGTGGCACTGAAGGAATTGACCATTTTCAGTAACAAAACTGACCTGCCCAGAATGGAGGGACACCACAAAGAAGAATGTAAAGGATCACTCCTGCGCTCCAAACATCAACCTCTTGGCCATAATTTCTCTTTAACACCTCTGGAGCCATGTAATAAGGACTTCCAACAATCTCAGTGAACCGCTCACCTGCACATAAGAATAATCAGCACATTAGGAAACCAATACAGAGTAAAAAAAGAGGCAGCATAAAAGAGTCTAGCTATGTTGGCCACTGTCCTCTGATCAAATATCATCGGTAAGTGATGGATGGATTAAATCAGGAAACTGCAGAGATGGCTATATAGGAGAATAGGATATCATGACTCTACCTGGAGTGAAAAAAACGGACAGGCCAAAATCAATAGCCTTCAGTGCCGCGGTTTCTTTCTTGTTTGCAAACAAGAAATTCTCTGGTTTAAGGTCCCGGTGCATCACCCCATGCTTATGGCACATCTGACATTGTAGAAGACAGGACAAATAAATATGTTAGTCACTAAACAGACAAGAAAAGGAAATAGTACCAAATTAAAGATGCAAGCATGGATAAGTTGATAACCAGAATGAACAACATCAAATAGAGTAATTAATTACGTCATAACCTATTCAATCAAGCAGAATCATGTGATATAGATAGCCAAGAAAAGTTTATTCCAACAATGTCGGAGGAACAAAAGCATATACATATAGTAACCCTATTTCTGAATTTTCTCATATTACTCCTATTCTACCATGAATGGATCCGTTGCTTGGATATTTTTACCATAAATAAATCACAGTGTGAGGATAACAGCGGGGGCTGTTTGTTCGTCCACCTGAACTAAAAGCAGTCTAACAACGTGTGAACCCTAGTAAAACAACAAACAAAGGCGTGAAGGATATCCTGACCTGCACGACCTCGACGATGGTCTTGGTGACTACAGCAGCAGCCCGCTCCGTGTAGTGTCCCCGTGCGACGATCCGGTCGAAGAGCTCCCCGCCCTCGCAGAGCTCCATGACGAGGTGCACGGCATTGTCGTCCTCGTACGTGTCCCTGAGGGTGACGATGTTTGGGTGCTTGGGCAGGTGTCGCATGATCTCCACCTCGCGCCGCACGTCCTCGATGTCCACCGCGGTGCGGAGCTTCTTCTTGGAGATGGACTTGCAGGCGAGGGCCTCCCTGGTGACGCGGTCGGTGCAGAGGTAGGTGACCCCGAACTCCCCGCGTCCGAGCTCCCCGCCCAGCTCGTAGCGGTCGGCGATGTCCCGCCCCGTGGGCTCCCGCAGCACGACCAGCTTGGAGGCCCCCGGCGGCGCGGAGCGGTTGTACTCGATCGAGAAGGGGTTGGGCTTCTTGCCCTTCTTCTGCTTGGGCTCCTTGTGCTGCTGCTGCTGCCTGCCGCTGCCCCCCACCGGCGTCACGCAGCAGTTGCCCATCTCCCGCCAATATCCGAACTAACTCCCAAATCGGGAAGAAACCGCCCGGCCCGACCGAAGGAGATCTGCGAGCAGAGAGCAGAGAGCAGATAGATAGAGAGGAGGAATAGGCCAAATCGAGAAAATGGTGGACGGCGTGCGCGTTTGGTGTGTGTGGAGAGAGGGAGAGAGAGAGAGAGGGGGGGGGGGGGGGGGCAGGGGGGGAGAAACGGGGGGAGTGGGGTGGTTAAATCGCGAGGGGATCTGGTGTAGACGGGGTCAGCGGTGGCGGCGTCTGGGCCGTGTGGGAATCCGCCAGTGGCAGAGCCAAGGACGGGGCCGAGGAGGAGGAGGAGGAAGGAGAGGGAGAAAGAGACCGGAGCTGGTCAAAGATCTCTCGTCTCACCTTGCTTTTCCAACTCTCCTCTCCTATCTCTTTTTTTTTTTTCCTTCTCTCCCTCTCTTCGCTGGAGTACTCCCTGTTGCTTGTGCGGTTGTGCACTCGTGCGCTACTAGTATGTCGCGTTCCCTTGTGATCTGGTTTTCTTCCTGCTTGTTTGGTGTGTGTCTGTTTTGTTTAGGAGTATCCCGTTTGCTTGTAGTACGTGGCTTTTCTTTAACTGTGAAGACGACTTTGGAGAAAACTTTTTTGGAGAGTGATGAAGGGAACTGGTAAAGCAAAAGGGGGTTAGGTGAGTGGATTTAAATTGTCATCAACCATGATTTGTGCAATTTCTGTGCTGTCTAATCATAGCACCCAGCTCAACATTTTTCATGGGTACAAAGAACCATTTGATCTAACCGGAGTGTAGAGATCAAGCAAAGTGCCGACGTTCAATAGTGTATGTATCCCTTGTGGTAATTTTTTACTTTGCAAAATATACCGAGGAGATAAAATGGATAAAGCCATACAATGTGAAGCCATATTCCTCTTCTATAAACTATTTAAATTCTACCGTGGAAGCCATATTTGGTTTTGCCTTAAGTCAAATTTACTTAAGTTTGATCAGGCTTGAAAATGATTTCTGTAATGCCAAATTATTATTCTATAACAATTAATTAGCACATCCCGCCACTAACCTAGAAGGCAGTCTATGGTTATGTTCCCCTCGTCGGCAGCGCTGCAGATCTGCTCCACCTCCGGTAGCCTTTAGGCCTTGTAGGTGTGGTATACCACGACCTCTCGCCTGCGGGAGGGTTTTTGTTCTTTATTTATTATTCAATATCTTCTTTAGGATGGTCAAACGGCAGCAACATCCTAAAGTTAGAACCAAATTATTATTAATATTTATAGACGGTAGAAGTTTTCACAATAATAAAATAATATTCTATCAAGAAATATTGCATGAAATACTTACTAATACCTATTGGGAATTGAACTATATTAAAATATGATAAAAAAAGTATGACTTATGTTTCGGGAAGAAGAGAATTCTAGTACTTTCTTCGTTCCAAAATAATTGAACTTCTAGTTTTATCCTAAGTTAATTTTTCTAAGTGTAATCGATTGTATAGAAAATTTATCCATATTTACAACGTACAGTCAATTTAGTATGCAAATATATGGTATGTTAAATATAATAAAACAATATTGGGGTTGTAGATATTGATATAGTTTTTCTAAACTTTGTCAAAGTTAAAATAGTTTGACTTAGGACAAAACTTGAATTCAATTATTTTGGAACAAAGGGAGTACATAATTGGGCAACTAAAATGTCACAAAAATGTCAATAGCAACTTTCGCTTTGAACATATAGGGATGAGATACAAATAAAGTTGCATACCTCTATTTCATATACTCTTACAAATGCAAGCGTCTATACTACTACAAGCAGATTAATGGTCATCTGCGATGTCCATCCAAACATACCCTCGAACACCTACCGACCTAATTGGTGCCAAAACCTACTCATAGAGAAGAAAAATGCATACATAATTTGTGTGCTTCAAGCTCGGTGGTAAAAATTGCACGTTGGCAAACCTAATCAAATATTCAAAATTTCAACTAAGGCTTTCTATAAGTATTATTTATAAACTGCATGTTATTTGGAACTTTTGTTACAAAGTCTCACAACCACAACAATCTACACCCCCCCCCCTTCAACAAGGTGATTAGTGTGTCTGATTGAGCCACAGTTTAATTAGGCATTGAAGACGATTTGGAATCATGATCTGTGTGTACAAGATAAATATAGTAAAAGAGTAATTAGGGTGTAATATCCCAATATTATTTTATACTATATGTGTCTGACATGTTTTTCTTAAATGGCTCGGATTTTTAGATCATGCCTTAATTCGGATTTTATGAAGTTGATCATCTATGGTCAGCTCTTTTTATATTGCTTGGACTAGACTAGCAATATTGATAAACTAATATCAAATAGATCGTGTACATATTTTTGAGATTTTACAAATCAACAAATATTATTATATTATTATATTACTATTTTCTCTATCTTAAAAATATATTGTATATTTATCTAGATTCGTATTTATCTAGACAATAAGATAAAAATATATATTATATCATACATTATAGTGATAATATCATACGCTGGTATCATATTGTGGTAGTTGTAGATGTGAAGTAAAGAATACAAATGATTCTAACTGTGTCTAATTCCATTGATGATTCTGAAGGACATATGCTCTAGAGGCAAATAATAAATAGGTTTTTATTGTCATATCTCAATTAGTTTATAATAGTTTCATATTGTACTATAATTATATCAATTAGAAACATTGATACAGGTGTGGTATGAAACAAACAAGTCCCTAGTCGTCTTTATACATACTAGTTCATTGGTCATGAGGATGATCTGAGTTTCAAGATCATGGGCATTTATGTCAATTGACAACGAGGTCATATCGTTGAAGAATGATGTGATGGACATTTCTCGAAGGATTGTGACATGATCAAGTCATATAGTTCATTGTTGCAATAGCTAAAATCTAGACTCCTTTTACTTAGACCGTGAGTTCATATTACCCACTGTTTTCCGAGGCTGTTTTTACTACATCAAACGTCACTCGGTGAAACGGTGATCATTAATGTGTACATTGGGTATTCCAAAGAAATAGTAGATGACATGTGACCACAAGATCGGGATTTGTTCACTCACATGACGGGTAAAGATACATACGGCCGGCTTGGTGAGATTACATCTATAAATGTTGCAACATGTGACACGATCACGTGGATGTAATATCACGGTAACAAGCAAAAAAGAACTTGTTGGTAACGAGATTGAATAGGGTATGTGCGGATCTCGGACAAGTCGTATCAAGAAACAAAAGAGAATTGGATGCCACATTTACCGGTTCAAATAACATTGTCATCAGGAATGCATAGGGATCACATGGGCATCCCTGGTCCTCTGTTGATCATTGATATAGATCATGTCTAGAGCATTCTCGAGCCATGAGGGGGTATACTTAAGGGTACGATGAGAGCGATCATCCATAAGATGGAATCACAGTAGAGAAGAGAGAAAGCCGGAATTGTTCTGCAGAGAGATCTGAAGTTATCCGGAGAAAGAATAAAGAAAAAGGGCCAGAAAAGTATTTTCGGATAAATAGGAATTTAAATATATATTATATGTTAATTATAAATTAATATATTCTAAATAATATTTAAATTAAGATTTATAAAAACAATTTTTATATTAGAACAAATTCCCAGAGAGAATTAGCATAAAAGAAAAGCTGCAAAAAAGGGAAAAAGAGAAACGACCCAGCCCACATGGGCGGCGAATAACAGCCGTCGCACGGGGCGGGCGGTTGCCTGCGCTCACCGCAGCTGGGCCCAGCTCGACCCCAGCCCAAGGAGCTCGCGGGGGAGCCAGCCTGGCTGGGCCACGTGGTCAGCCAGCCCACCTGGCATCAGCTGGCAGCGGGACACCGCGCAGACGGGCTGGCAGGCCCATGCGGGTTACTGCCGCCGCGGGGAGCTCAGGGGCGCGGGGTGGGCCGCGGCCAAAGGCCCACCCAGCCGGCTAATGTCTACGCACTTTTATTCTTATAGACATTTGTTGGGCCTCCAAGTGCAGAGGTTTGTAGAACATCAGCAAGTTTTCCCTTAAGTGGATCACCCAAGATTTATTGAACTCAGGGAGGAAGTGGTCAAAGGTATCCCCTCTGAAGCAACCCTGCAATCAAGATACAAGAAGTCTCTTGTATCCCCAACACACCCAATACACTTGTCAGGTGTATATGTGCACTAGTTCAGCGAAGAGATAGGTATGGATATAAGACAACGGTGCCAGGAAATAGCTTGATGGCGTGGAAGAGACTAAAGGCAATCTGAAATAAAGATGGAAGCAAGCAAACATGTAACAGATCTAGTTGCAAACGGTGTTTCAATGTTTAGAAACAAGGCCTAGGGATCATACTTTCACTAATGAACACTCTCATATAAATATATTCTCTTCATGATACTACTCTCCGGTTGGACACTCTAATCCATGGTAGGGCTATAATAGCACACCTCAAAGTCTGCTTTCCCCATCTAGATAACCCCACACTGCCACCTTGAGCTCTAGATGGTTCAAACAAACACCACAATTTCATAGAGACATCCAACTCCAAATATAACTCATAACAAGTATTTGAAATCTCTAGCCTAAGAGCCACCATGGTGTGCATGCTGTCACTTTCACACACATGGGGAGAGCGGAGATCTATTAAAGCACTTGAGTAGCAAGGTAGATCTACTTGATTACAAAGCTCATGATCACAATATGATCACGCATAGAGAGAGAGAGATGAACACATAGCTACAGGTAGAACCCTTAGCCTCAAGAGAGAACTACTCCCTCCTCATCATGGGAATCAGCAACGGTGATGGAGATGGTGATGGAGATCGATGGAGATGGCTCCGGGGGCATTTCCCCATCCCGGCAGGGTGCCGGAACATAGACTTTCTGTTCCCAGAATCTGCCCTTCGGTGGCGGTGGCGCTGTGGAACTTTTCGTGGCTAGAGGCTTGACGATTTAGGGTTTTTGCATCAGGAGGCATCTTATAGGCGAAGGGTGATACATTGCAAATGTATCTATAATTTTTGATGTTCCATGCTTGGTTTTATCTACTTTCTTGTGTTTTGTACACACTTCAGAGTACTTTTCATATGATTTCTTGGACTAACCTATTAACAAGAGCCATAGTGCCAGCTGCCTGTTTTCTGCTGTTTTTGGTTCCAGGAAAGTCAGAAAATGAATATTCTCGGAAGACTCACGGAGCCAGAAGACGAGACGGAGAGGGGCCATAGGGTGGCCACACCATGTGGTGGCGCGGGCTAGCCCTAGCCGCGCCACCAGGTGGTGTGGGCCCCCTGGCCACCCACCGACCTTGCCTCTTCGCCTATAAGAAGCCTCTCGATGCGAAAACCCTAAATCATCAAGCCTCCAGCCACGAAAAGTTCCACAGCGCCGCCGCCACCGAAGGGGAGATTCGGGGGACAGGAAGTCTCTGTTCCGGCACCCTACCGGAACAGGGAAGTGCTCCGGAGCCATCTCCATCGATCTCCACCACCATCTCCATCACCATTGCTGATTCCCATGATGAGGAGGGACTAGTTCTCTCTCAAGGCTAAGGGTTCTACCGGTAGCTATGTGTTCATCTCTCTCTATGCATGATCTTATTGAGATCATGAGCTTGTAATATATAGATCTACCTTGCTACTCAAGTGCTTTAATAGATCTCTGCTCTCCCCATGTGTGTGAAGTTGACAGTGTGCACACCATGGTGGCACTTAGGCTAGAGATTACAAATACTTGTTATGAGTTATATTTGGAGTTGGATGCCTTTATGAAATTGTGGTGTTTGTTTGAACCATCTAGTGCTCAAGGTGACAGTGTGGGGTTATCTGGATGGGGAAGGCTTACTTTGAGGTGTGTTGTTATAGCCCTACCAATGATTAGAGTGTCCAACCGGAGAGTAGTATCATAAAGAGAAGATATTTATAGGAGAGTGTTCACTAGTGAAAGTATGATCCCTAGGCCTTGTTTCTAAGCACTGAAACACCGTTTGCTATTAGATCTATTACATGCTTGCTTGCTTCTATCTTTATTTCAGTTTTACTTTAGTCTTTTCCACGCCATCAAGCTATTTTCTATCACTGTTACCACTTATAATTATTTATACCACTTGTATTTCACTATATCTTTGCCGAACTAGTGCACCTATATACCTGACAAGTGTATTGGGTGTGTTGGGGACACAAGAGACTTCTTGTATATTGATTGCAGGGTTGCTTGAGAGGGGATGCCTTTGACCACTTCCTCCCTGAGTTCGATAAACCTTGGGTGATCCACTTAAGGGAAAACTTGCTGCTATTCTACAAACTTCTGCACTTGGAGGCCCAATAACTGTCTACAAGAATAGAAGTGCGTAGACATCAAGCTATTTTTCTGGCGCCGTTGCCGGGGAGGTAAGGTAAAAGGTACTCACATCCTTCGGTGTGAGTGCTCGAAGTTATTTCCTTTAGATTCTGCAATTTTGTCTTTTTGTTTCTTGTTTTCACTAGTTAGGCTTAATGGAAAACAACAACAAAATTAGAGAGCTTTATAGTATTTTTCCTAAGTTAGAATATGAATTGTCTAAAAAGAAAATTAAAAAACCCATGGAACTTTATTTGCATGCTAATAGCAATGTTATTAGTATGGATCTTTTGAACACCATTGTTACTAATGCTATGGAAACGTCTAAGCTTGGGGAAGTTGGTTTTATGAAAATGATCTTTTTAGTTCCCCAGCTTTAAAGAAGAAAATTTGCTCTGATGATACTTTATCTCCCATATGTGGTAATTCTGATGATACTTGTGATATTCTAAATCCACATACTGAAAGCATCCCTTTTAAAATACCTATAAAAATTGTTGAACGTGTTATGAATAACTGCTATTTTGGAGATGGAACTGTCCATCCTGGTGATCATTTACTCTTTATATATGAATTATGCGAGTTGTTCAAGTGTGCAGGTATTTCAATGAACCAAGTTAAGAGGAAGCTATTCATTTCACTTAAGGGCAAAGCAAGGGAGTGGTATGAGCTACTAGATGATCCTCGTCATTTGGAGTGGAAGGAACTTGAATCTCTCTTTTACTCTAAATTTTATCCTCCTCGTGAAATTCATAAATATAGGAATTACATTTATAATTTTCATCCACATGATGGAGAAAGTATTGCCCAAGCATGGGGGAGATTGAAGTCACTAATGCTCAAATGTCCCATTCATGAGCTCGCCAGTAATATTGTTATTAATAATTTCTATGCAAGGCTTTCAGGACATTACAAGGACTATCCAGATACTTGTTTAGAGGGATCCTTCACAAGTAAGGAGGTCAAAGCTAAGTGGGATCTTCTTGAAACAATGCAAAGCAATACCGAAGATTGTGATAACAACAAAGGTAAAGAACAAGGTATAAACTATGAGTATGATTACATTAAGTCTTTTGCTGAAACTATTGATTTTCAAGAGCTTACTGCTAAATATGGTCTTGATCCTCAAATTCTTGTTGATTGTTATAGAACCTTTGCTTCTCATATTAATGCTCCTAAAGAAAAATGGGACATGTATCATGAGCCTTATAAAGACACTTGCATGGAAAATGAAATTGTTATTAATGATATCAATAAACATGCTCAAACCTTCGAAAGTACTACTTCTTATAAGCATGTTAATTTTTGTGGAATACATAGACCCTGTGAGAATAATCAAATTAAAGAAGAATATTGTATCACCCACAGGAATGAAAAAACTAGAACGTGGTATAGGGCTCTAAATGATCTTGGTAAAAAAGTTTGTGCCCTCTATCCTTTTATTTGTGAACTTTGCTTTGAAGTGGGTCATTTCAATTTTCAATGCTCAGGCCATAATAATAGCCCTTCTAATCCAATGAGTACTGCAAGTTTGTATTGTGAAGACATGATCACTCCTAATCAGCATGATGAACTTACATTATTTTTGGGGTGTGAAGAGTTATCAAGAAAAACCTCTTTGATAGATATGGGTGCTTTTGATATGAATAGTGTCATGCATGGCTGTCATCTTTATTGTGTTGATAATTTCCACACAAATACTTACATACAAAATATTATAAAAGATGAGGTTTTACCAAAATATGACAGGACTAATATGTGTTTTGATCTTATTAATGAAAAGGAGGAATCCTCCAAAGTTTCTTCTATTGGCTCTAACGATAAACCAGGGTATATGGAGAAGCTTCCTTTCAAGCCTCTCCCTCCTAAAGAGAAGAAGAAAAGGAAGAAAAGGAGGAGTAAAAAGAGAGAGAAAATGGTATTTTCCCCTAAGCATGTTGCTCCTATTATAGTTTCTGATGAGTCTGAACTCGATGATGTTCCTATGCCTATTACCTATAGTAGTGATCATGATTGGGAAAAGCACACTACTTTTGATATTGAAAATCTCTTCGGTGCCAATTTCGAAAATGATGATGTTAATGATTGCTGCACTATTAGTACTATCCATGCTCCTTCCAATGATGATATGTTTACAAATGAACACACTTTGGAAGATAACTATTCTATTGCTTATGATGATACTATACCTCCAATATATGATGATTGCAATGATGAATATGATATTTTCAGTCCACCTAGTATTGAGGAGAAAATTAATTATGATTACAATATGCCTCCTATATTCGATGATTATGGTGATGAGAATAATAATGATAGCTATTTTGTTGAATTTGCTCCCACTACAATTAATAAGAATGACTATGTTTATGTGGGGAGTATTAATTCTTTTATGCATGTGGCTCATGATAAGAATGTTTCGTGTGATAGTTATATTGTTAATTTCATTCATGATGCTACTGAAAGTTATTATGAGAGAGGGAAACATGGTTTTATGCATCTCAATAATATTAAGTTTCCCCTCTTTATGTTGAAAGTCTTGAAGTTGCACTTGTTTTGCTTTACTATGCTTGTTGCTTTGTGCTTTCATGACTTGTTTCTTTACAAGATTCCTATGCATAGGAAGTGGGTTAGACTTAAATGTGCTTTGAATTTGCTTCTTGATGCCCTCTTTTACTTCAATTCATATTTCCTATGTGAGCATCTTCTCAAATTATCATGCCTAACTTAAAGGCGTTAAAGAAAAGTACTTATTGGGAGATAACCCAAAAGTTTTAGATGAGTCTTGGAAGTTATTACTTCAGTAATAATTGCTCCTTATCCTTTTTATTTGCTTTTTGTGCCAAGAGTAACCTCTAATGAGAGAGAAGTAATGATTGGGAAAGTTGATGTCCCGAAACAGATTTATGTGCTTCACCATAAAAATTCGTGTAAAATCTCTGTACGTACTTTTGAAGCGTGATTTTTTTCTTCTGCCCCAGGTTTTTATCTAACTTTCGTTAGTTCAACACTTTTTGATTTGAGCAAAATAAGGTCTTTGAAAAAATTCGTCTTTACCTGTTGGTCTGTTTTGACAGATTTCTGCCATTTTCTGCATTTGCTTCTTGTTGGTTCCTTTTTGAGGTCTTTTGGGGAATTGAGCTTTTTGAGGGAAGTGCTATAGTATATTGTGTTGTAATGGAAGTTTTATTGGTGTTGGAACTGAACCTAAAGACTTATTATCTTGAGTGCACTAATGTTGCTAATAAAGATTATGTGAAGTTTTGTATGAAAGAAAAATTTCAGGTGTATGGAAGGAATGAGTAATGAGATGAAGGATGGACTAAAGCTCAAGCTTAGGGATGCCACGCGTGTCACCCCAAGAAATATCCAACAAGTACAAGCGTCAAAGCTTGGGAATGCCCAAGGCATCCCCCTCTTCATCAATAAAAATTCAGGTTTCTTCCAAACGCTTCATTTTTATTGTTTCATGCACAGTTGTGTTGTTCTTGGAGCGTCTTCTTTTTCGTTTTCGTTTTGGTTTTTCGTTTGCTTGGTTTGCTTATTTTGCTGAATAAATTGGTTGGACCGCTCTTTCATGCATTGGTTTTCAAATAGTTTGGTTTGGTTTGGAAAAGAGTAGGAAAGTTCATGCTTAAGTGGTAAAGAGAGCTTGTTTTTGACTGTGGCCTATGCTTTGTCATGCCATGCTTGATATTGTTTTGCCTTTATGCTTAGTATTCTTTACTGTAGCATGGCTTGTCATAAACAATTGAGATTGCTTAATGTGCCTTGGATGAATCATGCGTTGTTTTAGCATATTAAAGCATAGTATTGTGGTATTCTCCTTCGATGCTTTATTTGGGTTGACTTGGCGCATGCTCACACCATGTTATGACTATCTCAAGTCACCATAAGCCTTGATGATCCTTTAGTTTTCAACTTGTAGTATCACTTTATGCTTTGATCAATGATGTTTTGTCGCTTTGCATGATTATGGCCATTATTGCTCTCTTAGTTTGTCGCTCCTAGTCTTTTGCTAGCATCCGCAACCAAGTATGAGTTCCACTCATGCATCCAAATCCTAAAACCAAGTTATTCCAAAGAGTCCACCATACCTACCTATTAGCATTTGCTATTCCAAGTATATTCATGTTTTTATCTACCTTCCGAATTAAACTTGTTATGAGAAAACTAGTGATTAAAGCTCTCACGAACTTGATGGCACACTTTACTTTTCTTGCCCTTAATAAACTTGAACCATTGTGTCGTCTATGTTGTATATGCTTGCACTTATTTGTTGGGGATTAGCAGAACCATGATGTCATGGGGAACGCTTTCAACATTGCACTTGTACTTTGTACCTAGTTGATATCATGCTCTTTTGTCTATGGATGTCGTCGGTGTGAAATGAAAGGGGAGCTTGTAAGTCCATGGAGTATTTATGTATATGTGTTAGAGAAACGCCTAAGCTGCTGGTATAATCCATGCTGACATGGTGGAAACCTGCAGCGTAACCATAATGAGCTGTCTATGAAGCATTCTTCTTATAAAAAAAGATTCCTATATTGAGAAATAAGAGAAAAAGAAAAGAAAAAAAAGAGATTATGAAAAGAGGAAAGAGAGAAAAAAACACCATATTCCCATGGTAAATAAGAAGATTGCTGAGATGCTCGTTGTCTGCTTGCCTTGTCATTTTGATATGGGGATTCTTCCGTATCATCGGGCAAGGGGTACCCCGTTGGCAGTTCTCTATGATACACATGTACTTACGATGACAAGAACTTACCGGTGACTAAACTTGAGTAGCATGAGGAGCGGACCTCGTATTCAAGGGACATGAGATTTCCAACTTATACTTCGTCAAGCATATACACCATAGTTTGTTCACTTTAACCTTAATCACTTCAAGATGCTTATGATAGGGGCAATGAGAGCTGAAAGCTAATAAGTACCATAATTTTTGGAAGCTCTTTATGAGACTTGAATCCCTACTTTCTTCTATGAAGGCCCTTCTTCCCCCATTATATTGAGTCTCCACCTTCTACCTTTATGCACTTACTTTGAGAGCATAGTGGCCATTCTTAGTTCTATGTGCATTGTCCCAAGACTAGTTGATTGATGCATAACTTGATATTGCTTATTTTAAACTATTTGTATCTAGTCACTCTTATGAACTTTGAAGGTGTCCTATGCAATTATATTTGCTACTCTATGAGGGATAAGCTGAATGCTAGTATGCTATGTTTTCTTTATATGAAACAAACAAACGTCTTGCAAAGCATTGTTATTCATGAATCTTTTGTTTGTGCCTTTTCATGTTGCAACATAGTTTCTTTGTCTTACTGCTAGAACTTTGTCTTTCATGCTATGTTGAAGTACTATGATCCCAGCTTTGAATGTTTTACAAATAATTTGATCAAGTTTATGATGGTGCATGTCACCTCAAAAATTGTTCTTTCTTTTTATCACTTACCTACTCGAGGACGAGCAGGAGTTAAGCTTGGGGATGTTGATACATTGCAAATGTATCTATAATTTTTGATGTTCCATGCTTGGTTTTATCTACTTTCTTGTGTTTTGTCCACACTTTGGAGTACTTTTCATATGATTTCTTGGACTAACCTATTAACAAGAGCCATAGTGCCAGCTGCATGTTAGCAACGTCAAAAAGTACTCCAAAGTAACATCAAAAATTATAGATACGTTAGCAACGTATCAACATCTCCAAGCTTAACTCCTGCTCGTCCTCGAGTAGGTAAGTGAAATGGATCGTATGGGCACCTAGAGGGGGGGGTGAATAGGTGCTACTTCAAATTTTAAGGCTTTTTCAATTTTAGGCTTAACACAAAAGGTAAATTCTCTAGATAACTTTTTAGAAGAATTTCCCTATATGCAAACCTATCTACTAGCGAGTAAGAGGCGAGTGGAAAGAGAAACGAGTGAACCATAGTGAAGCACGTGGAGACACAGGATTTGTTTTACCGCAGTTCCTTCCTTATCAAGGGAAGTACATCTGCGTTGGAGGGGTGGGCGGTACTAAGACCACCACGCCACAATAGGCTTCACCCTGTTCTCTGATGAATCCCGCCACCAAAGGCCTGATCCACCTTTCCACTATAGGAACCCTTCGAGGCGGGTACCGGCGCCTTTACACAATTAGCGGGGCACAACTCCACAACCAAATTGGAGGCTCCCATAATGACAACAAGCTGCCACACGAACAAGTTATGAATAACAAAATACAAGATCTAGATATTAGTAAGAATACTAGATCGGGGATTTCTCCAAATGAATGGAGAGGATTTTATGCGCTTGATTCGTGATGGTGATGAAGATAGTCTCCTCCTTCAATTCCCCCAAAGATCGAAGTCTTCGGGTGGTTGAAGTGGGAGATCTAGAGAGAGCTCCTGCAAAGGGTCTGAGAATTTTTGAATGAATCAAGTCGTTTGCCTGAAGGGGAAGAAGGGGGTTTTATACCCCCTTCCCCAACTGAGCCGTTGGAGCCTTTGGGGGCCGGATTATCTAGCCCAAGTGAGGTCCGGATTATCCGGTCTAGGGAAAAACTCCGCCCCAAACTCGGATTATCCGGCAGATAAACCGCCCCCACTTAGAGCGACGCGCCGAGCCTGCCCTTGATCGCCTCCTAGGGGCCGGATTATCCGTCCCCATGCGAAGGCCGGATTATCCGGCCAAGGGAGGAAAAACGGCCCCTATTCGGATTTTCCGGGAGAAAATCCGACCGCACTCCGAGCGTCGCGCCTTGGCTGCCTTTGATCGATTTCTGGGGGCCAGATTATCCGGCCCCATGCGAAGGCCGGATTATCTGGCCTGGGGAGGAAAAACCGCCGCAGTTCGGATTTTCTGGAAGAAAAACCGAACCCACTCCGAGCATTGTGCCTTGGATGCCTTTGATCGATGAGTTAGGCCGGATTATTCGGCCCTTGGTGGGGCGGATAATCCGGCCCCCCAAAACACCAGAATAATCCCTACACACTTAGCGCACATGAGAAAACTCCACAGTATTGTTATCTAACACTCAAAACATAGGGAACCATGAAATGTTCTTTCAATCTCCCCCTTTTTGGTGTTAGCTGACAATACTAGGATTTGCAGGAAAGTTCTCAAGGCAACAAGATTTAATGAAAGACAAAGACTCCCCCTCAATGTGTGGATACAAACAATTGTAGTTGATTACAAACACACACAAGAGGGTAAAGTCTAAATCATTGGAACAAATGTGAAAAGCTCATACCACTAGTAGGGAGATAGAAGCGTCCTCAATACATTATAAGAATATCCAATGATAGCCATAGAGCGCGCCTCCCTCGATATAGATATCCAATAGCCATAAGAATGTCCAATAAGATAGATGACTCCATATGAATAATCCACAAAACCATAGACACAAAGTTTCATACAAACCACAAGTTAAAGTTCAACACTAAATGGGCACAAGCGAGAAATCGACGAATAGGAAAAGTGCAAATGCTTGTGCCCGACCCATGCAAATCCTCAGAGACCTAATAAAACAACTTCTCCCCCTTTGGCATCGAGACACCAAAAGGAAGAAGAGCTAAAAACAATCAAGAAGATCCAAATAAATCCAACTCTTCTCATGGAAGAGGGCGGTGGCTGATACATTGCAAATGTATCCATAATTTTTTATGTTCCATGCTTGGTTTTATCTACTTTCCTATGTTTTGTCCACACTTTGGAGTACTTTTCATATGATTTCTTGGACTAACCTATTGATAAGAGCTACAGTGCCAGCTGCCTGTTTTCTGCTGTTTTTGGTTCCAGGAAATCAGAAAATGAATATTCTCGGAATTGGATGGGATAAAAGCCAAAGTCGCTATTTTACCAGAAGACATCTGGAGCCAGAATACGAGACGGAGAAGGGCTAGGGCCTGGCCACACAACCTGGCCGCGCTGCCAGGCCTGGCCCGCGCCAGGGGGTGATCTGGTGTAATTACCTCGGTGAATTACGCTCTAAGTTGCATGCCTGGATGAGCGAAAGTGGTTAAAATAGTATGGTGGGTCCCAGGGGCCACTCATAGGTAGACCTGTCGGCCGTCCTAACCACTTCCAGAACATCGGGACAAGAACGAGCGGCGTAATCGGCAGGCGAAGGGATCAACTACATACACAAGTGAGTATGTATGCAAGCCACCATACAACAGTTTTCAGAGCCATTCCATCTAAAAGAAATAGAAATATTGCAACGCCATACGGCAAGATCCAAATGTCCTAGATAGAGATAATAGTTTAGGATAGCTCCTCATACATCAAACATCAGAGTATCAGGCGGAAGCGGAAAACAAGATCCAAGTACGGATAAGAAGCAAATCGGCATAAGATGCCACATAAATAAACACATCCTGCCCATAGATCTCGCGGATCCCCATCCCCGGAATCTCTACACCGAGTGATCGTTGCCAACATCATCCGTCTCCTCCACCTAGTATCCATCTTGCGAGTACACCTGTTCATCTGAATCAAACAATTTATCGTGTGAGACCCTAGGGGTACTCAGCAAGTCTTTATGCCTCTAAAGGGGACATATACCTGGGGTGACGCAATTGCAGCAAAAGATAATAACTAACAAGTCTATAGATACTCGCTAACCATCTGCCTAACCAAATATAGATGGATGTCCGTTAATTAGTAACAACAGTTATAACACTATTATTAGCAGATCCATCGTCCTTCTCGCTTACCAACGAGAAAGCGGACGAACAACCCATCCGTTGGCAGTTTTATTAACCATTCCATGAGTATTGCACTATTTACTAGTCAGGTATTTAGTCAGATTAAAAGCGGTACTTTAGTTATACTTGTCTATGATCGAGAAACTGTGCTCCAAGTCGTCCATAACCGCGGACACGGCTTTCAGAAAGAATTACCCTACAGGGGTGCACAAATAGCAACACACACTCGATCAACCTCGGAAAAACCAAATCAAAACCCAACGAGGCATTCACGACAAAGCGATCACAGGATTCAGAAATATTTCAGGGGGCCACCCCACTAAGCTACCCGCAACGAAGTTAGCCGGCTCCGGAACGGACCCAGGGTTTGCGACGACGGCTGTAAACGACTGAGAACCCGAAAATATGACTAGGCTTGTCGATACTGTGAAAACGTGGCGCGATCCAAAACAGTACAGGTGCTCCACGCACAATCTTAATAAACAGTAAGCATGGCATAAGTACAGGATAGTAACAAAGCCCCAAATACTTTGTGGCCCCCAAGAAATAGAAATGAATCAAGCTCTAGCTCAGGGGGGTCCATAAGGCCTCCCGGATGTGGATAGTGCGAATAGTCAAGGAACAAGAATCAAGTACTCGGGGTCCTACGGGACACAAGTGAGCATGAAAAACCAATAGCAGATATTGCTCACCGGTGCCTCTTTCATTAGTTATCCCATTACTACTCAGGTTAAGTTGTTTTGGTACCTCGTTATCCATCAGACACTCATATACCCTACACATGTTGTTCTACGACTCACATGGCTCAAACAACTCCTGTAGTAATGGCTCATGGGATGGAGGAATAAGCTTCGGTGGGGTTTAAAAGTAAAGGCCATGCAGTACTTGGGATTCAATTTAATGCAATCGCGACTCCATGATGCAAGAGTAAGATAGAGGCAATAGGTACTATATGTATGCAAGCATGTGGTAGTGCTTGCCTGGCAGCTCAGTTGAAGCGAGAGATGGATCTGGGTAGAACTCCTGTGATTCCTGATAATTCTTCTGCTGGGCGTCTATTCAAAGAAGAACCAAACAAACAAGGACCAACATAAATAAAGTGCACAAATATACGAACTACAGTGCGACAAGCATGCCATGATAAATGATGCACAATTTACATGGCAATAATGTAGCATGGCATGGTGAGGTGTGGGGTACAAGAATAAAGCATTTTATTATTTATGTGGTCAAGTTTTATTGCCATAAACAGTTCTGATTTTTAATAATGACACGATGCATGCTTCAATTCAGAACAAGGAATGCATAGTTAGAACGGGCTCATCGCGCTGATCGATTTAGACATATTATTTATTAAATTTGGAGTTATAAAACTAAAGTTATTAATTAATTAAGAAAAGGGCATTTTATTGTAATTTTAACCATCTCGGAAATTTGAAGTGGTCAAACAACATTTTGAATAGCATATTTGAATTCCTCACATTTTTCTGATTCAAAAACATATATTATAAGTATTATTTGGATTTACAAATTAAAAGTTATTAAAACCAGATTTAAATTTGAATTTAAACATTTCTGAAATTGTTTTTATTTAAACCGATAACCCAGAGACTTTTTATACACAGCCAGATCTAGCCACAGTCACAGACAGGTGGGACTTGCGTTGACTGGGCCCAGGAGGCAACGATGCGCAGCCGCGACTTTTCTCACCCGGGACCTAACTAGCCACCCCCACTGACGGGCGGGGCCGGTTTTAAGCGGACCCACACGCGCGCGTCCGATGCGGGCGTGACACCTGGCGGCGCTAGGTGCTGCGGGTTGGGGCTGCTGAAACTTGGGGTGAACACAACAGCGGCTGACAGGCGGGGCCGGAAAGAGCGCGGGTTGAGGGAAAAAAGGTTTGGGGGGGTATTTGCAAAGTGTGCACAGGCACTGTTCCTCTTCTCTGTCGAAACTGACGACAGAACGGAGACAGCGCGTGGCGCGACGAGGCGGGGGTTCGAACCCGCGACCTGGGCGTGCGCGTAGAGGAGCGGAGCCACTGCGATGGGGAGAGGTTGCTGACAGGAGGGCAAACGGAGGCTAGCTAAGGCGTGTCGCAACGCGGCGTCGAGCCGAAGCAGCGGCCGCCGGCGCATAGAGAGTGTTTGGCGAAACGATCGGCGAGACCAGAGCGCGACGGAGAGAGAGAGGATGTCAGAGAGGGACGGTGGCTCATCGCGGTGGCGCCAGTGGTGGTGGATGTGCCGGAGAAGCAGCGGATCGGCGGCGAAGCAGACGGCCGGAGCTAGGGTTTCTATTGGCGTGCGTCGGCGTGCAGCGTGTATAGGGATTCCTCCTCCTCGCTGCGGTGTACGGTGGCGATGCAGGGGGCCTCACGGTCTTCCTCGACACCCGAACACCGCGCCCGCCGCCGTGTAACGAGGAGACGGTGGTCGACACCGACGGTGGCCGGCGATGGAGAAGTGGTTGGAGGGCAGGGGCTGGGGCTGCGACGCGAGGCCAGGGGGATCTGGGGCACGGCAGAGACGGGAGAGGTCTGGCGATAAGTACGGGAGAGGGGAGGGGGTGCCGTGGGGGATCGGTGGAGTAAAAGGTGGTCTCCACGCCACCTTTCTCTCCTCCTCCTTCACGTGCTCGACCTGGGGGGCATGGCCGACTGCAGCTGGGGCCCATGCGAGGACAAGGAGGTGGGACTGGCTCGGGTGTGGGGCCTGGCTGGCAGAGTGAAAGAGAGAGAGAGTAGGGAGAGGCTCGGGTTAGCTAGGGGGTGCTCGGCATGGAGCTAGGGTTGGATAGGAGGGGGTAGCTCGCCGGCTAGGGTTAGAGAGGGGGCTAGGGTGGCCCTTGCTAGAGAGAGAGGGAGAGGAGGTGCCTCGGCATGGAGGGAAAAGTGGTGGTGAGGGTGGCATGGCATGTGTGATTAGGGTTAGGGTTTTAGAGGGTGCATGATCATGGCATGATCAAGTATAAGGAAAAAAATGGATAAGGGATGATCTCACATGATCATGTATGGGAGCATGCACATGTGGGGGTAGATGAGGGTGAAGAGCTTGATGCACATGGCAAGGAAACAAGATCAAGGTGAGAAGGGTTTGAGAGGGCAAAGAGGAAGCTCAAAGAGATGATCCACTCAAAAATTCAAGAAAAACCAAGGAAGACAAGATGGTGGTGGTTGTTGCATGGCCCATGAAAAGCATTGAATGCCATGTTTTAATCTTGTGAAAACAATAGTAAGGTAACATGGCATTATTCACATGCATTCCCAAAATGTGGAGTAAGGGCCAAGCAAAAGAAAAATAAAAGGAGATTCCATGGGGAGTAGATGGATGATGCTCATATTTAAATATAATTTGGCCCTGCTAGTGTGTATGTTCCACTAGATGAATAATAGCCTCAAAAATATCCCAACATGAGCATACATTCAAACCAATCCATATGGAAGCTAGGAAAAAAAAGGGGTACCACTCACAAGGCATGCAAAGGTGGCTCCACATATCAATAATGTGAAACAACATGATGCTAGTGTGAGGGCATGTGGAAAATAGAAGTGGATCCATCCCAACCCACATGAGCTAGATTAAATGCCAAAGGAAAATGTAAAAGCTCATGGATAATTAGGATGGTAGAATTATAAGGTGGTGACAAAGAAAAGGTGATGGAGTTGAATAAACGATATGCCCCCAACTCAACTTGGGCATCAAGCATTTATCAAGAACCAAATACAATATATCAAGAGGCAAATACAATTAATAATGCATATGAGAGAAGAACCAAATGAAAAGGGTTTTATATGATGCTCAAATGCAAGTTGGCATGATGACATGAGCATGATATAATTATGATGCAACAATTATATGTAGGAAGTAGCAATTATATTACTAGACCAAGTAGCATTACATATGTTAGACAGATGGGATGCTACATCTGGCCGACCCCAGCACCCCCTCGGCCTCTCCTTCCGCCTATATATCGCCTCCGATACCAAAACCCTAAGTACCCGATCAAAAATCCATGAAAGAGTCTGTAGCCACCGTCATCTCCATCCCTAGATCGGGAGGGATCTGAAGCTCTTCCCGGCACCCTGCCGGAGAGGGGAATTCACCCTGGAGGTCTTCTTCATCATCATGCAAGCCTCCGGTGTGATGCGTGAGTAGTTCATCTCTGGAC